>JAODXP020000006.1:12619789-12662289 GCA_027497455.2 Sardinella longiceps | reverse complement strand
TTCACTCTCGCCAAGCAGCCCTCTGGAGCTGTGCTGGAGGAGACTGTATTTGTTTTCTTTCTTTTTTAGTTTTATATTTTTATATTTATATATATTGTGTGAGTGTGTGTGTGTGTGTGTGTGTGTGTGTGTGTGTGTGTGTGTGTGTGTTTTCTCTTCCTTCGGCGAGGACAGAATAATGTTAATGTGAGAGAGGCGCTCTTATTCACTGTGTTCCCACAAAAAGCAGCAGAGTGCAATAGTGGAGACTTAAGTATGTAAACAAACAATGGGCTTCAAATGCAAGAAGTCGGAGAGGGGGACGGGAGGGGTGTTTAGACACCGAGCACTTACAGTAAGCAACCTTTTAAATGCCACAAGGTGAGACGACTAAATTAAAAGCGCTGAATATACAATCTCTCTGTATTTGTACATTTATCATTCACACAATTCACACAGATTATTTACAACACTTGCACACATACATGTGTTCTTTTTAACCTCAAATTGTTTGAGCTCATGGCAACATTTAAGTCTGACATGGTTAAACTACAATATTTAGGGCAAACTTTTGAAAGATTTCCCTGCACTGGTGGAAGATACTGTAGGATCCCTGGCCCCTGTTAGACACATACAGTATGGATAAAACATGAATCTAAAGTCTCTGCTAAGTGCTACTAATTCAGACCTAGACATGCCCATCAGCCCTACTGTAATCCCTGGTCTGCTTTTACACACTAGACGTTGGTATACAAAATGACCCTGTCATAGCCATGGGTACAAAAACCCACTTTGTTTTACCGCAATAATCCTGTCTACAGAGGATAGACCAGTCACGCCAAATATGACCAAAGCCCAATGGTAAACAGCAAGGTGAAGTTTTTCCTTTACCTGATGTCATTCTGCTGAGGAGGCTTCTTTTGTCCCACCAGGTTCACTTGTTTGAGTTGCACCGGCTTTTCCTCTCTACAAAACAAAAATCAAACACACACACACACACACACACACACACACACACAGTATTAGAGCTGCCTGTTGAACTTAGATTGACATACTGTTGATAATCATGGAAGATGCTCCATTTATACATATTATTGCAAAACTAGCATTACTGTGCATAACAAACATGCCCCACTGTGAGGCTTATTGTGATCTCCATCTAGGGCAGTGTGCATGAAAGCATGTTCTGGGGTCATAAAGAATATCACTGTTCACTCTTAAAAAATATTTTATAGAGCTATCTCCACTTTAAAGCCACACAATATCCAATTACTCTGCTTTAATAGTGTATTACATTGTACCAAGTGAGTGTACCGAGAGCAATTACTTTTAAGCTAACTGCTTGTCGTATAGAGTGATCCCTAAGGTTATTCTCACCGTAAACATGACACAGCAAAAACAGCGCTAACATTCAAAGGAGTGTGATGATGACGTACAGCTTTATCTATTTTAAATTAGCTTTCCCTGAAACGAGTGGCTACTGTCAACTCCTTAGTCAGAGCAATGAAACATTCTAACCCAACGTTATTTTCCCAAGCTGTATTAGAGTATTGATTCCAAGATTATTAAATAAGGTTATCGATCCCTAACAGCCAAATTCAGCCTTTATCTAGCCCTGAAGAGTCTTAAGATGCAGAGGTCTTGTCTATGTAGCTTGGCTCTTTCCTTATGATGTAGGATATACTATCGGAACAGGGAACACTATCTGGCTTCAGTGTCACAAACCATACTCAACAAACCTCTTACAAGCACTGTTACTGGACATGTAGTCAAATAGTTGCAGCCACTTGTCTCAAACAATTAATTTGTAATAATGTTTTACTGTTCACTTGTGCATGAGTCTACATATGTGTCTTCCGATTTATTTGTGTATTTATTTATCTGTTTGTTTGTTTGTTTGTTTGTTTGTTTATCTATTTATTTATTTGATGTGATCATGAAGATCAGAGCAAGAGATTACTTCAGAGAATCTGTAGGGTTTCCCCGAGGAAAATAAAAGGTGTGTTTTGAGAGATGTCCCTTTCCAACAGCACTTATTGAAAGCTACTAAATGCAATGTGTGTGTGTGTGTGTGTGTGTGTGTGTGTGTGTGTGTGTGGAACAGTTAATGAAATACATTAGTGCAAAGCCTCAAACCAAATAAAGACTGTCAAAACAGACATTTTTAAATGAAACATAAAACACTACTACTGTCTAACTGGCTGTAGAGAACGGCCATGTTTATGAGTACGGCTATACAGTTACTCCTTGAACACTACCCTCAGTAAAAAAAAAAGAGAGAGAGAGACATGCACAGTAGCCCTCCTATTCGTCTTTGGGCAGCCTGGGAAAAGCTCATCAGTGAAATGATATGAGTTTCATGGTTCAGTGAAGCTTCAACGTAGCTCCAAAACACCCGTCAGCACACACAGCTGAGTCAAAGCTGAGCTGTCCCATCTCTCTACTGTACCCAGGCCAGGCTCACAGAGCACAGCCTAGTATCCCCTCAATCAGCCTCTCATGGGAAAGAGATAGGTAGCAATCAGAAGACCCTGGTATGAGTGACTTATGATTAGCCACGAAAAAATTAGCAAATATCCAACCATGACAAGAATGCTCCGATTAAGAAAATATGCAAGTGCGTTATCACTATAGGCATAATAAATGTGCAATCATTTCCATTTATATCATCTACTAACACAAAAGGGCTACTATTGTTGTATGTATGAGTATGAGAGTCAACTACTGACCCACAGGCACCTGAGAATCAAGAAGAAGCTTGCATCAGGACACTAGTCCGTGACTAGATTATATCTGACACAGTAAATATGTCATGTTTGCACTGTATTGACTAGAGAATGGTTGGATTGACAAGCTTGAAAGTTGTTTCAGTGCTCCCATAGACTGGCAGCCTACTACAGTAAAACTGACTGACTGACTGACACATACTGCCTGCTTTCCTCCAAAGCTGCATCTTTGCACCACCAGCAAAGATTTCCAAAGATTTGCACAGGGTACTAGAGGAGAAGAAAACTCTATGGGTACCCCTGCTGAAAGATCCTCTCATTTTTAGTTTCACCTCAGCCTACATTGCAAAGAGCAGGGACATGTATGTCCACTGTCCATGTCTATGTTTTGAGGAGCAGGATGCAGAAAGAGTATACAAGGAAAAGAAAAAGAGGAAGAAGAGAGACACAAATAATGAAAAATAGGGAAACAGAGTAATGACAAGAATAGAGGAAGAAGAGAGAGATGGTGTAAGAGAGACTGGCTGGGGGGATTAACTCTGTACTCTGTTGACACCAGCTTCAGTCTCCCGCTGATCAGGTGGCTGTCTCTTCTGCCACCCCAGCAGGCGACAGAAGGTGAGGAATCACACACGCCCAACAATCTGCAAAGTTTCTGTGTCCCTAAAAAAAGCACAATATCTGCAGCACACTTGCAGACTATAAACACACACCATGACACACACCATGACTGTGCTCAGCTGCTAATACCTGTGCAGAGAAAATTCTCCTCATATGATAAATAGTTGTGGGACCAAACAATGAGATGTTTACCAAACTATGAGGTTATTGTGTGTTATTGTAGACCACATAAGATCTATATTTAAAATGCCAGCCTAACCCTCAGACGCTAACCCACAAAACCCAGATGAGATGGAACAGTGTGTCCCAGAATTTCAGCTCACTCCTTATATTGGGCCGTGCGGAACGGTAAAGCATACGCCATAGGATGGTGGTGGTGGTGGTTCAATGAAGATTGAGTGGCTAGCGTTGGAGAGTAATAGGTTTTCGTTCTAGCTGGTATGAGAAAATCACAGCGGAAGCTAGCGGTGTGTGCGTTAAATACAGTATGAGACAAGGAAACGGGGACATACATGGAATGAAAAGGCAGTCAATGCTAGTGCCTGCACTTACAGACCTTTTCAACGATATAAATTGTTAAAATAACTGAATCTAAACTAAACAAATAAGGCTCGATCAAACAATTCCAATCATGGTGGTCTCCAATTAATTATCTAAAATAGCCTCTTAAATAATAAGTAAAAGGCATAAAAAGTCGTTTGTGTTAAAAGACTGTTGATGGCATGTCTATCCTATACTTTGTTGTTGATAAAGATAGGATTTGTCTTTACTGTGTATGTAGGCCTACTGTATGTCTATAGCTAATACAAAACCGGAAAACCCAATATCTATATTCGTGAACAATAAGTACTACATCCACCTGGCCAGGTCTATTGCAGATCTATTTGCAGATTCAAACCATCTACAGGAAGGAAAACTGCCAGAATTAGAATTATCTAGTGGTCACGACTATGACAAGCCACCAGGTTGAGGAATGACTAAGACGGTGTGTGCCGCAAAATCAGAGCTTCAGCGACCCATGTGCGCTTGTATGAAGCAGATCTGGAAAGTGATCATCATAGCAGAGGTAGATTATTTTATGAGGCGGAAAGAGCTCAGTAGAATAACGAGATGGACTGAATAGCCTATAAGAAACAACGACCATCAGTTGGTAAATTTTCAACCACACCCTATATAGCATATCGAAGAATCCAGATTTATGAGGCAGTAGAAACCTGGATTCGCGGACATTATCTATACATTGTCATTATTCAATAGCGGAGACACATTGGTGGATATTATACTTAAAGTAATCTCTTTTGTAGCATACAATAATGCACACAAGATTATAAACAGCATAGGAACTCTTCCAAGCCCTTCCCAGCTGACATCGCCTAGGTTCTCCTCTACCACATCCCGATTTAGTATCTGACACACCCCTTCCCTCTGAACCAAGTTTCACCTGTGCCGTCACTGCCCGGTTTGATTTCTCAAGCTTTCCCATTCACCTCACCGGCAGTGACAGCAGTAGCTTAACACTCACACTCTGACACACAACAATCTACGAGGGACAATTTTTCTCCACAATAGAAAGTGACGACGGATCTAAGAGGCACGCTCAGCAGCATCACAATTGGGACACGCACATGGGATAACACGCATGCTACCGAGTTACCTAAACTTGACGGCGACTCCTAACCTTCCCAAGACAAGCTTATGGGATAGAAAAACAGTGAACATGAAGTGTGATTACAGATGCGTGCCTTTAGATACGCTAAATAGGCCTACATCATTTTAGGGAAAACAAAAACACACGTACACACACATACACACTATCTCTCTCTCTCTCGCGCGCGCACACACACACACACACACACACACACACACACACACACACACAGCGAGGAAATGGAAAGAGATGGGGGAAAGGGAGATAGGCTAGAGGGACGGTGCAGCACCAGGTGCAGTTGTCAAGTGTGTGCAGATACTGTGCTGTAAACCGATACACACGACACACACACACACACACACACACACACACACACACACTTTCAACTGGGTGCATCCGTCCAAGCTTGTCCTGTGAATACAGCAACACCTCAGTCATAGACAGTCGACAGAACAGGCTACAACATCTCCTCACTGCCTGAGAGCAAATGATCTCTTACTTTAACATGGCTTCCTCCTTCTCCTCTTCCTCCCTCTGCCGATTTATCACAGCCATAATAATTTTCCTCTCCTCCTCCGTAAGGTGGCTGAGGTCCGGCATTTCTGGCATCGAAGGCTGCCTTGTGGGTGGGCGAGGGCCGCCGCGGGGCCCCACCGAGGCGGACATATTTTACCCCTCCTTGGTGGGTCGTATTATTGACAAAAATCCCAGCGATCTAGCCCACTGTTCACGACATAGTCCATGGGGAAATCGGCGGCTTTCGTATGCGTTGCGACCCTTTCATGGTTGCGGGCACCCACGGTTGTGCTTCCCTTCCTATTCGGCTTTTTCTCCTCTCACTCTCCCCCCCACCCCCCGCCCGCCCGCCTCTACCCTCCACCTCCACTTATGGGTAGCCCATTGCTGCACTTGAGGCTGTCATTCGATGAAGGAGACTTGTTATTGTTCGCAGCCGAGAGATGTTCCTGCTACCGATTCCCAGAGCTTGGACTCTTCAGAGCGTGAGGGCGAGGCGAGTCCGAGCAGAGGTCCCTGTTTACGGGGCTGCCGCTGCTGATGCTGCCGCTGGGAGGAGACGGAACAGTCAATGGGACCGCAGCCCCTCAAGCGCGCACCTCCTCTGTGCGGAGACGCGCACTCTCATTTGAGAATGGGGGCTCACCAGACGTGCACATAGCTTCTTCTTTGCTCTCTCCAATCGTAGCGAGCTGGCGACGCACCTCCCATCTCCCACCATCCGCTCCACTCATCTTCCACCCGCCGAGCTCGTGCATGAGCGCTGTGCCGTGTTTTAAATGCCAGTCCGTATCAAGCCAGTTTCCTGTAAAAAGTGAGCACAGAAGATATGGCTAATTCATTAGGCTTATTGTTGTAGGCTATCTGTTCCCGCTATATGGCTCAACGCTTGTTCTATAAGCACGATGCTTCTGTCTCTGTAGCCTATAAGACAGAGCTAATGTTCACAATCACTTGTTTGTCGTACTAAATTTAACTTATAACTTATAAGTACACCAAGTTATCCAAGCAGCTCACCCCAGTTTGACTGAACGAAATAAACGCTACAAGCGCATCACCGAATTTCAGCACCATGGTCAGCGCGTAT
This sequence comes from Sardinella longiceps, assembly GCA_027497455.2. Taxonomy (NCBI): domain Eukaryota; kingdom Metazoa; phylum Chordata; class Actinopteri; order Clupeiformes; family Clupeidae; genus Sardinella; species Sardinella longiceps. The sequence goes on along the minus strand of JAODXP020000006.1, from coordinate 12,655,712 downwards.
TAATTAGCCTAACTTACCGGTAGTTGTAAAATGAGGAATGAGTAAAAGAAAACTATTGCGACTTCACATCAAACACTAAAGTGTCGTGAAATCCAGTAGGCCTAGTCTATATTATGTTGACTAGATAATGCATGCTTTTTATTATTATTATTTTACCAAGGTGGATGACCTTATTTGTCAAACAAAGACATTTTCAGCCATAGCTGTGTTTCTTTCTGTCTTTTTAAATATTGTACAACAATTAGTTGTCTAGCCTCAAGGTCAGCCTGAATGAACTTTAATAAAACAAAAATATAGCCTACAAGCCAAAATCATCAAAATCAAAGCACATTGAGTATATATTCTTGCTAAGCCTAGAGTAGGCCTACTGTTAATTAAGCAAATTGTAGAGATCCGTTAGAAGATATTACACACTCGAAATCCAGTTCAAGGAAAGGGTGACTTAACACAAGGGCCAGAGTACCGTTTTGTCTGAGAGTGTATTAACTCAAAGGAGTTTTATTTTTAACAGTCCAGCAGAATGGGGCTTTTATTTTGACACGTTTGTACATGATGCTGTCGTGACGTATGGCGATAAAGTCCGACGTCTGTGTTTTTTCCTGTCGTGACTCGACCACCACCTGCCGCCGGGATCCGTAAAAGTGTGTGTAAGTAACGTTACTCATGTGATCCACTGCATTTTTAAAATTATTATTTCTCGGCGCCAAGAATGCACGAAGGCGCTTCTGTGGGTTTCGTCGATAGATCTAATACCAAACAATATAGCCCCCGTTTGGTTTGGTTGCCCGAGCTGTTTATACTAACGTTAGTGTCAGCAGCATGATTGCTCGATTCTGCTTGAATGAACGAATGCACATTTAGGCCATCATCAATTAAGCACATGTGTAGTTTAAAGCACAGCACGGCATTTCAAGGTTGTCCCTTGCCCCTGGCTTATTGCAATTTTAATGTAGACGCCTACTATAATTGTCAGATAGTTGGATATACCATTATAGCGGAGCAGTAAGTTACGCATGATCTTAACCCAAAACTCTGTAACGTTAAGGCATAAGCCTAATGAACATGGTGAAAAATGGGACAAGTTAGTTAACTTATGCGGTTGTGATCAAATGCAAGTTGTTAAAGAGTGCATCAAGCAATGGCAGAACCTTGTTAACCAGGTAATCTTCATCTCGGAGTCACACACCTCCCGCATATTTAGGTGGAACAGCAAGCCAAACATTCCAATGACGCTAGTCATTGCGAGAAAAACTAGATGTACCGCATGGCGGTACAAAATATGATCGCCGCTCAGTTCTGCACATTCTCTGTCCCAGGCATGGACTGGCCATAGGGCATACAGGGCAATGCCCGTTGGGCCGACGGTCATTTTTGGGCAGAGGCTGTCATTTACTCTTAATTTTTCATGAAGGATATTGGGCTAGTTTAATTAAATCTCTAATGTTCATGCAACATGTCCAACTTAGAGGGTTATTTTAGCTAGCCACAACGTTATTATTATTGAATAAAATCATGGAGGGCTGCCATGGCCAAAAATGCCCAGGCCAAATAACCTTGCGCTTAATAGCACCACCTACAGGTCGATGGTTGTACAGTCATTAAATGTACATATAAATTCATTTATTTTATAGCCCCCCATGGATGAAATTCCACAAAAAAATGTCAGGTTCATCATACACATTAAATTTGGTGCAGTTCATAACATCTGATCTAAAGATAGGGGCAATTAAAGCAGTATAATATTGCATTTTATTTTTTTTTTACCATGGGGGTGCAAATCACAAATGACTGGTTATAAGCTAAGTTTATGTTGGCTCTTGAGACCAACATTCCATAAGCCTACATACAATTTCTTAATACATTCTCCAACTCTGCGACGATCATCACATACTTAGCTTGCACTAGTTGGATATATTCAGTAACCTAGTGTTATGCGCCAGGAAATTAGATTTGCATGACACTTCTGCATATTGCAAGTCAAGCCAAACAAATTGAAGTGTGAGCTGTTTAGAAGTTTAGGTGAATATTAATTTCCTGCATTCCCAAATCCACCAGAATACAGGAAATCACGTCTACTGATTCCACAAATTTCTGTCATGAGCATGGAAATATTTGGCGAAACTGTTAATGTTTTTACCCAACAATAGTACTTTTTGCTCAAAAGTTTGATTCTTCTGACATGTTACTAAGTAACCTTTATCAACCTGCACAGATCAGCAGACTGTGAGCCATATAAACACACAAGTGAGATAAAATGCCAGGGAGCAATTTCACTTACTAGCACAACTTTTATGGTTGTACAGTATACTGTATAAGTCTCACTGTAAGTCAGGCTACAGCTGGAACATCTTATTTCTCAGCCAAAAGACTTAACCAAAGAGCCCTGGTGAGGAAAATTGAGACCAAATTCTTACCTAGATGTACTGTAGGTTACAATATATGATGTCACTGGAGAGATGTAAAGTGTATTTAAATGTAGATCAAACAACTTTGCAAAAAGGATAACATTTGCCAAACAAAATAACAGAAAGTACCCTATTATGTAAGATACCATGCCATATAAATAATTATTTTTAGATTTGTGTTTGACTTCATTTCAGTGGAGAGAAGTAGTTAATCCTGTCCTCTACCAAGGTTATGATTAGCTTGCCCAAATTTGCCACAAATTTTGCCTGAAAACCATCAGACACCAGTAAGTTTCACGTCATTTTGACGTCACACCACGGCGGCGGAGCCCAAAGGTGTTAATCACCCTTTAGCGTGTACTTCCAGCCATTTCTGACTCCTCCTTCTGAAACTATTCTTAAACTGTATGAACACATGTTTTAAATAAATCAATGCCTTTTCTGAACAGTTTCCTTGAATTTCTAATTTCCTTTACAACTGAATTTCTCCCAATTACAATGTTGTTGACTAAATGCCATTAATAAAGCCTTGAAGCTGGATGCACCAATTTAGAGGTCATAGTTTGGTTTTTGGAAAGCCTAGTTAGTTACAGTACATGATATAATAACACTGATTGACCAAACCAAACACTCTGTCTCTGTTTCTCTCGTCAGCCATGTTGCCAGTGATCGTGGTCCACGGAGGGGCTGGCCACATCCCTAAGGAGCGGGCTGAGGTGTCCTGCGCAGGGGTGAGGGAGGCGGCCAGAGGAGGTTATGACATCCTCAGGGCCAATGGCAGTGCCATGGATGCAGTGGTAGAAGCGGTGACCATGCTGGAGAACAACCCTGCTTACAATGCAGGTGAGCTTCCAGGTGTAATCTGTGTTTTGTGCTGCACTGCCCAGACCTGCAACTGCCTAGGCTCAAAACCAAGCACACTAGTGAGTCAACTAAAGCCCTAGGGTGCAAGTTTCCCTTAAGGTGCCTACAGACCAAAGATCCGCGACGAGACGGGCTGCGACGTTCTAAAAACCTGGACGTTCTAAAACTCCAAAACTGCGATTTGACATGTTAAATCTTTTGCGACGGCTTGCAACTGCCTGCAACAACCTGCGACGATTGACTCACACTGCCGCAACTACTCTCTAAAACCGTTTCATCTCATTGCGGAACTTCAGTCTGAATTGGCCTTAAGTAGCACCTAGTCTCCTAAGGTGCTGATAGAGAGGTTTACAAACATATTTACTGCACAGCTATTGAATAGCTGATTACCGTTACACATGCATCTGTGCTACATGCTCTGAGTCTTCTCTTCCTGCATTGCACACACACACACACACACACACACATGCAGCACATGATCTCATTTGCATATTCCATCTGTCTCCCTCCATCTTTCCCTCTCATTCTCTTTCCTCTCTTTCATAAGTATCTATCTATCTATCTATCTATCTATCTATCTATCTATCTATTCTTTCTCACATTCACATGTTGACATGCCGTGACAAATGACTGGATGTGTGTCTGTGACATTCAGGTAGGGGCTCTGTGCTGAACGTGAAGGGCGAAGTGGAGATGGATGCTATCGTCATGGACGGACGGACGCTGGCCAGCGGGGCCGTATCGGCCGTCAGGAGGATAGCTAACCCTGTGAAGCTCGCCAGGCTGGTCATGGAAAAGGTAACACACACACATACACACACACACTCGCACACACACAGTGTGAGTAAGAGACTCAGGACCCACACATTGAAAACACTCTAATTTAATGTAACAAAACCCTTAAGTCTACTTAAAGCTAATACCGTATAATAACAAATATTGTAACTATTTGCTAATCTATAATTCTGAGCACAATAATCTACAGAAGAATGCACATTGACATGCATGTGCTTGATGTGAAAGAAAGTCGCTGAGGCCTTTTATGAACCTGTATGGTCAAGGCTAGTATGAGCACGAGCAATCTATAACAACGGTCATTATCTAGCAGGATGATGAACCTAATCAAGGAGAATCTCTGGTGAACTTGTATCAGATTACCAAGACAAATACCCTTACACATACTGTACCAAATACGCATCTGTCTTGACAGTAAGGAAAAATCTGATTATATTCTTCTGGTGAAACTTCTCCTGAATGGATGCACAAAAAAAAATTAAATCCTCAAGTTAAATATAATTGCTGTGTACATATGTTCGGCCCGTGCAGAATATTAGAAATTTTTGTGTGTGTGTGTGTGTGGAATCTCAGTAAGCTGGGCTGCCTTATTCCAGCTCTGTCTGTGGTCCTCTTGTCTGTAGACCAACCACCTGTGTCTGACAGCTGAAGGGGCATCGCAGTTTGCCAGGGCTATGGGTATCCCCGAGGTGCCAGAGGAGTCTCTCATCACGGACTATGCCAGGATGCGCTGGAAGAAGAATCTGGCACCAGAAGCCAACCCAGTGGAGTGTCAAATGTGAGGGGTGCAGCTTTTCACAAGTTACCTCACCACTGACTAAAGTCAGGCCATGCCAGTGTGCTCACATTGCTTGTTGAAATTCACCGTAATCAATCTTAATTCAATAGAAGTGGGCTATACATGGCTTATTATTATTGGGTTAAAGCGTCCAGAACTGACCCAAAAACAAAAACAGAATGTGGAAAAAAACAACTGTATTGACAAAATATCAAAAACACCTATGCACAGTGTTTTGTGTGTGTGTGTGTGTGTGTGTGTGTGTGTGTGTGTGTGTGTGTGTGTGTGTGTGTGTGTCAGGGGTAAGATGGGTACAGTTGGTGCTGTGGCTGTTGATGCTGAAGGCAATATCGCCTGTGCCACCTCCACCGGGGGTATGATCAATAAGATGGAGGGTCGAGTGGGAGACACGCCCTGTATAGGTAAGCCATCTGTTCCTGCTATTCAAAAAGTTGCTGCGTATTGTACATTGTTATGTTGTACAAAATCAGAACAAATATGTTTTGCCCAGTTACAGCAAATGAGCATTAGTGTTGTTGGTATTGAAGATGTTATCCCTTCCTTGTCGACAAATATGAATAGCCCGTAGAATTTGAATTTTTTTTGTGCCGGACAGTAATACTCAACGTAGAGAAGAAAATAACGAGAAAATTTGATGGTATATAGACCGAATGACAAACGAATTACTAATGCTGAGTAAATGGGACATAATGAAATGAGACTGAAAGTAAGTTGTTATGCCCCATTCACTTTAACATTCACTGTTAGTTGCCTGTTCACTGCTCTGTCTATGTTGTATAAAATTTTCGTATTCTTTTTCCTACCTATTCACCTTATTCCACGGGTAAACACAGGGGCTGCCATGACGATTCAACATTCGGTCTGACAACGCATTGGCTTAGCTTTGTGATATTTGATGTTTTAACGGTCTGATATAAGTGGTCTTACTATGAAGTTGATAAATCAATATCAATCAATACGGTTAGTACAGTTCGTCGCCAGATAAAAAATGATGTTTACAGCAGTAAAAACAGTGCTTCCACTGCTACAATAAGGAGTTTTGTGATCCTGGTAATTCATGAAAATTACATGGATGTGAATGAGAGGCAGGTGGCTAATGGATGTTCCAAGTCAATCGGAGGACAATCGCTTAAGAAAAAACGTCAAAAAGGGATGGGGCAGGATAAGGTGAATAGCACCTGGTGAGTTTGAACAGCAGGGCTATGGATTGATTTACACTGGATTTCTCCTTTAACTTTTTAGAACATGTATCATTATTGCTATGCAAAATTATTGGCTCCATAATTAAAATATAATGTAATATATTGTATTATTATGTAATCTTTTACTCTAAATTCTACATTGAAGACAATAGCTATTAGAATAGCAATTGCTGAATTACTGAATCTCTGCCACTGTATTACAGGTGTACAAATAGTATAAATAATAGTAACTGTGTAAGCGAACCGGCTTTAAGTGAACTTCATTTCATTCAGTCAGCTATTTTAATGTAAATACGTTGACTTCCTCAACCCCATAAGAGCAAGCAAACGAAATGGGCCATTCATATTTGAAGGCACTCAAAGCGCGGCGTGTGTGTGTCCGCTCTGAACCCATCAGGAGTCACTCTATCAGCGCTCTCTCCACGTGAGTGTGTGTGTGTGTGTGTGTGTGTGTGTGAGGGGGGTGATGATGACTCAGCAGCTGTCATCTCAACAAGACTAAGTGAGCCTTTAACACAGCGGCTTCTCACAGTCAACTGATGTATAGAGATCATATCAGCTCTGGCCTACATCCCTCCACTCACCCACCTATCCCTGGCCGGCAGCAAGGCAGGATTTGAAAACTGCAGACCAAACCAGATAAATTGCTGCTCATCCTTGTGTCACATTTCACATTTCTGTGTCTGATGATGCATGGTTCCGGGTGTGTGTTTTTTTTTTAATGTGAATATTGTTGATGTTCTTCCTGACACAAATGGTTATTTTGTAACATTTGGAATCATGCTTACGGATGAGTAACAGGATTCTAGCAGTTAGAGCTGTTAATGACTGTGTGTAATCCTGACCAAAGGTTTCTCAATATGGACACAGAACAATGATCCACTTGATAACTTTCACCCTTAACCAGGATTGACTTTAACAGCCCTAGTGCATTTGGAGAGCACTAGGTCCCCCCCCCCCCAAGCAGGGCTGTGTGTGTGCATGTGTGTGTGTGTGTGTGTGTGTGTGTCTCCGAAGAATGGGTTTTAATTAAATGAGCGAGAAGTATGTGCAGGTTAATGGTAAAGGCATGTTGAACTTTAACCCCCATTTCTGTGGAGGAATGTGCGTAATGTTCAGTGAGTAGCAGGAGATCATTGCCTGCTGGGTTAATGATTACCCAGCTCCACTACACCTGCCAATCAGAACACCACGTTGACTTGCGTTTTAGCACATGAGAAGGAGGTACATTCACACACACAGACGGGCATCTGTGTATACACACATACACACACAGGTACATACATACAGTACACACAGACATATACTTACATTGCATGCATACATAACATACATGGCTGCATGAATGCACAGGCAAACACGTACACATTTTCTATGCATAGTATGAGTAAGCTAATGCATCTACACAGACACACAGCCTCACAACACACTTGCAGCCACACATTCACTTACTCATAGGCATGCATGTGTTTATGCATGCACACACACCCACATGTAGAAGCACTCTCACACATTAATGCACAGACATACACATGAATGCATGGACACACGCATACATACACACACACACACACACACACACACACATATTCACAGATGCATGTATGCACAGATGCATGCAGTCTCGGAGCATCTCATTGAGCTCACATCCTGATGGGCGCCACTTTCGCATTCAGTTACTTCCTCTGACTCACTTTATTACACAAGACGGCTTTTTTTAGCCACTACTCTACAGCCTCCAGCTCTCCCCCCATCTCTCTCTCTCTCTCTCTCTCTCTCTCTCCCCCGCTCTCTCTCTTTCACCCCCACCCCCCTCTCTCGCTCTCCCAGATATCTGCAGCATCATTAAATTCTGACCACAACAGCCCATTTCAGACAGGGCCTTTACTTAAATCTTAAACCAGTGGCAGCAAAATCTTCAAGGACAACCTCCCATTCTCAGTCAAACACTGCCCTCGTGTGGCTGAGAAGCAGAAAAACAAGCGAAAAAAAAAAGAAAACGACACCTCTCTGCACTTCCGTCTTGGGGGCTTTATCACAGCTGGGATCTCTCTCTTTGTTACAGGATGTGGAGGCTACGCCGATAACAAGGTGGGAGCGGTCTCTCCGACTGGCCACGGGGAAGCCATCATGAAAGTCGTCCTCTCCAGGCTTATCCTCTTCCACATGGAGCAAGGTACTACCGGCAGCCAGCCTCACGCATGCAGTAGCATACTGGAGTTCTCAGACTTCTGTCAGTCTCTCAAGAGTGTTAGGCTGATGGTTGCAAATAGAATAGAATTTTTTACCTCCAGGGGGGAAAAATCTGCACCTTGCAAGCAAGTATTCATAATCATTGTGTGTGATGGCTTTCTTTCACTGTCCAAGTAGCATTTTAGGACAACTTCTGCTTTTGTCATTGCTGTCTTCACGACTCATGCAGACATACTCACACACACACACACACACACACACACACACGCACACATACACTCTCACATACACACTCTCACATACATGGAGGATGCATGTCTGAGGCCTGTAGAGACAAAGCCAAACGTCTTGCTAAAGTGTTTCTGAAAGTCAGTCTGACCTCCTCCCCCCCTCTATGCTTGTTGTGTTTGGGTAAACACAGCTTTGCCTCTGTTGCCCTCCCGCTAAAGCACTCGCCCGGCTCAGGGCATCGCGGCATTGTGGGTCATGACCACAACTGTGTTACTGCCTAAATGTGGGCACTCTCCTCAGCTCGGGGACACTAAGGTCAGGCATTTGTCAAGACAAGACTCCGGCAGCAAGCTGCAAGACAGCATGTGCAACCGCACGGAGCTTTGTGAAAGCCAAGCCACTTCCTGTATAAGTGGTGCCAGATCGAGTTTATCTGTGCCGTGGGACCACCATTCTCTATCGTGGATAAGGTCACCTTCTGGTCACTTCCGATATTTGACATGGAGTAGAAAGTTAATCATTGATGGACAAGCTGCAACACCCTACAGGCATTATGCTGCATAATGAATGAATTACTACCTTTAGTGTTGCATTACCTCTGGAGTATGTGTGGATCCAAAATTAAAACGTGTATGAGTGCACATGCATCGTTTTTATAGGTTTGTGTGTGTGTGTGTGTGTGTGTGAGTGTGTTAAAGTATGAAACACCTTCATGAAGCACTTGAAGCATCCGGTGAAGCTATTGTCAAGTTTTATGGTCTTTGGCAGACTGTTGAGAGATTCTGCCTTGTCTTGTCGGTCCAGTGTTTCCTCCTTCTCTGAATTAAACAGAGGTCAGCGCTCACGTTACTTGTTGCTAATCAGTGTTGTAGGAAAATAAGACAGGGGTGAACTATGAATTTTGTGATCACTGCAGTGAAGTAAAGTAGCCAGATAGCAGCTGGCAAGTATTTTGGCTGGTTTATTCAGTGTCCTGAATATCAAGCCCTTTACTGCCAAAAATAAACTGATCAAGATGCAAATGAATGGAGGTTCAGTGCTTACCTGGACTGGACCTATCCAGTATGAGCAATCATAGAGACAGAGAGTAATAATAGATAGAGATAAAAGACTAAGAGATAGGTAGGAACTCTTATCTTTCTGGCCACACCTTGTTTCATCAAGAGAGAGTTTAGTATTAAAGGATAAATCCAGTGTGAATTGAGTGCTGTTGATAGGAAAAGAACAGTACAATTTGATAGAACATAGACAAAATAGCAAATTGTCAGTTAACACTAACTGAACTGGGGACACAGCAACTTACTTTTACTTTCATTTTCCTATTGCTCTCTCTCTCTCTCTCTCTCTCTCTCTCTCTCTCTCTCTCTCTCTCTCTCTCTCTCTCTCTCTCAGGGAAGTCATCTGAGGAGGCATCAGACCTGGGCCTGGCCTACATGAAGGAGCGGGTGCAAGGTTTGGGTGGGGTGGTGACAGTGGACCCAAAGGGGAACTGGGCCGCTCGTTTCAGCAGCCTGCAGATGGCATGGGCGGCTGTGCAGAGCGAGCAGCTGCACTACGGCCTCTATGTCGGAGAACACTTCACCGAATCAGCACGTGAGCCATCTTGATACACAAAGTTGTGTGTGCTTTTATTTCATTGTCGTAATGCCATCGGTATTATAAAAGATTATTTCTTTGCTGTAAAGCATCACTTGGCACATGTTATTCCAATCTAGAGATAATATACCACTTACATTACAATGTGACATTACAGTAAGTTATATGATATCCAGTACTGTATGGCAGCACATCATGTACTGTATGGCCAATGTATGTACTGATTGCCACTCAGAGGCTAAACAAACATCAAGTAGTACCACTGTAGCATTTATTAACCTCACACACTCATAAAATGAAGCCGTCCTTCTTGTTTGATCGATAGCATTTGCAGTATTTACCTCACACTCATAACATGCAGCCGTCCTTTTTGGCTAATCTTACTTGGTTTTACAGTACTGCAAAATCATTGCTATGGTTGTGAACCTTTTTTCATGGAAACTAATTTGTTGAGTCCATATCATATGATTTGTTATTGAACAAATAAAACTTATTTGTAAATATTTGACTCCATGTTTTTTCTTTTGATTGATTTTTGTCACTTTCCAAAGCAAGAAGACTGTTGCAGCTCTGTCATCATCTTTTTCATCTGTCATTGATTCTCACTTTGTGTCTGCGAGGGCTGCTGGGGTTGAAAAGAGCTGACCAGTCCAGGCCTGTATGGGAGGGGATGATCCTCTCACGTGATTGGAGGTGTGACCCGTCACGTGATGGAAAGACACTGTACAGATGAGTCGCCAGAGGCTGTTTATAGTGTCAACAAGCACACATACACACCCGGCATTTTGCAGACCCATGCTGTGTGTGTGTGTGTGTGTGTGTGTGTTTGTGTTTGTGTTTGTGTTTGTGTATGCTGCATGTGTTTGCACTGTGTCTGTTGGCTTATTGCAGACACCTGCCACCACGGAGAACCTGTCTGTCGTCTGTATGTGTATGCTTGCTTTTTCCAAGCCAGCTGGTGCATTTGTGTGCAAAATATTGTACTGGTGATGAGGGTAGGTCACCTACTTCTTTCTCTCAAACACCATACAGAGAGACACACACATTTTGCTCAACTGTTGCTCCGTTGAGCTGAATAGCCAAGGACATCTGAGTCATTCTGACAAGAAAACCTTTGTAAACAGGCTATTATACATGACACCTTCTTGCTATTATACATGTATTGCTGAACTCAAATTCCAAGAATTGTGCCTTTGAGAAATGCATAGAATTAGAAATGCATGCAGTGAAATTTTATGTAAGCTGATAGTGCTGCTGAAAGGGGGTTGGTTACTGTAGGCCTATATGCATATTAAGATAGACTGGAAAAATTGAAAATGAGATTAAACAGTTACAGCTTAAACTTTATGTAGCCTAAACCTAGGTTAAAAGTGAATCCTTGTATGGACAAGTAGCAAAATTGGATGTTTCGCCATCACTTTTTTGATGGACTTTTTGTGTTGCCTATGTCTACGTATGATCTCTTAAACCTTGTCAATAATTTTTGGATAGCCTACTTTTGTTCCAAAACGTGCGGGAGAAATCTGTCGCTTACTGGGAAGTTTGTAGCCTATCGTTTTTAAGACCGAATAGCACAAAGGTCATGAGGGCAAACGATGTGTGCGCTGAAGCGACAGAAAACGAATGCCCTTCACTGCTGCAAACGCTTATGCCTCTCATTGGTCAGTTTTCTGCATCACAGCAAAGGGGCCGGTCGAAAGAGGAATCTACTAAACTCGGCACTGACATACTGCCCAGTGCGGGTGACAGCTACGGTACAGTCAGATGAGGAAGGAGTGCAGCAGTCCCCACCCTTTTCGTCTCAGTTGCCATCTTTCAAGGCTTTTAGATTTACAGCATTACGTAATTACAAACTTGCAAGAGTCCAAGCCGTATCATTGTCCCATTGCACACTGTAATGGAGCGTCCTCTAAAAGGCAAAACAGCGCCTTCTCGCCGGCTGTGGTTGAAGACACGGTAAAATAACTTTTAAAAGACAAAGAACATGGCGATGTTTTTCGAACAGAAGATAACATCTGTCCTTCACTATCTGCGGCAAATGAAAGCGAGAAACTGTAATCCTTCCTGCTGTTTGACTTCTGGTATCGTAGCAATGTTAGAGAGGCGGTGAACGCGAAGTCACTGACTCCTGAAGTTTCTGACAGTTTTCTAAAAGTTCGTCCACGAAAGCAAAAGCTGGAATCTTGGAGAAAATTTGGTGAGTACTAGGCGATGTTTGCGTTTATCCGTAACTGGTAAGGTATGGTTACAAAGTCATCGACTGTAAGTTACACTGTTTCGCTCTTGAAAAAAAATAGCGGGTCTCTCGAGACTCGTATTGAATCTGTCAAGTGCTGCCTCGCTTGCTCGTATTCAGTGTAGCTGGTTTAGGAAATGGCTATAGCCTCGTCAAAGTTGACATTGCCTTAAATAAACCAGAGTGAGTCATGTAGTTATTTATGTGTTTTTTTTCTGTAAAGGCTTTATACATTCCCTGGAAGTATTATTTTATTTCTTGCGACAGTGATTAATAAGCAAGGCCTAGGGTTTATAAACAATTTATTAACGAAAGTGAAAAATAAGGGCACATTGGGACATTGACTATAACTGCAAATTAACACTAGGCTTGTATTTTTGTAGACACTTTATGTATGAACGGAAGTACAATCATTTAAGACTGTCAAATGTTCGAAACTCCTAAATGCATCCATTATACAGAAGCTCTCTTATCGCTCAATCTGCACATGTGCATTTTCCCACAAAAGACAAACTTAAAAGAAGACCTAAAGTTGACAGTGTCCTCACAGAAACAAAAAAGAAGCAAATGGAAAAAGACACGCGACGAAAATTGTTTAAATTTGTTGTATTTTTATTCACTATTCTTCAACATGTTGTCTAGCCATGATTGTCTTGCTCTGCAAGTTAGAGGACTTCTTTTAACTTAATGCTTAAAAAATGAACAAAATAGTATCTTGTACAGCATAAGGCGAATCTCTCATCTCTTGTGTATAGGCTAATGCAAATCTGTGTAAGACATCTCTCACTAGGCCTAAGCTCAGTGGTTGTGTTTACACATTACCTTATTATATTACGGTATGCCACGGTCTCTACTCACTTTCACAGGTTGTTGGATAAATAATTGCCCAGTAGTGTTAACAGGGGACACGCTGTATGTGTGTGTATCTGGCAGGGCTTTGACCTCTAGGCGACCTTTGATAGTCTGGGTGGTTAATCAGTGTAGCACAGTGCTACAGCTGGCTGGTTCTGTTACCTGCGGGATCGTGTTCGGAATGGAGCCGCGGTGTTTATCTGCTGGCGGAGCAGGAGCTCAGGGTGACCCCTCCCAAGGTCAATGGGCCTGTTTCTCTCCTGATGGCCTCTCCAGGGTCCTGCAAGATTCTTGGAAAAATAGGGAAAGTGAGCGAGGTAAGCAGGGGGAAAGAAAGAGAAAAGGAAAGATAGAGACCTGATGGAAAAGGTTTTTTTTTTTTACTTCTCCTATTACATTATGTCCTAAGGGTTTGGGAATGAATGTGGCTGATAAGACCAGAGAGTGGAAATACATGTGGCACCTCAGACAGGGAGCTTCTCACTGAACCAAAGCAAACACAAAAACACACACACAAACACACACTGCTGTTTGGAAGACCTCTAGCTCCCAAAATATTGATTTGTCTTGCCCTTTCTGTTTTTCCCAAAGCCATTCACAAATTTGTCAACTCATTTTACAGAATATAGGCTATCTCATTTCATTTTTTTTTTTATCTCTTCTTCCCATTTCATTTGTTCCAGTAGAGCATTCAGCACAAGGACATGGGCTTGGTACATATAAGGGCAGAGAGGTGATGGTAGTCAGTCTGGCAGCCTATGGAGGACAAGGGTATTTTCAGGCAAAGCTGACCCTCACTGTTCTCATCAGACCCACATAAACAAAAGCCACCATCCCCAGCACTTTATATTCCCCCTCTCTGGTCCGTTTGTTTACCCCACGGCAGCTACGACAAGGCGGCCCGGCCTGCTCTCCTCCCCTTGCTCAACCAGGTGAAATCAAGGTCGTTTGCGCTCTCTCTCTCTCTCTCACTCTCACTCACTCACTCACACACACACACACTTATTCTCTCTCTCGCTCTCTCACACACACACACACACACTCATTCTCTCTCTCTCTCTCTCTCTCTCTCTCTCTCTCTCATGTTCTCTCTCTCTTTCTCTCTCGCTAACACCATCAAAAGGAGCCCATGTGCCAATCTAAAGTCCTCGATCCTGCCCAGGCCTGGGCTGTTAGTGCAGAGGCCGAGATAAAAGGGGACGAGAGAGGCAAATACAGGGCACCAGGTCTATGCTGGCACTGGTCTGCTCTCTGGACCACGTCTCCTTTTTTTTTCTGCCCTGCCCGTAAGCAGAGTGGTATTTCTTTGTTGCGTCTGTGTGTGTGTGTGTGTGTGTGTGTGTGTGTGTGTGTGTGTGTGTGTGTGTGAGCTGGGACCCAGGCAGAATCTGCCGCTACGAGAGATGGGGCTCAGGTCTGATTTGAGGAAGAATGCTTTGATGGTGAGGAAGCCCCGTGATCTGAGAGGTGGGGAAAGAAGAGGTGCTTCACACACACTTATACACACACACACACACACACGCAACTTCTCATTTTCCTATCACCTCCCTCCTTTCCCCACATTTGTAATGACACAATAGCGCTTACGTGCATGCTGTGTTACAAACACATGCACACACACGCACACATACACTAAAAACCTTCTCATTTTTCACCTCCCTCCTTTTCCCCCATACATGTATGTAATGACCCAATAGCACTTGCATGCACAATAGCAAACACACACACACGCACACACACCAATATTTAGACACACACACTCTGAGATATGGGTGGTGTTTTCATGTAAATTGGGCCAAAGCAGTAGGAGCAGTGCTGAGCTGAGCTGGGCTGAACAGGCCCCATATGCACCTGAGCCCTGGAGAAGTTAAAGCTGCAGCGCTGGCAGGAGTAAGAAAACACCAGCCATCTGGGTTACACACACTCACACACACACTGTCAAAGCTCCCTCACTCTCTCTCTCTCACACACACACACATACACACATACACTCCACAGGCCAACCACCAGCATCTGTTTGATATCTGCACCGTGAGAGACAGTGAGAGGGGAGAAAAGGTGGCTAGAGAGAGTGTGAAGGAGAAAGAGAGAGGGAGGGAGAAGAGAAAGACAAAAGAGTGGTAAGGAAATACGAAGTGAAGAGGCATCTAAAGGAACAAAGAGATAGAGAGAAGGAAAAAAAGAAGGAGGTGAGAAGTCGTTGAGGGGAGCTGATCTGTCTCTGTCTGCGGTTTCAAGGACTATTTGTGACCAGTGAAAAGATCCGCTGTGCCTTGCCGAGGAGAGGACAGTCTGCCCTTCCCTCCTCTCTTCTCTTCTCCTCCTGTATGGATGTCTGGAGCTTAGAAGCAGTCTCTCTGAACAGGCCCACAGCAATTCTCACAGCTCCAGAGCACCATCGAAGGAAAAGAGAGAGAGAGCAAGAGAAGAGTGCAGGGAAGAGTGCAGAAGGGGAGGAGAGAAGACTGGTGTAAGCTGGGGAGGGGTCGGTGAGGGAGCAGGGGTGGGTGTTTGGTTGGTCGGGAGGGAGGGAGGGAGGAAGGGGGGAGATTCCCACCAGCTACTGGTCATGAATCCCTCACTGTGAAACCCTACCCCGCTAGGCCTCTTTACTATCTGTTAACAGTGCTTTGGGCTTTAATGGCAGCAATCAGAGAACGAGAGAAAAGGAGGGAGGGAGAGAGAGCGGGAGAGAGACAGAAAGTGGAATAACCAGTGGGTCGCTTGACTGAAGCAGCTTGCTCTTTTGCTTTCTCAATCTGCCTCTTTCTTTCCTTCCCTCCTCCCCACCCTCTCTCTCTCTCTCTCTCTCTCTCTCTCTCTCTCTCTCTCTCCTCCCCTCCCTTTCCCCTGCCTTACTGTGTGCTATACGGTTGCCAAGTGCTAAGAATCCTCGGAATGCGGGATTGCAGTGTTCTGATAAAGTTTGCTTTGTTCCCGCGGTGACCTGAACACTGGGAGGGATCCGGGACCCTGGGAGTCAGTCTACTGCACAGGGCTAGGACTGTGCACACTATTCCCTATAGACACCACTGCTCCACGCACAGCCATAAATACTCTGTTTGCTACCCTCCGAGCAACAGGAAATACCCTCTGTGTACTTGTGTACTGCCATTAGGGCGAGTGTAAATACGCTTTGTGCGCGATGTACTCTCAAACCAGCAGTAAATACTAGACACTCAGAACTACTAGCGGCGCAACAGTACATTAGCCTTCTTTGACAGCAAATAAAATACTTTTATATGTGTTTTATATGTAAAATACTATACAGTGCTAGAATATACCAAGATGAGTTGAAAATACTACACACGCTGTTCAAACAAACACTAGACAGACACATTTATGAACCCTACTGAAGTTTATGCTAGAGCACCAAATCATTTAACACGTCAGCAAATTTAACTTTATCTCACAAATCATTTTTGAAACCTTGAGCGTGTCAAATTGTCAGTTGTGTACATTAGTCATGCATACATGAGGTGGTGGAGGTCAAGAGAAGCTTCTGGATGTTTCGGTGCGTGTTGGGACTTGAGTTTGAGAGAGCGAGGGAGACGAGAGCAGGGAGAGATTGAGAGGAGGGGAGTAAGGGGTTGTTCGCTGCCATTAATGTCCTTTCGTCCTCCCCGGTGACCTTTCTGTGTGTGTCACACGACCTTCACATCATCAGAGGACCGCCCCAGCTGACACAAGCAGGTCTGCAGTTAGTGTGTGGGTGTATGTGTGTACGTTTTGTGTTGTGTACATGTATGGATGTGTGGTTTTTTGTGAGCATGTTGAGGTTTTGAGAGTATTACTGTCTTTTCATGTGTGTGTGTGTGTGTGTGTGTGTGTGTGTGTGTGGTTGACTGGTGGGATTATGCATTGTATTTCAGAGTGTGTGTGTGTGTGTGTGTGAAATAGAGATGGAGTGGGAGATGAGTTCTGTTGAGCAGAGGGCTGACAGGGTGAAATGCCGGCTCAGCCCTAGGAGTGGGGGCAGCCTGACGCGGCCACTTGAGTGTAAACATAGAGATGCTCTCTTTGTGATTACTCTACCACACAGAGGGACAGGAGGAAGGCAGGAAGTGTGTGTGTGTGTGTGTGTGTGTGTGTGTGTGTGTGTGTGTGAGGGAGAAAGAGCAAGGGTATATATTAGGCAATCTGTGTTTGATTTGAGTGTGTATTTAGTATTGTGTAGACACGTGTGTGTGTGTGTGTGTGTGTGTGTGTGTGTGTGTGTGTGTGTGCGTGTGTGTGTGTGTGTGTGTGTGTGTGTGTGCGTGTGTGTGTGTGTGTGTGTGTGTGTGTGTGTGTGATAGAGAGAGAGACCAAGGGTGTATACAAGGGAATCTGTGTTTTTTAATCTGTGCAGCATGTATTTACTATTGTGTAGGTGTATGTAGGTATGTGTATTTTTGAATGGTAGTGTGTGTGTGTGTGTGTGTGTGTGTGTGTGTGTGTGTGTGTGTGTGTGTGTGTAATTGGAAGGTCTTCAGGGACACTGTGCGTGTGAAGGCTAATCAGATGGCTCCTCTATGGGAGTGTCGTGGCAAAACAAGCAGTGTCCGCTGTCTCTGCACCACCTCTGTTTTCACTGTAAATATGGCATTTCTGCTTGCTGTGAGGGTTCTGCCTTCCTCCCTCCTCTCACAGACACACACACACACACACACACATACACATACACACACACACACACACACACACACACACACACACACACACACACACACACACACACACACACACACACACACACACACACACACACACACACACACAGTATGATGGACAGTCAGGACACAGATCAAGTTAGGCCTGCATTCATGCACAAATACAAAGTGAGTAATATAGTATATCATTTGTCTCACTCTTGATCATCCACACACACACACACACACACACACACAGAGAGAGAGAGAGAGATGAGAGATTGTTGGGTAGAGGTCAGAACACAAAGTCAAGTGGTCATATTTAATTAAGTTGCTCTTGAGGAAACAGTGCGACCTTCAGAGACATCAGTTTAACATTTTTGGACATTATAGACACATTATAGACATTGTAATTAGATATTTCAAGGCAACACAGAACCTGGTTCTCATGCTGCAGGCATGAAGCATAGCGGCGTGTGTCACACTGGATGATGTATTCTGGTGGCGGTTCTCAGCTCCATGCCATGTGAGTTATTGCTATCAACAAAAGTTAGATTCATGGGGCACTAAGACCCCCCCCCACCCCCCTCCCTTTCGAGCTCCAACAGGCGAGCACTGTGTGTGTCTGGGGTTGTGTAGGCATTGCATGTTTTATATGGATGCTGCTCCACAAAGGGAGAAGAAAATGACAAAACAAAAAACATTACTGTACCATTACTATATCATGTGTGGATTTGGAACTTAAAAGTGCTTTTACTGTAAAGAGTTTGTAATATAATTGGAATAGTACTGTATACTGAATACTGTTGTGTAACTACATTATAGATTGTTCATAGAGAGTTTGATTAATAGCGTCAAAGCTGTTTCCTCAGGGTTTCCGTTTTAGCGTTCCATATATTATCTTAATATAGCAGAAGTAGTTTGGGAACGACATAGAACGTTCTAGCAGTGTTCTTGTTTTCCTTGCTGAAAGAGTCTATACATCACTTTTCGGTGGCAAACTATTCTCCATGCAGTTAACACTAGGTCACATTTTGATGTGGCTAGCATCAAAGTTCGTGGTGGGTTTTGAATTGTTTTCCTTTGTGGTTTAGTGGCGACACATCCACACACAGAAACATCCACACAGAGACTCTCTCTCTCTCTCTCTCTCTCTCTCTCTCTCTCTCTCTCTCTCTCTCTCTCTCTCACACACACACACACACACACACACACACACACACACACACACACATACACAAACCCTAAGTCATGTTCCTACTGGCACCCCTGTGTGTGATGGGTCTGTGGGGTAGGGGTTTGGGGGCGAGAGGGATACTGAGGTCTGGAGCTGTTTGTGGTTGTGGTTGCGGTGAGAGTAGTGTGTGTCGGTGGGGCCGGCCGGCCCCAGTGCAGCTGGCAGTCTGGGCTACTGTAAACATCCTTGACTGGAAGCTGGTGCTCTAGATGGGGCTTTCAGTCGGATGTTTGCAGCAGCCAACTGCTATTACCCTCAAAAGCCTCCACGGTGCCACTTAATGCAGGGGAAACGCAGTTTAGAACACATTGCTTGTTTGTTGAGCAAACCTGTCTTGTTTCAAGTTGCATGTGACAGTTGAGACATTTCTGTGCATTGGAAGTGAAATTCAGATGTTTTCACTACTTGTATGTTCATTCATATGTTCAACACAGGTCCCCATGTTGAATTCTTTTTTAGACTATAATAAAATAATGAATCAGTTTATTGTTTTTAATATGAAAGTGAAGTCTTGACATTTTTTGCAGAAGTACTCTCAAAAATCTTTGATCTATCCGTATATTGTATCTTCCCTAAATTCGTCCTTTACCTACTGGTATTATTTAAACGTCATAACTTGAACATACATGTACTGTATATAGTTAGATAGTTAGCCTGTGTTAGTTGAGCTCCCTGCCTTTAAGGTGAATGTATGTTTGTTTCTGTCCATGTCTTTCTGTCTGTCTGTCTGTCTGTCTGTCTGTGTGTGTGTGTGTGTGTGTGTGTGTGTGTGTGTGTGTGTGTGTGTGTGTGTGTGTGTGCGTGCGTGTGTGCGTGCGTGTGTGTGTGTGAAATAGATCTGTGTGTGGTGTCTGGGGTGTCATGGACTGGAGTCTGAGAGGTGTTTGGGGAGGTGTGTGTGCCGTGCCTCATGTGGTCCCATTGAAGCCCCTGGAGACCGGCTGACACTGGAGGCTAACGGTGAGACCTGATCCAGCACGTGTGTCAGATTAACACATGAGTGGATGTAGAAACACACAGAGACAGGCGGCTTTACACACACACAGCAGACACACACACACACACACACAAAACCCTGAACAAGTCGGTAGATGAAAAAAAAGAAAGCGTTCCAGTCACACACACCAACACACACACACACACATACAATCAAAAGCAACACCTTCCACACACACACAAACACACACACACACACACACACACACATTCCTCCATGGCACCTAGTGAGTGCTAAGACCAGGATTACCACCCCAGCACTAAGGCAGCTCCTGGCTTCTCAGCATATCAAAGCGCAAGGAGACACGGCTCGCTAGCACAGTGGCCACAGCCAGGCCCGGGCTTCTCATGTTCCCGTCTGTTGGGGTACACACAAGCACACACACACACACACACACACACAGATACAGTATGTACATAAATATTACTGCACACAGTATTGAGATTCAAATGCACCCATTCACACATTACCAGGATTCAAACACAGACACACACGTCTTTGCTATACCATAATCATAGCTGCAGATTTCAAGAGTTCCTGGTGCTGTTAATCTAAGTGTTACACATGGAGATGGTAGAAGTGGGCAGTGAATGAATGAGAGAGGGGTAGAAAAAGAGAGAGAGAGATAGAGAGCGCGGTGGATGAAGGTAGAGAACATGTGTGAAGTGACAGACAGACAAAGGTGTAACTGATCCCAGAAAAGCAGTCTGACTCTGCATGGTGGATGGGTCAGTGGGAGGCCGTATGAAGTTGCACACTCATAAACACGCTTTCATGCAGCTCTGCCACTCCAATATGTGTCATATATTAGGACCATATTGTACCATGCTAGTAATCACCTCACTGTGCTTAAAGGTGGGGGAGCAAGCCATTCTGGATGGGACCAAGTTTCTTAGCAGAGGATTTTGGCCAAAATAACTTGCATTATACGGTGTATAAGACTAACCAAAATACATCAGTGAGGTACCTAACCCCAAGAGCCTCAAGAAAGAACTTTGTTAGAGTTTTAGAGGCAGGCTGCCCCCATTTTGGTTTCCAGTTCACGGTACCAACGTTATGTAATAAGTAATAGGTTTTTCGAGCAGTGTTGTCAAAGAGAATAAAAAGCTAGTAAAATATGTGGCGAATTGTCTTTGAATATTTTGAAAAGGCGTGTTAAATGCTAGCAATCATAACACTTTACTTACTCAGTAAGACTAACTCAGCCAGGTAATGGAGTTTATGCACCTGTCCGAGCCCAGATTCATTAGAGTCATTGTCTAAATGGATTGGGTGGATGGGAACTGAACTGAGAGAGAAAGGCTATAGGCTGGAGCCAGACTTTTTTGGAGCTCAGCTCCTATAAGAATGTGGCCACTAGCTGTTTTTGGCTGCACCCTCACTTTACTTATTGCACTCTTTTAAAATGGAGCCCCAAACTGGCCAGTGCTCCAGGGACCCGCTCCAATGTTTTCATTCCTAGAGAGTGCTATTCCTCTGGGCTGCTGCTGCTGCTGTTGGCTAGGCTAAGCTGTGGCTGTGGCTGGGGTGGGGTGGGGTGCGGTGCGGTGGGGAGTGTAAATCATGAGTGGCAGACTCTTTGTGGGACACGGGTGCCCTTGTGCACCCTAATCGCTTTCAGCACAATGGACAGCTCTCTGAGGATGACACACTGCCGGTGGTGACCAGGTCCCTGGGACTGTCTCCACACGTCCACTGGGACCGTGTGTGTGTGTGTGTGTGTGTGAGAACATCACTGAATGATTAGTTGCTGACTTGCAAGGCCCATCTGTAATTCATTACGCAAAAGTAAACATGCATCGTCAATGAAACTGAAGCATTTTAATAAGTCACTTGTGAGCGGAAAGGAAGTGGTGGAATAATAACCAAACAGGAAATGTGTTGTAGGGTTGAAAGAGTAAAGACTTTTGGAGTGCTTGTGTGGTAGGTGGAGTGGAGCAGTAATGCAGAAGTGAGTGTAAAGTCCAAACATGAATTATGTCTTGGCTGTCCACCATATCATGGTCAAGTTTAAGCACATTGTCATCCGTGGTGGTGCATAGGTCATCGGGCACCATAACAAATTGCAGAAGAATTAGTTAATTGTTGGTTATTTAGTGACTTTGTTAAGGTATCAGAGTAGTTGGGAATAGAACAGGGCCTTGTTTTTAAGAGGCATGTTGGTTTCTTCTCAAAAGATTTTATCTGATTTATTCAAGACAACTATGTCCATTTAGATGATTTTATGGCTGACATATAAAACACATTACAGATTTATTTGCACATTACATGGTCCTACAGAACCCAGTAATTACGATGAATAAGATTGTTAAAAATATAGAATCCAATCATAGAGCACCATATAGATTTATAATATGATTTATAGATGAAATCCGTAAAAGTTTTTGAATTCTGAAAAACACGTCCCTAAATAATATTTATGTACACATATATATTTATATATATTATGTCAAATTTGTATGTAGGTGTTTTGTCACAGATCTGTATGAATTGTGTTGTGATTGTGGGACAGAATAGAGAAACATCCCAGAATCCTAATGGGTTTTGTCATGGTTGTCATCAGGGATGAGGGGGTTAGGTGTGTTAACACAGAGGGAGTGATTTGTGGGAGAGTTTGCCCTCTGAGAGACAAGCTGAAAGGACGCCCTCCTCTTGTACCCTTCCTTTCATCCTTTCATCTCTCTACACTTCTCTGTCTCTGATTTCTTTCTTTCTCTCTCTCTCTCTCTCTCTCTCTCTCTCTCTCTCTCTCTCTCTTTCTTTTCTTGTCTTCTCTGGCTTTTTTTTTTTTTTGGTTTGGACATTACCATTCTTTTCATTGTCTCTCACTGACCCTCCACTCCCACTCGTAATCTTTTTTCTCTCTCCTTTACACTCTCTCTCTCTCTCTCTCTCTCTCTCTCTCTCTCTCTCTCTGCCCATCTCTCTATCCATGGACTGGCTATGTGTGTCTAATGACTTAGCCCCGGAGGACCTGGTGGTTGGTGAGAGAGAGAAAGGCATAAAGAGATAGAGAGACAGACAGGGAGAGAGAGAGCGGGTGTGAGAGCATGAGAGAAAGAGAGAAACAGAAAAAAAGGGGAGAGAGAGAGAAAGAGAGAGAGTGTTCTTTTCCAGGCCAGTCGGAGGAAATGGGACTGAAGAATGCAGAAAGCCCCCATTCAGAGGCGGCCCTCGGTGGCTGGGAGCGGCCACATCCTCAGGAGGGGAGGAGTGACTCTGTGTGTGTGTGTGTGTGTGTGTGTGTGTGTGTGTGTGTGTGTGTGTGTGTGTGTGTGTGCAGTGGGGGTAGGATGGGTGGGAGGGGGTCGCTGCCTGGACAGGGTCCAAGGAGCTCTGGGGCGACTGCTCAAATGATGCTGCTGGTCCGTGGGAGCGTCCCCCTCCCTCCCTCCCCCAAACTACCCATCCACCGACCCCCCCTCTCCCACTCCTCCTCTTGCCCTCCCTTGAGACCATGGGTTAGGCTTGTGATGCCCTCCCTCTGCCCACAAACAGACCCTCTTCCCTCCCCACCCACAGAGTCCAGACCAAACACTCATGGAGGTCTGATTGGCGTCTTGGTCTAGTAGGCCTGAATAGGCTCAGCGTTGCTACACTCTTCTTTTTAAGTGCCAGTTGTAACAGACAGCAGTAAGACACAGACACACAGTTAGAGAGAGTAGTTATCATGAGCCTTGATGATAGTTTTACTACTATAACATTATTAACTGGGGCTTGCTGGTGTGGAGCAGAGATGTGGATTGAAACTGTGTTTTGACTGTGGGGAGGGAAGAACAAATGTTGTCCTCTAGGAGGGAGAAGGGAGTCTGGAGACACTCTAATCCCCAAATTGCCTTCATGCAGATGAGACGGTCTGAGTGGCGTGGGACTGATGCCCTGGAGGGGGGGGACTATTCTCTCTTTTGTTACTGACTCTCTCTCTCTCTCTCTCTCTCTCTCTCTCTCTCTCTCTCTCTCTCTCTCTCTCTCTCAGTCACCCACTCTCTCTTGTTAACTCTCTCTATATATCTCTCTCTATCTAACTATCTATCTTCCCCCTTGCCCCCCCCTCTCTCTCTCTCTATCTCCCCCTCTCTCTCTCTCTTTCTCTCTCACAGACACATGCACACACTTTTTTTCTCACACACATTACACCACACGCAGACAGTACACATACACACTCGGTTTTGGTATCTTCATATGTCTTATCTTTGGGTTTCTTTGGTTGCCTTGTTGCTACAGTATGTTTCTCTGGTGTTCTCTCCCAGTCTGACCAGGTTACTGTATGCTGCTCATTCCTGCACATGCAAAACATGAACACATTCACATTCATAGACATCACACAATGACCGCATGACCTACCCTGTCCAAGAATAGCCATGTGTCAATAGAATAGTGTGTGAGTATGTATTTGTGTGTGTGTGTGTGTGTGTGTGTGCGTGCACGTGTTTGCCACCCATGAGTGAGATGTATTAAGTGCGCTACTGAATGGGTAGCAGTACGGCTGAAATAGATTTGGTTTTTACTGCTTCCTGTGGGGATATTGCCAGGGTCACATGAGTGTCATATCCCAGCATGCATTGCGCTACTCCGCTCTGTGCTATTCAGGGTCTATTCTAATTCTGTGCACACAAACCCAAATCAAGGAGAGAGTGCAGAAGTCTCTTTGTTTTAACTGCGAGTGGTGGACTTCACTGTTTAATCTGGGAGGCATTATAAGGACAGACTTGAGAATTCAGGTAAATACTGCGTCACACCTGTGTAGAATTTCCCTGTGTACCTGTAGGCTGGTTTTAGAGGGTGTCTCTCTTTGGAGGACAGAAGCATGGTCTCTTCTCTTCTCTTCTCTACTGTGTTTTACTTGACCAGTTATTCTCCGGCACACCAACCCCTTCTCACTTCCTGTTCCCCCTGGGAGTGACCTTTGACCTTGTGCGAGCTTCAGGAAGTGTAAACATCCTACACTCTCAGCTGGAGCTGTGCAGGAGGCTGGGAGTGGGGTGTTTGCTCTCCCCGGCTCGGGAATGCAACGGACAGGACAGGATCCAGAGTCAGTCTTGCTCTCCATTTCTCTCTCTCTCTCTCTCTCTCTCTCTCTCTCTCTCTCTCTCTCTCTCTCTGTCTCTCTCTCTCTCTCTCTCTCTCTGTTTTTTTTCTCTTCCCGGAAAGGGCCCGGAAACGCGGGAAATGGGCTGGGCAGGTTCCTGAGATCTAGGCGGAGCGGCTTTTGTGTTTGAGTAGGTGATGTACTGGGCACAAAGACCAGAGACACCAACAGGCATGCACTTCCACCCACTTTCACTGGTATTCTTACACACACACACACACACACACACACACACACACACACACACACACACACACAAAGCTTTTTTATATATATTTGCAGGGACACAAGCGAGCACAGAGTCTCTTAAGAGATGGCACACATATGCTCAAACAAAAGACACATACACACACACACACCCAAGAGTATGAGATTTTTCTTACTGGCTGATATGTAATCACATTGCAATCACCGTCCATTTTGACTTTTGTCAAATACAGCTTCCATTCATAGTACTTCTGAGGTGTCTGTTTGTCCTTGGGCTGTATGGTGCCACTGGGTGTAAAGAGGCTGCATGTGCACTGGTGACTTAAGAAAGTGTGTGTGCATGCGTGTCTGTGTGTTTGTGTGTGTGTGTGTGTGTGTTGCGGGGTTACAGAATGGCCCCCTGCTCTTGGCTGATGGTTTGGTCCTGGGTGGCACCACCAGTGAGGGCCAGTCTAGAGGGAAATAAAGCGTCTACCTTTGAGACTCAAAGCCCTAACCCGGGCGTGGTGTGGCGTGATACAGGCCGGTTCGTGTCCAGCCAGGGGGGGTTGGGGGAGGTCCCAGCCAATCAGAGTGAGCCTGGCTGCCATGAAGTGAACGCACAGGAAGTGTCTATTTACGTCGGCGCGGGCTAGAGAGCGCCACCCTGCCGCTGGGAGAGGCTCTTCCTCCGACCCATTCTCAGACCCCCCACCCCCCCAGATCCGCTGTGGGAGCCTTAGTGGGAGGGGGGGTTATATAGGGGTTACAGGTTACACCCAGCTGCTGCCAACCACTCCATTTGTAGGCCATAATGGCCTTTGACCCACAAATGAGAGCCCACACCCACTGACTGATGTGTGCTGGCTCCATCCATGTGATAACCCCCCCCCCCTTTTTTTTTCTTTCTCTCTTTCTTTCTTCCTGTCATTTTCTCACACTTTCCTGTGTTAAGATTGTTGTTTGCAACCACTCACTCATTCTGCTCCATTGAAAAATTGTAACACATGTTGTTCTATAAATATCCACAAGGTGGAGCTCATACAGCAATTTGGAAAGGCTCTGCAAAGTCACATCAAGTGTGTATACTGTATACATTTGATTAGTTCTTTTTTCTACATCTCTCATTGTTAGATGGTGATCCTTGTGTGAGATTTCTGTATTCAACTAAATGGTTTATGTGTTCTGTTTATTTGTTTATTTATTTGTTGAACTTTTTTTTTTTTTGTGATGATTTAGGAAATCGGATTTTTGCAATCTACATTTAAGCTCTTAAGATATTCTGTCACTGGTATCAGCCATTGGTATCCAACCTTCTATATGGTAAATCTTAGAATACTGCTATGTAACTAAGCTTACACTACAACAGTGGAGGTGGGTGGATTTTTTTTGTCCCATGACTGTACACTAGGGGGAGCTAGAGTACAAGGTCTCTTGGACGAACCAGAATTTCATGCGTGTCAGCAGCAGATGGGATGTAACGCTTCTTTAATGTGGCAACTGAGAAATTCATTCAACCATAATAAACAGCCATACTGATCTCTCTCTCTCTCTCTCTCTCTCTCTCTCTCTCTCTCTCTCTCTCTCTCTCTCTCATTTGTGTACATGATCTGACTTATGGTTTGTTTGTTTTTTCTTGCCAGCCCTTTTGTGTCATTTTATTCTTGCACTGTGCCCACTGTTACATACACTCACTGTCTCCCCCTCTTGCCCACAGTGTAAATAATGTATATGTGAAATGAAGGGAAAGTGTATAACAGTCATAGTAATGCATATTCATTCATCTCCTCTCTTCATCTCCCCAGGTTGTGTGTGACTGGACAACGCAGATCTCTCAGAACCCTCCCCAGCAAGCAGTCCAAGGCAAATAAATGTTGTGGAAATTGTGCCTGAAAAGACTGTAAATGCTCTCTCTCTCTCTCTCTCTCTCTCTCTCTCTCTCTCTCTCTCTCTCTCTCTCTCTCTCTCTCTCTCTCTCTCCTAAACCTACTGACTGATGTATGCTGTCTCCATCCATGCGATAATCCCCGCCCCTTCTCTCTCTCACACATATACATATACAGTACACACACACACACACACACACACACACACACACATTGTTTTTACGTAACAGATTTTTGAGCAGCCCCTGATAATACTGTGTGAGAGAAGCATGCAATGTTAGTAATCCAGATTGTGATTAGAGGTGAAGGGCAGCCATGCAGTGCAGTCCTGGTCTCATCTTGACTCACATCTCGATGTGCTGAGGTGACACTAGGTCACTAGGCTGCACTGGACTACTGTAGAACCTGTGCTAGCTGACTAGTTCTCTACATAGCTGCTATTTGTCATCTGCTGCTCAACCTGGAACTACGTGATCATAACCTCTGAGCAACTCTTTACTTTTAATAATGATACACAATATTATATTTTTAAAAGGCTATAGCACTACAAGAGAGAGAGAGAGAGAGAGAGAGAGAGAGAGAGAGAGAGAGAGAGAGAGAGAGAAGGTAAGTGTTCCATTGTAATGATGTCCTTATATTAGTATGTTATTGTTTGGCATTGTTATAAATATTAGTGTGTTTGTTGTTTTTATCATTTGTCTGGTGTGTTTCTTTTATGAGTGATGTATTTTGTGAAGCAATAAAGAACATTTCTACTCCACCTGTGTAAAGCCTAATTTTCCCTTTGTGAGTGTGTGTGTGTTCATGTGTCTATTTTGGGTGGGACAAGATGTTGGTCGAAACTCCTGCATACAGAGTGTGACCTTGTGTAACGATTAGTCTGGTTTTGGGGGATGTACGCAGTCGATCTTGCTCTCGACCACAGGAGGAAGTGAAACTGTTGGGTTTGTTTACTTCGCTATAAGCTCTTTGCAAGCACACAGTGTTGTTAATCAGCCACCCATACCTGCTAGCTTCAAGGTGTGTGTGTGTGTGTGTGTGTGCAGGGCCGTTTCAAGGTACATAGGGTGACCTAAGCAAACAGGATATGGGGGCCCTTCATCTTCCATAAACGACTACATGAACCACATTGTTAAAATCTTCAAGCATATTTCATTGATATAAACATTTGTGTTGGACGTACAGTTGTCTAACTTCATCAGTTGTATTTTTTTATTATTATTATTTAAAAAAAAAAAAAAAAAACACCAGCAACTAAACTACAGTCAATCTTGGGGGCTCCTTTCAGCCCAGGCAATTGCCTGGTTTGCCTGCCCTGTTGCAACGGCCGTGTGTGTGTGTGTGTGTGTGTGTGTGTGTCAAAGTGTGACCGTGAGAAACTTTCTGCAGTTGTTCAATGCCCACCTCTTGATCACAACGTGGTGTGTGTGTTTCTGTGCATGCACTTGAGTGTTTCGTATTGACTTGCATGCAATGAGCAAATGTCAGCCACAAATACCTGGTAATAAGAACCTGGAAACAATTAAAAACCGCAAGATTTGCACAGGAAGTCTTAATGCTGACAGACCTACCGATAATCATTAAACTAAACAGATAGGCACGCTCACACAAATAAACAAGGTGTTCAAATTAGGCCCATGCCAGGGGATAGCTGCAGTGTTGATAACAGATACTCCCTCTCAGACATAAACATTTACATCTTTACAGAGAGGATTTGCAGCGACAGGAGATTAACGATGAAGCCTCTTAACAGAACTTCAAACAGCATTTTTAAAACATCAAAATACTTTTCAGTTTCATAGAACGCAAAATTAAAGAGACTGTTCAGCCCCAACTTTCTATCTGTAGTAACCTGAGACATTCTATAGTTAAAGCACACAGCTGCTGCTGTGCGGTGAACACTGGCATTGCATGTCCTGTGCCGGAATGACCCCCATCTCATCCCGTCAACCTACACATTGTTTCCTGTTCTTTTCCTAAAGCTGCGATTCTTGCAACAATGCCAATATAGACAGCAGTCAATATATCAATTGATTGAAATGATATTATAGATTCTCCAATGAGATTATAGAGACATAGCCTGAGCATTGCCTTCCTACACTATTCCACTAAATTCTAATATCCCTGTGTCTGGGGTTCCGGCCATTGGCCTTATTTACTCAGGATCTATCCCATCCTGGCCAATCAGCGAACTTTGAGAATGCAGCACTAGAATAAGATAGGCTGTCAGTCAAGGGCTGATCCGATCTTTTTAAATTTAAACACCTCCAGGAAGCAATCGTTTCCCAAAAGCCAGAATCCCAGACCCACATACGAAGTGAAGCGAAGCGCAGACAGAGGGGCTGGTTATGACCAGGGTAATAGAGACAGAACAGATCCAGAGAACTGATATGGTAACAAAAGGAATTTAGTTTGGAGTGGGAAAGTCCATAGGGGAAGTGATCTGTGCCACACACCGGTGAGTACCGTAGTGTACACAGATGTGTTGGACTCCATCCAACTCATTACACATGATTGTTGGAGAACCCTTGTCAATTGACTATAAATTCTGATGGATCGCAGTCCAAATTTTTTGGATTTTTTTTTTTTTCACTTTCCACAAGTATCCATCGTTAGGTGTTTGAATAAAAGGTTTTGATTGAGATAAAGGAGAAAATGTACCAATCATCAAAAATTCCAACCGTCTGCTGAATCCTACCCTATTATTTCACATTGCTGACTGAACAGATAGTAACCTGATAAGGAAACAATGTGTTCCCTTGAGATGTATGAATAAATATATACTCCCCTAGTACTGATCTCTGGGAAGGATTCCACATCTCTCTCTCTCTCTCTCTCTCTCTCTATAAGATGGAAAATTCTCACATCTTTCTTCTCTAATTAGAGATAGAGGCTTAGTGTGTAAGTGTTAAATAAGTGCTAAATAATGAAAATAGCACTGGTGTCTGTATGTTCAGAATGTAAATAGACCATATTCACTGTACACACAATATACAAGGGATGTCAAACAAACAGCCCGGGGGCTCATTTCCAGCAACCCAATTCATAAGCAAAAGAAAAAAAAAGAATTGAAGAAATGTGGCTTGCTAGAAAATAGTTTTAACAATGTGAGGAATAATTATGGCGCTTCTGCAATACAATGCTGGCAGCCATGCATGCATGCCATGTCCCTTATTCTACTATGTGGTGCTTCATGTTCCATTACCAGATGGAAAGGAAAGTAAGATGAATGTGGTGAAGAACACAGGCGCCCCATGACTGCATTTCACTGCAGTACTAGTAGCCTATGGGTCTCTCCAAACAACCGCTCCAAAAGGCTTCAGTTTGTGCTTCAACTTGATATCTTAGTGTTCAATCAGCAAACAGAAATTGAAGCCAGAACCAATAGGTGAAAAGTTCAAACAAAGTTCCCACCCACTGCGCTGTGTCTCCAGATCTCTAAAAGTGAAAAAGAATTGCTCTCTGTTCAGTTTTTCAACCAAAGCACAATTCTAGTAATGTTTTGTTCTGTTTTTGAGCATGTTTCATTATGAATATATTTCATAAGCACAAGCACAAGGATGGATTAGTATCCACAATTTCCATTGTCAAAACATACAGTTACAGTAATAAATGATATACCTGTCTACAGTGTGTGTGTGTGTGTGTGTGTGTGTGTGTGTGTGTGTGTGTGTGTGTGTGTGTGTGTGTGTGTGTGTGTGTTCTTCATGTGCATCCAGTCCAGCACAGCGCCCATCCTCACTACAGGAGCCCGCCGCCTCATTCTGTCACAACCAATCAGTGTGTGTTTGAGCTGCCTTTAACACGTAGAGTGGAGCCAGTTTAACACACACCGCTGAGCAGAAAAAACTGCACTCCCAATCACACACCACACTGTGCACACACACACACACACACACACACACACACACACACACACACACACACACACACACACACACAGACAAGAGCGCTCAGACACACGGCAACTCAGCAGGACACACAACACATTTAGCTCTGCAGCAAAGTTAGCAGGCAAATCATTAGCAGTGTCAGTCTGTCAGCTAAACACTGACTGGGCTTGGAGATGTTTCCGGAAGCACCATACATCCACTCCCAGCATGGCGCCAGTATGGGAAGACAGCCTAAATAATGAACACCCAGGAGGAGACTCAAAGACCATGTGGATGCCTGCAATGGAAGATGAGAGATGCGGCAGGAGGAAGAGAGATGTAATGAGGAAAGGCCTGTGGTCCAAAGAGAAAGAAAGAGGAGACAGACAATGAATATCATGTATTCTCTAAGGCTAATAGACACCCACACACACACACACACACACACACACACACACACACACACACACACACACACACACACACACACTCTTTACTTGCCCTCAAGAAAGCTTTTTTCAAGTTCAAGCTAAAGGCATATTGCTGAGGTACTTCAGCACATAGCCTTGCTGTTGTGGGTTGCTGAGTGTTGTCAGTAAGGAAAATAATAAGAAATTTGGTACAACATACAACAAATTAGTGAGGAACAAGTTTTTGCAAGTTTTTGTTTCCTTATTGTAATTCATTGTGACTGTTCGTGTAACTTTCCTTTGTTTAGTCTGTTTCTGAGGTGTGTCTTTCCTTGTGTTGTTTGTTTGATCCCATCATCAAATGCTATTAGAGGATGTCAACTTTATTGTCACCACTGACTCATCAAACACATTCCAAAACTGACAATTGACTGACTGTCCTCATTTTGTTTCCGCCGTTGGTTCAAGAAAAATAAAGTTAGGGGTCTCTCTCTCTCTCTCTCTTTCTCTCTCTCTCTCTCTCTCTCTCTCTCTGCTCGCTCTCTCTCTGCTCAAACTCTCACGTCTAATGCACGCACACACACACACAAACACACATACACACACACACACACATAAATTCCGGCATCCAAATGTTGACGTAAGTGTACACACATACATTGTGAGCCCTGCTGTCCACATATAGACAGAGCGAGAGAGAGAGAGAAAGAGAGAGAGAGAGAGAAGAGAGAGAGAAAGAGAGATGCCCACACAGAGAGAGAGAGAGACACACACACATGCACAGAGACACACACCGAAATACACAAAAAGGGCTCAGAGCTTGTGAGCTATCATCACAAGCCCAGCGGGGAGACTGAGCCGGGCGGTAATCAACCCATCAGTCCGCCTGATGAGCTGTCTGTCTGGGCCTGGGCTATGACTACCCCCTCCCTCTCTCTCTCGCACACACACACACACACACAGAGAGAGACACGTACCATCCTCGCTGTCTCTGTGCCTCTGAGCTTCAGCTTGGGCTGTAGCTCTGTGTGTGTGTGTGTGTGTGTGTGTGTGTGTGTGTGTGTGTGTGTGTGTGTGTGTGTGTGTGTGTGTGTGTGTGTGTGTCTGTGCCTGGGAGGATGCAGCCGTGGAGGATGCAGCCGTGCAGTCAGAGACAGGTGTGAGCCTGACAGCACACTCACTTTCTCCAGGTGTCTCTCTGACAGGTGAGCATACACTAAGACTGTGTGTGTATGTGTGTCTTTGGCTGTGTGTGTGTGTGTCTGACAGCTGTGGTGAGAGAACAGGTAGACATATAATACACATAAATACACATAAATACACACACACACACACACACACACACACACACACACACACACACACACACACACAGTCACTCAGTCATGCAAAAAGGAAAACTTATTATTGGCTTAAGCCATTGTCTTGCAGACAGACAACTTAAACATAAATTAAGTACTGAGTAAGGAGAGGGTAAGAATTTTGTTTCAAGTTTCAAGGGATGAAGATATACACTTCCGTTCAAAAGTTTGGGGTCACCCAGAAATTTCGTGTTTTCGATGAAAACTCACACTTTTAGTTATCAAATGAGTTGCAAAATGAATAGAAAATATAGTCAAGACATTGACAAGGTTAGAAATAATGATTTTTATTTGAAATAACAATTTTCTCCTTCAAACGTTGCTTTCGTCAAAGAATACTCCATTTGCAGCAATTACAGCATTGCAGACCTTTGGCTCCAAAGTAACCCCAGACCATCACGTTACCTCCTTCATGCTTGCAGATGGCGTCAGGCACTCTTCCAGCATCTTTTCCGTTGTTTTGTGTCTCACAAATGTTCTTCTGTGTGATCCAAACACCTCAAACTTCGATTCGTCTGTCCACTGTCCACACTTTTTCCCTATCTTCCACTGTCCAATGTCTGTGTTCTTTTGCCCATATTAATGTTTTCCTATTATTGGCCAGTCTCAGATATGGCTTTTTCTTTGCCACTCTGCCCTGAAGGCCCATCCCGGAGTTGCATTTTCACCGTAGATGTTGACACTGGCGTTTTGCGGGTTCTATTTAATGAAGCTGCCAGTTGAGGACCTGTGAGGCATCTATTTCTCAAACTACAGACTCTAATGTACTTGTCTTCTTGCTCAGTTGTGCAGCAGGGCCTCCCACTTCTCTTTCTACTCTGGTTAGAGCCTGTTTGTGCTGTTCTCTGAAGGGAGTAGTACACAACGTTGTAGGAAATCTTCAGTTTCTTGGCATGGAATAGCCTTCATTTCTAAGAACAAGAATAGACTGTCGAGTTTCACATGAAAGTTTTCTTTTCCTGGCCATTTTGGGAGTTTAATCGAACCCACAAATGTGATGCTCCAGATTCTCAATTAGCTTACGGAAGGTCAGTTTTATAGCTTCTCTAACCAGCAAAACTGTTTTCAAGGGTTTTCAAGGGTAAGGGTAAGGGTTTCTAATAATCCATTAGCCCTCTAATGCAATTAGCAAACACAATGTACCATTAGAACACTGGTGTGATGGTTGCTGGAAATGGGCCTCTATACACCTATGTAGATATTGCATTAAAAACCAGACGTTTGCAGCTAGAATAGTCATTTACCACATTAACAATGTATAGAGTGCATTTCTGATTAGTTTAATGTTATCTTCATTGAAAAAAACAGTGCTTTTATTTAAAAAATAAGGACATTTTTAAGTGACCCCAAACTTTTGAACGGTAGTGTATTACTGTGTATGCTGGAGATGAAAGCTATTTGCTAATTTGTCTAACATGACCTTCCTTACAATGTAAGCATTAATTTGACCCCTGGTCCAATTGAAATAACCCTAGCAAGAAATCTCTACCAATAAGTTCTCTTAGGAAGGTTCGACTGTTACATTACTCATTGGTTCACCTATCATTCATGCTCACCTACTTTATTATGACCTGTCTAACATACCTGCTCTTCCTGTCTATAGCCGAATCCGAGGAATCTGCCGGAAGTAAGCAGGCGCCATTGTTGAGCTACCCAGATCGCCAATCTGTCCATAAGAATAACGTGATAGCACACCATAAAATGCCGTGATTTAGGAGATTCATTACTACCTGTATAATGTCAGAGTATTCCATGGTCTATGCAGTTAGTTGTCATTGACTGTGCATTGTCAAAATGTTTTGTTTACAGTCCAACAATGGCTTCGCCACAAGATGGCAGCCTACACAAAACGCTCGTCGGATTCGTCTATAGGCACTGCTCATCTGAAATCCCCACCTCCTTCCCCACCACTGCCAATTAGCTCCCTGTCCTTCAGTCATGGGGGGGGACATGCTCTGCCCCTGCTAGCAAATACCAAGCACGACCACGGACAGGGCATGTGCCCAAGACTTTAATTTATTCATCCATGTAATGTCTGTGCATGTTCAACTCAACCAGCTAACACTACTTCTATCATAGTGTGGTATGGAAACTGCTTTGTTGCAGAGCGAAAGGTCCTGCAGAAGATCGTGAGGACAGCTGAATATGGGGCCTCTCTCTCCTCTCTCTCTCTCTGACATCTACAACAATCTCCGTCTACAGCACAAATATTGAGAAGGACACAAGACATCCATCCCACTCACTCTTCTCCCTACTGCCATCTTTCATTTGTACATTCTCACTACGTCCTGAAATTATACACACACACACATATATAAATTCTGGCATCCAAATGATGAGGTGAGCGTACAAAAATACATTGTATGCTGTCCACTAACTCCTCTTAAATTATAATAGCAACTGCTGAAGTACAAGTCTACTTATGCTCTGTCTTGTGTATCTGTCCTGTTGCTTGTCTTTCCTATATTGCACCTTATATTTACCTCATGTCATATGCAATAAATGTGTAGCCTTGTCTTAAGTGTGTATTTTTATATAGTTTCAATGTAACATCACTTGATGAAAGTGAATGGCATTTTGTCCACTGTGTATATTGTACATGGTTGAAATAACAATATAACTATGAAAATTTGCACACACTCACAAAAATCTGCATACATATACACTCACACACACACACACACACACACACACAGAGAAAACAGGCACACACGCGCACGCACACACACACACACACACACACATTCTGTTAGCATTCCCCCAACCATATGGACCTCGTCAGTATCTCAGCAGTTGGTGCTGGAGCCATCTACCCATGAGAGTCTCTTCTCTCTTTCTATCTATGTGTATCTGTGAGGCAAGGAGAGAGAGAGAGAGAGGGAGAGAGAGTATTCACATACTACATAGGAATATGTGAAAGTGAGAGAGACAATTTGTGTGTGTGTGTGTGTGTGTGTGTGTGTGTGTGTGTGTGTGTGTGTGTGTGTGTGTGTGTAACAGAGATACAGAGATATGGAGGTGTGTGTGTGTGTGTGTGTGTGTGTGTGTGTGTGTGTGTGTGTGTGTGTGTGTACAGAGATA
>JAODXP020000006.1:12606865-12619689 GCA_027497455.2 Sardinella longiceps | reverse complement strand
AGAGAGACAATGTGAGGAGAAAGACAGACGAGAGACAGGAGAGGAGTGGGAGAGAGAGGGGGAGGGGAGGTAAAAAAAAAGAGAAATAGAAGGGAGGGGGGCACCTTGAAGGATAGCAAAGTGTAGCATTCCGCCTCTCAGAGCCTTTACAAGTGTATCGATTACACAATTTACCTTTCTGCACGCTCACAGGGTGAGTCCATCGATTCGAGCTCACACCTTGAACCTGCGCCCACCCCACCTCACATACACACGCCCACATGTGAATGCACTCACACGCACACACACCAAAAAAAATATGTATGTGTGCAGACACACACCCGGGTGTTAACGATTTTTATTCTGACACACAAAGACATCCACAAGCTGTGGTACGGATGGATATCATGGACAGAAACACATACATACACAAACACACAGCACAATAAATCACCCCCATCTAC
Organism: Sardinella longiceps; assembly: GCA_027497455.2. Classification (NCBI taxonomy): domain Eukaryota; kingdom Metazoa; phylum Chordata; class Actinopteri; order Clupeiformes; family Clupeidae; genus Sardinella; species Sardinella longiceps. The sequence continues at coordinate 12,619,246 of JAODXP020000006.1, read as the reverse complement.
TGCAAACATAAATTCTCACTCGCTCTCACTTACACTCTCTCGCTCACACTTGTACACACACACACACACACACACACACACACACACACACACACACACACAAATGTCCAGATGTCCACACCTGCAGCGTGCTGGCAGGGACAGGCGACATGTGTAATTTGTCTCCCTCCTACTTGGGGGCTCAGCTCCCACAGCCACAACATGTGACCTCACGCCTAAAGCACTCTACCACTCTACCCCCCACCCCCGTCTCTTTCTCTCCTTCTCTCCCTGCAATCCCTCTCTCCTTTTCTTCCTCATGCTTTCACTCTTCCTCCAGCTTGACCCCTCTTTGTCTTCCTTCCTTCCTTCTCATCTTGTTTGCACCTTCCTTGTTTCCTCCCTGCTTTTTTTCTCTCTCACTCCCTTTTCTCTCCCTCTCTCTCTCTCTCCCTCTGTGTCCACATTCCTTTCTTCCAGATCGCCTGCCATCCTCCTCGACCACCGCCACCACTCTGTTTCCCTCTCTCACCCCCAAGCCCCCTCTCTTCTTCCTCTGCAACTCTACTCTTTTATTCCATCCCACATCTCTCTCCTTCCTCTATTACCCCACCCCCCTTCCCCCACTGTCTCCTCCTGTCCCTCTCTGCTCTTTAGAGCGATGATGTCATGTAGGCACTGCACCCATCCCACGGATGACAGTATGTGTCCTCAGGGCTCCATCCTTTACAGACAGAGCCTCTCTGCAGCTTGTCTTCAATCTCTCCCCCTCTCTCTCTCCCTCTCCATCTCATCCCTTTTCTTCCTCTCCTTCTCTCTCTCTTTCTCTCCCTCTCTCTCACTCTCTTTTCTTCCTTTCCTCCTCTCATTCCTCTCCCCCTCTCTCCATCTCCTGACCCTAATACCACTTCCCCCTCTTTCTTCATGATCCCTCGTTTCTCTCGTCCCTGACTGCTCCTCTCTCCTGTGGCCTTGGGCTTCAGGGTCGGGCCTAACCTAACCAGGGGAAATGGTGTTCGCCTGCCTGCCTGCATGCCTGCCTGCCTGCCTGCGTCTAAGCATGTCTGACCTCTTAAGGAGGGGGAGAGGCTGAGGGCTCTACAGGGCTTTAATTGGGCCTGCTGGGCAAGGGGTGTGTGTGTGTGTGTGTGTGTGTGTGTGTGTGTGTGTGTGTTTGCTTGTGTTGTTTGCAGTGTGTCTGAACAGAGATTCAGTAAGACAGGACTGTGTGTGTTTGTGTGTTAGTGTGTACATGTATGTGTGTCTGTCTCTATGCATGTGTATGTACGTGTGTGTGTGTGTGTGTGTGTGTGTGTGTGTGTGTGTGTGTGTGTGGCGTTGTGTAACCACGGCTGGCAGGCATGTCTGAGTTAAAGGGACGGCTAGGTCTGCTAAAATCTAGACAGCGCTGCACAAGCATTTTCAAAGTCAAAGGCTTTCTTCTGTAGGGTCCACGGCAGCAAACACGCCACACTGAGTGTCTCTGCTCTCTGTGCATGACACAGACAAGCAGTCACCAAAGGACAACACACAAACAGGGCACAAACAAACACAAACACTAAAACAACCCACTGCATCAAAACAAAGCAAACCAGACCACAAACAAACTACAAAAAAAAACAAAAACAAATATAAAGCACAAAGAAAGAACAATACACAGCACATTTTGACATACACACACACACACACACACACACACACACACACAGCGCACAACATCAACACAGCACAGGACAACACCAACACAGGACAACACCAACACAGGACAACACCAACACAGGACAACACAACACCAACACAGCACAGCACAGCCCAGCCGTGTAGCGTAGAGTAGCATAGCACAGCGTAGCGTAGCATACCTCCAGCTTGTTTTTCTCAGCTGCTTGTGAGGAGGGAGAGGAGGAGGAGGAAGGCTGAGCCGCATCTGGGGCCTTCTGCAGGGCCCGCCGGGAGCACCACAGGAGAGGAGGAGGAGGAGGAAGAGGTAGATGAAGAGGAGGAGGAGGTGGGTGATGAAGGGGGTGGGATGGTGGAGGGGCAGGAGAGAAGCAATAAGGAGTGAGAAGCAGTGGAGGGAGGGAGGGAGTGAAGGGAAGGGAAGGGAAGGGGGTGTGAACGAGGGATGCGTGAGGAAAAGGAGGAGGAGACGGGAGAGACAGAGGGAGGGAGGGAGACATTAAGTCAAATCCCAGTCAGTAGGCAGCAAAAAGAAACAGAAACTTAGTGCCTCCTAATTGTTCTGCTGCGGGGGAAGCACTGCAAGCCAAAAGCACTAGCACGCATACACACACACACACACACACCTTATATTCATTGTTGTAGCAAATCTACAATTATGTTTGTCCACACACACACACACAAACGCACACACAAATCCTACCTAATGGTCAATTGTGCTCTCTCTTCTTCATACAGAAACAAGCGCACGCGCACACAGAAAAACTAGCGCGCACACACACGCACACGAAGCCCAATGTAGTGAATAATGGTGGAGGAGAAGAGACTCTGGTCTCATGAAGAACACTACTCCTGTATGAGAGCTGACAATTACCACCAGCTCATAAATCAACTCCTATTTCTGTGTATGTGCCTGGCTGAGGGGGAGAACAGCTTGCATGAGAGAGAGAGAGAGAGAGAGAGAGAGAGAGAGAGAGAGAGAGAGAGAGAGAGAGAGAGAGAGAGAGAGAGAGAGAGAGAGAGAGAGAGAGAGAGAGAGAGAGAGAGAGAGAGAGAGAGAGAGAGAGAGGGGATAATGAGAGTGAAAATAAGAAAGCGGTTTGTGTGTGTGTGTGTGTGTGTGTATGCCCTTGTGTCTGTGAGTGTCTGTCTGTGTACGTGTGTGTGTGTGTGTGTGTGTGTACGTGTGTCTTTTCAGTCTATCCTCTCATCAGCTTAGCCCACCTACCGGTACTATGGGGGGATAACAGGAAACAGATCAAGTCACAAGCCCCCTACCTTTCCTTTTACACACCTCCCTCCCTCCCTCTTTTTCTCTCTCTCTCTCCATCTCTCTTTCTCATTTTTATCTGTCCCCATGACAATCCTTCACTTACATCATTCCATCCGTTTCGGTTCCCCATTTCTCATCCCACATACACAGGCACGCACTCACTCTCGCACACACACACACACACACACACACAAATCCCTCAAGAAACCAACAAATGACAGAAGAAAGAGTGATAGAGATGAAGATGAAGAATAAATGGGAAGAGACAGAGTTAAGTAGACAGGCAGGGAAAGAGAGAGAGATGGATGAGAAGAGAAAGAGGGATAGAGAGCGTGCAGAGAGAGAGAGAGAGAGAGAGAAAGAGTAGAGTTCCAGTCAAACAGAGAAAGCAGACAGGAGTCAAACAAGGTTAAACCATGAAGCCTGACAGAAGAACAGAACACAGATAAAACACACACACACACACACACACACACACACACACACACACACACACACACACACAACTGACACAAAGACAGTGGAGACCGTGGAGATAACCTCTCCCTTTCTCTCTCTCTCTCTCTGCTCCTGTCTTTTGTTTCGCTGGTGCAGAGGACAGCCTGTCAACAGGGGAGGTCCACAGAGAGAGAGAGAGAGAGAGAGAGAAAGAAAGAAAGAGAGAGAGAGAGAGAGACAGGCTAAACAGACAGAGAAAGGAGGTAGGATGAGGGGATTCAAAGGAGGATGTAAGCCCAATTCTTACATTGACAACACTGCCAAGTGAAGTGTTTAAGAAATGAAAATACGACACACACAGACACACCTGACACACACACACACACCACAATGTAAAACAAAACATAAACAATATGGCTACACACAGTGAAAAAGATGGCATGAGTGCTCAAAGGGAGCTGGAACTAAATAAATGTCTCTCACACGCACACACACACACACGCACACACACACACGCACACACACACACCTATCTAATCAACCTAGTCTTCTGTAGCTCCATGCAACAGAGGATGTGCCTGTGCGCTGAGGGGTCTTTAGGCTCATTAGCAGCCTGTCCAAGCCACTTTGATGCAGGGGACATAAAGCAGGTGTGTGGAAGGGAGAGGGGAGTGTGTGTGTGTGTGGTGGTGGGGGGGTGTTAGTGGAGGGATGCACAAGTGGATATGTTTTGCTGTTTCCTTTTTTTTTTTTTTTTCTTCTTTTCCTAGTGATGCGCTGAAGAAAACAGCAGTAGCAGTGGAGGAGGAGGGGGAGGTAATGGAGGCAGACGGCTAAATGTCCAGGGACGCCTGAGCTGTGGCGCGCCGTTTGTCAGCCGCGTTTGCCTTGTGATTAGCTCAAATTTGGAACATCAAAGAGCGACAGAGTGTGTGTCTGTGTCTGTGTGTGTGTGTACACACATGTATGCATGCATGCGTGTGTGTGTGGGTGAGTGTGTAAAAAGCAGAGACATGATTGAAAGGAGGACAGCAATGATTGAAGTGATAGAAAGGAAGAGGATGACGAAAGAAAATGAGGAGGGAGAGATGAAAGGTGAGAGAGAGAGAGAGAGAGAGAGAGAGAGAGAGAGAGAGAGAGAGAGAGAGAGAGAGAGAGAGACCACACAAAGACAAGGGAACAAGGCGCATGATGTAAGGCAGCAGTGCTTATGAGCACAGCTGCTCACGGTGTGTGTGTGTGTGTGTGTGTGTGTGTGTGTGTGTGTCTGTCTATATGGGGGTGGGGGGCTGCTACCAGCCGCTGAAGCTGAAGGAGAGGAGAGAGTTGGGTTCTGAATTGGAATTCATATACACATTTATAGAGACACACACACACACACACACTGACACGCATGTGCAAAAACATTGAAGTATACACACGCATACACACGTGCGTACACACACACACACACACACACACACACACACACACACACACACACACACAGTGCCCTGCTGCGCTCAACCTTGCCTTGCATGTCTGCCTGCTCCATAATTACATCACCCAATCGACTGAGTGCATGCCCCACACCAGCTTCCAGCATTGGGGGAGGGGTACAGTGTGTGTGTGTGTGTGTGTGTGTGTGTGCGCGCATGTTTGGTGGGGACTAATGTCACTGAAGCACATCGTCCTTACACAACACACCGCCACCCGACCTCTCCAACCAGAGCAGGGGAGAGGAGGAGAGGAGGAGGCTGCTTGTGGATCTGTGGGCATGGCCTGAAACAGACAGCAGCACCAGTCACTCTGGGCCGGCCGCCCGCCCTGGGTCAGGGAGAGATGGACTGAGAGGCATGCTTCTTTAGGACAGATGGCATGCGTGAGGACACACACACACACACACACACACACACACACACACACACACACACACACATCTGTCCACATCTGGGTTTGTGTGTATGGGATAGCGTGGAATCATACTGATGAAAAACAGACAGCCCTTCAGCAACACTGAGAGCTTCATCAATAACTTGACGTGTGAGTGGGAGTGAGAGAGACAATTAGAACTGGAGAGAATTATGGTGGTTTATGCTGGACAATGATTGGACCATTCAGTTCTACAGTTGCTGTGAGAAGGTTTAAGGGGAGAGAGAGAGAGGAAAGAAAAGACTAAAAATACAAGGAATTACTTCCACGCCCCCTCCTCCACATTCAGAGGCAGATGCTTTTGGGTGCATCATCAGCTGTTTCACAGGGACTCCAGAGAGGACGAGAAGGAAGGAATAAGTGAGAGAGAGAGAGAGAAGGAACCAGAGAGAGAGAGAGAGAAGGAAAGGAGAGATAAACAAAACACTGTAGATTTGCTGAATTCCAACGGCAGCGAGAAAAAAAAAAAATCTCTTTCTGCAGCGGGACTTAAAGTGATAATGAGTTGCCTTTAATAATGCAGTGGCTTACGGAAGGCAGCGCTGGGAGGCGAGAGAAGAGAAGAGAAAAAGGAAGGCAGAGGAGGCATGGAGCCAGCCAACCCACCACTTCCACAGAATTAGAGGACAGACACAGTCCTCCATCCTCCTTCTCTCACTCTCTCTCTCTCTCTCTTCTCTCTCTGTCTCTCACCTCTCTCTCTTCTAGTCTTTCGCTCGTCTTTTTCGTGCGACCCAACCCAGCAGACGGTCGTCTTAGACAGGCTAGACTGACAACAGTCTGGAAAGTTCCAGTCGAGTCTGTTCTGCTGCTTTTTGTAACTCTTCTGCTTTTTCTGTCTGCATTCAGATATGAATAAATAAGTGTGCCATGTCAAAGTGTGCTAAATTTACCTGTGGGTATGAAATTTTAACACCCGAGTGTGTGTGGGTGTGTGTTTGTATTCCGTGTATTTGTGTGTATGTATTTTTATTCTCTCTCTCTCTGTGTGTGTGTGTGTGTGTGTGTGTGTGTGTGTGTGTGTGTGTGCGTACTCTGACTCTACTGTGTTTTTGACTTGGCATTGAGCAGGCCAGTAAATGGGCTTGGCTAGACGACCTATGGCTTCGCGAGTCACCCAATCATACATTCACAAAACAGACAGCTTTCTCAATAGTAGACCTCCATTAACACTGAAATTATTTTGATTGGCTGCCAGAAAGAGAAAAAGTAATGGATTGAGTGCTGACATCACAATTGGAGGCGGGCACAGAGGGTGCAGCTGGGTTGGCTGGGGTTCAACACAGAGGGAGCACATCAGCAGAAAATGAATTTTATTTATTTTTAGAAATGTTCCACTGTGAGCATTCAATATCACCCTTCACGCTCTCTCTCTCCCTCTCACTCTGTCTCGCACACACACACACAATCACAGAGGCTTGTCCAGGGAGCAGCTGTAGGCTTTGGAGTGTGTGATGTGTTCTCTGTGGGGTCAGTGGACTGTGAGGTGTAGTGATGTTAGCGCTGTGCTAACTGCTAACACACACACACGCACACACACACACACAAGAAATCGGGTCTTGTTGGCCATGTGACTGATTGACTGATCAAACTAATGTTGGTCTCCAATGAGCTTTCACAGCAAAACATGCCAGAGAATAAACAGGAAACGGGCAACACAATACTCTTTCCCCATTTTCTTGCTTTCATTTACTTTACCCACACACACACACACACACACACACTTGGTCTTGTGCATTCACAATGACTCTCCACCAACCCCACACACACACAGATCAACAAAGGAAACATTACCGCAGAGACTGCATTGATTAATTACATAAGCTCAAAGTCAACCTCTCTTTCATTCACACACGCACACGCACACACACACAGAAACACACACACGCAAAACCCCCACAGGGTTTGCCAAGTGTTGAGTAATCAAGTGGCCTGTGAATAAAGAGTGTGTGTGTGTGTGTGTGTGTGTGTGTGTGTGTACACACTCACCATAGATCCGTTGATGGCATTCTTGTCATAGTATTTCTTCTTCTCGTACTTGTCCCTGATGAAGAACTCCACAGCTCTGAGGTACCATTCAGGAAAATGAAACATCTGAAGAATGCACTACACATCGACTACAAATCCCAGAATGCTTTTTTTCACCCATGAAAAGAACATTCACTTTCTAGCTCTTAGCTGGTACAGCCATATTCCTTTATACTGTTTAACAGTTGAAACATGAATCTACTGAGGCCATCCTTAATATTATTCTTTCTTGTTTGCGATATGGTAATGCAACCAACTGAATTGACCAACTTTTCCTGCAATTCATCCATACAATTTAAAAAAACTTTTCCTTTCGAGCAAATTTGATAAAAAGAAAGGTTTGCGAGAACCTTGAACTCCATCAAAAGCTTGGATAGGTGGACAGGAGATTTTAGAGACGTAGCACACGGTCATGTCTCGTGACTTTCTTGCAAGAGTCTTTCTTGCATAGCAACCATCTCCTTGAGTCATGTAAGCTCATTTTCTTCTCTCCTCAGTACCTCATCATGAAAGCAAAAAGCAGAAAAATTCCCTTTTGTCCCAAAATAATACAAAATTGAAGTCTTGAGTATCCACATGAACATAAGTATTCACACCCTGTTCAATAACAAAACATAATTTTGGTGCCCTCCAACGTCTTCAACCTCGGCGGACCTCATTCTGATGTTACAAAAGAAAAGGGGAAAAAAGGATTGCTTTACCAGCCTTTGTTATCAAAATATTCTGAAGACTGCAACTATACAGCAAAAACAAATCTTTTGTCTGTCTTTGGAAGATAAATAAGTAATGTGACTGACCTGAGTTTTGGTTTTATCCCCTAAAAATTGCTTTATAGTAATAAAACACGAAGTATGGAAAAACAAGAACAGTGAAACAAAATCAAATATGCATGAAAATATATATTTATATCACACAATGACAAAGAAGACTGAGAAATATCGGTGATATATTATCATTATTTTGAAAGCAGGTTTTAGTCAGGTCAGTCAGTCTTGTCTGGGTTTAATGCATGTTGTAAATGAAAGCAAACACAGACACACACATTCTCACACACATTCTCTCACACACACACACACACACACACACACACACGGTATATAGAGCAAAAAGAAATCAAATTGAAAGTCTGCAGAAAAAGCCTGAGAAACAGCACTCGGCAGGTAGCCGGACAAAAACACACTTATTCACACCACACACACTAGAAATTACAGACATGCTTTTTGTGATCGAGAGGTCACAAAGGTCATGGAGCGTCCAGGCTTGCACATGGTGATGAAAGGCTGGACACACCAAGGTAGCACAAACTCCCTGCTTCATCCTCCAGCGGCGACTTGCTGCTGCTGCTGCTACCGCAGTCAGGCTAGCGCTTAATTGGCATCTCATCCCCGACAACCACCACAGGTCTCCACCAGCCTGGCAATGGCATAGCATGGCATCACAGACTGCAAGCTACTGCCATTATATCTCCATCCTTCTCTCTCTTGCATTCTCTCTCTCTCTCTCTCTCTCTCTCTCTCTCTCTCTCTCTCTCATACACACACAGCTTTCTCTCTCTCCCTCTCGCTCACCTTCATTTCCCCTTCTATTCTTCTCCACTGTTCCTGCCATTATTTATCTACCTCCCCCCATCCAAGACTATTTCTCCAACCCTGTAGTTTTTTTTCTGTCCATCACTCACACCCCTTCTTCTTAACAATGGTCATTCTTTCTTTACAGCCTTTTATTTTCCAAACTTTTTTTTTTTTTTGCCTTTTTGTTTTTCACTCTCTGACTTTAATATCCTTTCCTATCTGAATGTCCTCCTGGCTCTCGGAAGTGCATCTGAGGTCAAAGTGATCTTAGATGACCAAAGGCTTCAGACAGCACTTAAGCGAGACAGACAGATTGAGGTAGACAGAGGAGGAGGAGGAGGAAATAAAAAAAAGAGGGAGATAGAGAAAGGAGAGATGGGGAGAGAGAGATAAAGGGATTAGCGGAGAGGGAGCGAGGGAGAGAGAGGAGGGGGAGATGAAAGTAAAGCAGAAGCCACAGCTCAGCTCCCGATCTGATCCCAGCCACTCCACCTGTGCCACACGTACACACACACACACACACACAAAAACACACAGCTACCTGCATACACCTTACTTGCAAACACATCCAACACACACACACACACGTAAGCAGCTGAAGAGACACACACCCAGCCACCTGGATAAACCTTGCAAACACATCGAACACACATAAGTAAGCAGCTGAAAGACATTCACATATTACATACATACATACATACATACATACACACACACACACACACACACACACACACACACACACACACAGGTGAGTAACTGAACACACACACACACACACACACACACACACATCCCCTTAGCTCGCAGACATGGTGCTGAGGAGCAAGCTCTCTGGGCATTATTGTGGCCTCATGAAACTTTGATCACAATTGTTCTTCTGATGAAAAATGAAAGAGGGAGAGGGAGAGAGAGAGAAAAAAGATGACAGGCCAGAGGTGAAATTCAAACATCCAACTTTTCCTCCAGCAGCAATGTTCAATATGAGAAAGAAAAAGTGTGTGTGCATGTGTACACGTGTGTGGAAGAGAGGGGGGAAAAAACGAGCAAGGAGAGGAAAAATGGAATGTGAAGGTGATGTGGTGGTTATGAAGATTAGAGCAAGCAGATGACTATAGAACAGGTGGGCATAAAAACCTCACAAACGCAAACATACCCACAAACATGTGTGTGCACACGATCACATCTCTCTCTCTCGCACGCACGCACACACACACACTTTCCTGGAGCACAATTGTCAGAGACTGATTGGTGTTTGTGCTGGAGGGCAAGATGGAAGAGAGCTGGAGCTGCAGTGCCCAGGTGAGGCTGACGCCGCGGGGCTCTCTGACTCACAGTGCCTGCCTGGGCTGGGCTGGGATGGGCTGGGGGGGATGAGGGACTTGGGCGGCGGGGGGGCACACCCAGCTGGAGCTCACAGAGTCAGAGTACTGAAAATACGACTGCAGTCTATACAAGCAGACAGACAGACATATCCATCCCCCTGACACAGACTTTTCCATTCCTCCAGCAAAGAGACAGACAGGAGAGCAGAGACGGGTGATGTTGTAAAGTATCTTTGCTGATAGTTTTGTACGCCACAGCAGGGAGACACAACAACTGATGTCGGCTGTAGACTAGATAAAGTCAAAAAGAGTTATACATGGAAAACTATATTTCTGATACAGAGCAGACAGAGAGAGATGGGCATCGATCACTTCTGTTAATTGGATGACTGAGACATTCCTCCCCATTCATCCAGTCGACCAGGACAGACAGACAGACAGACAGTCTCCACCTCATTATTTTCTGTAGTCTGCATAGTGTACCAAAGACAAAGGCTGTTTTTCCTTGGACACCTAATAATGAGACTCAAAATAATAGAGCCTGCAATGTCCGGTCTGCTAACCCAAAGAGTGAGCAAGAGAGAGAGAGAGAGAGAGAGAGAGAGAGAGAGAGAGAAAGAGAGAGCGAGAGAAAGAGAGAGCAAGAAGCACGCACAGAGAAAGAGAGACAACTCTCTCCTTTAGACAGCCCAGCAGTCCCTGGGAAAGGTGCTGCGTTCTGTCTGCAAACATTTTCCCCCCGAAAATAGACTGGAGATAAATATGGACTTGGAGGGAGAGGAGAGAAGAGATGGGGGTGCAGAGGGTGGAGCGAAGAGATTGGGGTGCGCAGAGTGGAGTGGCGGTGGGGGGGGGATGAGGAGGTGGTGAAGTCAGGGAAGGGGACAGGTGAGAAGGTGGAGAGACTGAAGTAAAAAGATAACAGAGAGAGAGAGAAAGCGAGAGAGAGAGAGTGAGAGAGAGAAAGCACGAGAGAGAGAAAGCACGAGAGAGAGAGAGAGAGAGAGAGAGAGAGAGAGAGAGAGAGAGAGAGAAAGCGAGCGAGAGAGAGAGAGCGCGCGAGAGAAAGCGAGAGAGAGAGAGAGAGAGAGAGAGAGAGAGAGAGAGAGAGAGAGAGAGAGAGAGAGAGAGAGATATGGAGAGGTCAGAGATATGGAGAGAAGTCTGACAAGTAAGCTCACAGAGAGAATGAGGCAGTGCCGAGAAAATGAGACGGAGAGGGAGAGCGAGAGCGAGAGAGAGAGAGAGAGCGACTAATAAATCCAGAGTACGAATGTGGCAGACAGACTCAAGGCAGAGGAGAAAAGGAGCAAAAAAAAGAAGAGGAGGGGAAGAAAAAAAAAAAACAACAAAAAAAAAACACACACACACACAGTAGCCAGCTCCCTTCATTACCATAAGAGAGAATGAAATCTCCACCGCCAGGCAAATACCTGTCTTTTGTTTTCCCTGCTCAAAGCACAGCCATGTTAATGTGGTAAACTCTTCCATTACACAGGCCATTAGCGGGAAGGGGATCGCAGCTCCGAGCCCGTAAGCGTGACCGCTCCACAAAGCATGCCCAGAAACTGTGTACACAGACATGACAATTCTGTCAAGGGGATGGGAGGAAAGTTAAAGAAAAAAAAGATAGGAAGAAAAAAGGAGGAGGAAGGGGAGAAAAAAAAACTACAAGGTTTGATCAAATCCAATTCCATTGCAAGGAGAGGCAAGGCAAGGCAAGGCAAGGCAAACGGGAAAAACGTTGCCGCTAACGTCGACCGACTCATCTCGGCAATCCGGATTTAATCCATTTTGACGGTTTCGGAATATTGTAGCGGAGCGGTCAGCATACAAATGACCTGATTTCCATAAGCGCTGCGCTCGCCGGAGCCGGCTGAGATAAGAGCCGCGAGCCGAGGAAATTCAATTAGGCCAGGAGAGGGTTCCAAAGAGGAGAATATGGAATTAGCTGGACCGGCTCACACTCCTCATTAGGCCAACAGAGTGGGGTGAGACTTGAGGGGTGTGTGTGGGGAGGAGTGTGTGTGGGGGGTGGGGTGTGTGTGGGGAGGAGTGTGTGTGGGGGCGTGGGAGATGGGTGAGGTGGGATAGGATTGAGAGGGTAGGGGCTGGTGCTGTAGTGTTTATGGGAAAATTGGAAAATGCAGAATGGAGAATAGTGTGTGTGTGTGTGTGT
>JAODXP020000006.1:12596809-12599442 GCA_027497455.2 Sardinella longiceps | reverse complement strand
TTACTGTGTATGCTGGAGATGAAAGCTATTTGCTAATTTGTCTAACATGACCTTCCTTACAATGTAAGCATTAATTTGACCCCTGGTCCAATTGAAATAGCCTAACCCTAGCAAGAAATCTCTACCAATAAGTTCTCTTAGGAAGGCTCGACTGTTACATTACTCATTGGTTCACCTATCATTCATGCTCACCTACTTTATTATGACCTGTCTAACATACCTGCTCTTGCTGTCTATAGGCACTGCTCATCTGAAATCCCCACCTCCTTCCCCACCACTGCCAATTAGCTCCCTGTCCTTCAGTCCAGGGGTGGACAGGCTCCGCCCCTGCCAGCAAATACCAAGCACGACCACGGACAGGGCATGTGCCCAAGACTTTAATTTATTCATCCATGTAATTTCTGTGCATGTTCAACTCAACCAGCTAACACTACTTCTATCATAGTGTGGTATGGAAACTGCTTTGTTGCAGAGCGAAAGGTCCTGCAGAAGATTGTGAAGACAGCTGAATATGGGGCCTCTCTCTCTCTCTCTCTCTGACATTTACAACAATCTCCGTCTACAGCACAAATATTGAGAAGGACACAAGACATCCATCCCACTCACTCTTCTCCCTACTGCCATCTTTAATTTGTACATTCTACCTCCACCTCACTACATCCTGAAATTATACACACACATATATCAATTCTGGCATCCAAATGATGAGGTGAGCGTACAAAAATACACTGTATGCTGTCCACTAACTCCTCTTAAATTATAATAGCAACTGCTGAAGTACAAGTCTACTTATGCTCTGTCTTGTGTATCTGTCCTGTTGCTTGTCTTTCCTATATTGCACTACCTTACACTTACCTCGTGTCATATAAATGTGTAGCCTTGTCTTAAGTGTGTATTTTTATATAGTTTCTATGTAACATCACTTGATGAAAGTGAATGGCATTTTGTCCACTGTGTATATTGTACATGGTTGAAATAACAATACAACTATGACAATTCGCACACACTCACAAAAATTGCATACACATACACTCACACACACACAGAAAACAGGCACACATGCACGCGCGCGTGCACACACACACACACACACACGCACACGCACACACACAACACACACACACACACACACACACACACACACACACACACACACACACACACACTCAGTTAGCATTCCCCCAACCATATGGACCTCGTCAGTATCTCAGCAGTTGGTGCTGGAGCCATCTACCCATGAGAGTCCCTTCTCTCTTTCTATCTATGTGTATCTGTGAGGCAAGGAGAGAGAGAGAGAGAGGGAGAGAGAGTATTCACATACTACATAGGAATATGTGAAAGTGAGAGAGACAATTTGTGTGTGTGTGTGTGTGTGTGTGTGTGTGTGTGTGTGTGTGTGTGTGTGTGTGTGTAACAGAGATACAGAGATATGGAGGTATGTGTGTGTGTGTGTGTGTGTGTGTGTGTGTGTGTGTGTGAGTGTGTGTGTGTGTGTGTGTGTGTGTGTGTGTGTGTGTGTGTGTGTGTGTGTTTTTCTCTGCAGGTTGGGTGGTTCTGTTTCCCCTCGTTCTCGGCAGGCTTGTTCTGTTCCCTTCTGCAGTAACCCACTCACTCTCTGCAGGGGGGAAAGAAGCAGCCAATCTCAGTGTGTGTGTGTGTGTGTGTGTGTGTGTGTGTGTGTGTGTGTGTGTGTGTGTGTGTGTGTGTGTGTGCGTCTGTGCGCAAGCTTGTTTGAGTGAAAATGAATGTGAGTATCCATTGCGTTGTTGTGCTTTAGCTCAAGGCAAGGGGTACACAGCTTTTTAATCCCATATATGAATGTATGTTTAGTATGTGAAGTTGGGGTTTGAATGTATTATATGCTTGTGCTTGAGTGAATCATTATTTGTGTGTGTGTGTGTGTGTGTGTGTGTGTGTGTGTGTGTGTGTGTGTGTGTGTGTGTTTGTATTCATGCATGCCAGTGTGTTTTGTCCTATAAGTACATTACATGTTTGCATCTATCATTGCAAATTTCCTCTGATGACAGGTGTGTGTGTGTGTGTGTGTGTGTGTGTGTGTGTGTGTGTGTGTGTGTTTTCACATTCATATGCTTGCGTGAGCACACAGCACTTTCCTTGGCGTGACCGATCCAAAGGAGGTCAGCACTTGTCTTTTGTTTTGGCTTTCCGTGACAGATTTTTTTGGACGGGCAGCAGACTTAGAGACGAGAGGCAGAGGGTTAGGGTGCTGCAGATTACAGGCAACTCATTCGGATTGTGACTGTGTGTGTGTGTGTGTGTGTGTGCGCACGTTTGCGTGTGTCCGTCTGTCTGTCTGTCTGAGTCTAAGCGTGTGGTATTATCCTTTGTCGTCTGTTTAATCACGCTGTATTAGACGGAATGATGTTTTTCAGTCAAATTAGCTGACCGATGAATGACCTCCCCTCCGACCCCACCTCATCACACATATACACACAACTTCACACTATACCTCCCACATTTCACCTCAGAACAGAGCAAAGTTCAGATTGTCTCTCAGAGCCCAATGCTCCATTAGGGGCTAGTAACTGCATACGGACAACAGGATACACATCATAACATACCTCTTGTGATGCATTAAAATGAATGTACAATGAATATGCTGTACAGATGAA
>JAODXP020000006.1:12584309-12586809 GCA_027497455.2 Sardinella longiceps | reverse complement strand
CTTGTCACACTTTTCTCCAATCTTTGCCTTTTCCTTTCTTCCTTTCCTTTCATCTTCATCTGAAATAGATCCAAAGCAACAATAGTTGCAACTCTGTCTAACTGTTAACAAACTTATTCCTTTTTGCACAGGGTTCTGTTGTAAGATATGCTCTTATGGTCATCCCCAGGGTTGGGAGCTTTAATCTAGGAAGAATTAAGTCATCTTCAATAGCAGCTGGTCTAACCCCATACAACAAAGATAAACAAAGATAGACAAATTATACGAGCAGCCACATTTACATACAGCAGGTGTCAACCTAATACAAGGCTAGGCCTACTACCATAGAAGTGCCATAGAACATGTAGGCCTATGAATCTTCTAAGTTGAAGAACTTTACTTCTAATAGATCAGGTAAAAAGTCTGTTCAAATAAACTAGACTGAAAAGGACACAATGTTGATGGATTATTAAATCCACATTTTTAGTACATATTGTAAATGTAGGCTATTATCAAGCACAGTTTGAGCTGCTTATTGAATCATTATTCGCCACTACATTTAAACAATAGACAAATCTAATATGAATCACATTAATACTTCTTGAGCCCTTGCAAATGTTCTTAACATGATCTCTGGGCCAAAAGAAAGCAATAAATGGAGTCTAACATTAGGATTCAATCCTTGCATGAATACATTAAAAAAAGCGATTTTTAGCAAAAAATGGCAAAAAAAAATGGTCCTCTTGGTGCCACCATTAGACTTTTGAATTTGGTCAAAAAAATTTACAGGATGTCTTTATTGGTGAAAAGGAACACCCAAACAAAAATGCATCAAATTTTATGAAAGTAAGGGCAACTGATGCACCCTAGCGCGCATGCACGGGAACACACACACAGACACAACACACACACACACACACACACACACACACACACACACACACACACACACACACACACACATACACCGGTTTGCCCTGAGTGGCTGCGTGACTTATGTTGGCCCTTAGCTCTGGTTCCAGACGGTGAGTTCAGCGATGGCGGGGCTCTAACCTCTCATAAATCCAGCCAGAGCCCAGAGTCGTGACTTTGACTAGGACACCGGCGATGGAGGGAGGACAGCAGGAGAGTGAGAGAACGAGAGAGGAAAAAAAAGAGGAGAGGAGAGGAGGATGCACAGCATCTGTTGGCAGCTTTGCTTTTTTGCATGAAGTTAACTCCGTGGCCTCTCGTTTCACATCCCTCTTTCTCTCTCTCTTTCTCTCTCTCTTTCCTTTCCTTCAGGCACCCTTTGCTCTACTCCTTCTTCCTCTATTTCAGTATCTGTGTCTCCTACACATAGCCGCCATCTCCCTTGTTTCTTACTAACACACCACATCAGATCCTACTCACCAATTTCTGTAACACTGATAATGGTAACAAAGGCACACACACATGCACACAATATGAAATATTGTTTCAATAGCATTCAATAGCTTCTGTCTAAGTAAGGAACTGCATGACTTGAACCAACGTCATAAAACATGCAAGTCTTCAGTTGGTTCCCATCGCCTAGCTGTTTCCTCTCCTCGACACTCTCTCTCTCACTTAACTCCTCTCTGTGGATCGCTTTGCTTCTACTCCATCTGTTTTGCCCTCTCTCATTTATTCATGCCTGCCCTCCCGCTCCCTCCCTCCCTCTCTCCCTCCTCTCTTCCTCCTCCCCTCCCCAATCGCTCCCCCTCTCTCTCTCTCCCTCTCTCTCGGCCTCGCTCCCCTGCCATCCATGCTGGCTCAGGCTGCTTCTGGATGTCTGCCCGATCCACTGGGCATCCCTCCCTGCCCGCACATCCGTCCGTCCTACCCGTCCTCCACACCCACTCTCGCTGGTGCCCGATCCGATCGGATCAGGTCGGATCGGATGAGCTCAGCGCCGAGGAGGAGAGGAGAGGACAGGCGGGTGAGTGAGCGAGCGAGCGAGCGAGCGAGGAGGCGAAGAGAGGCACGAGCCCAACGATCCGTCAACGCTCTCGCTCTCGTGTTTTAAAACTCTCTAATTGCCATTATGCAAATGCCGCTCAGCCTGAGCACTCTATCTGTGTGACGGATGGAGAGAAAGAGAGAGAGATAGAGAGAGAGATAGAAAGAGAGAGAGATAGAGAGCAGAGAGCAGACAGAGGTATGGGGTGGAGAGGGAAATGAGGGAGAGAGAGAGGAGGAGGAGGAAAGAGGGAGAGAGAGGGGGAACAGTGAGAGGCAGGAAGAAGTGAGAGGTGTGCAAGGTGTGTGTGTGTGTGTGTGTGTGTGTGTGTGTGTGTGTGTGTGTGTGTGTGTGTGTGTGCTGAGGGTGTGGAGAGCAGGGAAGGTGTGAACAACCCACAAGGAAGAGAAAGGAGAAAGAAGGGATAGAGACAAATATAGAGAGACAGAGAGAGAGAAGAAGGGATAGAGGCAAATAGAGAGAGACAGAGAGGGAAGAAGGGAGAGGAAGACGTTAGAGAGGGAGAGTGAAAATGAGTGGAGGCAAGAGTAAGAGTGTAGA
>JAODXP020000006.1:12544309-12576809 GCA_027497455.2 Sardinella longiceps | reverse complement strand
TATGAAGCGATAACAATACAAGACAATACCCATTGCCTTCGTTGAATGCGCCCCCCATACACCTCCTTGACATCTCCGCTTCGAGGTTACAGTGCACAGTGGTGTGTTTAATGTTAGCCCATGTCTGGATTCTTCGTCTCAATTTGAAATACTACGAGCCATGCAAACAGACAGTCGCTACTACCTGCTGAGATGCGTCCGGCAACTCGGCACATTTTCCGGACTCCGAGGGACTGATGGATTCGGAGATGCCGCTGTCCTCCTCTCCCTGATGTTCGTCGCTCTCCGAATCTGACTCCCATGTCGAATCGCATTCCTCTATGGTGCTTGGCTCCTTGTACCTCAAACTGCCCATCAGGTTTCCCATTGAAACCCTGCTTCTGTTTGTCTCTTGTTAGCAGATTCCGGCGAGCCTACATATTTTGTTCAAGTCTAAGGATGAGCCACGCTTCACGGTTCAATGGGTCGCGACTATCTCCGGCGCTCTGAGCAGAAGCGCCGCACAAAACGCTCTTATGTGATTGAACAGAGGGAATTTCCAGCGAAAATGGAACGGATTGGGCTTGAACACACCCCCTAAGTGCGCACGATCAGCACTAAGCGAAACGATGGATTCAACACTGGGTCCTGCTTAGAAACAGGAAGAACAGATGATCACAGCTGTTAGTGTAATAACCGACATGAAGCTATTGCAATTTTTTTGTGTTTAAAGAAGAAGTACTTAGGCGTATTATGGCCCCACCAAATAAAAATATGTCAGACTAAATTTGCAATATAATATTCAGTAATTGGAAATCTGTTCTGGATTATTCTGCATGCTTTCTAAAATGTTGGTTATGTTACTATAAGTATAGGCTGGGCTAAGACTGGGCTGTTTCATGATGCCATACTCAAAAAGACCTTTTTTGACAGGATTTAATGCTTTCTTTTTAGATAAAACTTTTAGATGGCATGCAAGATGTCATTACCCATTTTTTTCCTGGGGGAAAGTGGTGATATCACCTGGTTGATATAACATTTATGTAGCACAGTAGCAAGTTCAATTCCATATGGCCAACACATCTTACTTGCCAGGCATACTTTCAAAATGATATTCTCTCTTTCTCCCTGTCTGAGTAACTTGATCACAAAGAGAGTTGCTGTTTCCAAAATGAGAATGAGTTGAAGATAAGGATTCTCAACCAAAGATTTTAAGCGGTGAAAGGTAGTTCGTTTCTATGGGAGAAAAGTGGGATCAGTTCCAGGCTGCATTAATAGGTGTCTTTGATGTGCTTGTAATGGCATGCACTAATATTGTTCAAAATAAACTCAGCTCACACCAGAATTAAGGTAGATTTTTTCCAGAGTGACAAGACAGAATTGGACAGAAGGGTTTGGACATCATGATGGGCTAGCACAAGATGACCTCTGATGACCAGGAAGTGGCTTGTCATTACATGTAAGTTTTTTTGCTCCACTCACTGTACCATCTTATTGGCTCAACTTGTTTTCTTTTTCCCCTTTTCCTCTGAGCCACTAGAGGGCATCACAAGAGAGTGTTTTAAAAAGGAGGTCTAGACCTTTCAGTTTGAAATCACAAACAAGAACATGTTTTTTTTTTTCGTGGATACATACATCATGAAATTGTTGAAAGTGAGAAAGCAGGGATGTCATTTAAAAATTAAACTGGAAACATTCAATGAAGCTCCAAACAAGCTGCGCCTTTAGGCAGAGAAAGACAATTTAGGCTAGCACATGAACATAGAGGCTTCATATGCTTATCAGTGTGCTTCAGCTGAACAAAAAGTGAAGTTCAAAAAGAGATGACATAAACTACTTCAAAAAGAGCTACAGAGAGAGAGAGAGAGAGAGAGAGAGAGAGAAAGAGAGATGCACACCATGTTCACACAGCTGCGGGCACACACTCATGCTCCTGGTTACTTCTGCAGAATGCATGCCTAGATTGCTATGTAGCAGTGTGTCTTGCTCCAAGCCGGTTCTGTCCAGCCTTAAACCTTGCTGACAGCTTAGAATTAGGATCAGGCCTGTCTCATGGCTTGATAAGCAGTCTCAGTTCACTACTCAACCTCAAACTAGCAACAGAAATTTGGTTAAGAGCGAATTACTGCTGAAAATGGGGGCCTTTACGCCTTCTCTATTCTTCTCGTATCCTTTGGTGTGTTCTGTCTCTCTCCCCCCGCCCTTCACTCTCAGTCCTGTTATTCTGCCCCTTTGGGAAGCCATTCTTTCCCTTTAAATATCTCTCATTGGAGTTATTCCATGACCTCTTTACGTGCCTCCATCTGTTGAGGTTTCTCTCTCCATCTTTCTCTCTAGAGTGCCTTTCTCTCTCTCTCTCTCTCTCTCTCTCTCTCTCTCTCTCTCTCTATCTCTCGCTCTCTGTCCCTCTCAATACAATTCTCTCTCATCTCAATTTAATTCAGTTTAAAAGGGCTTTATTGGTATGACAAATATTATCAGTTTGTAAGGCATATTACATACATAGAACATATGGTATAGGTACACAATACGTAATGACAGAGAAGTCTTTCTCTCTCACCCTCAAACACACACACACACACACACAGGCGCTCTCTCTCTCACTCAAGACACACATACTCTCTGTCTCTGTCTCTCTCTCTCTCTCACACACACAAACACACACACACTGGCTCTCTCTCTCTCTCTCTCTCTCTCTCTCTCTCTCTCTCTCTCTCTCTCTCTCTCTCACTCACTCATTCATTCCCTCCCTCCCTTGCTTGTCTTCTCCGTCATCTCTTCTCTCTGGTGGTTCTCCCCAGCGGTGGATGATAATTATTCTCCATCAGATGGCATGCACCACTGACTCCTGGAAAGCCGAGGAGAAACAGGGGAATCGAGGTGATGGGTGGAGAAGAGGCAGAGCGAGAGAGAAAAGACTCATATTTATTCAATCGTTTTACGCGGACACTTTTAGGACCTTGGTGACAGCAGTAACAGGGCAAGATAAAGGTGAAACACTGTAAATAGAATTATTATTGTACATGAGAGAGAAAGAGAGAGAGAGAGAGACTCTGTGAGTCACTGTTTGCACTTTGCATGACACTAAAGGACATTAGTGCCAACCAAGGTCATCCAGGGCTGTCCAGCTCGATCCGAACCTTGCACCCTCCCAGCAACTTTGGTTTGGAAGTTACGCACTGCTGGAGGAGGCGCTTGTGATTGTGTCCATCCTGTTCCGGGTGTTCTACTGTAGTCCCGTGCAGAGGCCGCAGCTCGTGGCCTTCTTTATTTCTTTTGTGTTTCGGCTAAGGAGACCTTTGCCTGTTTTCTACAAATTATCCTTTTTATTTTCCTTAATAAATCCAAACCCCTTCAAGACGAGCCATATTGTGTACGTCTCCCCTTTTCCCTACAGAGGTTGGCCGTAATAAGTAGACACAAACCAGCCACTGACCTATTGAGTTCAGGGGCGCTGCTAGAAATTTTGGACCCTATGACAAAAAATAATTATGGGCCCCTCAAATATTGATTTTAATATTAAAAATTTCTATGGGCCCCCCTGTCAGTGCTGGGCCCTTAGAATCATCCTAACTTGTCCCCCCCTAGCGGCGCCCCTGATTGAGTTAAATTTGAATTAAAGCCAGTAAAATCTTTTAATCTACTTCAAATGCATTAGTCCGTTATACCTTCCATGTCTTAGAAAGGTTATTATTAGGTCTCTGTCACAAAATAGCTGACATTAATCATCAAATGCCTTCTAAAATTAGGTAAACAATATTTGCATTTTTCAGAGCTAGCAGGCTAGAATTCCCCTTTGCAATGTAGCTTAAAGGTATCATATACCAAGATAGGTTAGTACCGTCTCTGCCAACACTACTTAAGATAACACTTATAGACTTTATTACAGCATCCAAAGTAGGGCTGTTCATCTTCCTGTAGGCACGGTAAGCAAAGATGTCCCTTAAGATATTAACAAGGACACTGGATAAAGTCGCTGTGGCTGAATTTCATATTAAGAAACACCTGAGCATCACTGAGGAACAGGTTTGTTCCACTTCCTATTCCAGCTGATGTGATGAAGGCCTAGTGTGGTGACTGTCTGCGCTCCAGTCAGGCTAGCAAGTAATGCACAGTGCTGATTGGCCAGTCAGTAGGAGATGAAATGTGCTGATTGGTTCTTCAGAAACACTGTTAAGGTTAAGACTGTTCCAAAGATCATTGATTGGCTCTTTAGAAATGCAGTCAAATTACTACCATAATTCATAAAAATGCTCTGTAACTGTAGATCCAGTGAAGAAACTGTTTCATTATACATGCTCAAATTAAATCTCAGTGGAAAAATGTGCACAAAATATTTTTGCACACATGCAAATTTTCACAGATAGCAACTGCTCACAGCTAAAAAAAAAAAAAAAAAAAAAAAATGCTCACATGTGACATCCTCGAAGACAACTTTTTTCCCCCACACATGCACATAATATTTCTGCAAGTACTAAGTTTCCTTGTACAAGCACAAATGGTTTCACACGCAGCAGCAAAACTCTATTACACATGTGAACATGATTTGATGGTTACAAAATATTATATATTTTATTCAATATTATTAGGTAGATTAGAAAAATGTAATGAAATTAGCACATAAATACTCTGTGGTTTGAAAGGACAGGACTTCAGCAAATGGTTGTGTATGTGTGTGTGTGTGTGTGTGTGTGTGTGTGTGTGTGTGTGTGTGTGTGTACGTGTATGTGTGTGTGTGTGTGTGTGTGTGTGTGTGTGTTTGTACGTGTATGAGTGTGTGTGTGTGTGTGTGTGTGTAATATGCAGCATCATGCCTCTCTGTCCTGCAGTCTACCTGTAGGAGTGCAGGCTGAGCCTGTCTGCACCTGTCACATCACAGTGCAGCACAGCGAGCAGTGGGGGCCACTGTGTGCACGCCGCCCCGCTTCACATCTCATTTGCAGCTGGTGTGATGGCTTATGGCAGCTTGGTGGCAGCAGACCTTACACAACACACACACACACACACACACACACACATAGGCAAACAGATTTAGACACACAACTCCTCTCTCTCTTTCAAAAACTATCAACTATATCACTACTCTTTTTCTTTCGCTCTCTCTCTCTCTCTCTCTCTCTCACACACACACACACACACACACACACACACACACACACACACACATACACACACAGAGTCTTGTATGCTGACAGGAGGGTGTAGTAGCCGGCAGGGTATCCGTTTGAGCGACTGCTCTCACATTGCCACCTGCCTCCCCTTAGGGCTGAATTTCATCTTGTATTCGTTCTCACCAGGGCCCATCACTTCAGATTTAGCACACTTGCTTTTGTTTTTGTTTTGTTGTTATTCTTTGTTGTTGTTTGCCTCGGTGATTGTAATAGCTGTAATTAGTTGGCAACCGTGAGATCTGATGTGACATAAAAAGAATTGCATCTTCATTTATTTATTAATTTTATACGCCAGTGAGATGTCAATTCAGGAAAATCAAATGTGAAAGACCAACAGCAACATGATGGAAAACATCCTCAGGGTCAGTCCTCCTTTTCTGGGGTCCAAAAGTGAGTCCTGATCCCATTCAATCTATTTGTGTTTAATCTAATGTCACTTATCTTAGTTTCATGTTGTTCAGCGTAACTTCATTTCCACTGCTGATAGTGTGGTGTAGCTACACTAAGGGTTCCCCAGTAGGTTTGTGACGTCAGGGAGGGAATCTCATTGAGAATGCGCTGCACCTTGTTGTAGCCCCATCAGCTAAGCAGGTGGGAAGTCAGCCTGTTCATTGTTTGGTCTAGTGTATTTCCCTCTTCCTTCAGCTGAGTGGGTGTGTGTCAAGGGTTAATTATGGTTATCCTTATTCTCTGTGTGATGGGACGTGGGCAAACAGTGATTTTTGGGGACCTCTATTTTGTAGAATATTTGGGGAGTTGCTGTAGTGAGTTGGCATGGGCCTAGTAGCTGTTGCATCATGATATTATTGCATCTTTTAAGGCTTCTGTTAGTGTGACATTGGGAGATAATGTGTTTTATGTTTGTTTTAAAGAGAACCTATGCAGGATCCGGTGGCGTCATCCAGTAAGCTAACAACCAAACAAAGCAGTTATTTAGCGTTTCTGCCAATAATCCTCCATTTAGAATTGCATAGTCAATGGTGATCGCCGCTAACAAAATGTATCGACAGTTGAATGCGCTGAGAAGTCACAAATCGCGTTGTAATTCAAACAGTAAACTCTGGCTAAGTCACGTGACCTAGCTTGCTTGCTAACCAAAACTTACAATAGCCGGGACGCGCTCCCTGATCTTGCATAGGCGGTATCTGCCTCTAGGAGGGTCGGACAATCTCGTGAAGGGGCTCATTTTACTCCGGAACATGTCATTTATCAAGTCTAGTGAGTTCTAGGCAATTTACATAAAGGTGTAATGAATAGGAAACGTCGAAGTTTTACCTAAAAGTTGCATGTGGTGGCTTTAATTGCAGTGTTACGAAACGGCCTAGGGTCAAGTGAGGAGTTTGCATTTATACACTACACAAGAATATTCCACCTTTTTAGGAAAATGAATTATTCACAACCTTACCTGGAGTTACACATGTGGGTAAAAGCATTTTGGTCTCCGTGCATGCATTTTCGTAGCCTGGCAACCCCAATTTTACCTTTTCCTTTGCTTTAGCTAAGCATAAGTACTGGGATGTAAAGTAGCCAGATAGCAACTCTTTGGCAACATTACATTCCAGCACCTATGCTAAGATAAAGCTAAAATTGAGGTTGCCAGGCTAGGAAACAGCATGCACAGAGACAAAAATGCTTTTTCCCATATAACTCCAGGTAAGACTGTGAATAACCCAATTTCATAAAAAGGTGGAATATTCCTTTAAATACTGTGTTTAGGAGAGGAAAGGGCACTGGTTTAGGAACCGTGAACTTGGCAACACAGTTGGGTACGCGGAGGAGGATTACAACACCGGTCCTCCAATTTTGAGCTTTAACTAACACCGTCAAGCTCGCAGGCAATGAGCCAATGCCAGGGCTGGCCAGTAGTACAGGTAAGTCAGTTTCCCCCTGGACACAAATACACCTTAACATCGCATACACCTACCTACAAGTCATTACACATACAATACAGGGCACCGGATGGCAGGGTCAGTGATTGACCACTACACTAGACTAATGAGCTTAATTGTTTGTTTGCACCCCTGTGTCTGAGCAGCAGGTAGATATTGTGTACCACTGTCAGAGTTTAAATTATGTAGCCGATACATCTTGCTGGTGTGTGTGTGGGTGCTCTAGTCTATGATTGTAAGGCCATAATTCAAAAAACAGATGACAAGGGTGTGTGTTGACTACTGTCCACAGACTGACTTAGTGGAGCCAAGTGGTTTTCAACACTAGATCTGGCCTATGGCTATAATCAGGTCAAGGAAAGACCATAACAAGACGAAAGACTATATGACCGTAAGGACTTTGAACTTTGCAATGCTCCTGGGACATTTCAAAGGTTAATGGAACGTATCCTGGAGACCAGGAATATCAATGTCTATTACGTATTGTACTTGGATGATATGATCAGTTTTTCAACCACCTTTGAGTAACATCTTGGCCACCATGACTTTGTTATGGGTCATTTAAAAGTTAAGGTCAGCAAATTCTCTTTTTAATGCCCCAGGTGTCCTTAGCAATGGACCCGGAGAAGATCCATTCCATAGCGTGCCGGCCACAGGACCTCCAGGAGCTTAAGTCCTTCCTTGGGCTTTGCCAGTTTTGCTGTCCGTCCTCATGCTCTCTGTGCCCTTGGAAAGATGAAGGGAGCCAAATTATCACCATTGGAGTGCAGAAGATGGTTATAAGTAGTTGCTAGTTGAGTAGTTGAAATAATACTGTTATGGCCTGTTAACGCATGCTTAACTTTCTTAAATAATTGTGAAGCTTGCATTAGCATTATATTATTGTCTTGGCAAATAGCAAGTTCTCCCCAAAACCCATGCTTTATTTGTGAACTTTTTCAACACAAACTCATTGATATTGCTCCTGTTTTTAAAACTCCATGCAAATATGACACACAGTTGCATCAGTGAACATTATCCACAACTGTTAATGACATATTAATTTAGCATAAGACAACAATATCCCACAATGCTAATCGTAGCGAATGCTGACAAACTCTCCGAACACTTCCGAAAACATCTGCAAACGATGTAGTTTGGACTAACTTCTTCCTTACTAACCAACTTCTTACTACAGATATAGTCCTGACATAGCCCAGCCCATAATACGAATGTTCATACGCATCATTGGTCTGGGCAACGGTCCTCTGGGGCGTGTTTACATCGGTAGAGAGTCTACCATCCAATAAGCGAAGCTGATTAGACGAGCTGTCCAATCGTTTCAAACCAGAAATGAATGCCCTCCCTCCCCGCAGTATAATCGCGTCAGGTTAAAGAACCTCCAGACCATGAATACGGATGAACAGCAGTATTATGGTCGGGCTATGTCAGGCTACTTACAGATGTACTTCCTTAGTTATCTCGGTCTTAGGTGAAACACAGGAATAAGTTCCATCGTTAGCTACAACTAGCATAATGACTTTTGTTTGGATTTGTCTCCCGCCTCTGCAGTTAATACTTTCTCCATTGTCCCCGCCTTAAAAGCATTCAAAACTAAACATATGGGGAACACTTCATTATTTCTCAGTAGGCCTACTGAACTAGCCTGAGCGAAAAGCGACTGTTGACTATGTCATACTGTCTGGCTGAAATAGGTTTCCGTTTGGATATGACATATTCTCTCACCTGGCTGTCACGCCTACAACTTCCGCGTTCAGTAATATAAGATCTCTGGCAAGTTCTGATCTATTTTCATCGTATGACATTGTAGTGGCAATAAATCCTCAAGATCATGGATGCTAATGTCATGTACCAATTTTGTGAATGTAATTCGAAAGTAGGGGGGAGAATAACAAACGCGTTCCTATGCTGTTCTGAGACATCGCTCTAAACTGTGTGCTGATTGGCTAAACCGTAGAGTAACCGAGGGAAAGGCAGCTAGGGGGGCTTGGACCAGACTACGTATGGAGGTAAAATGTTTAGCGGAGGTATGTAGGATGGCATCGCCAGGCTACTACTGAACTACTTGGATTTTTAAATGCTGATGTGTGATATTTGGTAACGCTTTCATTTACAGCCCGTGAAGTACTGGGTAAGTATTAGTAAGTATTAGGTAAGAATGATGTCACAAAAAAGTATCAAGGGATAAATTACTGAGTACTTACAGCGTAAGTTTGCTGGAATAACACATGTTCACGCTTTATTTTACAGCCTGTGAAGTACTGGGTAAGTACAAGTAAGGACAATATAACAAAATAGAACTTTCTGTGTAATATTGCCTTAATTACAAAATAAGGGGTAGCCTAGATGCGTAGTACTCAGTAATTTATCCCTTGATACTTTTTTGTTACACCGTTCTTACCTAATACTTACTAATACTTACCCAGTACTTCAGGGGCTGTAAATTAAAGCGTTACCTGATATTTTCATAATAAATTAGAGTTCACTATATCTAGGGGGGTAACTCCAGCTTTCTCTTCAACTTGCTTCTAAAGGGTTTTCATTACAAACTTCACGTCATCATCTCTATTGTCATAGGCCTCAATTTTTCTTTGTCTGAGAACTCAAGATCAGCCAAAATTGCTTTTACATTGTAAATTCTTCTTCCTTAGTTTGGTCCTTTTCAAGCTCCTTCAGCCCATTTTTTTTTTTACATCCATCCATGTCCCTACCAATGTTCACCCCCAACGCCTTCAGTTCTCTCCATAGTTCTTCCAGGTTGTACTTTTTCACCTCTTTCTCAACTGCTTTTGCTCCATGATCATCTGACCTTGCTGTCAGGCAGCAGGCCAAGAACCAAAAAGAACCACATCTCATCACCATTAAGCAACATAAAATGGCCTAAAAACTCAACCAACTCAACCAACAAATTAACCAGCCAAGGTTCCTGCACACTGCTTGAACAAACCCGAACCAACACAAACAGTTTTGCACTTGCTTTAGGATGTAGCTGCAAGCCAGGCATGCAGCAGCTAACAAAACCGAGTCAGAAAGACGCTATGTAGCAGGGGCGCTGCTAGAAATTTTGGGCCCTATGACAAAAGAAATTTCTCTGGGCCCCCTATCTGTGCTGGGCCCTTAGAATCATCCTAACCCCCCACCCCCCACACACCCTAGCGGTGCCCCTGCTATGTAGGCCCAGTTCTGTAAATGTTTATGCAAGAAAATTCAAAGACCCACATGGAAATTGAGCCTGAGAAAGACAGATCTGGTCCATGTCTTCAGGACACTGCTTCTTTGCGAGAACCGGGTCAGAAGCAGTCCTGGATCATTATTGCCGTTTTGGATGTGTCTGAGTATTGGTGTCAGGGCTGAATCTCTGGGGAACCTTGTCAAAGTGCTCTTTCATGCTGGCAAATGAGACAAATTAAAGTAGTCTGGTGCATTATGGAGATATCTTCACTCCATACTGCAGGGGTGGATTGCATTTAGAGCAGCAGTCCCAGTCTCTTCTGGTTTTAGAGAAGTTACTGTATTTAATGTGTTTATGTAGCGTTTATGTAAACAATACTATTTTGATAGAGGAATTACATTAGGTATTAATTGATGCAAAATATCTAAGAATCTTTTCAGCAGTTTAAAGTGAGCGATGTTTCCATAGTGACACAGTCTTACGGTACAATAGTAGGTTTGGAGGATGATCAAAGCTGCATGCAAATGTTTGGGCATTGCACTTTTTACCAAGGTTACCTTAATAATTCACAAGAGTTATTAGGAAATGACAGGTGATGCAAATTTCAAAGCTTTATAAATACACTGACTTCTCCAACCTTGTCTTGACAATCAGCAGACATGTCCCTCTGATGTCTTGCTAACATCTCCAAAATTAAAATAATGGATGTCCTATGCCATAAAAATGGACAGTGGAAATCATTTAAAAAAAAAAAAAACTTTTCCAAATCAGCAGTGTTTGAAAAGCAAACCAGTCGCCTGTTGGACACTAAAAGGCCTTCATGGAGAAAGTGTACTTTGGAATGGTGATGCAGGTTAGCACATAGCTGCATAAATATCACCTCCATAGAGGAATCCCAAGAACAACTTGAGTTTAGCAGGAAAGCATTTACTGTATATGCCCTACTAAATATTCATTTGTGTGTGTGGGTAGGTGGGTGTTAACATGGCTGCAACAAATGTCAAGATATATTGCATGTCACATCTACAGAGTATGAACTCAGGAGCATCAAACTAGGCTTTCATGTGAGTGCAAAAAATAAATATTTAAGGATATAGTATAAAAAAGTAGCTGCAACACCAGTCTATGCTTGTCCTTGGGATATGTGAAGTGTAAATTATTAAAAGACACGCTCAAAAGACCCATCTAATAGAATGCCCGTACCTCTGGCGTTCTTACTGATAATATTCATAAAGTACAAAAAGGAACCCAGAGCTGGGAGAAAATGGAATAAACCCAAAGATTACTATAATCTTGGCACCGAGCAGTCTCCATTATCTGCCTTTCTTATACAGGGACAACTACAACTGAGGGATTTCCATCAAGAAAAGGTCAGTGTCTCAGACAGCAAGACACTATTTTCTTTGAAGAATTTCAATTTCACCGTCATGACTCAAAGGGTGACTTTGCAACTCTTGGCACTGTAAAAGTTGGTAAAAGAGGAATGTTTCGCACTCTGTGTAGCAGAAAACCAGAGCATGGGCGTTTGTTACGTCCATTTTAGCGGGACTGAAACCCATAGGGTATCTATGGGGTATCCTCAAGAGGAAGATCAAAGGCATGAGATACAGTGATGCAGATGAGCTGAGAGCTGCTTTAAAAGCAGACTGCTCCAGAACACCTACAGTAAGCTGTGTAACATGAGGATCACCTCCATGCCATACCATACCACACTGATGCAGTAATACACACAAAAAGGAGGCCCAACAAAGTGTGTACTATGCAATATTCTAATTTCCATGAGATACTGAATGTGGGGTCTTCATTGCATTGGCTATAATCAATGCAATGCAATGCAATCATCTTTAACACATCATTTCTTAAAATTTTCCACTTAAGTGTAATGAATATGAGTTTTAGCCTACTTGAATTTATGTATAAATGATGTATACATGTGTACATTTATTTCAAATGATTCAAGGTAGAAAGGAAAACATCTATATATCCATTACACATAAAGTGAAATATTTCAAGCATTTATTTTAGTCTTTACTTGTTATACCACTTTTTCAAACCAAGAGATTTCTCTTCTATTGGATATGCAGTCCACGCTCCATTAAAATTCAACTCCTTTACTATGAAAAGTTTCACTTGGTCCTTCTGATGTGAAAAATAGACCTGTCAAAAATTCTTGAAAAGGTTTTCTTCAGGCAAGGTTTTGATTTATGGTCTCATAATTATCTGGCCCATTAGAAGTCTACTTTAATGAGCGGTAAATCTGAAATCACCCCGACTTCATTAGTTTCCACTAGAGTTGTCAGCAGTATTTGACACAGTGAACTATTTCACTCCCCTTACCTTCAAATGGAAGTTTTCAGGAAAACTTCATTGCTAATCTGAACCATATGTCAGTCAAGTGGTAACACATAATTTGAGTGTCACAGGAACATGAGTGAATATCTCCCCAGTGGTGTACTGTATACACTGTCAAAACAACTCAATCCAGTCAACTTTATTACAAATACGCAAACAGTGCCTAAGTCTCTGATGGTTTTGTACATTACGGTTTTATCTATTTTTCTCCTAATGACCAGCAGGTGGAGATGTGGAGCTCTGAGGTGTGAAATAACTAATGTGATTTGCAGAAGAGCTTAGGAAATCATTAAACATTTGGCTTGTAGTTGTTTTCTCATCTCTACTCAGTGCTTGGCTGAGCAGTAGGATCCTTTCTTAAAGGTCCCATATTATTATGCTTTTTCCAAGCTAACTTTTTTAACTCTTTGCAAATATGCTGTCCTGCTTTAGCTTTTATGAATGCCTTTTAATCATAGCCTACTGAAGTAATATAAGATTTCTGTTTGCTTGTTTCTCTGTTAAATAGGCCTTGCAAACTTTGTGTGGTCACACAATGTTCCTGATTCTCCGGCCGTCATTAAGTCAGGGACACGTAGGCTAACACATCTCAAATATTGCGAACAGTGCAGCCTAATTAGAAATAACACTATGCCTCGGTACACTGTGGTTGGCTTGTCTAACTAACTGCATCATTTATTCCAGTAGTGGTAGGAGCAGTAGTGGTACAGTAATGTTGCTGGTAGTTTGCACCATATTTTAAAAACACCTCATTAAACACCTCGCAAGTGTGCTTAATGAAACCACAACACTTTAGCCCAAACTAAGACCCAGGGGCCACATGTGGCCGGTTGGGCTATTTAATCCGGCCCATGGAGCCTTCCCAAAATAGAATAATTTCTCATTTAGCCAAGGTGAATTAGATTATTGGCCTGATTTGTCAAAAATACCCCCCTCCCCCTCTGTTAACATGTCTCACTCGTCTGAGACTTGCCAATTAACCAGCAAATTAATTAACCACCACCCCCCACCCCCCATCCACAGATTGACTGTTAACACCTGGCCCGTCAGTCAAAATCTATAACCCAAATGTGGCCCTTCAGCCAAAATAATTGCCCACCCCCGCTTTAGCCGATCGAGATATGCTTCTTACTTCCAACAGCAGAGGGCAACATTTCACTTCCAATAACTTCACTCCATCAGTACTTTGCCTTTAATCAAATAGCTTGGAGAGGGAGCCTGTGGCACTTTATCTACTTGGAAAGGAAAAACATTTGCCATCATGTGGCCTCCGAGACTTCATTTTTTAATATGCGGACGGTGAGGCGACGGAAACAGAGGCGCCAGATGGGTCATTATGTGAACCAGCGTGGCGGGGAGAATGACTCCGCATCGGAGTGGAGATGACACGCCATTACTCAAAACAAAACACAGCTAGGCCTCCGAAATCCCTCCGCCAGTCCTCTCAGGGATAACCGCCGGCCGCTTACATCAGACACGCGGCACCAAGCTCGCTCAGAAACTCGTGTAGGAACATAGAAATGCTCACACCTTTAGCCCCTTTATCTTGTAGTGCATCACACGTCCCCTCTTGGTCCTGTCGCCCACACATGCTGCCCAATCAACGGCAGAAAAGGTCATTCTCCATATCCTCCACTTACACACCACACACACACACACAGGACGAGGAAGAAGGGGAACCTCCATAGCCCATAGGCAATTAATAACAACCCTAGGCCTACCAATAATTACAGCATTACAATAAGAGAGAGGAGAGGTTGCCAGTGGTTTCCATATGGTGAAAAACTCAAGAGACAATGCAAAATTAAGACAACAAATTTACCAGCTATTACAAGTGAACTATAGCTAATAATATTAGATGTAACTACAGGCCCTATTATCTGGTACACATCATGGCAGCCGCAGGCCACACTTTCTTACCATCTGGCCGGAGATACAGAGTTATGGATTGGACAAAAGCACATTTCAAGAAGAGTTTCATCCCCTCAGCCATCACAGCACTTAACAAACTCTTATGATTCACCCTTTATTCTGTATTTATGGTACCCTGGCTTGTGCTGTTATGTTTCTATGCCACAGTTTTGTCTTGTCTTGTGTGTGGTGTGGGGTTTCTGTGTGGGGTTTTCTTATGTTTGATGTTCATTGTTTATGATTAATATTTGTGGGCTGTACATATGGGGGATGGTGGGGAAGTGAGAAGTATGATCTAAGGTGCTATGTATGTTGAGATTAGGGGTATGTTGAATGTTACATGCTGCTTGGAAATGATGACTGATGTGCGAAAAGGATTATCCTTATGGGACAATAAAGAATCTATCTACAATCTATCTACAATCTACAGGTCTGCTCATATAAGCCTTTTTGCCTGGTGATATAAGATTTTGCATTAGGATTTTTTTTTTTTACCTGCGGCTATCTAGACAGCTAGTTATTATTCAACTAGACTTTCCAAATCAATACCTGTGATCATGCTAATCAGATCACATATTTTGCTAATGGCCAGTCAATTGCAAACTGATCAATGACATGCCGAGTGTCATGTTCTCAGTATCCAATTGGTCCTTCTCCATAATTCATCTTGACCACAGTTGAAAGATGCGATCAAGGCTGCAAGGAAGCATGTCTGAAATTTCAAAGCTCTGCTGATGCTTCAGTGCTACTTGGTGAGTATTTATAATAACTGAATAGCCAGACAGCCAGATGTCTACTGCATGTTGGAGAGAGAGAGAGAGAGAGAGAGAGAGAGAGAGAGAGAGAGAGAGAAAGAATGAAGTGGATATTATTGTAGAGTGGTAGCCTGACAAGCCAGACTATAACATATAATGTTGGAGAGATTCTAGGGGGGAATATTTCAAACTGGCTCTGCATGCAGTAGGACAAGGCTATGACTGACCAGAGCCTAAAAAGTTCTTTCTATGCCTCTGGCTTCGACCAATCAGAGCAACAAACAAGCCAAAACAAACAAAACTCAACCCGCCCAATGACTGTAGAGCATTGGGATTGGTTTCCCACAACAGAGGACTAAATTTGTACTGTTGTACTGATGTACTCGCTAGGCGAAACTATCTGCTACTGCTAGAGTATGTCTAGATTTCTAGGCTAGTAGAGTAGTAATTTTCACGTCCTATTTTTTTTACTACGATCTTGCTTGTCTGTAACAATAATAGGCCTACTGCACACACACATACAGATGAAACACATATTCACATCACCACACCGGGTGTGCACATTAGCCCATATATACACACAAAAAAAACACATTCATGCATTTATGTTGTACAAAGTACATTTGATTACTTGTTTTGTAACATATTGTCCTACTTTCTGTATTTTGAGTCTTGAGGCTAAACTAGCCCCTCTCTCTCTTTTTCACACACACACACACACACACACACACACACACACACACACACACACACACACACACACATTCAAATGTTTATATGCTCTTTCTGTTCTAATAACAATAATTTTGTCGTTAACAACTGCATATGATTATATATATTCTCTGTGTCAGCGTGTGTGCGCTATATATATATCGCACACACTGACACAGAGTCCCACACCCTGGCTAAATGCATAGACTCCACAGTACTGCATGGCCGAGGGCACTGATTTAACACTCCTCTTATCTCGGCTCTGACTCTGTGTGTGTCGGAGGCCCCAGGGAGCACTGAGGCTTCATCCAAACAGCCCAGGGCATAGAACAGAAGCAAGGGGGAGCATCTCTCCCACATCACACCCTACACCCCACAGCCCCCTTCCTCTTTCAGCCATTGACTTCCCAACCCAGCCCAGCCCTCCTGCCTGACACCCTCCCTGTTAGCATGGGGCTCACGCGCAGGGCGTAGGGAGAGAGGGGCACAAAAGCTAACAAGCGGAATAAAATGAACCAAGCCTATAAAACACACTGTCTTATGATGGTTTAAAAATCTGGACACGTGTGTTGGTGATGTGGATGGGGTCGTTATGGAGAGAGAGAGAGAGAGAGAGAGAACGAGTGGGCAGAGAGAGAGAGAGAGAAAGAGAGAGAGAAAATAGATTGGGTATTACTTAGAAGGCACCCGAAAATTGCTGACTGCTTGACTCTCTCTCTTTTTCTCAGTTGCTCTCTGAAACACACACACACACACACACACACACACACACACACACACACACACACACACACACACACACACACACACACACGCAGGCAGGGTACTAAATGACAGGCATGATATAAAAGAGCAGTGAGCTGAGGGCAGATGGGGGAGATGGAAGGCCTCTCCTCACAGCCATATGCTATTATGGGTGTTATGGATGCCCAGTGCTTTTCATGAGGGCCCACTGCCATTTACTCGCCTATTCCTGACAGCACACTTTTATTATGACAGCGCTGCACACACACACAAATTCACACACACACACACACACACACACACACACACACACACAACACACACACACACACACGCTCATGCACAAACACACTCTCACATACACTCACACACACACACACACAGATAAACACAAACTTCTACACACACACACACACAAATTCACTTGAGCCTCATGTAATTAAGTCTTACTAACATCTACACACACTCAAACACCAAAGGCTACAAAAACTGCCCATTCATATTTTATTGCTCATTTTGCTGGCTATCCATAATTCAGAGTGGTGCGTACTTAACAGCAGCTCTCAGAAAGAGTAAGAGTGGTGCAATTATTCGAGGGCAGTGGAGAAGGACTGATTCAAGCCTCTCAGAAGAAGAAGAAGAAAAGGAAGAAGAAGAAAAAAAGGAGAATAGAAAGGCTGCATAGAGCGGTTGGAGGCTCATGGAGATTACAAGAGCTAGTGATGAACAAGTGAGCCATGCTAGAAGAAGATGAGAGCGGATATGAGGATTGACATTAGCAATGCTACCTGACCACTTGAGTAGGCTACTGATATCCTGCCCGGGCTCACTACCCCAAACTTTTCCTGGAAAGGGAGAGGACCAAGGGGGATTGGTGAAAAAGTAAACCACTTATGAAGCCAGAAGTTTTCTGATTTATACGGCACTAATGTTTACTTCACCGGACGCTCTTACACATACAAATGTGTCCCAGCTGTTGAGAAACAGGACACGGACAGAATGTCTTGATAATTGCTAAAGGATTATTTTGGGACTCTTGAGACAACCTTGAGATAGAATAGCGTAGCAGGAGAACCAGAGAATTGGAATAGGATCAGGGAATGATGCCAAAAAACTGGGGAGTTATAGGATAGGAAATGACAGGTGTACTGGGAATGGATGGACTTCTACCACAAACTGTCCAGGAAGCCTTTTTGTTCAGTTTTCTTAGTGGGGTTCTTGCCCTTTTATATTATTATATTATTTTATTTCATTTTATCTTCTGAGAAAGTGAAATAGCCCAATTCACCTGTTTGACCTTCACCTTGTCTACTATAAGGAATCCAAGAGAATTAGGAACATGGGAGGGGGGTGTTGGGGGTGCTTGGATCTCTGTCTTCATCCTAAGGGAATGATATCCTTGAGGCATTCAGGCCAGCTGTTCTCTCTCTCTCTCTCTTCCTGCATTCTACTAATTGGGTCACGGCTTGATTCAATGCAGGCAGCTGCATGATTAATTAGCTGGAGTGGACTACAGTTGAGACATAGATGGGAATTAATGTAGAAAGAGATCCTCAACCCCCCTTTCCCTCGTGAGACACCTCTTGCTGTTATGGTTACAGGGCTCTGCAGAGAGACTGGGTTACTGGTTGGAGCGTATCTGGATGCGGTGCTGGCAGCCGAGAAGAAGAGAGGTCTTTGTTTCCGTCGGGGAGATAGCTGGCAGGCCGGCCGGACACGCACACACACACATCCTCTGAGAGAGTGCACCTGATCTGAGGTTTTCTCTAGGGTCAGGGAGAGGATCTGCCCCGCGTGCTCATTTCTCTCTCTCTCTCTCTCTCTCTCTCTAGACTAGGCTAGATGAGACGGGCGCTATGTGTCTGTGGGGCTTGGTGGGGACCTGTGATGAGAGCCACAAAGAGGAAGAACAAGGAACAAGGGGATCCTGCAACGAGGTGTCATTTCCTACCCAGGAGACTGTAGAATGTGGACACAAAGTCTTGTTCTGGTTAAGACGTATAGAGATTAAACGAGGCTCTTGGGTATTTCTCTCACATCGGTAGTTGTGGTGGTGGTGGTCGTGTGTGTGTGTGTGTGTGTGTGTGTGTGTGTGTGTGTGTGTATGTGTGTGTGTGTGTATGTGGGTGTGGGGGTCGGGGGGTTGTTGTTCACTACAAGCAGGGATGGGAAAGCATGGAGAGTCCACACTGGAAGAGATAGGTGGGACTGGGAGGAAGCAAAACCAATGACCAACCAAGAGGGAAGCAAAAATGTCTCACTTTAATTTAGTAGTCTCTCACTACTAGGCTACTACTACTATGCAGAACCAATTAGAGTTACCACAAGTGCTTATCAATACACCTGAAAGCAAACATGGATGAAAAAAGTCTTAGGGCCACCCATTAGGGGGTGGTTCGGACAGCCACAAAAGACTGATCAATCCACCTTGATGTCCTTATTGATGAAATAAGGCCTGCAGTTGGTTCAGTGCAGATGGGCTAAGCCAAGGGGTCAATCACCAGTAGCAGCTCAATGCAATCTGTATGGAGTCCCAAGCTTATAGGAAAGGCATAAATGTGAAATGGCTCCTTTATTGGACCGAGGGAGGACAGTGTGGCGAGTCTCCTACTCCTGCTGCTCTTACACTAAGAGTATGTGAGAGCCGCCGTGGTCGTAATTGATCACACTGTCACCGCCCTTTATGGTTAACCACTGCGTGTCACAACCACGAATTAGAGCGCGGCAGGTTGAGGACAATTAAGTGTGGCATTACAGGGCCCTGCCAAGTCCACCATGCCAGATGCAATTGCGGGACATCAGAGTGGCCGACCTTTGACTGGGCAGTGCATTGAAATGCCAGTCTCAATCAAATCGGGTGGACAACAAAGGCAAGGGACCTCTCGCTTGCGTGTTGCGCAGTGTCCTTTAAAGAGGTGAAAGCAAAGATTAAAGGAGACAAAATTGATTAGCTGTGGTGTCCAATCTTCAGAGGGTAGTGTTGTTGCTATGAAATGTATTGCCCTGTTTGCCAATCATATTTCAATTTCACTCTAAATTAGTGCGATCCAGGAAGACGAGCTTGACAAGAATATGCTGATGTCTCCGTGCAAAAAAGACAATAGTCATTGTTAATGCACCAAGCAATGAGAAAGATGGCGTTCTGCTAAAGGCCTAACCGAAATCCAGTGGGACATTGCGCTGAAATCCAAGTAAGGACCAGTATTCCACGCTTTTTATGCTTGCTAGATGCCCTTAGACCTCATTTTTCTTGATTTTCTCCGATTTTGAACGTTAGCTCCGTTTCTCACTTCTGGACTTGTCACTTTGCTGTCCCCTCAACTCTGCTAATATTAATGTGTGGTTTAGTGTCTATATTCGGATACGTGTCTGACACTTCAGTCTACTTGGCCTGTGCTTTGTCCAAATAAGGGAATGCCTGATTCAGCCACATCCAAAGTTGGTAATGGACAAAAAATAGTAGACTATAAAATGAAGGGGAATGTCCGCACACTTGCTCAAATTTTTTCCCTTTAAATTTCATCACAAAGTGAATGTTTTCGAGCATGTGCTCTTGAGCTTGAAACGGGCCTTAAATACTAAGACCCGAACCGGCCCCAGCCCGAAGAACTCCACCGAGCGCCCCGCCCTGCCTGTATGATTGACAGCTTCATAGAGCCCGAACTCGTTTGCAACCCGACATTTTTCAATTGTGCGCATATCAAAGCAGTCAACAATGAGTCATTTTTGCTGAACATGCTGTCATACTTTAACATCACGTCGCACTTCTTGCATTTGACATAGCCTACCCCACTGCCTCGTTTTTCTCATTGTGAACGTGCTCAAAATGTTTCCACACCTCCGACCTCGCATTTACTGGCTCGACCAACATGAATTCGCCAAGGGCTAATCTCCGTTTAACTTCTTCTACATCCATTTTGCATCTACTAACGCATGCCTGTAGATCGAACGTTAGGCGTATCATGTGATCGCATATTTGCCGCGCGTCGGCTTTCAGCCCGAGCCCGAGCCGGGCCCGCTTGGAATAT
Source organism: Sardinella longiceps (assembly GCA_027497455.2). Classification (NCBI taxonomy): domain Eukaryota; kingdom Metazoa; phylum Chordata; class Actinopteri; order Clupeiformes; family Clupeidae; genus Sardinella; species Sardinella longiceps. Next base: position 12,556,097 of record JAODXP020000006.1, on the reverse strand, counting down.
TGAAATTAGACCCCGAACCGGCCCGAACCCGTCAGGTCCTGTTGGGCCCCGTCGGGTTCGGGCAAATATTTCCAGCTCTAATGTGCTCTTCATCAGACTAGTCAAAAACGAGTTCAAAACGAGTTCACTTTCTTGTGAAATTTAAAAGAACAAAATGTGAGCAAGTGTGCGGACATTCCCTTTCATTTTACGCACACATACATACACACAAATGCATGCTTGCACACACATACACACACACACACATGCACACACACACACACACATACACACACTGCACTACATGTTCTCTCTCTATCTCATTTGGCAAATGACTTGTTCAGTACTCCCTCGGCAACGTGATTAACATTGCAGATGCTCTTAAATAAGTGTGGCCTCAGGATAAGAATCTCCCACCGCAGGATGAGCACACACACTGCTGCTCCACTCTCTCACTACACACACACACACACACACACACACACACACACACACACACACACACACACACACAAATATCCATGCAAACTCTACTGGAACATGACTAAGAACACACACACACACACACACACACGCACACACACACCACAGAGTTGGTTCTGCACTCTCACCGCTTGTGTATCATCACATCACCAGCATATAGGTGAGCTGGCAGCGAGACAGAGCGCATATGCTACGCTACACTAGGGTACGCTTACGCTAACGTACACAGAGAACCATACCGCACAGAGCAACCCGGCCTCTCTCTCTCTCTCTCTCTTTCTTTTTTTCCCAAGGCTCGGCTTTTTCTAAGTGGGACAAATGGAGTGCAAATAGGTTTTGAATCAGCGGTTAGCTGCTGTGCATCACAGGTGGCGATGTGTGTTTTTGTGTAGCAGTGGAGGAGGGCAGGGCCAGGGTGAGCCAGGTAAGGGGGGAAGAAGAGGTGTGTGTGTGTGTGTGTGGGGGGAGGTATGGCAGAGTAGTGATCAGCTTGTTGTGCTGATGTGTGTCGGCTTAGACCGGCGAAGCCAATTCCTCCTCCATGTTTACAAGAGATTGCACCCTGGGTGGGCACAGTATGTGTGTGGAGTTGCTGTGTGTGTGTGTGTGTGTGTGTGTGTGTGTGTGTGTGTGTGTGTGTTGAGAGGGTATTGGATTGTGGCAAGTGTGACGGACTTTGTTATGTAAATCAATCCTCTCTGCAGATATATTACCACAGACTCAAGGTTATTCTGACATGAATAAAGTGTTCTCAACAAGCCGCCCCCACCCTCTGAATACACACACACACACACACACACACACACACACACACACACACACACACACACACACAAACATCTCCTTGATCTTGGTTTTGTCTGAACAATTAGGAAAAGTTCCAAGTGTTCCATGAGTTCATTCTCAGGTAGATCAAGCAGATGAAAGCAGAAAACTCAAACTGAATGTAAGATGGCAGGAGGGAATGATCACAACAACTTCAACAGAAATGAATTAAATCTTGACAGTAGCACAGAGAAAACTCTTGTCAGTGACGTGTGTACGCCTGTGTGTGTGTGTGTGTGTGTGTGTGTGTGTGTGTGTGTGTGTGTGTGTGTGTGTGTGTGTGCATGTTTGTGGCTACCTACTGTAAGATAGCTGGGAAAGCCAATTTCTTTAAGGTGTCATGTCCTCGATCCACCACCGTAGTCTAATGTTGCAGCACTGGCCTCAGAAAGATGGTTCCTGTTACAGCTGATCTTGCAGAGAGGAGCCCCAGTAATCTAGCAAAGGGACTCAAAAGGATTACTAGTCTCCATCTCACTGAAACCTATAATAGGACTAATAGTCTGACACACAAACGTATTCGGAATTTGGAACTGATCAAGAATCTTTGTTTTCCCAGACTGCTTTTCCATGGAAGTGTTTAGGTGATTGGGATCTGCCAGAACATTTACAGACATGAGTTTCATCAGCAAGTATAAAAACATAGCATAAGATCATGAATAGTCCATTACTGTAGGTGATATATTACATTTATGAGAATAAATGCTTCAATAATTAATGGTGAACAAAAACTTGAACCCAAAGACACTGCAGGGGGTGCAGAAGTCGAGATTCAGATACTAGAGAGAGTGGGAGAGGGAAAATTTAGAATCAAAACAATCCGCTGCACTTCGATTTTGGTCTGAAAGTAAGTTCAATAACAATTCTCCTCCTTGCGCCCATAAAATGGACAGCTAATGTTATAAACTGCTAAAATGGGAGTCAATTGAGTCATGTTGCAAAAATATATTAGCTCGACGGAGACGCTCCCAACAAACCAAAGCGACGGAAAGTCATTTCTATGCAAATGGTGTTGACAAATGCATTCCATATTCCCCATTCATTGAGGGGCATCTAAATTGCTCAGCCCTCCGCTTATTGAATTGCGGTCTAAATTATCATCTAATCTAGTTGTGCTATGATCTATTTTCACAGGGCCAGGACTTTAATATGTTGTTATTGCGCATTGTAAGGTGGAATTGTTAGTGAGGCTATTGAAAAGAAAATTTCTCTGGTGACTCACTGCAGTCTCTCTCTCTCTCTCCTTGTCTCTCTCTATGTCTCTCTCTCTATGTCTCTCTCTCTCTCTCATCAGTCACACCCTGTTTTCAGCCTCACCCATGCTCTGTCCTTCCATCAGAGTTTTGGCTATGACAGATGAAAGACACAAAACGCTTAAGCTTTTGCTGGAGCTGTTCCTGCTTCTTCCTTGCATGCCTTTGTCTCCATTCGCCCCCACAAAACAGTAGGCATACTGTGTGGGCCTGCACACACATGCACACACACACACACACACACACACACAGTAGTGCTTTTCAGAGAGTCGGTTATGGCCCAAGGGGGCAATCCTCTACTTGACTTCAGTGGTCTCCTTTCTCTCTCTCTGGTTCCTCCCTCTCTTGTCACAGAAGAGCGCTGAAATCTGTGTGACAGTCATATTATGGCTCCTCTGACAAACTGAGGCTGTGGGTGAAAGCCATCAAAAATGATTCATTAGATCTGAGGACTATTATAGATAAACAAAGCCCCTCAATAACATTGAGTTACATTTTGCAGGCTCTGTGTGCATTCTTACTCGGTATGTGTGTGTATATGTATAGCGTGTGTCCATATATTTATACAGTACATACATATAGCGTGTGTCTATATATCTATCTATATATATCTATATATATAGACACTTGCAAAGATACACACTGTTACTCTTTCTCTCTCTCACACACACACACACACACACATAAACACATAGACAGAGAAAGCACAGTCACATCAGGCGGCTGTCATGCGTCATTGGCCCTAAACAATGGTGAATCTTCATCTTTAGAGGCTGGCTGATGACAGGCCACTTTGGCTGCTCTTACTGGCTGTGATTGACATGGTCCTCATTGACAGCACCAGGGGGAGAGGACACACAGAGTTGGATGTCACACTGGGTAGCTGTCACAGCATGTGACGCAGACGAGAGAGGGGGGACCAGGGAGAGAGGATGGCATGGTGTGTGTGTGTGTGTGCGTGCCCGCACGGACACACGCATACGTGCCTTGAGGTACATCGTTCTCATACTCCCTCACTCTCACTCTCTCTCCCTGTCTCTGTTTTAACACTCCCTTCCTTCTGTTTTCATTATGTCTATAGTGTCAACGGTTAAAAATAGCTCAATTACAATGTTGTTCTTCCCTGTCATGCTCTGAAGATAGTGACTGATCATGCCCCTGCTGGGGCTAAGGGAAAAAGAGTGGTGGTGGTGATGGTGATGGGGTGGGTCTGTGGCAGAGATGACGAGGCCGAGGCTTTTGCCTAATGAAGCACAGCAGATTGAGTCTTTACTCCGTTCCCGTCAGACTCGTGGGGCCCAAGAGTAAAAGGGAGGGGAAGATAGAGAGTGAGTGAGAGAGAGAGAAGAGAGGTGGCCCATCCTGATCAACCAACACCTCAATAGTGTGATGGAAAGATTATGTGCTCATGAGAAGAGAAAGAGAGAGAGAACAGCCATCATTGAACTGATGGAACTGATTTAATAAGGTTTTAACAGTATAATCTGTTACATCTGTCATTTGACTCACATAAATCAGACAATGGCTGATTTGTTTGAATGCTTTCATCAAAGCACCAATTACATGTAGAATCTACCAGTTGGAGGAGCTAAAAATAAAGAAGTAGATAAATAAATTAAGAGAAATAAATTGTAACGGTTAAATACAGGCAGGAAAGTCAATAGTAAGTAATATTACAATAGTACAATAGTAAACTCACTATTTGAAGACTATTGAATGAATTGTGGCTTATTTTAAATTGAGTTTTTTTTGTTTTGTTTTGTTTTGTTTTTTTTTGGTCAAGGACAAAAACATTTTTTCTTATAATGTAATAGAGAAGCTTAATTGTACAGTTAATTTGTCAGAATTGTGGCGTTCTGGTAGTGCAAAGGCTAGCGACCAGATAGCGATCTTCATCCATCACATCCTTGCTCACTCCTTCTCTCCCTCTCTCTCCCTCTCTCTCTCTCGCTCACTCACTCACTCACCCAACCCTCCCTGATTTGAAACGGGTGAAGGCTTTATCGCTGGTCTCAGTGGACAGCGCCGTTAGGAGGCAGCGTATCAGAGCAGCCCTGCCCGATCGCAGCTCTGTATTCTCCGACCATCGCGGCAGCACTACCATCTCAGCCAGTGCTCGCTGATTTCCACAGATTATGATGAGTGTTGCTTCCCCGAAGCCTTGCAGAAATAACAAAAATGAAACAAAACAAATACGCACGACGGAACTTGTTCATGCAGTTTTAAACGAAGAAAGGCTATGACTCTTCGCCGAGCTGCGAGTTACCTGTTGTTTTGAATTGGATTCTCTGTGGATCAGCTGGGATAAAAAGGCAAACTCGCACAGATCCTTTGGCGAAGGATTCTCTGGCCGCACTGGGATGGAGATGGGACAGTATCATCAGCATTAGGAGTAAGTTTGGACAGCACACAGACTGCGTGTGCGATTCGGCAAAGGCGCAAGACAACAGAACAAGTCGCTGGTCTATGGGAATGTAACGTCATGTCACAGTAACGACTAATAGACCATTCTTTCGAAATGTGAAATGGGAGTTGGCTATGGTCTTGAGCGCTGAACTTGAACCGCCAGTGATGCTTTAAAGAGCATGTATGGATGACTCTGTTTTGTGAACTGGAACCAGCTAAACTTCAGCACAATGAAATCCTTATTCTATAGCCGATTCTTCATACTCCTTCCCTGGGTTTTGATCGTCATCATCATGATCGACGTGGATACTAAGAGATCTTCAGTTCGAAACACAGCACAATTTTACTTGTCGCGACTTGGAAACGCACAGCGGCACGAGCGACCCGTGCCACCCGTGAAGAACCGCACAGCTCTACCAGTCATCTACGCAATCACCCCTACTTACAGCAGAGCAGTACAGAAAGCAGAGCTCACGCGGCTCTCCAACACCTTTCGTCAGGTGCCACAATTCCACTGGATCGTGGTGGAGGATTCAAGTACCCGGACGGAGTTGGTGTCACGCTTCCTCGCCCGGTGTGGTGTTCCGTACACCCACTTAAACATATTTACACCCCGGCGCTTTAAGCGAACCGGTATGCCTCGAGCCACCGAGCAGAGAAACAATGCTCTGAGTTGGCTTCGGCAACATCGCTCCCTCAAAGACACTGGAGTCGTTTTTTTCGCAGACGATGACAACACATACAGCTTAGAGTTATTCGAGGAGGTAAAATAATGGGTCCTTTATATTGCAATGAATATTTGTATTTTTACGATCATTGAGTCAAGGGTATTTTTTACATGTTTTTACACAATTGGCTACTTTTGCAAATGTGTAATATTTAGAAGTAGGGTTAACTGTACATTTAACATCGCTTAAATGTAGTAACATAGCCTAGGCTAAGTGACAGATGTACAACATTTATGGCGGGCTTTAATCTTAACATTTCCACTCTACTTCACTAAATAACTAACGCATGGTGATGTTCACAAATGTACATCAATTACTTATGATGGTGTAGGCTATATTTCATCATAAGTAGCCTAACTGATGAACACATGATAGAACATAGGTTTGTTATTGGCTATGTACTTCAGTGCCTCCCAGCAGGAGAGGCCGTCTGACTTTGTTGACAAAAAGTCCATTATCCTGCTCCAGTAGCCTACGTATTCTTCTCACCCAAATCCGGTAGCCAGCAAGAGCATATGTCATTGCCCGAACATATGAGGTATATGGTGGATTTACTCTAAACATGCATCTTAATCCTTTAATCTCGCCCAAGAGAGGTCAACTCAGGCAGGGGGTAGCGCAGTTTGGCCTCTCCGGCTATTCAACCTGTCTACTGTATTTGCCAGAGGAGGAGAATGTTTGTGTGAACATTCGTGACATCTTAAGAACCCTCTGGTTGTATCCTGGTAGGTTATACACAAACCGGAGATCTTATGTTTTCCACGCGGATTAACTCCATTTTAGTGAAAGCCACCCGGATAGGCAATGCACTTTTGCATAAAAAAGGGATTGTACTCTCCGGTTTCCCAGAATTAGCAGGTCACGCCTCAGCGCAATTAATTATGTCTCCGAGACATTCATTCAAGTGATTTTCCCGGCCCGAAATTGGCTGTCTGAAAGACTGCCATGTGAACTAATGTGGTTTGTAAAACCAAACCTGTTCCCTCCTATGTCTATTCCTGGAGGTGATCGAGTTAACGCTGAGGCCAGTCTGGGCGAACTCCGTCGCGGAGACAACCCAATTCCGCTCAGACCAAGCGAAATGAATTTCACCAGTCACACTCAAGCGGCGCAGTGACCTGACAGCCGAGAAATCAAGACCTATCTGTTCACACACATGTCAAAGAATGGAGGGAATGGGACAGAAAGAAGAAGCACTGAGGATATACACACAGAAACTGCTCAAGACTAAAGCTGGCAGTGGTCAAGGCAACACCTTTAAATAGGTTACAGGTCAACTAACTAGTCATTCAGGCCAAAAATGTTCTTACGTCACTACAACCTACAGACATTCCCTTTCAACCTTTCATTTACAAGGTCAAGCAGGAGAATAGGGAACACATTTTGACCATATGGCATGTAGTCAGGTTGTAGTGGTCAGATAGGGTAGCATTACTCCAAAATTGAGCGCTTGCCACGATACCAGCTCAGAGAACTTAGGACATTGAGGCCAAAAGCGAGAAAAGACTGATTGCACATGACAGGTGTACCCTGTAATCTGGATAGTGACGCACAGAATTAAATTCACCTTTTTCACCTGGCCGCCATATTCCGAACTAAAACGAGGCTCTGGTGGTAAACTAGAGGAAGTGCCGACGAAACGTTAGTTTGATTAAATTAAATTCAATTTTATTTGTAGAGCGCTCAAATACAGTGCATTGTCTCGCGGCGCTTTACAGACAGTACGGAAAGCATCCATGAGAAACAGAGGCAAGGAAAAACTCCCTTCGCTTTATAAATAATAATTAATAATTTCTCACAGATGCCGGACAGAAAATCTACTGCTGGTCCCCTCTCTTACTGTTGGTCAGGTGGAAAGTTGGGCAGATGAGCGGCATCCCATCCCCAGAAGCTACTAAAGACTTGTCTTAAGTTATCTCAAAACTTCGTCCCGAATTCTTTGCGTAGCCTATAGGTCAAGCCTCTTATCACATCAACTAAGGCTCATAACACACGCTAAAGTAATTCTCAGAATACTGAAAATATTTCACTAGATTCTTTAAAGATAAAAGTAATAACCTTGGAAATAGAAATTAACACTTGAGGGTCTATCAGACCATAGTCAATCATTATTCAAAATATTCCAGCACATTCCAGACAAGCTGAACTTTTATTCTATGGAATTTCATTGGATTCCAAAGTGCATTTTTTTTCACCACGAGAGAGGAAAGGAGAAAAATCTATGACTAAAAAAAACAATCCTATCTTATCCACTGTGTCTGAATGAAAAACTGTTCGTGCAGGTCCTGTTTTCACTCTATTAATAGTGATAGGCTAGTGGTCTTGGTCCATGTATTCTGCCCTCCTCTTTCCCTGTGTGTGGGTTCTCTGTCTTTCATGCACAGAGAGGCCTCCAAATGCCAGAGGCCTTGTGACACTGCCCATGAATGCCCAATCTGTCCTTCTTATCCATAGTATCCCCATTGTCATCCCTGTTCATCTCTCTCTCTCTCTCTCTCTCTCTCTCTCTCTCTCTCTCTCTCTCTCTCTCTCACACACACACACACACACACACACACACACACACACACACACACACACATTCTCTCATACTGTAAATCCATACATTTCACTAGGCGTGCACAGACATATGGACACATTCACTCAACCAAAGATGTCTACACCAAACTCTTTCTGTGTGGTTTGTCAGACTCTGCTCCCAACCCACCCCCAACACACATAGCCCATCACCCCTGCCCATTCATCCCACTGCACCGCACAGCTGGGTAAAGAACACATTGACGCGTGCGCGCACACTCTCACACAGCCAAGATCTCTACTACAGTCACTCAGCATTTTTCTACCCCCCCCCCCCAGTCTATTTTGGTCTCCAAGTTAAAGTGATATAAAAATAAGTTGAATTGTATAGAACACAAGGGTACAACAAAAGGAAACATCATCTGAAGCTAGCAGAGGGAACACTATACCCGAACGTAGTACAGCTCTGACAGAGAAGTGACCCATTTAGCGTGTGTCTGAAGAATACCAAACACGCTGTTGGACAGACTGCTAATGCTGGCATATTTGACAATGGAGCGATTTTTTTTTCATTTAGTTGCTGAAGGTGTTTTTCTCCTTGAGAAAATTGAATGTGTTCTCGATCGGATGATAATTTGCAGCTGCCGGTATATGGCCAGGCCCTGCACTGTTTGGTCTTGTTCCTGTCTCATATAGGAACAAGACGAGGGCGCGTAAGGGTCTCTCCACCAGAGAAAATGAAGAAATATGTTCCTCTTCATTTGTTTCAGTGTGTGGAAAAACACCCTTTTCGAAGTCTTGTCCAAAGGGCATGAAATATAGCTTTGGTATTTGATATGACACCCTGCGCTGTTCACGCTCTTGAGCAAGACAAGAACTGACTCCGCACCCGACAAGCGTGATATAACGCCACAACTCCGCACGGCTCCCCTGGATCCCGACTGCTCTCTCGTTTTTCTTTCAGTTGGTCTTCACTAGTCTCTTAGTTCTTTCCTTCTTCTTTTTTTGTCTGAGAGCTTCTCAATTATTGGACCTGAAATCTTTGAAAAGTCCCCATGAGGAGAAAGTGAAGGGAGGGGAGGGGATGTGATGGAATGGAATAGAATGGAACATAATAGAATGCTGAGGGGGTGGATGGGTATCCGAGTGCAGGAGTCATGGGTCTTGTGGAGTAGCATCAAAGACGGAGTCTTGCCACTGCCCCTGGGCACCCGCCTTGACATCATTGTAGCCCGTGAGTTCCACACCCACTCTCTCACACAAATAGCACGCTGCATTAAAAATTCAGAGGGCCACAGTATGCAGTTTGGGTGAGGTATCGCGTAATATTATGCTCTCTCTCTTTGTAGTGCGATATTGTTCTTATGTTTTTCCCCTTTGCACTAACCAGCCACCAAAGTTTTTTTTTCTTTTAGTCTCCCGTTTTCCGGTGGGAGAAAAGGTTTGGCTTGAGGCTGCTTTAATTTTCACAAACAGAATGCCATCAAAGAGGAAATGATGGTTGTGGAACATAAACAGACTGGCCAAGCTAACCAGCTCCCCGCTGTGTTTTTTCCCCACTTTCCTGGAATGTAAATGGAATGGTAATAGTTTTATACAGCCTCTCTTCGGCTGTCATGGCAGGTGCAGTAGGGATTCATTGGAGTTGAAAATGCGCCTCGTTCGTCTCTTAATAAAGATGCCGAGGCACTGCCGGAGGCTTCCTCTTTCCGCTGTCTAATGTCCCGAAGAATAAAAGACGACTGCCGCCTTCCTTGCTAAGCCACCAGTGAATGGGGACGGGGGGCATAATAGCGCACAAGCATTTGATCATATCGGCGAAAAACAGATAACGCAGCCCGGCGGAAGAAAGGGAGGAAATTGGATGCACACTGTAAAACGGCGGGTGAATACTGCAAAACTCAGCATCTCTCTCTTCCTCCCTCTGTCTCCCATCTTTTCACAGATGCGCTCCACTCGGCGTGTGGCGGTGTGGCCCGTTGGCCTGGTTGGGGGCCGCAGGTACGAGAGGCCACTGGTGGAGAAAGGAAAGGTTGTGGGTTGGTACACGGGATGGAGGGCCGACCGACCTTTCGCCATTGATATGGCAGGTGAGTGTTGCCAGCTTAAGCAAAAGTACATCATGGATGAATGTCCCGGAAACCATTATGTGGTGCGTGGGTGAATGTCGTGCAAGGGAACATGCAGAAATGGCCAGACAGTGTGAACGGAATTTTGGCTCAATTTTGGATTGTAAATTGTGATTGTGAAAATAGCTGGCTGGTGGTTGTAAAAATCCATAGATCTAATTCGTGATCCATACCTTTTCATTATGTTGTGTACTACTGCCTCTCACAGGAGTCTCTGACATGGTCTTCTAATTAAAACTACAGAGTAGTCAAAAGTAGTGATGCCATCAGCGAAATGCCTTAGTTTTCCTGGCAGCCTACTGTAGTTGGGATGGAGAGATGATCTCTCAAAGGGAGTGCTTGGCATCACTGCCATGGTTAAAAGGCCAGCTGGAGATGGTGCCCAGCTCACTGTGAGTCTGCCTGCTACCAGATGGAGCCCCTGAATGACTGCTGAAACTAGACCCATTAGCTCTGCTTTTGGAGAGAAGCATGTGTATTTACATACTCAAATACATGGGCAAACACATGTCTATGCATACTTACTGTCATGTTACCCATACTTGCATACTAGGCTATTCATATCATTATGATTCAGGGAATATACTCAAAGACGTGGACAAGCACATGTGTGTATACTCACTGTCATGGTAGCCATACTTTCACACTAAGCTATTCAAATGAATATGATTCAGTTATTACCCAAACTTGTTATTGTATCTTATACCCAAGATTTTTGTTTAAAGTATGAATACAGTGAGTATGGCTTCTTGTGGCACTGTAAAGTTTGGCACAGGACAGGCTCTCAATATATGAAGGCGTTGACTGTGCTGTGGCATGCATTCATGGCACCTGTTCATGCCCCCCCCCCCCCCTCTTTTTTTCTATCATCCTTTTCTCTTTCCTCCTTTCTCTCTTTCATGCTGAGGAATTATGGGAGCTTTTTCCACCTCCCACCAACATCATTAATCTTAGCCAGCCCACTGGACTAACTCTTCTCTCCTCTTCTCTCCTCCCGTGTGCGCCCTGTTGCCACTGACGTGGTGAGACGAGCAAAAGTTACAGCGTCATTTTTTCGCTTGTTTGGAGCCAAAGAGGACATTGAGGCTTCTTAGAGAGGGGCTTCACAGAGAGAAGCTTTCATGCTGGGAGCCCAGATGGAGTTGGCTTTGGAAGATACTCTGCTAAAGCCCCCCCCCATCTCTGTCTTGTTTCTCTCTTTTCTTCACTTCACTTCTTTTTTCTGTCTCTCTTTCTCTCTCTAATGACCAAACACTTTCCCTCGCTCCCTACTGAAGTCCATTCATAAAGCATACAAGGCATTAAAAAACATAATAAAATGTCTGAAAGGAGCCGTCCGAGCAGAGCCGAGGAGGTCCATGTGGCAGAGAGCACTCAAGACAAGAGAGTAGGAAGAAAAAGACACAGAGAGAGAGAGAGAGAGACAGGGACAGAGAGAGAGAGAGAGAGAGAGAGAGAGAGAGAGAGA
>JAODXP020000006.1:12516809-12541809 GCA_027497455.2 Sardinella longiceps | reverse complement strand
CACGGCATTATGTACTCATGCAGAATAATGCTAACTCATAACACAGCAATGCTACACAAGATCAGATAACATAAGCACTATGCCAAAAGCAGCTCCGTATGCAAAGACTAAAGTGCAGCTCAACAGATTGCCATCTATGGAACCTAATACACTTCACTGGCAAGGTACGGAAGATCATTATATATAGGCCAGACACAGTACATTTATTCAGCACAATACTACACATAGTATGACATGAAACACTTTTAACTAAGATAGATCAAATAAAAAAAACAGTGCAGCCATTTAAGGCACAATACTGTGTAATGCATTGCAGTCCTACACTTTACTCTATGTAAGATTTATAACAGGCACCTTCACAGGCACCAGGCCCATGTTTGTTTGGGGTCCTGACAGAACTCAGTTTACTCTATATTTTCTGTCTAAGTTTGAGTTAGTAAAGACATGATCAAATCAATAACAGCTCCCAGAGTTCTTAATTACAGTAATACAACTAGAAATACAAAATAAGGCACTCTATACATTCAACATAGTGCCCCGCTGACATGAATGTGTGAGATTACACAGCTGCTGGTCAAAGAGCAAGAGACTCGTTTAGTTGAACTAAATATAACATCTGTTCTAATGAGCTCAGCAGATTATGTGTGTGTGGTGTGTTTAAGGACCACTGCTGCTACAATCTCCAGAGATACACACACACACACACACACACACACACCCCCTCATGCTGTGTGAGTGAGACGTCACATAGACACACACCCCAACACTCCAGAACAACTCAGTCAGGGCAGTACATATATACTGCATACCATAAGGGACTTCTATCCACGGATGGCAGAAAAACAGCTGAGGATAGCATTAAGAAAGGTTGTGTAATGACGTCTGTTGGTTTCTGTATGTACCACCAGAGACCAGTACGGAATGTTGCAGCGGTACCCACATCACCACCACCTCCCCCTTCTCCTCCTCTTCCTCCTCCTCCTCCTCCACGTCTGACAGCTGCATTGTGCACTAGCAGAACGTAATTCAGCAGAACCGTACAAAAGGGGGCTGTTGAGCCCAGCGCGGCCTGGCACACATCAGCAGCAGCAGCAGCAGCAGCAGGAGCAGTAGGGGCCGTAGAGAGGCAGCAGCCACAGCCAGCATCTCTGTGTGCTCCCCCAGGGCCCAGCTCTCTGCCTCTGGATGCAGCTCCGCTAATTAAGCCCTGATAACAGGAGACCGCATCCCTTCCTCCTTCCCTCTCTCTCTCTATCACTCTTTCCCCCCTCCCTCTCTATCCCTGTGTCTCTAGCTCCTCTGCTTCCCTGCTTATCCCTCATCTCCTCTCCCTCTTATATCCCATCTCTCTCTCCTCTCTCTTCCTCCTCCTCCTCCCCTGTGCCCAGCCTCCCACTTGCCATCGTTCCTCTGCTTTGCACACACACACACACACACACACACACACACACACACACACACACACACACACACACACCCTGTCCAAATCCTTTCTCTATCACCCCACTCTCCCTTCCTCCCTCTGTATCTCATCGCTTGCTCCTGTTTTACTCCTTCCTCTTCCGCCCAGCCCATCCCTCTCTCCCTCCCTCCCTCCCTCCTCCTCAACCTCTCTCTGTCTCTCTTTCTCTCTCCTGCTCACTCACCCATGACATGAGCATCCCACAGATCACGCAACCACTACCGAGCCTTACCTTTGTATGCATGCACACGGAGCGGCACACACACCCCTCCCCTCCCCTCCGCTCAGCTCCTCTCCTCCTCCCCCCTGGGCTGTTGGGAGAGGGAGGGAGAGAGAGAGAGAGGGACAGAGAGAGAGGGAGGGAGGGAGAGAGATATGAGCTTCCTAGTTCTCTTCAGTTCCGGGGTATAGAAAAGAGAGTGAGACAGAAAGAGAGTCAGAGAGAGAGAGGGAGAGAGAGAGTCAGAAAGATAGAGAGAGAGAGAGAAAGAAAGAGAGAGAGAGAGAGAAGAAGAGGGCTCTCACAAAGCCCTTGTAAACATGCTCTTTGAGTGTGTATGATGAACACAAAAGCGGCAAGACAATCAAACACACTTAGCATTCTATCCTTTCCCTCCCCTCTCCTCCTTCAGAAAACAAAGGAGGACGGCGCGTCTCCACCTCTCCTCTTCTCTCCATCTCTTCTCCTCCTCCTCCTCCTCCTCCTTTCCTCCCTTCCTCCCTCCTGCTCGCTGCATTGAAGGCTTCACCTGGAGAGCAGCTGGAGTGGTCCCTCTTTATGCAGACAGAAGCTTTTAGCCTCATTATGCCTGCTGGGCTCCCGGCACACACTCTGGGCCCCAACAGCAGGAGAGGAGAGCAGAGAGGAGGAAAGGAGAGGAGAGGAGAGGAGAGGAGAGGAGGAGGCTAGCTAATAACGGGTGGAATTAACATTGGGTGGATGTGCTCAATTGGATTCTGTGTGCGTGCGTGTGTGAGTGTGTGAGAGAGAGAGAGGGAGATTATGGTATGTAGGTGACTGTGTTAGTATTTATAGACAGGTAGGTGTGTGTAAAAGAGAGTGACAGAGAGGAAGCAAGAGATAGAAAGAGAGAGAGTTTATAGTATTTGGGTGATTGTGTTACAGTAGTGTTTGTAAATAGCTAGGTGTGTGTGTATATGTATGTGCATATGTATGTCTGAACACGTGACTGCGGCCATGAGAGAAAAAGATGAATGTAATGAATGAAAAATGGAATGTCCATGAGTCACCCTGACCTTTTGAGTCTGTGTGTGTGTGTGTGTGTGTGTGTGTGTGGACGACATCCTCTTTGACCTGAAGCATGACACACAGAAGCTTCCTCTCCAAAGGCCAAGGACAGGGGGTGGGAGGCCAACCAGTGTTCAGTGTGTGTATGTATGGTGTGTGTGTGTGTGTGTGAGAGAGAGAGGGAGTGTGTGTGCGAGAGAGAGAGAGTGAGTGTGTATGTATGTGTGTGTGTGAGAGAGAGGTGAGTGTGTGTGTGTGTCTTTGAGAGAGAGAGTGAGTGTGTTTGTGAGATGAAAAGAGACAGAGTGAGTGAGAGTGTGTGTGGGTTTAAGAGAGACAGAGAAGGGGACAGAGAGAGTGAGTGACGAAGCCCTGGCTCTACTTGCAGCTTGGTGATGGACGTGTTCATATAATCCCCACCTCCGGAGCCCCTCCAGGTGCTATGATGATGAGCTGTGCTCCCCGGATGACGCACCTCGCTCTGGCGTCCCCAGCTCTTTCCTCTCCCTCCATCAAAGACCCTCCGCTGTCCCCCGATGAACCAGCACCATCAAAGCCCACCCGTCCCCCGTCCTTGACTCAGGACACGTTTATTTGCCAAGACACAAAACAACAAACAATATCAAAGCCTAATAATTACAAATCAAAGAGCTGCGCAGAGAGAAACAGAGAGAGCGAGAAAGAGAGAGAGAGAGAGAGCGAGAAACAGAGAGAGAGGGAGAGAGAAACAGAGAGAGAGAGAGAGAGAATGAGCATTAATGAAGCCCTGACTCATTAGATCTCTGCAGAGAGAACATGCTTTGAATGCGGATCAGTGTTAACAGGCCCTGTTCAGCACCCTCATAAAAGGGAGAGTGGATTGGGCCTGTTCTCGGGCCTGACCCGGTTTGATGGCTAATGAGGGTTTCATTAACCTGGATAGGAACTTGGAAAAAAGGATACTACTAGTGGGCACTTAAGGGAGATTGTAAGAGACCTATTTAACTTCTTTAAAAGCATGGGGTGATTTAGTGGGCTTCCTCCCTCCTCTTTTTGGTGTCCTCAGAATGCTCCCAAACTCTTTCATGTATCATGCAGAACAGTCCTTTCCATAGAGATAGATAGGTAGATAGATAAATAGATAGATAGGTAGATATATAGATATATATAGAGATATGTAGATATATGAAATTAAATAAATAAACTTGAACTTAGAGACTTAGATAGACAGACAGATACTTTATTGTCAGACAAATACTGTAGGCCTATGTAATTTGTCTTGTATCTATAGCATTGCAGCCTGTTTTGTGGAGGATAAATGCATAGTATTATATAGTAAATCTCACATAACATGTTCATGTAAATACAGTGGATAATGATGAGTCGTCCCACTGAGAGAGAGATAGATACCAGTAATTTGATACAGATTTCGTCAGTACTGTATTCAGTGTTAATGAAATAAGAGAAATTAAAATTTCTGTTTCATTAATTGGTTAGAGCCCATGTTGCCTATTTTATGAATGTTAATTAGTCAAACTATGACGGCTCCCTGGGATTCGATCCCTTTGCTGTACTATTGTCTTCATCTGGTGGATCGGCTCTCTTCAAATCTCAACAGGAGCTTTGAGCATTTGAGCAGCAGGCAGAGCCCAAGAAAGGACTGGAGAACTGCCCAGAGAGACTAGTGCACTAGTGAGAGAGAGAGAGATAGAGGGAGGGGGGAGAGAGAGAGAGAGAGAGAGAGAGAGAGAGAGAGAGAGAGAGAGAGAGAGAGAGGTGTTTATGAAGGGAGCTGTGAAGACCTTGTTAGCAGACTGAGGCTCTTCCTCTTTCCAGGCAGCCACATTTAGAGTAACTCTCTATGGGGTTAAGCGAAGCCCAGGTGGCTTTACTTTCGGGCCGGGTAGGGGCAGAGGCGTCCCAGAAAACAGCCAATGCCGGAGACGGAAGGCACGCCAAAGTCTGAGACGATATTCCCCATAGTAACGCTTAGCCTCCATGGCATCAGGAGGGGAGGGGGGAGGGGGGTGAGGGTGCAGGGTGAGATACTAGCTGGGGAGGAGAATGGAAATCAGCGAGTTGGCTACACACAACTCCCACGCTGGCCCACATACCTCAAGTACATTCAACCCGACCTGCTTTAACTAACCCCTGGGATGGCCTGTCTTTGTGTGAGTGTGTGCGTGTGTACCATAAAAGTGTGTTCTGGTGCTGTTTGAAAGCCTGTGTGGGTGCATAAAAGCTGCTCTTTATTTGTACTTGAAAAGGGGGAGGAGTTGAACTATTGAAATGCTGCACAACATGTTCTGGATTATAGTGAAATGTATCATGTTATGTACCTCAAATGGTAGAGCGCAGGGATGATGTTCTCAGGGAACACATACTTATAAACAACACACTACAGTATATTACTTTTACTGTCTTGTTCAATTTAAATAAATATGTGGTGAATGGCAGGACTGAAGACAATTGTTTTCTTATACATTGGTGTTTCCTTTTTCAGTCCTGCAGTTTAAGATGTACAGTACATAGCCTGACATGGCCCACCCATAATACTTCTGTTCATTCGTATTAATGGTCTGGCGACGGTTTTCTGGGGAGGGTTTAGTCGGTTAACAGCCAGCCAGCCAATAAGCGAAGCTGATTGGACGAGCTGTCCAATCGTTTTAAACCATAAATTAGTGCGCTCCTCCCATCCTATAATCGCTTCAGGTCAAAGAACCTCCAGACCATGAATACAAATGAACAGAAGTATTATGGGTGGGCCATGTCAGGCAAGGATGTATGTGTCTTCATCAGACTTTTTGGAATGCCAAAACATACAAATAAATACTTGGCTTGGCTAGCTCCATTAAAACCCATTGTCTGCTTCCCTCCTCTACAGGCTTTGCAGTGAACCTGCAGGTGATTCTGTCCAATCACAGAGCTCAGTTCAAGCGCCGCGGGGCCAAGCCTGGCATGCAGGAGTCGGACTTCCTCAAACAGATCACCAAAGTGGAGGATCTGGAGCCAAAAGCCAATAACTGCACTAAGGTTTGTATGGAACCTCATCCCAAATACACACAAATTAGGCTACCAAATAATATTTATTGCATGATTAACCACACAGCAGTAATCAATACCCACATTAAAAACTTGTGCGCTGAAATTTCAATTCAGAGAACTGGAGTGTTAAATTATGTATCAGGTTATGTTAATCGATAAGAGGTCTTAATATTCAGTTGCAGCAAGTGATGTGCACTGCAAGCTAAGGCCCTGTTCATGGTCCACAGTAGAATCATTAGTCAACACAAGAAATAAGTGATTTGATGATAGCTTGGCCACTCTTTTAGCTCTTTAAGGTGTCAGGTGTTTCTGTCAGACTATTTCCTTGTTGTTGTTTGTTTTGGTGCCATCTCCAGATTCATCTGGATGAGATATAGTCATATGAAGGGTGGGTACATGGACGTTTTATTCCCACCACCCATCCAGGATATGCACTGTGTGTTAACTCTCTTTTTGCTATCAGACATCATTAGTATGCCATGCAATTAAGACTGGTACATTTTGGCAGGTTTCATATGTCTTTTATGTAACTAGTCACTAATTATATAGCAAAAAGGGCATATTGTCCCTTTTATTACTCCAATCTGAACTATATAAGTAAGAAGACATGAAAAGAACCTTCCTGGGATGTGTGTTAGAGCTACAGGTGGCATGGTGTTCTCTTTGTCCCCACGCTGTCCTGTATTTCAGTCTGTCTCGGCTTAGTCGACCTGTCCTATATTTTCTATCTTGCGCTGTATTTTTAACAACATCTCACTTTGAGGACTGGAAAGTATGTAATTGGAAAGGCCCAAATGCACGCCCTACACACACACACACACTCACCCCCGTCTGTCACATCCTCCCTGGAGTAGAATTTTTTAGTAGTGTCTGCTTTATGTCCTTTCAGCTGTCTGAGTATAGACACAGACCATAGAGAGTCTGGTCACGTCGATGACAGCCTGAAGGTACTTAGTGACTGAGTATCAGACCCCGGGGTCAGTCTATCTGCGACACTCTGTGCTCAGGGGCCCTTGGGTGGGGCATCTGAGTGCATGACCATGCATCTCCTCCTTTTGCCCTAGCATTGCTGTCTGCGTGATCGCTAACCTGGATGGCAGAGAGAGCACCTTTCCGCTTTTCCTCTTCTCACCCCGCCTTATGATATTCCGCGGATCGCGCTTCCCACCCACTGCCTACTGTGTCGTCCTCGGCGAGATCATCATTATCACCCAATTATCCTAATGGCCATGCCAGTGTTGTTATTAATAGTGACTATTAGCCAAGCTGACAGAATCACCAATCACCTCCTGCCTGTAGCCAGGAGGACATACGTCTCACAGAAAGGCCTACAAGAGACGCCTAATGAAGGATCCATTATCTTACTATGCACAGCAACGCACTGATAGGAGACAGTTTCTCATTGGTTGTCCTTTTTCAAGATTTTTTTTTTTTTTTTGCCCAAGGACAGGATTGTAAAATTTTATTTCGGATTAATAGTATTAGGTTGCTGGCGTACGGCTTCAGAGTTTTAAAAGTTCTGCTGATGAAAAAAGACGTTTTACGGATTCTTCCGATGTCCTTAACACAGAGTTGCATGTTATGAATGAGCAGCAAGCCCTCTGGACAGTGGCCAGAAATGCCTTTAAGAAAGGTCAAACCTTTCAGAACGATTTAAGCAGCCTGACCACTCACCCTCACCCACCCTGTCCCTTGTGCTCCATTCCGGACCCCTCATCCGTACACAGGACGTCTCCTGAGTCAGAACGTGGACAGCTCCCAGAATGCATTAGTTTAGGATGGGGGGGCATAGCCAGCCTCTCTTGTGGGGATGACAGGAGCAGCTCCCCCCTCCACTCCTTTTGGACAAGTGAGTCAGAATGGTGAGGAGTTAGGGGAGGAGTTGGAGTGATGGGTGAATAAATAGAATGACAGACAGAGAGAGAGAGACATGCAGAGAAGAGGAGAGGAGAGGGGAAGGAAGAGGAAACAGGAAGGATCTTATTAAAAAGGGGAAATGAGTAACAGACTGAAAGTTGGGTAAAGTCGTGCTTGAGAGTGAGTTTATTTTGGAGTTGCTGGTGTGAAGAAGTGCCTCATGGCTCATGCCCTTATTAGCATCAGTCTACCCGCTAACCAAAGCCAGCATGTGCAGCCATCAGCAACCCTCCAGTGCAAACCATCAACTCTCCATCTCCCTCACAACCTCCACATGTCAACAGTCATTCTTCCCACACTCATCTTAGCACCATAGACTTGAGCAGCATCAAGCCACTCCCAGTCACTGAGCCACACAGTCAGTCTCTTCCGCCCTCCAAAATATGACTAAATGAGAAGGTCCCTGTCCAGTGCTGAATTTCAAGGGTTCCACCACTGAGAAGTCAGTGTGTTATTGTTTGAATACTGTAGGCTAAGCCTAGGCCTATAGAGGGAAATTGGCCAAAACTCTACCCATTTATCTTAGAAAAGAACAGAGATCCAGTTGGCTGACTTAGATAGTTTAAACTTGTTATATTCTTTTCCAAGGCCAAGTTGTGGATTCACTGAGTCAGGCTATGTGAAATAGTGTCCCAGTTTCTTTGTGTTTGGGCCCCAGAACACCTGTTTACTGTTTAAGCACACCTCATGGGGTTTCTGCACTCGCCACTTTCATTTACCGTGCAGGCCAACTTGTGGTGTAGCGTAGCCGACCATTCTCGTTTCTTAGAGCCCGAGGCCGTTTCCTTATCCCCCTCCGCCAGGAACCGATGTGGGATGGTGGCCAGCAGAACTCATCAGGGAGAGTTATTATGAGTTAGAGGAGAGTGTGAATCAAGGAAGGGGGTGGGGGTTGTGATAGGAAGAAGCATTGCGATTACCGGCAGATGGATGAAGGGTGCAAAACGGAAAGGGAAAAAAACACAGTGAGGATAGGCCTATGTTTGATTGTTGTTTACCAAATTGCCTCCTGAGAACTAGCAGCTTGTGTGTGGTGGATTGGGAGGCAATCCTTCGAGCGCACCCCCTGGTAGTGATAAGGCCGGATTCTGAGCGAGCGTCCCCCCACTAGGGTTCTCAGTCAGCCTCTGAGGGCTACGCTTCGGTTCCCGCCGAATTAGTCCAGTTAGATATGCAAAACGAGCTAATTAACACGGCCATGTGTTCAGGATGTGACACGTCACACCTGAGAGAAGCCACATTAACAACTTAGGGAGCGTTCAGGCGATTCCTTCCAGCAGCATTCAGGGAGAGAAGTGACATACAGGATTTCTATTGGAGGCCTAGCGCCGCATATGTACGCACACACACACACACACACACACGGACTGAACACCAAGGTCGCCACTAAACTTATTCATTCCAGTCATAGCACTCACTCACTCAAAAGCTCTTCAAATGAGAGCAGTTGAGCATGGCACAAAATGCACCAAGCACATGGTTAAAATACACCTCAAATGCATACAAACCAAATGGATTGGATTAACCAGGGTCTTATATACTCCAACATAATTATCGAATGCCTAAATACTTTCACCAAATGAGATACCCTTCCATGATGGCTTTCCATAATTATTTTCAGAGCATTTTATTTTTTATATTATTTGGATGCCTTCTGTATTGTTAGAAATATATCATTGAAGTTTGAGCAGTAAAACTGATTTTTTATAGACTAAAGCGCCAGGCGCTAACCTACAGGCTGAGATCCACTGTAAGGTTAACTAGGTGCCTATTCGTTTCATGGAGGAGAATAAAAAAAGCAACATCTCGCTCTCCTCCCAAAAGTGTTCTATGCACTGGCACATTCACACAGGCATCGTCTGGCACTGAGTAATGCTTTGTACACTGAGCACAAAAGGTCTTTTATGCCAGCCGTTTCAAAGACTCTCTCTTTCTAACTCTCTCTCTCTCTCTCTTCCTGTCCTTGGCAGGTCCTGGTGTGGCACACTCGCACCGAGAAAGTGAACCTGGGCAATGAGCCTAAGCATCACCAGGATACCGTCCACATCGAGGTTTAAAGGGGAGGAAACGTCACTCGGAACCCAATATGAATGGCTGGACTGCTTGCTGGAACTTTTTGGATGTCAAACAAACGGGGCCACTCTTTCATGGCATGAGACGAACTTGAGACTTTAAGAAGAAGAAAAGAAAAAAAAACAACAAAAAAAAAAAAAAAAAAAAAATTGGCAGGTGTCGAAATGAATGACAACATTAGGACTGGTCCCAGCCCTGTTGACTTTCACCTCTTTGGCCTTTGATTGGCCCCTGGAGGACTGCGCTTTGTTGTCATTGGCTAATGTGAACCTCACATGTGGAGGGCTGACCTTAACAACCTCAGAAGCTCTGGCGCTCTGCACCTTTGATAACTGATCTCTGCAAGGACACACACACACACACACACACACACACACACACACACACACACACACACACACACACACACACACTCTGCCTGTTGAATGACCTGTTGAATAAAAAGACTGTTTCTGTTGCAAATGACAAACTTAAAACCCAAAACTACAGGACCCAAGGAGTACAACTGTCTTTATTCCAAACGACCCTCTTAAAAGCCAGAAAAAAGGAAAACAATAAAAGAAAAGAAAACAAAAATAACTTTACAATAAATGAGTCTTCAGACAAAATGATCACACTATAGTTCATGGCTATTCACTGTTTAATGCACGGAAATACCATTTTTTTTTCTCTGTACTAGGCACCAGAAAATGTAAACACATAAGAGATAAACCTGGAGGACGACGGTGTGTTTCTTTATGTGTGTGCAAGTGTGTGTGTGTGTGTTTGTGATGTGTGCGTTTTCTCACATTATTGCACTGCAGAGTGACCCTGTCTGTCTGTGTAGTTATGAGCTCTGCTACCATCTTGACTTGTGTTCCTCTGCCTGTGTGTGTGTGTGAGTGTGTGTGTGTGTGTGTGTATGTCTCTCTCTGTTGTTGTGTCTTGTGTTCTTTTCCAGTTAGTTTATTTTCTGTTAAAAATATCTCTTTCCTTCCATTAAGTACAATCTTCTTGCTCATCTTTTCTCCTCAGAACAACCAGTCCTGACCTCATCCCCCCACCCCCCCACCATTGCCCGCTCTCACAAAAACTCTATCCACTATCATTATTTACTGATTATTATTATTTATTGAAATGTTCCTTTAATGTGTGTGTTGTGTGTGTGACTGCTGTCTCGTTTGAGTCGTCCAGGTTTATTAGCCGTTTGCTAACTGTGCTTCTCTGTAACGCACATAATAAAACACCACAGTTATGAGGAGGGCTTTGTTTGGGAGTTGGGTAGGGGGGGTGGTCTGCACAGTGTGTGTGTGTGTGTGTGTGTGTGTGTGTGTGTGTGTGTGTGTGTGGGTAGTACTGATGGATTTGAATGGGTGAGAGGAAGGGTGGTGGGTAAGGTAGGGCATGGATATTCTGGAGGATTGGATCTCTACCATATATAATTACATACAGAAACATGGGCTCATTAGCTAACCTGCTACAGGACTGTGGAAGAGGGGGAGAGCTGTATACACAAGGGCATTGGAGAGGAGAGGAGAGAGAGGGGGGGGTAGGGAGGGAATGGCGGTGAAGGTAAGGGGGTTTGAGTTTCACGAACATGATAGCCATGTCTCAGCCATTTAAATACTATTTACTCACTATTGATTTTGGTAATGATATATTCAATGCTTGTATAATTGGTCCAGCAGCTTTTTTTTCTTCTCTTCGCTGATATGTTTTCCTTTAACAAAAACAAAAAAAAAAAACAAAAGAACAAAAAAATAGAATAGTAAAAGAAGAAAAAAATTGAACTATTTTGCAAATAAGACGGACAAAAAGCTGCCAGTCTGTCTTATACCTGTATACTCTAACCACTCCATACATACACAGGGTTGAGCAGGTAGAGTTGAGATTTTCTCCAGAGTAGTTATGGTTGGAAAGTAGAGGAAATACAACAGTACATGGATACAACACGCAGCCCAGACGGAGAGGATAGACAGACCGCGAGGAGGAGGGAGGGAGGGAGGAGTGTGTCCGTACGGCCTCTCTTTTCTCTGCCTCCCCTCTCTCTCCCTCTCTCTATACTCCTCCTCCTGCACGCTCTTCTCTTCTTCTTCTTCTTATTCTCTTCCGTCTCTTTCTCTCCCTCCATCCCATTACCGACTGGCTCACTTCCACAGCTGGGTGCTGAGGGTCTGGCCGGAGGGGGGGCCCACCCAGCCCCCCATGGGGGCCCCGGGCTGAGCGAACGACATGGGTGCTCCCGCACCGTTCATGTTCATTCCCGACATCTGCTGGTTCATCTAATAAATGGAGGGAGAGAGGGAGAGAAAGAGAGAGAGAGATGGAGTAGGGGTGGATGTAGAATAAACAAGTGATAGAGGACGAGTAGTGAAGAGAGAGATGATGGGGTGAGAAGGAGATTGTAATGGAGGAGAGACAACAGAGAGAGGAGAAAAAAGAGAGAGAGAATGAGTGGCATTCAGTCAATAATTCACAGACTTTCATCTAAAGCTGCTTACTGCTAGACGCTGGCATTAGTGCCTTTGATCAGTATAGCTACACAAGCATACAAACTGACACATAGGCCTGTTAAAAGAGAGAGAGAGAGAGAGAGAGAGAGAGAGAGAGAGAGAGAGAGAGAGAGAGAGAGAGAGAGAGAGGGGGGTGTGTGTGAGGGGAGGACAGAGGAGAGGTAGTGAGAAAAGAAACACTGGAGAGTGTGTTTGCTCACACACACATTGGACGGCAACAGCTGTAAGAGAAGCCAGGGACACGGATACTATAAATACAGACATCAGCTGGAAAAGCACATAAACACACACATACGTACTGTGTGTGTGTGTGTGTGTGTGTGTGTGTGTGTGTGTGTGTGTGTGTGTGTGTGCTCGCGTGTGTGTGTGTGTGTGTGTGTGTGTGTGTGTGCGTGTGTGTGTGTACAGAGGAGAACAAATCTCATTCGGTGTGTTTACCGGGAGTCAGCACGCTCGGTGCAGCCCACCCGACATCCCATTACCTCTCCCATCCCTCTCCATCTCTCCCCTCGTCCGTCTTGGGTCATCCCCCCATTTTATTCCTCCCTCCATGGCCTCTCTCTCTGCCCCCTGCTCCCTCGCTTCTCTCTCTCTCTCTCGCTCTCTCACACACACGCACACACGTAAGCATGTGCACACACACACTTTCCTTCAGCTTTTTAAATTCTGCTTTCCCTTGTCAACTCTCCCTTTCCCTCCAGTCTTCTTCCCCCATTGCTTTCCCCATCCAAGTTCTTTCTTTACATTGCGTCTTTCAGTTCTTTCCACCCTCTCCTCACTCGCTCTCTACTCTCAAGTCCCACCTTCCTCTCGGCTAAAACCCCGTGAGACATCTCTTCAAGAAATCTTCTCGTCTCGGTGAGGAATCTTCTTGACATGCTCTCCCTCCGTCATCTTTTTCGCCCGTTCTGCCCTGAATAGTAACCAGCCCCACCTGCGCTCTTTATTTCTCCGCGTGAGAGTAGAGGTGAGAAATGCAGAAAAATATTCATGGAGAAACCCAAAAGCCTTCACAACTTTTCAACATTTAAAAAGAGCCGCTGATCGCACCCCACTGAAAAGCTCACACTTTCCCACACATGTACGCAACCCTGTATTCAAAAAGAGGAGTTCAGTGCTACCTAAATAAATCAGTGATAAAAATCAGTCAGACTATCAAATCATAAAATCCAACTGCATTCAGGTTTCTATTCAAAAGAACAAAAGTCGCTCTATGCTGAAGAAAGTGTGCAGTATTTAAGTGCAGGGAGAAGAGATAAGTATGGCAAATTTAAGTACATACAGGTATGTTGTATTTTAGTGCGTACTTCCAAAAAAGGAGTATGCTGCATTTCAGTGCACACATTCACACAAGCAGTATATTCGTACACTCAAAGGCTCGCAGATCAGTTCTTCTGGACGTGCGTGCGTGCGTGTGTGTGTGTGTGTGTGTGTGTGTGTGTGTGTGTGTGTGTGTGTGTGTGTGTGTGTGTGTGTGTGTGTGTGTGTGTGTGTGTGTGTCTGGACCACTCAGCACCATCTCCGTCTCGTCCTTCCTGCCTGCCTCTCCTCCTGTGTGTCAGATAAAAAAGCGAGCGGCAGTGCTTAAGAATGCCCACGCAGCAGCCCCAGAAGTGCTTGCCCAAGCTCTCGCCTCTCTTCCTTCCCTTCTCCCACTCCTCACCCCTCCTCCTTCTCTTCTTCCTCCTCCTCCTCTCTCTATTTCTGCACCTCCCTGCTCTCTTTCTGTGGGTGTCACCCTCTCATTGGGCTCCAGCATCATTCTTCCTCCATTCTCTCCCTCTCTCCCTCGTTCATTTCTCTCCTCCTATCCTTCCCGCTGTTCATCCTCCCATAACTCTTCCTAAACCTCCACCTCATTTAAGCCGTATTTTGGTTGTTTTTCATTAGTTACAGTAGCTCAAGTGTAGTGTAGATTTATTCACCAAAGTGCCAGAGAGATTTGCTTTGCTTTGCTGAATAAATTGATGTCTTTTTTTTTTGCCATTATGCCACCTCAACAGCTGCTGTGAAGATCAATTCCATCGCTGTTTGTTAACATTCAAAAAGTATCAAACGAAAGTGCAGAGGCTGATCCCTGAAAAGCCCACATCTGCCCACACACACATACAACACACAAATGCGTGCACACACATCATGCCCACACAACACACACACACACACACACAACAAACTAATGCTCAGAAAGAGGACTGGAAAGCAACCTGGTGCTGGCAAAAATCTGTCCATCAAACCAGAAACCCTAGCTGCGATATGGTGAATGTTTAGAGGAAAGTATGACGTGTGAATAAACAGTGAAGGAGTATGAGACATTCTTGTACATACTAAGCGAGTTCAGTATGCTGAATCTCAGTGCACATTTAGTGTCTGTATGCAGCTTTTCAATGGCATTTATGCTGCATCCTTTTCAGCCTCTACCCACTTCAATCTCTCCTCATTCCTTCATCTCTATTCATCCCTCTTTCTCTCAGTCTTTTAATTCTTACCCCAACCCCACCAATTTGTTTGAATTTTTAATTTCAATTAATGTGTTCCTATTGAGAAGCATAACACACGTTGATCAACATTTCCATGAGATGAGCCAGGGCTGGCCAGCTGTCTGCCTCTCAACAGCAGTGCTGTCCAGCAGGTGGGACGTTTGAAAAGCCATTAAAGTGATCAAACTGACAGAGCAAAGAGAAAACATGAGGCCCTAACATGACAGCAAAAGCAACAAACACAATTTAGTCTTTGAGTGCTATATGCCTGGACGTTTTAGATTCATCGTTACTGCTAACAAAGGAAGTTTTTTTTTTCTCTTTCCTTTACTCTTCCACTTTCATCCTTCCATTTCCATTCCATCCCCCCCATCTCTCTCAATCTCTCAATCCCTTTCTTTCTCTAGGGCCTGAAGGCGGTGGCCCACCAGTCTCATCAGCATGTCTGGGTCATTTATCCAGCCTGGCTCTGGGCAATACTAGCACCCTACGCTAACACACACACACACACACACACACACACACACACACACACACACACAGAACATTTAATGGCTGCCTTGAGTCAGACTGCGTCAGTACAGCAGTATCAAAGTAACACAGGCTTATTCGTGTTCAGCCCACTCGACATCCCATAATATCTAACGAGAAATGGAGATGGTACATCACAGGGCTCTGCTCCCAAAGCTCTTCAGCATTGTGTTGGCATCTATTGTGTGTGTGGGAGCAAACACTCTTCTGTGTGTTAGCAGCCCTTCCATCTCTCTTTCTCTCTCATGCTCTGTCTACAGGTTGACAGAAACACGCACGCACAAACACACGCACACACACACCTGCTTATATTCCCTCCTACACCTACACAATAAAATGAAGAAAACACAACGAAGCCCAAGGCTGTTTGGAGATGGTGTACGCAGACAGAAAGAGAGAAGGGAGAACCTGTTCAGATCTGGTAATTACTTTGTTCTCTTCTCACACACACACACACACACACACACACACACACACACACACACACACACACACGTGTGAGTGAGCTAGGTAAGTGAGAAGACAGTTTGCATGTGCTAAGTGAGACGGTGTGTGCTTCAAGAGAGGGGGTCTGAATAAGAAAGGGAAGAGGAGACAAGAAAGCGACGACAAAACGTTTGAGAAAGAATGAGAGAATGCAATGGCACCAGAAAGAAGAGAAAGAATGAGAGAATGCAATGGCACCAGAAGAAGAGAAAGAATGAGAGAATGCAATGGCACCAGAAGAAGAGAGAGGCCTTTGGAAATTTTATGCTACTAATGAGTTTTGTGCACTTGCCAAGATGGCGTGTTGCTAACAGTGTGACGCTACCACTGAAGACCACGCTCACCACAAACGCCATCAATCAAATCAACCAACTACTGATGCTGCTTTAATGGAAACGCTCCACAAGGTTGCTTCTGCTCAAAATGGCTCCCGTAGCTTACCATGGCACCCAAAGGGGCCCGAAAGTGACCCAACCGTGGTCAGAGTGAACATGTGGAGGATGATGGACGGACTTAAGTTTGGTGTTGGGAACTGGACACCAGTTACCTTTACAAAATCAAACTCTACTTCCTCTCCTGCGAAACTCTGGAAGATTCCATACAATCACCGTGCCCCCAAAGAGCCCTCAACACTACCTACTGTACAGTACATCTTCCCCAACCAAATCTCACCAAATACTGCTAGTAGTTTGTAGTTTTTAGTTGTAGTTTTTAGTAGTTTCACACCCTTTTTGAACGACTCTACAGTCTTATTTATTTAACTTGGCATGGGAAAAAAATGATACAAAAAAATCTACTTGCGATGCTCAACAACAAAGCTGCAGCACGAGAAAACAACAAAGAAGCCCAAACTCAGAGACAAAAACACAGAAGAGTTTTTAAAATATATACACACTGTATTTTTTTTTAGATATACAAAACGAGAAGGAACAGGAAAACAAACAAATAAACAAAAAGAGGCTGTAAACAGAGATAAAAGGGAGGCAGTTAGCACCCCTAGCACAGCAGGCTGACATTGCCCCCTCGTTTTCTCTTCAAGGGTGCATTTTGGGTGACGAGTGTCGCTGGTGGCGCTAAACTAGGAGCTGAGCTGCTCTGTGCACAGGGAGCAATAGAAGAAGAGAAGAATAGAGAAGGAAATAGGGATGGAAGATGGAGGAGAGAGAGAGAGAGAGTGTGTGTGTGTGAGAAAGAGAGAGAGAGAGTTTAATTACAGAGTGAGAGGTGCTGCTGTACATTGATTTATGATGTGTAATTAACCTCCTGTGGGCCGGGGGCGCTGGCTCCCTAACCCCCAGACGCCCCACTGCCTCGGTCTCTCTCTGTATGTAACACTAACACACACACACACACACACACACACACACACACACACAAATGTTAATACAAGTGCACATATTCCTGCTTACATATACACCTGCGTGAACATGCACACGCACGTGAACATGCACACGCACACACACACACACACACACACACACACACACACACACACACATATACTTAAAGCTGCCTGCTGTAGTGATAGCCACAACATCTACTCAAATGTTAATGGCTAGGGAGGCACAGAAACAAACAGCATCGTACAGTCCGTCACTCAGAGACCACACAGTCAGCGAACAGGGAAGGATACAAGTCGATGGCGACAACATGACAGGACAGACAGAACCACCAAACAGCGACAGCAGCGAAAGGCATTTAAAGACGGACAGAGCGAATGGAGAAGGACAAGAAGAAAAATGCAAATAAGAAGGATAAGTAGGATGCAGCGAGGAACAGACAATGGAGAAAAAAACAATAGAGATCTTTGATCTTTACAGCAGCTGAAGCCAGAACAAAAACAAGTCAAATTTATTTCATGAAGCAAAAGCTAACTAATGAATTAATAAATTCACACATCACTTGGGCAACTGTGGTTACAAAAGAAGAAAAAGAAAAAAGAAAAGAGAAAAGTCCCAAACTCTTGGCTCAAGTTGGCCCTGGTAAGGAAGGAATAATGCATCACAGCAAACTCACTCTGAAGAACTAGCGGAATAAAAGCCCTTTCACTGCACACATCTTTCTCAGCAGAGGTCTTTTCAGTGGAAGACCATGGGAAGCCTCATCACCTGTCTCCCCAGTCGTCTTGTGTGTGTTTGCAGGTGATGTGGGTAATCATGCGCCCTGAGTGCTGCACTCACAGGCACTGTGACGGACGGGGGGGTGGGTGGGGAGGCGCTGGCATAGAGGCGGCAGACATTATAGGAACCACGCTCACTCACTCACTCGCTCCCTCCACCACTGGGATAATGCACTGAGCTGGCAGAGAGAGCTCACGACTGTCTGCTGAGGAGCAGCCATGTACTGTGGACCATCTCTAGCTATATGTCTATCTTTCTTCTACTGTATCTGTCCATCCACCTATCCATCTATCTATCTAGTCTTCCTCTGTCTTTCCATCTACAGTATCTTTTGTATCCGTCATTTGGATGTATGTATGTACATGTTTGTATGCATGAATGCATGTAAGCATGCATGTATGTACGTATCTATGTGCTTATATATGCATGTAAGGACACACACACACACACACACACACACACACACACACACACACACACACACACAGGTATATATGTATGTATGTATTCATTCATTCCTCATTCTATCCACCCATGCACCACCTATCTCACTGAGTGTCTTACCTGTGCCATGTTCCACTGCGGCTGCTGTCCGGGCTGCATGGCGTACATGTTCTGCGGTGGCACCACGCCCGCCGGCATGGCTCCCCCCTGCGCCCCCATCATGCCCGGCGCCAGACCCATCACTCCTGCGGCCTGGGCGCCGCCCATGAAGCCGTTAGGCATGGTCATGCCCACCATCATGCCCGCGGGCGCATTCTGGCCCATCATGCCCGCCGGGGCGCCTCCCTGGCCCATCACGGCGCCCATCATGGTGGTGGGGGGCATGGCGCCACCCATGCCCGGGAAGGCCTGGAAGTTGGCGGCCGGCTGCGCGGGGAACTGCATCTGGGATGCGCCCATGAACATGGCGGCTGGGGAAGACAACAACACACACACACACACACACACACACACACACACACACACACACACACACACAGACACACAAGAAACAAGATCTTTAACGGTTGGATGATAATAGCTTCTTATCAGCAGCATGATCAGTATCATGTTGAGGATGAACAATGCTGAGTATTTGGTCACACACACACAAACACAGCTTGAATAATTCAGCAAAATTACACCTCAAGCACAAGACAATTCAACATAATACAGCTCATGATACAGACACACAAGGCACACATGCGTTCCCACTCTCTCTCTCTCTCTCTCACACACACACACACACACACACACACACACACACACACACACACACACACACACACACACACACACACACCACTCTGCAGCAGCCCAACCGCGAGGCATAGACTAGTGTGACGGCAGTTGATTACAATTACTTACACCTGACAGTGGCTCACACACACACACACACGGTTCCACGGAGGCTCTGTTTACATGTCTAGATATTCATAAAAGCAGCCTTTTGGAAATGAAATTATTTACATGTAAATAGAGCATTTTGCCTCCTAAAACTCATTTTGAAAGCACCCTCCAAAGCTGAGATTTTTGAAGATGCTGGATTCTGTGAATTCCGCTATATATGTGTATACACAATTAAGAAAAAAACATTTGATAAAAAAATATCTAGATATGCGTTAACAAGACCTGACACCATCCACTCACATGCCCTCCCTCCACCCCAGGACACACACACACGCACACACACACACACGCACGCACGCACGCACACACACACACACTCTTCCAACTATATTCTCTATTCTCACTGCTGGTAATCCGCTCAAAACCAGAAGCCCTTAGACATTTCTCTTTCGATGGTATAAACACATTTATTTGTTAAACTTTCATTTCGTGTTGAATCTCCTGTTAGTGTTTGCTGCCTTTGTGAGCTTGGGTCCATAACACACACACACACACACGCACGCACGCACACACACACACACAGCTAAAAGTAAGGCACTGCACTAAGGTGTCAAGCCTAGCTGTCAGCTGAATGACTCACTTAAAGAGATAGAGGGGCGCATGGAGAGGGAAAGGTGGGAGGGGAGCGAAGGAGGGGAGAGAGAGAAGAGGCAAGAGAGAGAAGAAGAAGAAGAGGGGGAGAGAGAGAAGAGGAGGAGAGGGAGAAGAAGAGGGGGAGAGAGAGAAGACGAGGGGAAAGCGAGAAGAAGAAGATGGAGGGAGAGAGAGAGGGGGTGAGGGAGGATGTTGAGGTGGGCGCGATGAAAGACCTTATTAAGATCCAGCCAGGCCTGCTGAGGAGGAGATGGCAACGCTTTGAACTTTGGGGAAAATGTCCTGTTTGAAGGCAGAGTGCTGCAGATGAGTGTCCTCTCTCTCCCCCTCTCTCTAGCCCACTCCTTCCCTCCTTCCCTTTTTCTCTCTTTCACTCACTCTCTCTCTCTCTCTCACTCTCTCTCTCGCTCTCTCTTTCTTTCTCTTCTCCATCTCTCAGGCAGGTTTAAACCCCGTTCAGCAGAATCAGAGTGCTGAAGTAGGCACTGTTTGAATTATTAATCTGGCCATTAAAAAAGGTCTGTACCTCACCAACCCCTAACACACACACGCATGCACAACCACAGGCACATCACACACACACACACACACACACACACACACACACACACACACACACACACACACATCACACACTCAAAAATATTCCCTCATCACCCTTCCATCCCAAAACACTCACGGAACAGCACTTCAGCCTAAAACAGCAACACACAATGACCTCTTCCCAACACGCCCTCCTCACCCACGCTTGTTCTTTCTCTCTCTTCGCACGCACGCACACACACACACAGTATGCGTACAGAGACACAGTGCAGAGGCACATCCCCTTAAATATAGCGGGATGCGCGTGCACGCTTACGCTTACACACACATACACACACACACAGACAGACACACAGGTGCACGCATGTCTGTGCACACCCACACAGTGCAGTGCAGTGCAGTGGCCCATCCCCTTGACTATAGCGGGGTGCTGGAGCTCGGAGTCACGTGGGCTCTGCGGAGGCCCGGCAGGGAGGATAATGACACGTAATTATGGGTAAATGACCCAATCAGACGAGGGGCAAGAGCGGGGGAGAGAAATGGAGAGAAAGAGAGAGAGGGAGAGAGAGAGAAAGAGGCTGTGGTTACAGCTGTAAGTGTGTGTGTGTGTGTGAGTGTGTCTGTGAGAGAGACCAAGGCAAAAAAGAGGTTTAAAAAAAGCAAAGATACAGCAAGACAGAAGAAATGAAGAGAAAAAGGGGGAGGGGAGAGAAGAAGTGAGCAAGATAAGGGGAATAAAATGAGGGGAGGGAGGAGAGAGAAAGAGAGAGAAAGAGGGAGAGTGATAGAGGGAAAGAGAGAAAAAAACGAGAGAGAGAGAGAGAGAGAGAGAGAGAGAGAGAGAGAGAGAGAGAGAGAGAGAGAGAAAGGGAGAGAAAGAGGGAGAGTGATAGAGGGAAAGAGAGAAAAAACAAGAGAGAGAGAGAGAGAGAGAGAGAGAGAGAGAGAGAGAGAGAGAGAGAGAGAGAGAGAGAGAGAGAGAGAAAAGGAGGGCTGAATAGAGCATCACCTTGTGTGGGCTGCTGGGGCACAGAGCTGGAGCCATAGAGGGAGAGGATGGAATCCTTGCTGAGGGGCTTCTTCGCCGACTCCTCAGCCTTGGCTCCTCCGCCTCCGCTTCCGCCGCTGCCCTCGCTGAACAGATCCAGCTCACCCTGGGAGGAGGAGGAGGCCGGTGCTGCTGCCGCCGCAGCCCCAGACGCTGCACCAGGAGCGGGCACAGCAGCCGCAGAGGCCCCTGGAGCTATACTGGAGCTAGCCTGGTGGAATAGAAAGGGGGATAAAGATGTGTCAATGTCATCACCTCTGAACATCTGTCAGTGCAGGCACACACACACACACACACACACACACACACACACACACACACATAATCTCTCCCTCTCTAACTCACATTGTGCATGATAACATGCCCAAGCATCTGTCAATACACTCCTCAAACACATCCATACAAGCACACACACAGATAAACAATCAGACACAGACACACACACACCACCCAACAAATGCCAGCACAGAAAGCAGTTTGAAATGCCCCAACATCTGCTGATCCACACTAATGCCCTGCCATTATATGTGATGAGGTAGATTATGGGGAAGATGAAAATGTGTCTGAAGGACGCCTCAAAACACACTCACAAAGAGTGTGTGTTCTGTGTGCTTACGCGCGCACACACACACGCACGCACGCACACACACACACACACACACACACAGAAGAGAGAAGCTTTTATCATCCTGGAAGAGGGAAATGACATTAATTAGCCTGCAGCTGTGGTGAGTGTCTGAGGACCGGGAGACACAAAAGTTCACACACACACACACACACACACACACACACACACACACACACACCCACACACACACACACACACCCCAAAAGAACATACAATTGCTGAAAAACATTGTCATCTGCCAGCACAAAAGCTTCTCTGAATAAGATGTGCGTAGTAGTGTGTACACTTGTGTTTGTGTGTGTGTGTGTGTGTGTGTGTAAATGTATTAAGTGTGTATGTGTGTGTATACATGTGTTAACTGTGTATACATGTGTTAACTGTGTGTGTGTGTGTGTGTGTGTGTGTGTGTGTGTGTGTGTGTGTGTGTGTGAGAAAGTCTAAGCCTATGTACCATAGGACACTGAGCAGACGGAATATACAGTATGCTCAGAGCAGTAACTGTGCAAGATAAGACCAATGCTCCACCTAACACCTGATAATACAAGCTGATTTACTTGTGAATCTCACACACACACACACATACACACTCACTCTCTCTCTAACACACACACGTGTGTTTCATGTGCTCTCACACTCACGCCACCTGCAGCAGTGTACTCAGTTCCAGAGGTCTAATACTGCGAGTGGAGCAAACCCAAGCAGCAGCAGCTGGTGGCTCTGAGAGCAGAGATGAGCCCCTGCAGTAGAGTAGAGTCTGGAGGAGTAGAGCCCAGCAGGCAGGCATGCAGCCAGCCATCGCAATACGCACGCCATGCCTACAGAACATTCTGGACTCTATGGGCCGCAGCGCAGCGCGCCGCACCAACTCACCTGACCCCAGGTCAGCCCGCCACACTCATTAATTACATTCCTACCTCAGCCGTGGGACAGGCCCAGACGGTGTGTGTGGAAATAACACCGTGCTACTACAGGATGGAGAGCAGCTAGCCACGGTCCTGACAGATGGGAGTGAATTAAGGCAACAGCTTGGTGTAGCACTAGCGCGCTCGCTAGCCATGCTAGCATGGAGGGATTGAGACTACAGCAAGCAGGCCAAGGCAGCCAAAAGCTACTTTAGAACTGGCTAAAAGCACAGCATTTTTCTTCTCTAGCCAAGAGTGGCTTCACCGACCACCGGAGTAACTTAACTAAATCTCGTTGGCTGAAGCATTTTCAGTTAGCTAAGAGAACTGACACAGCATTGGCACTGGCAGAGAGTACTATACTAACTTTCAGCAGACGTCAGCGTTTCCAGCTAGCCAAGAGGCAAGCTACAGTACGCTAGCCTTAAAAAGTACAGTACTGTATGTCAAGCTAGCCAAGCGCATTGGCGCAATAACATGCCACCCTAGTTGACAAGGTTGAAGTTCCTCTGCAGACTGCTGTGCTAAGACAGCAGAAACGCGACGTCTCCCTGCGCCAACAGATGCATTAAGCTAAATTGGGGGTGGGCTGAGGCGAGTGGCACAGTGCTGAGCGCTACGGCACTAGCACTGCGGCACTGCTCCGCGCTGCGCTACGCTAACTGGCGTGGCCAATGCCGTTTAAGGCTCAGCGTGAGGCAGGACTGTGCCCTGCAGTTATGCGACTGTGTGCTGCCATAAATAAGATTTGCACTGTGTGCTGGGACTGGAAGGAGCATAGCTCGGCGGCATACTGAATGTTTGTGTGTGTGTGTGTGAGTGTGTGTGTGTGTGGTTGGTTATGAGTATGGGGTGGGGAGGGGAGAGGAGGAGAGAGAGTGCCTAAAGGTAATTACAAACACACATCATACACTTCTCGCACTCAAGGCACTTTATCATATGAGCGCAAGAAGAGTGGAGGAAGAGAGAGAAAAGGGGGATGGAGGTGGTTGAGAGGGAGAGAGAGAGATAGAGAGAGAGGTAGAGATAGAGGGAGAGAGAGAGAAAGGAGGGGGGGGGGAGCGTGCAAAAGCATTAGGATGCAGATGACATGGGGAAGAACAATGAGATAGATTAGTGTACCAATCCATTTGCACAAACAGACTCACTCCAGAAGGCTCGTAGCATGGGAAACACGATGGAGAGGAGACAGTGGGGAGGGGAGGGGAGGAGAGGAGAGGACGAGGAGGAGGGGGAGAGATGGAGCGAAGGAGAAAGGAGAGAGAAAGAGAGAGAGAGAAAAAAAAAACAGAAGACAAGAATGCAATTCTCCGTGGAGAGAGGCCTGGGTTTAGTGTGGACTCATGAATAAAAATTGACGGGTTTTACCAAAAGCTGGAATGTGTGTGTGTGTGTGTGTGTGTGTGTGTGTGTGTGTGTGTGTGTGTGTGTGTGTGTGTGTGTGTCCAAAAGGATAGAAGCCCGGGAGCCGTCGGTCACACTTGGGCAGCTGCTGTGCTGTCTTTCCGTCAGTCAGAGCCCCTGAGCTCCAGGGCTGGATGGGCACTGCGGCTGATCAGAGGCCCAGAAAAAGAGCTCCCGCCCAGGGGAGAGAGCGAGGCAGGTGTGGGGTGTGAGGTGTGGAGCAGAGGTGGGGAAATGGAGGGAGATGGGGGTGGGGGTGAGGACAGGCCCCCTCCTTTCTCATCTAGATGGGTTTAAGATATGCAGGTGAGACTGTGTGTGTGTGTGTGTGTGTGTGTGTGTGTGTGTGTGTGTGTGTGTGAGAGAGAGAAAGTCTAAGCCTATGTACCATAGGACACTGAGCTCACGGAATATACAGTACGTTCAGAGCAGTAACTGTGCAAGATAAGACCAATGCTCCACCTAACACCTGATAATACAAGCTGATTTACTTGTGAATCTCACACACACACACACACACACACACACACACACACACACACACACACACACACACACTGACTCTCACTTGCAATACTATGAGATAAGGATCTGTGCACTGCACATCCATCTAGAAAATCTTGGTGTGGGGGATGGGACACGTGCATTAGCATCCATA
>JAODXP020000006.1:12504309-12509309 GCA_027497455.2 Sardinella longiceps | reverse complement strand
TCCACCAACTCCACCGCTCCTCTCTCTCTCTCTCTCTCTGTCTGTCTGTCTTTTCCCTCCACGCTTCACCAGAAGGAGCAGAGAGCACAGAAGCCAAGCCAAGCCAAGTCGGGCCTCCACAGTCCCAGCACCGAGCCCAGCCTGTCAGCCAATCACAGCCGCTCTCATGTGACCCCCTCACAACCCTGCAACTCGCCATGGCAACAGCGCATGCTACGGTAACCTCCAGCACCGAGCATGGAGACCCCTCCGAGCTCCTCCCCTTCCCCTTCCTCTTAACATTTCTCTTCCTTGTGTCTTTACTGACTGGTCTTCCAGGCAATTCAGTCTCTCAGCCACTCTCCTCCCTCCATTTTTCTCTGTCCCTCGCTTTCCCTTCCTTTACAAACTTTCCAGAAAGGACACGGACACACACACACACACACACACACACACACACACACACACACACACAGCGCTGAGGATAACACAAATCCTGGTGCATCCAGAAATGTAATCTCATTTCTATAATTGGCGCATTTGGAGATACGCAGAATGGCTCCTAATCCGCTTTCAGTACAGAGCCCCGGCGCGTGGCAGATTCTTCTGATGGGTCCCCGGCCGCGCTTGTCGTTCAGATGATAGACAGAGCGAGAGACAGAGGGAAAGAGAAAGAGGGAAGTAATAAATGAAGCGAGAGTTGAAGGATGAATCCGGAACCTTGTTGTGCTCAAAAGACAAAAGCGATCACAACACTCAACCTGACCCCGGATCAGCAGTACGCAAAATGCCTCAACATCAGCACCGACTGAATCCCATTCCACATGCCACTTCATGACTGATTCAGGGCCAGTTGAGTCTTTGAGGGTACAGGGCTCAGGGTAAGGAGAGACATTTGGATTAAGAAAGGGGTAGAAAGGTGACAGTGGTGTCTATGCCTTTGTATTACATGTGCTGTGTCGCTCGATGTGGAACTTCAAATAAGTCTGTCTCAGATCAGAAGAAAAGGGGACCGCATACAGGAATTAAATGATATCAAAAACTGTATTGAACAAAATAAATGCCAAAATGATACATAAATGCCAAAATGATACCTAAAGTCGTTTAACATCCGGACGCTGTACTAGGGGGGAGGTAGTGTCATGTCCGAGTGCAAAGCTACCCGTGCACTCCGTTCACACATGCAGCACTTCCATTGGATTCCTGGTTAATTTCCCCATGTTAGCTTATGTGTGAAAGGGGCTAAAGATTGGAAAACAAATGTTTCGGGACAAACTCATTGAACTGGGAGTACTGATGAGAACTGGAAACACTGATGATGGGAGCTAGGGACAATGATAATGAAAACTAGCAACACTGTTGAAGCGGTTTTATCTCTGTTTTTATATTATTTTGCCATTTTTTGTTTAATACAGTTTAAGATTCAGTAAGGGTACTAATCGTGGGCATCTCCCCTTGAGAAGAGACTCAGTGGGTAGATTGTGAACACACACACACACACACACACACACACACACACACACACACACACACACAAGTCCATCCATCCACATCCAGCCCTGTGCTGCTCAGCAGAGTGGGCTTTCAATGGCAGTGTGGAGGGGACGCTTGTGCCAGTTTTAAGGGGATTCTCATGGGCATTCCTTGAATGTGCCGCTTCCTCGCCTATCTCAGGGTACAGCTCTTTGATGCCTCTCTCTTGCCCTCTCTCTCGTCTCTTTCTCACACAGTGTGTGTGTGTGTGTGTGTGTGTGTGTGTGTGTGTGTGTGTGTGTGTGTGGCTGGCCTTTAAAGCGGAGTAAAACACTCTTGGCCCAACGCGAGGCCGCAACTCTTATTGAAACGGCGCTTTGATCGTGCAGCCTGGAGCTCAGGCGCTCTCTCTCCCCAGCCACTGATCCTGGAACAGTTGGCCTTGCCTCTTTCGTGTCACAGCCTGCCTGCGCCCTCGTGAGGGAGAGGCCCCGGACTGCTCTGGGAACAGTTAGGAGCAGTATCTCACGCCTTCCAGGCTGGGCTCCTGCTCCTTCTGCCTTGAGAGGATAACCTCCCTGGTCTGGGAACAATCTGCTTAGTCCCTCTGGAGGGGGCAGGAGGGGGGGTGGGGGAGCGGAGATCATGGCCGGCACTGATCTGAGAACAGGCGGAGCGTGAACGTGTCTCTGAGGGCCTTGCTGTGCTATGGCAATGAGAGAGAATGTGTGAGAGACAGGCATAGAGAGTGAGTGAGGGGGAGAGAGAGAGAGAGAGAGAGAGAGAGAGAGAGAGAGAGAGAGAGAGAGAGAGAGGGAATGGAGGGATAGAGAGGAGGAGAGAGAGAGAAAGAGGGAGGGATAGAGAGAGACAGAGGGAGGGAGAAAACGATAGACAGAGAAAGAAAGGTAGAGAGAGACAGAGGGCTTTAGTCAGTGCTACTGGCTCCAGGCCCAGGCTGTTCTGTAGGGGCCACCACACACAGGCCTGGCAGCCAGGTAAAGGCCTCTCTCTTTCACCCTTCATATTCTCTCTCTCTCTCTCTCTCTCTCTCTCTCTCTCTCTCTCTCTCATTCAGTTTCAAGTGCGCTCTGAGGCTCTGCTGTAGCATGCTGATGGCTCCCTTCTTTCTGTCTTTCTTTTCTGCACCTCCCCAAATGGAAACAGGGGGGAAGTGGGCACACTAAGAAAAAGAGGGGGTTTGAAAACACACTCTCTCTCTCCCTCTCTCGCTCTCTAGAGTGAGCTCAGGGAGTGGGCATACACACACATTGGAGGGGGTGTGGAAAAAAAAGAAAAAGCCATTCTGAACCTAATGGTGAATGCAGTGTGTGTGTCTGTGTGTGCGCATGTTTTTGTCTCTGTGTGTGTGTGTGTGGGCATGTGCGTGCTCATACGAGTCTATATTGTGTGTGTGTGTGTGTGTGTGTGTGGATGAGTACTTGTGTTTGTGTGTGCACTATACATATTAATGTGAGTGTATGTGTGCCCTTGTGCAAATCTGCACTTGTGTGTATATGCGTGCGTGTGTGTGCTTGTGTGTGTGCGCCTTGTGCCAGTCAAGGGCTCTGGTGAGTTCATTTGACTCCAGACGGGAGGAGGGCAGGGGACTATTGTGCAGCGGAGACAAAGAAAGCGAGAGAGCGAGAGAGAGAGAAAGAGAAAGAACGAAAGAACACTTACATAAACCCTACAGCTCAGGAGTGTTTCTTCTTTTTCCTCCCCTATATAACCCCCCTCTTTCTTATTGCTCTCTCACAGATATTCTTCTCTTCTCTTTCCTCCTCTATGCTTCTGTTCATCGCATCTCTCTCCTTCTCTCTCTGCCCTCCACCTCTTCTTCCTTCTCTCTCTCCTTCATTCTCTCTCTCTCTCTCTCTCTGTCTCTCTCCCCAAGCTTACTTAACGGTCCTCGCACTGTTTGGCGCATTCATCAGCATGGCGGTCCGACAGAACTCCGCTGTCAGCTGTAACTGGGGAGGTAAATATAATCATTCCCGTTTGCCGAGGAAATTATAACAATTGAGTCTGACCTTTTCTCTTTCTCTCGCTTGCACTCTCGCTCACACTCTCACTCTGCCTTTCAAGGAACAGATGAGAATGAGGGGGCGGAATGGAGGGTGGAGGGGTGGGACAAAATGCCATATTTTCACTTCACTCTGTATTTGTGTGTGTGTGTGTGTGTGTGTGTGTGTGTGTGTGTGTGTGCATATGCTGGTTTCCTGCAAATCTGACTTGCAGAGAGTATCTGTCTGCATTTATTTGCTGAATCTGCTAGCATTAGCCAAAGGTTTGTGTGTCTATTCCTGTGTGTGTGTGTGTGTATATATATATGTATGTGTGTGTGTGTGTGTGTGTGTGTGTGTGTGTGTGTGTGTCATTTGTTGAAACTTGTAATTATTTGGAAGGGCGTGGTGCGGTGTGGGTGGGTGTGATGTGCTGTGGGTGTACCTGGTTTGTGCTGGCGCTGGAGGGCAGGGGGTTAGACACCATGGGCCCAAAGATGTCCAGATCGTCACTGATGGGAGCACTGCCTCCTGCGTTGCTTGATGACCCTGTTGTGGCTGGGGCATCTGAGATGGATAGAGAGAAAAGAATGAGAGAGAAAGAGGGAGGAAGAAAAAAAAGAGACATATAAATACACCCATATTAAACACACACAGACTCTCTCTCACACACACACACACACACACACACACACACACACACACACACACACACACACACACACACACACACAGACTCAGTCTCTCACACACACACTCACACTCACACACACACACACAGTCAAATACAGTAACATCAAGAAGACAGAGGCGTCTGTAGAAAAGGGGGGGGGGGGCATACATTTTTATTTCAATGCTGCTCAAGCCAGACACCAGCGGGTCTTTTAGCTTGACCTTGTGGCTCAAGAGCAGCTAGACGCTTTCATCGTGAACACTTCGCGCTTCTCTTGCTGACACAGGCAAAAAAAAACAAAGCCAAAAGCCTGTGTGAAAAGTGAAAGTTGAAAAGAAGGAAAAAAACGGGGGGAAAAATAAACTCTATGTAAAACGCAAAACCATAAGGAAAGAACAGATTGCATGCAATCAAGCTATTCATTGTAGGTCTACTCAACTCCACTTATTCAACCCATCTCTTCCACTCCATACTCCAACAACTGGGAAATTGTCAATGAACATGACAGACAATAAATGAATAAAAAAAAAGAATGAATGACTGAATAGAATAGAATAGAATAGAATAGAATAGAATAAGAGCATTGGTAAAAAGACTAGTCTTAATGGGAGAGTAATTAAAGAACAGAGCAATGCAGAAGGTTAAAGGGAAGGAAGGAAATAAACAGGAAAGGAAGGGAAAAAAAGGAAAGGAAAAAAGGACAGATGGAGGAAGGCCGCGCCTCTGAGCCCTACAGGAGGTTGTGGAGTGGTGGCTGGTGGTGAGTGCATGTGTGTGTGTGTACGTGTTGTGTGTGTGTGTGTGTGTGCATGTGTGAGTGTGTGCATGTGTGTGTGTCTGCTGGCAGACTCAAAGGTTAGGGAGCTCTG
>JAODXP020000006.1:12494309-12499309 GCA_027497455.2 Sardinella longiceps | reverse complement strand
CACACACACACACACACACACACACACACACACACACACACAGCGCCGTGAGAGTCCATCTCTAGCTGTTTATTGAGTGGTGTGCTGCTGCTGCTGCTTCAAAGGTACTTTGGAGGCGGTGTGTGTGTGTGTGATTTGCCATGGCCCATCAGAGCTGATTGCGGCTGAGAGACAGAGGCCAAATCCCCACTGAAGCCCGTATCGATCAGCGGCCCACAAAACACACCATCAAAGACATGCGGCGAGAGAAGGAGGGAGGGAGAGAGAGAAAAAGAGTGAAAGAGAGGCTATCGTTATTAGAAACAATAGATATTCATTCTAGGGCATTTGCAGGACTTTTCCATGACTATGATAAACTTCCATGACTGCATATTTTCAAATTTGCCAGTCAACATGTCCACCATTTGGGGATATATCACCCAGCTGTTCTCAGAGTCTTATAGTAGCACTTTTCGCTCCAGCCTAGAATGGATCATTGAATCAGACTGACCATTTAGCATCTCACTTGCTGAAAGAAAAATGAATTCTGATATTTCTTCTAATCAAGACTTGATTCTTCAGTAGCCTACTTGTCAAGTGTAGCAAGACTAATGGAAACTGAAAGATGGTGATTTTCAAGACTGATATGACATGGCACTATACGCTCATTCCCACATTGGAATCAAAAGTGAATTCCTATGTCTCCAGGACATATCTGATGCAACACAATGTAATGATTTTTTTTATCATCTGAAGATAAATGCTAAAAACTGTTGCTCTGACTTCTAAATG
Source organism: Sardinella longiceps (assembly GCA_027497455.2). NCBI lineage: Eukaryota > Metazoa > Chordata > Actinopteri > Clupeiformes > Clupeidae > Sardinella > Sardinella longiceps. The sequence goes on along the minus strand of JAODXP020000006.1, from coordinate 12,498,538 downwards.
TAGACAAGAATCATTAATATTGCTGATGCATCCTTGGTATGGTGTATTGTAATGATGTTACCAAGCGCAGGTGGGGTCAGCAGGCTGTTGGTAAGTCTGAGTAGAATTGGGTTAGTGCCAAGTACTAGAGAGTTAGCCAATAGATTCAAGTAGGACTACTAGGGCAATACCTACTCTGACTTTATGTCAAAGTGTCAACACACAGTATCCCCAGAGCAGACTGAAAAGCACATACCGCAAATATCAAGAGTGGTGTAAGTATAGCAGTCCAGTTATGTGCCCTCTCCTTGCTTTATGTCTTTCAGAGAGAGAGAGAGAGAGAGAGAGAGAGAGAGAGAGAGAGAGAGAGAGAGAGAGAGCGAGTGTGTGTATATGTGTGTATGTGTCTGTGTGTGTGTGAGAGAGAGATGACAAAGCAATCTGACCCAAACATCACTTGTGAGTGAGGATTTTGTGTTTTTTTTTTTTTTTTTTTCAAGTGTGCGTGTATTAGAGAGAGAAAATGAGGTGTAAGTGTGTGTGTGTGTGTGTGTGTGTGAGTGTGTGTGTGTGTGTGTGTGTGTGTGTGTAGGCATGTGCGTATGAATGAGTGTGTCAGATGCCTTATTAGCCAAATGAAAGAGAATAATAAAGCTGGTTTAGTCTGGATGCGTCAGACCTCTTTCATGAGCTGATGTTCCTAAAATAAGCTGAGGACAGACAAGGGGAGTGGGAGAGAGACTCAACTGAAAAGGCACAAAGACAGAGAAATCTATAAAAACACACACACACACACACACACACACACACACACACACACACACACACACACACACACACACACACACACACACACACAATTAGAGAGGGGGGTATGACAGAGAGAGGGAGTGAGAGGGAGAAAGCAGGTCACTTCTAGCTTCTAATCATGTCTATTTTTCACATTAAAGAGCCTCTTTCTGCCCGTCTTCCACTTGAGGCTGAAGCCGATAGCTCTCCATCTCCATCTCCATCTCCATCTCCCTGTGCTGCCACACTCACGTCAGACATGTTGACTCTGCTATATAAAGTGCCATCTGCACTCTGATTGGTTCTTTCACGGCTCCATGAGAGCCTCAGTAAGGGCCTTGCAGAAAAGCCCAGGCTAAATTCTACTCAAGTACATTTGCTTAAGGCTTCCCAAATGGCCCTGCACACAAACACGCACACACACACACACACACACACACACACACACACACACACACACACACACACACACACACACATACACTACACACACAAACACACACAAAAACTCACACACAAACACACACACACACACACACACACACACACACACACACACAACACACACACACGCATCATGGTTACAACAATGGACTCCAAAACCCTCTACTAATTGCATCACCACACTACTAAAAACACCAAGCCTTTGAGTATCTTTTTTATAAGGAGCCCTGCCACAGAAAATGGTCCTTTCCCCCTGAGCATTACAAGCAAAGATTCTTTGATTAAAGATTCAATCTTTGATTCCAAGTCTGATAATCTGTACAGTGCATTCAGCTGTGCAAGCAAACTGCCACACAGCAGGACACTGTGGTTTCTCCCAAATCCTGGAGTCCTGGAGTAAGTGGACCTGGGTCTGATTCCCAAACCCCACGATGTGAGTCTTTGTCGCTTTGGATAAAAGCGTCAACTTAAAGGAAAGTACCGGAGTGAATTCAAGCATAGCCCTGTTGAAAGAGCTTGCTAAATGCGCTAGTTACCAAGTGGAACTAAATAATTTGGTACAGCACAGACCAAACGCGAACGCAGAAGCGAACAGGCACTTTACACTGAATCAATGGGACCTGACTGTTGGAAACCGAAAGTAAGATCTGAGGTTACATTGACTCAATGTTAAGTGTTTCGCGTTCGCGTTCGGTCTATGCTGTTCGAAATTCTTTCATTTCATGCGAAATATATTGCTGTTAGAAGGCTCGTGCAGCAGGGCTATGCTTAAACTTACTCCAGTATATTCCTTTAACTTAACTATCTATGTCACTGGGAGAACTCATCATTAGTGTGTTCCTGCAGGTAAGATACTGTGCAAAGTAAGCGTCAGCAGTCAGCTTTCTTGCCCACGTGTGAGTGCGGATCAAAGCGCTGTAAAAGGTGGGGGAGAGAGGGAGAGAGGGTTTGTCAAAAGCAGCGCTGCAGATGTGTGCCATTCAGCCTTTGGTGATTAGAGGCCTTTCATAGCCACGGAAGAGGAGCATCTTAAAGGGTGGTGACCGATAAAATCTCTCCTCTGCTCAACCTCCATACTCTATGAGCTCACGAGAGAGAGAGAGAGAGAGAGAGAGAGAGAGAGAGAGAGAGAGAGAGAGAGAGAGAGAGAGAGTCATCCAGCTTTTGAAAGGTTTCAGCAGGTTCTTTCTGAAAGACACCCCCCCCCACCCTCTTTGGACCGGGAGTATTGAAAGAGCTCCATCAGTCGTGCCGAGGAGAATGTATGCAATCATTATCTTTGGCTTCCTGTGTGTGTGTGTGTGTGTGTGTGTGTGCACGTTTCACACCTGCCTATTCTTCCATTGAAAAGGCTTGACTAGCATGTACAGGCATTTCTTCTGAACTAGCTGGACTATTCTGAAGAGGGCTTTCACTGGTGACCTTTTCATTGGCTTGTAGAGGGAGAAAGAGAGTGATAGAGAGAGGGATGGAAAAAGGTCTGGAAGGATGGAGGGAGGAATGGAGTCACATGGAGATGAATGCTGGGAATCGGGAGGAGCGGGTGTCATTCGGAAGGGATGTCAAGCGAGACACTGGTGTCGCACCTGCGATTGGGATCAGTAATCTCCAAATACGAGAGGGGATTCTCCAGATGAATTATTTATGAATTCGGGGTTAGGGAGGTTTTGTTCCCGCTGATAAAGACACAAACACACACACAAACAAACACACACACACACACACACACACGCACGCTTCTCTCGCCTTCATCAGAGAGGCTTAACTGTTGTCTGGACTGCCGAGATAAAAGAAAATATGGAAGGACATTCGATAAACATTGAACGTGTACGTGGCTGTGTTGTAGAACAAAAACATACACACATTCCACCACACTCCTACACACACACCTGCATACACACACACACACACATTTTACAGTGGTTTTCTCCCCATCAATCACATAAGCTCCTGATGCTCCAAATTCAGTCATCCATCAGCCCACCTGCCCCCTCTATTCATCTCTCCATCACCTTTCTCTCTCTCTCTCTCTCTCTCTCTCTCTCTCTTTCACTCATCTCTCCTTCGCTTTCCTTACTCTCCCCATCCTCTCGTCTCAGGTGCCCCAACCCTCTTTGTCTCACTCCTTCGTCTGTCTGTTTCTCTCTCCATCCATCTCTCACTTTCTCCTTTCCTCCTCTGTACTCCATTATTTAGCTCCATCTCTCTTCCCCCCATCCTCCTTTTTCTCTCTCTTTTTCATTCCTCTTCCTCCTCCCCCATCTCCTTCACTGCTATCTCTCTCTCTCCTTCCTTCCTCTCCCTCCATCTCTCCTCCCTCTCTCTCCATCCTCCCTCCTTCTCCCTCTCTCTCTCTCTCTCTCTCTCTCTCTCTCTGCTGTGAGCAAGAGGAAGGAGTGAAATTGGCCGTGCTGTGTGCATCATCTCTGGGGACTCTCCCATCAAGGTCGTCCCTGATTCTCTGGCGCTTCCCTTTCATGTGTGATTCTGTGCAGGTTCACAGCAGGTGCTGACTGGGTTGCGGCGTGCGTACTTTGGGCTTCTACTCAGCTGGGACAAACCAGATCAGCCTTGCTGGGGCTCCACACCTCCAGACTGGGAGATGGCGATGGAGATTTCAGACCGAGGTTAAAGTAGAGTATCAGCGTTCATTTGAAAAAGCAAACAGCTCAAATTGGTGTTTTCAGAAGCTCGCTCGCACGCGCGCACGCGTTCACACACACACACACACACACACACACACACACACACACACACACACACACACACACACACACACACACACACACACACACACACACACACACACACACACACACACACACACACACACACACACCAATCTCTCTCCCGTTTCTCTTTGACTTGATCCTCCTAATATCGTTAAATCTGATGACTAAACTAGGAGCTAGCCAAATAATCGATTTTTAATTGAAAGCAAACTCAGAACTAATGCAATTATCTTAGGCAGCAATTAACTACGCAACTCATAACTCTGTCCAAATTCATCATCTTGC
>JAODXP020000006.1:12469309-12489309 GCA_027497455.2 Sardinella longiceps | reverse complement strand
GCAGCGAGGCCCCATCCTGCATGTCTGCTGTCTGTCCACTCCACAAACACACATTCTACTGCTCCTCCTCTTGGGTTCTCTCCGTTTTTGCTTTTTTATTTACCACACACACACACACACGCACACACACACACACACACACACACACACACACACACACACACACACACACACACACACAAACACACACACAGAGTCACGCAATCTCTTTCTCCCTCACACAAACACACATCTCTACAACGTACTACCTATCTCTGTCTCTATGATCCTTCCCCATCATCATTCTAGTTTCTGTTGTGTGTGTGTGTGTGTGCTTGTGTTTGTTTTATGCCTTGCATTCTAATCCAAGCGCTCACAGCATTGTCACTCATGGGCCATGAGATGAGTGAGTGTAATGATCACACACACACACAAACACTATACAAACAAACACACACCACAGCATGCAGCTCAGACAGGGGCAGAGCCATGAGGACTGGTTTGAAATGGATATGCCCGTCTCTCTCTCACACACACACACACACACACACACACACACACACACACACACACACACACACACACACACACACACACACACACACACGCACACGCAGGCTCCAAGAGAGCATTCAGTAATGCAGAGATGCCATAAACACGACCCGTGCTGAAGCGCTAGACAGAATATTGTGATGAATGTGGAGTGCGGACTAGCCTGGCCTTGCCTGCCCGGAGCCCTCAGTCAGCTCCTCTACTCATTTCCATTGGAGAACAGCCACACTCTCTCTCCCTCTCCCTCTCTCTATCCCTCTCTCTCTCTCTCCAAGGGGAGAGCCAGTCTGTCTAAGCCTGCATGGCCTGGGAGACATGACTGAGAGATGCCAGACTGAGAGAACAGCTCTGTGAGTCACATCAAAATGCCTCCAGTTTGACTCAGGGTTACGACAATGACAAAAGAGGCCTCACCCTCCCTCACTCACTCGCTCCGTCCCTCACTCACTTGCACATGCGCATGTATACACACATACACACATAATGTTAGCAATGTAGCAGCCCAACGTTACTCGCCAAAAGGAAAATAAATATATATAAAAACTAAATATATAATATAAATAGCATATTGCAAGGCACATTTCCTATAAACAAGCGAAGCGATTTATGAATATTTATTTCAACTGATGAAATAGAAAATATAAGCGACGTCTGCAGCAGGCTACTGATTTCCACCAGCACCTTGCATAATAATCAAAGTTTGTCTCAGCGAAGTTGTGAAATGCTTAAAGTGACAGGAGCCTGATTAGACCTACAGTACACCTGCATTCTTGTCAGGTCCATAGCACCAACAAAATGGGATGGCCTGGTGTGACATGAAAGATTCGCATACAATTCCAGCAATTACTATTTTGGGCTGTAGAACTGACATGAAAATATTTCAATCTTACAAATACCACGTCATATTAGTGGCATCTAATTGTCATAGAATTGCATATATACAGTATGAATATTTGCATTACAAGCAACACTCTTATATAGAGATATCTTGTCTGTGCTGCACAGGGGGGCCAATGAGATGGGATTAAAGAGTAGCCTGACAGAGCCCGCCCATAATATAGCTGTTCTTCCGTATTCATGGTCTGGAAACGGTCTTCTGGGGAGGGTTTACATTTGTTAACAGACAACCGGCCAATAAGCGAAACTAATTAGAGAGCTGTCCAATCGTTTCAAACCAGAACTGAATGCCCTCTCCCCCCGCCTTATAATGGTGTCAGGTTAAAGAACCTCCAGACCATGAATACGGATGAACAGCAGTATTATGGTCTGGCTATGTTAGGCTAATTAAAGGGGCCATTGTGCCCAGTATCACATGCCAGTCTGTGGAGGACATGGATGTTGTGGTGGCTGGATATCACTGATGATGATAACTAGTATAATAAATAGCAACACTTTTAAAGCTATGGTTGATAAGGAAAGGTGTTGCTTTGGGCAGGAAATGCAAAAATTGCATCATACTACAAGGGTCCTCTGGGAGAGTTTCTGATGTCACAACTGTCTTCATTCTAGACATTCGCAAATAAACAGATCCCACACACACACACACACACACACACACAAAGACAGGAGAAGTGGAGGCGGGCAGAATCATATTGTTGCGGCTGCACTATGACTCTGTGGTTCTGAGTGTGTGCTTTCCTTTCCAACACACACATGCACGTACGCACACACAGCCACACACACAAGTCATTTTCACGCCTGCAGGATGCTGGAGCAGTCTAAATTGTTTTTGCAAAGGTCAAATGCAATGTTCCGCTATCCAGCCCTCGACAGAATGGATAGAGAGGAGAAAAAAAAGAAAGGGGGGCTGGAAGAAAATAAATAAATAAATAAAAATAAACAATAGTGCTGAGGGAAGTAACCTACACAAATACAACAGCATATTCCCGCAAAGACGACACTGTCCAGTTCAGAGGAAACTGTGCACCCATAATTATAATAATAACAACAACATACAGTATAAAAAAGGCTGACAAATTAGAGCAGAAGATTTATGGTGTTTACTCAGCTCATTTGCTAGAATGCCATCAAATTACAAGAAATTTCCGGAGAAAAGTTTCTCAAAAGACCACACTCCCCAGTAGCGAAACAATAACACTCTTTAAAGAACCATTGAGAGCATATGCCTTTGCAAAAAAAAAAAGTTGTGGCAAGAAGCCATCTTCCCATCATGCTTTGCTGGAGATGACAGAGGGGAGCCGTTTCTATGACCACCGCCAGGGCCCATCCAAATACCCTGGCAGGTTTTGTGCAGCTAGAGAAAAGATGAGGGGGAAACAGTTTAAGTCTTCCCACAGCGTTTAGAGAGAAACAAACCAACAAAAAAGTCTGTTGTTTTCTCTCAATGACAAGGACAGGGGGCATAAAGGGAGGGAGGGAGAGAGAGAGAAAGAGAGAGAGAGAGAGAGAGAGAGAGAGAGAGAGAGAGAGAGAGAGAGAGAGAGAGAGAGAGAGATGAAGAAAGAGGGAAAAAGACAAAGAGGTGATGGATAAATGATGGGTGGGCGGCAAAGGAAAGGAGGAGGAGAAATCTTTCTTTTTCTTGCACTCCCTCTCTCTTTTCCTTCTCCCTCAAGGCTCTTTGAAGCCACTTGTTGGGATTTCAAGGGGGAGTCTGGAGTTTCTTCTGTCGGTTTTGTTTTATTTCAGAACAGAGACTTTAGGATCTTTTCACTGCGCACAACACAGCCCACCCCCTACCACACACACACACACACACACACTGATTCCCATGTTGGCACAGTATCTCATTTATGTTTGCTGAAAACGAGAGTGTGTGAGAATGTGTGCAGGGTGGCAGATCAAAGTAATCAGCGTTTTGTTGGCGAGGCATTGTTAATAGAGCCTTTATGAACCATGGCCTATTTTGTTCTTATTTAAAGACAGGGAGGGTAAGGAAAGAACTAAACAGACATGCACAAACACACCGACAGACACACACACACAAACACAAACACATACACACACGCACCATATGCACAGTTGCTTTGCATAAAGTAATTGGATTCATGGCTTTTTGTACCACAAGCTCATAAAGGCCCAAGCAAGCAAGCAAGCAAGTCATTCATTAAAAAAAAAAAAAAGCAGAGGGGTCTTTGGACATTTGAGGCTGTAAATTAGCCTAAAGAGAGTGTGTGTGTGTGTGTGTGTGTGTGTGTGTGTGTGTGTGTGTGTGTGTGTGTGTGTGTGTGTGTGTGTGAGATGCTATCGGCCCCCTACAGGTCCACTTGGAGCAGCACAGAGGGCAGTGTTCTGTTGCTCTCCATTGCTGCCTGTCCAGTGCTGATAAAGTTTTAATTAAGGATTTCTCTCTGCTCTTTTTCTATCTCTCTCTCTCCCGTATCTGTATCTCTCTCTTTCTCTCTCTCTTCACTTGTCCTACTCCTCCCTCTCTCATAAGCACAGTCAGAGACCTTTCTCAAGACCAGACCAACTTGACAACACTTTGAGCAGTTACAGGACACACACACACACACACACACACACACACAGTTACTGGACAAGAGGAGGCGAGAAAGGAGAAGGAAAGCAGTGGAATGAATGGCAGAAATTGAACGAGAGAAAAGTAAAGAAAGAAAGGCAAAAAAGTGGAAATAAAATGGAAGTGTGACTGAGACACGAATATGGATGAAGAAAGAAGTAGACAAGAAGGAGAAAGAAAGAGAGAGAGAAAGATATATATATATATATATATATATATATATATATATATATAGAGAGAGAGAGAGAGAGAGAGAGAGAGAGAGAGAGAGAGAGAGAGAGAGAGTGTGTGTGTGTGTGTGTGTGTGAGTGTGTGTGTGTGTACATGTGTACTAGGGCAGGGAAAAAAAGTAGTAAACACTGATCTAATTATGATTCAAAGCTGTGGTCTGCGGCAAATGACATGACGTGCTGGAGGCTCGCTCTCAGTGCTGCACCACTGCTGAAGAGCATCCATCCAACGCCTCGCAAACCTGGACACCAGAGAACCAGAGAACACTGTGTCCCCGGCATGCCATTCACTTCTGACAGCTTACAACACACACACACACACACGCTATGCACACACTACACACATACTTACACATTCACGTAAGGAGACATTCTACCTCTACACAAGCAAACAGACACACACAAGCACACAGACACACACAGAGTGTGTGTGAACAAATACTCACACATGTATGCAAGGAGGCACACTTACTCTAATATGCACACACACACACACACACACACACACACACACACACACACACACACACACACAGAGAGAGAGCGCACTGCATGGGAAGGAGGAGATGGGTATCCCCTGGGGGTGCTTGGGAAACAGGCTGGGCTAATTTCTGCCTCCAGAGCTCTAAATGCGGCGCCCATTGATTAGCCTCCCTGCAGCGCGGCCATCGATCGCCTGGACGCAGGTGTGCTGAAGGGAGCCACGCCGAGCTTAGCCACAGCAGAGGATGCGTGTGTGTGTGTGTGTGTGTGTGTGTGTAAGGTAGGTTTTCCATTCTTAAAGAGAGAGATGGTGTTTGTCAGAGGACACAGTTCATTGGAGTTGTCCTTCATATACACCCACCAAACTCCAATCTCTCTCTCTCTCTCTCTCTCTCTCTCTCTCTCTCCCTCCCTCCCTCCCTCCCTCCCACACACACACACACACACACACACACACACCACAACTGATGCAAGGACGAATTCAATATGCATTGACCTGCGCTCCCAGTGATAATGGGAACAGTCTGCATCAAGGCCTGTTGTTGTGGAAAACAAATCCTGTGTGTGTGTGTGTGTGTGTGTGTGTGTGTGTGTGTGTGTGTGTGTGTGTGTGTGTGTGTGTGTGTGTGTGTGTGTGTGTGTGTGTGTGTGTGTATGACATAAAACCCCAAATGTGTGTATCTACACTCCAGTATTATCAATGCTCTCACAAGAGAGTGGAGAGAGAAAGAAAAAGAGCAGAGGAAAAGATGGAAGGCACTATTTTTGCAGTGGGTTTTTCTCCGACTCCCTGGCGAAGTGGTGTATCGATGTCTCGGGGCTTAGCGCCACAGAATCTACTGCAGCTTAGCAGGACGGATGGCAGACTGCAGCAGTGCATGGCAGGAGATGTAGAGGTCAACACACACACACACACACACACACACACACACACACACACACACGTGGCCAAGGGCCAAGGTCAATACTACTGTAAGAGGGCTCTTAGAGAAATATTACAGGCCGTCTCTCCCACCGTCATTAACACACACTCCCCCACCCCTCCCCATAAAACACACATGGTTACAGACAGCCTGTCAGAAACTACAGACAAAGCAAGAGAGTAAGGGCATGTGAAAGACAAAGAGTGTGTGTGTGTGTGTGTGTGTGTGTGTGTGTGTGTGTGTGTGTGTGTGAGTGAGAGAGAGTGAGTTAGTGGGGGAAAGAGAGAGAGGGGGGAAAGAGAGAGGGGGGGGGGCAAAGGGATCTGGAGGGAGGGAGGGAGAGAGGGAAGGTGGGAGGGAAGGAGAGAGAGCGAGTGAGACAACATGTCTCTAACTCTTAACCTGCCACACAGTAGCCATACAGAGAGATGCAGCTCCTCTTTACTGCTGTGCCCATCAATTTACACACACACACACACACACACACACACACACACACACACACACACACACACGTGTGTGTCTGTGTGTGTATCAGAGACTGTGTGTATATGTGGCAGTCTGCCTGCCGTATGTGCTCTTCTCTGCCTTGCACAGATTTATACTGCTGCAAAGGGCTGCTTGCAAAGAGAAATTGATCGCCGTTTGCAGGGCAGATGTTGCATACGAGGCACTTCTTTACCTGACCCTCAAGACACACACACACACACACAGACACACAATACACCCGTGGGAGCAACACCTCCACATAACCGTCCGTGGGTGCTGTCTTTTTTCTCTCTCTCTCTTACACACACACACACACACACACACAGTCTAGGGAGCAATTCCCAAACATACTAACCTATCAGTCATTTAGACACACACAGGTCTCAGCGGAATAAGTCCTCGTCCTACACCTGCACACCCACACACAGCCATGCAAACAAACACACACACACACACACAGGTTATCAGTTACATGAGACCTTGAGAGCTAGTGTAATACACCTGCACTACACTGTAATGACTCACATCTATGGTCATGTCCACACACACAGAAACACACACACGCACACACACACACACACACACGCTGTGAACAATATGTCAGGCATGTCGAGCACACAAACCTGCCTTTCCCATTTCTGTCATCTACACAGGCGAGGCAGTGAAGAATAAGGACAGTGTGTGGAACAAAATGTGGCTTCATGCATTTTTGATGGCGGGGGGCAGACAGAGTTTCAGGCAGCATTCCAGAATCTTCTAAGGTTCAGGTGCATCACCTGAGCAGGGCATTTATATTGATTTGAACACAACCGCCGCCACAACCATCATCGTAGTCAAGCAAGTAAAACTACACGGCAATTCTGGGGCATGAGCAGCCAGCCCAGGGGACCATAAGCACCAGCTTCTCACTCGGACAGGGCAGGAAAAAATACATTACATCAAGAATCACAACAACAACGACAACGACAATAACAACAACAAGGACATCAAGAGAGCAAGGGGCTAGTTCCACAAAATTACACCATATCGATCGCCACAGATTCTGCAAAGCTTTCAGAAAAGCTAAGGATTAATGCTCAGAATTTTCCAGAAAACAAACCCACCCCGGACTCCTAGGTGGGTTTGCAGTTCTCTGGGAAACCGAACAGAGCTTCGGACAGCACTGTTCCGTCCGTCTGGTGAATGGTGGTCAGGCGGGCCCATCGGTGCTGGCGACATCACCGGCCTCTGTGAAGCTCCTGGCTATGGATTCGCTTCATTCCCGCCAGCTCCCGAGCTCAAAGCCAAATGGAATTGGAATTAATTGGAATAGGAGTTGGAATAGACATTGGCAGCTAACCAATTAAAGGCAGCTAAATGTCTCCACAGCAGCGCCTGCCTGCAAATACAGAGCCTCCAATTTCATTTGTCAGGCAACGGATCGGCTCTGCTATCCATTTGCACTGCAGACAGGAGGCCAGAGGCTGCTGCCGCCTCCACCCCAATCAGGTGCAAGGCCATTCCAGGTGTTCTTCATTTTCAGCCGTTAACGTCCAGTCGATATTATCAACTTCGAAGAATGTAAAAGACCCTTGAGATGGCGCCTCTACAAAAGAAACCGATATGGAGGATCGTTGTTGTTGTAGCCTGCCACTGCACATGGAGTGAATGTGGTGAAACAAAGGCAGCAGTGGCAGAGTGATGCTCAATGCTAGCTACTAAAGGGATTTGAACTTGAGACAGTTCGCCTGATATCCGCCCACTTAAGGGTTAGTTAAGGTTCAAGTTGAACTAAAGGAAGCTCTCCAAATGACTTAAATAAACTAAATTAATGCACACCCACACGTGTTCATGGACATTGACATTTTTTTTTTTAAACGAATGGCTCATTAAATTGCACATTAAAACTCAGCCAAGGACTTTTACTAATAATTCTCAGATCCTCTCTAGAAATCTACACTTCGTGCTTCACACTTACTCTACAACTAAACACATCATACATCACAATTTAAGCAAGAGCCCCCAATTTGTATGCATTGACTGCTCGTCACACTCCTTCCAGCTCGGACACCTCTCTCCATCGATCTCTCACACCTTCACCAATGGCGTGTGTGTTTGGTCTGATTCCGTGTGCCTGCCTCAGATGGGTAATGGGAGTCTAAAGCAGTCTTATTAAGTCAGGAGTGGACACCTGTGTGGGGAAGGCGGTGAGGCACCTGCTCGGAATTTGGCTTGTCCACATCGCTTATCGGAGGACGTTCCATGCATCCAAGACTGGACGAGACTAGGTTGGCCAGCTGGTAGGGGGGTGGGTTTTCTGCTGCTGGATAGTTTGTTGGGTTTTTTCTCTGTTCTGTTCCATTCATTTTTGATGGAGATACCAGTCGTGAATGCAGTGTTAACACAGCCTCAGTTTTTTTTTATTCAATTTCAGTTCAGCCAGCTGAAGTACAATACCATCAGTAGTGAACAGTTTAATAGCCTGTGTGGCTTCATCTTTAGACTGGTGCATAGAAAACACACGCACGCACTATACAAACGAAAGGCTTTGCTCTCTCTGCATACACACACACACACACACACACACACACACCAATAATAATAAATGAATGATGCACTGTCAACACTAGAACAAGCAACTTGCCAGCTCTGTGGATAATCAGCCCATCCATCTCGGCCCTAGTATTCACTCCCACTGGCAGCCTCTCATCCATACTGGGCCATTACAAGCCCTGCCCAGGCCTCAGGAGCACACTTACTGCACTGCACTGCACTGCACAACATTACAGCAGGGGAAACATCTCACTTAGACACGGCACAAGACTAACAGTGCCATCAAGGTAATATGACTATACGGTGTGTGTGTGTGTGTGTGTGTGTGTGTGTGTGTGTGTATCACTGCATTAAGAGATGCTTTGCGATGCTCCAGCCCCTGCTCTCACGACTTCTCTCTCTCTGTCTCTCTACCCCCCTCCTTCCCTCTCACTCACTCTCTCTCCCTCCATCTATCTCTCTCTCTCTTACCCTCCATTCTCTCTCTCTCTCTCTCTCTCATATCTCACAGCGGCATACCCAAAACGGCTCATCAGCCTCCTGCCGAACATCTCAGGGCTCTCTCAGTGTCTCGTTCTCCTCAATCTCCGCCTCAGTGTGAGGGTTGATCCGGTGTGCTGCCGCAGCCGGCCCCGAGTTAACACCTTTAATAAGTACCTGCTGGGTAACCAGGAAGCACATGGTTACCGCATTGTGACCTAGCACACCTCAGCAAGGCTTTGATGATGAAGTGGACGTCTGAATTATCTTGTACAGGAAGACACATCCTTTTCACAATTTATTCATCAGCAAGAATACACACACACACACACACACACACACACACACACACACACACACACACACACACACACACACACACACAGACAGACAGAATGGAGTAGAGTAGAGTGGAGTATAGCAGAGGCCTAGGCTATATGTTTCCAAATTAAGTATGTTTCAATAAAGTAATGTTACACTGCTTACACTGAAATATGAAAACACATTTGATTAAAGGGCTATACATTCAGGCTATCTAGAAGAAAGGAAGAAGGAAAGGAGAAAGGAAAGAAAGAAAGAAAGAAAGAAAGAAAGAAAGAAAGAACTTAAGTAGAATTAAGTCCAACCCTGCAAATATAAATCAGGAGAGTTCATAGCCTTTATCTCCACTAGCGCTGATAAAAATATCACACACCTGAATGCAAGCCAGCAGAGGTGAAGATCTGTACACCACACACACACACACACACACACACACACACACACACACACACACACACACACACACACACCTCAAAAGAAACATACATCAAGCTTATCATCTCAGCAGACACAGCTATAGACCAAGCTGACACTTCACACAAACACACACACACAGCAAACATTCATCAAACTTATCACCTAATCTCACTCTATGCTGTCAGAAGTAGGTTGTGTGGAGACACACACACACACACACACACACTTTAAGTTCAACATCTTCACTTGCCTCTTCTTGCTCTTTACACACTTTCACCGTTTCCAGGCAGCCGTGGCTTCAGTCAAGATCTTGTATGTTGCTCATCGACCAATCAACACGTTCGACTTCCTCTCAATCTCACCTTCACCTTCTCAACACATCACACTTCAGCATCTTCTTTCACGTGTGTGTGTGTGTGTGTGTGTGTGTGTGTGTGTGTGTGACGATTTTTGTAACCGCGTCCCTTCGCCGAGCCCTGGGGCCAAAGACAAAATCGGCTTCTCTGCCCATTGAAGCAGAGAGAGAGATGGATGGAGAGAGAGAGAGAGAGAGAGAGAGAGAGAGAGAGAGAGAGAGAGAGAGAGAGAGAGAGAGAGAGAGAGAGAGAGAGAGAGAGAGAGAGCGCTAGTGAAACGTCACAAGTAACAAAATGGAAAGATGCTATAGAAGACATGACAAGACACGCAGGGATGGAAAGAAGGACTGCATGGAGATGACAAGAGAGGACAAAAACTGGGCCAAAAGATTAGGGTTGAGAGCGAACGACAGAAGCAGGACAGACAGTGACAGACAAGGAGGCTGATAGAGAGAACGAGAGAGAGAGAGAAAGAGAGAAGGAGTGAATGCGGGACGGAATGGGATGGGGAGAATCGCAGGAGTGAATGATGCTGGGAGAATAACAAACAGGAGGGACAAGGAGAAAATGAAGAGAGAGAGAGAGCGATAAAGAGGAGAAAGAAAGGGTGAAAGAGGGATAGACAGAACAACGAGAGAAGCGACAGAGATGGAGAGCGATAGAGAAGAAGAAGAAGAAGAAGTGTGTCTGGTGGCTGACAGTGGTTAGTGTGTCTGGTGCCTTTATAAAAGAATCCTATCTGCATTAAATATGGATGTCATCTCATTGAGACTTCAAAGCAGAGCATCACCTGTTCACATCACTCTTGTTTCATCAGAGCGAGCCGGAGCCAGCAGCGCCAGGACCCATCATAATCACTCCCGTTATCACCACATGACGAGCGCGGGGAGGAAAACACATGCACTTGTTATCGCAAGAGGACGTGGACAAGGACACACACACACACACACACACACACACACACACACACACAGCAAGGACACACCGGTTTGATTAAAAAGTCTCTACAGTCTCTACTGTTGCAATAGTCTGAACACTGTCCCAGACGGAGCAATAGAAGGGCATGTCTGTCTGTCTGTTTGTCTGTCTGACTGTCTGTGTCTGCTTCTGTAGCGCATGGGGCCAGTGGCTGTTGTGGGCAAAGTAGTGCTTTAAATAAACATCAAACTGCTACATAAACAAAGAAGAATTACAAACCACAGACATCGCCACAGAATGTACATGAGCACACACACACACACACACACACACACACACACACAAAAACTGGTCAGAGAATATCAGAGAGATCTCTGGAAAATCACAAAAACCACTACAATCACCAATGACCGCAAATAAACACACACAGCTCCATTTCTAGTTTATATGGCTAATATGGTACTGCATGCAGTTAGACTGCGTACTTCAGTGGTGGCTTTCTGAATGAAATCTAAGCTAATGGTAAATCCAAACCTAAACTGCAAAGGTCCAATGCAAAATTAAGAGTACCAATTTTCAACCATTTACGAGTGAACTATTGCTAGATTAATATATCAACAGGCCACATTTATTTTAGACATCATGACATGCATGAAAAAGATAGCAGAGGGCCTCAATTGGCCCCTAGGTCTTAGCTCGGCCATGCCTGGTCTGGTCATGTGTACTGTATGAGTCCATGCTATGATATATAGAGTTCAGCCCCACTTCAGCCTTAACAGCCTTGTATCCGGGGTACAGGCCAGGAGCGCTGCTCATTCAACACTGCATAACATATAAGGTTACTGCTAAAAGAAATGTGTGGTTATGTATGGATGGTGTGTGTGTGTGTGTGTGTGTGTGTGTGTGTGTGTGTGTGTGTGTGTGTGTGTGTGTGTGTGTGTGTGTGTGTGTGTGTGTGTGTGTGTGTGTGACCAGCAGCATGCAGCTAAATGTCAGAGTGCAAAGAGGGCAGAAATGGTGGGAGAAAAAGGGAGAGCAGAGATGCGGGGAGACGGGGAGAGCGGAGCCTGAAGAGAGCTAAAGAAGAGACACACAAGAGGACGGTGGCTCGCCGTAATTGGCTGCGTGACCTGGCATATCATTCCCAGACAAGGTCCCTGGTGGATGTCTGTCTACCAACCACTCTTCGTCTTTCCGTCTCTTGTTCTCTCTTTCTCCCTCCCGATGTGCCTCACTCTCGCTTTAACTCACACACACACACACACACACACACACACACACACACACTTAGCTTCATTTGTCCCTTGCTCCAGCATTAGCAGGCTCCGCAGGTCTCTCTCTCTTTCTCTCTCTCTAAGTCATAACAAAAATCTGACGACCATCCTTTGGTTGTTTCAGCTTCTTTTTTTAAAGGGCTACCGGTGAACACTAACGGTGCCAGCGCATTTAACTCACCCTCTAAGTGGGCCAACACAATACCGAGCCCAGCTGATGCCTGGCATGAGTCAGGCTAACCCACAGGACGGACCAGATGGAGGAGGAGGAGGAGGAGAAGGAGGGGGTGCTGTTCAGGTGGCTGGCCCAGAAACGGTGCTCCTTCCCTGGGAGGAGAGTGTGGTGACAGCCCCTGGCACCTGCTATAGTATTGTACTGTATGGTAGCATGGTAGTGTGATAGGGAGAGAGAGTAGGTGTCATGATGCTCAGTACCATTCCTAGGTAGGCTGCCTGCTGCACAGCAGTCTCCAAGAATAGATCCACCCTCATTCTGCAAAAGACACTTCCTGGATATCTCTCTCTCTCTCATACACACACACACACACACACACACACACACACACACACACACACACGCAACAGTGCATAACTTGTTAAAAACTTGTTTAAAAGTTGGGGCTTATCTAGTCACATACACATAGCATACCACCCACAGAGGGTTTCACTCACACTTACACACACACACACCAACCCCACACATATATCCACCACCTCAAAGGACACATATGCTCTGTTGTGTGAACAACATATGCACAAGGGTAGATGCACACACAAACAAAGAGCACACACACACACACACACACACACACACACACACACACACACACACACACACACACACACCAAGGACGATAGCATTTGAAATGCAGGGGATGCCACTTCTCTTCTCTTTTGATAATTTATTCATGGGCTGAGAAAAAAAAAGAGAAAAGAGAAAGAACACAGACACATAACCCTCTCTCTGAGATTCATCTGTTTAGAGTGGGTGGCAAAGACACGGAATGAGAGAAAGAGAGGGAAGGAGAGAAAGAGAGGGAATGAGGGGGGAGAGGAAAGGAGAGGGAGAAGAGAAGGGTAGTATGTACAGTATGTGTGTGTGTGTGTGTGTGTGTGTGTGTGTGTGTGTGTATGTATGTATAGACATTAAATAGGTGACTACTAAAAGACTGTCTGTGTGTGTTTATACACACAAAAAAACTGATTTGAGATCCATTTCTCTAAACAGAAAAAAAAACGGTGACAAAATATATGTGTGTGTGTGTGTGTGTGTGTTGTGTATATGTGTCTTATGACAGAAGTAATGCCTTTGTTTATATGAAAATCCATGCCCTTCATTCTGAGGGCATGATCAAGGGTGGTGCAGAGAGAGAGAGAGAGAGAGAGAGAGAGAGAGAGAGAGAGAGAGAGAGAGAGAGAGAGAGAGAGAGAGAGAGAGAGAGAGAGAGAGAGAGAGAGAGAGAGAGAGAGAGTGTGTGTGTGTGTGTGTGTGTGTGTGTGTGTGTGTGTGTGTGTGTGTGTGTGTGTGTGTGTGTGTGTGTGTGTGTGTGTGTGTATAGGCCAGTCTTCTGTATGCTGCTATAATGAGAGTGTAATGGGAAGCAGAGGGAAACAGCTGCTGGCTCTACAGAGGGCTGATGAGCTAGAAGTACTCACACTGGGTCTACACACAACTGCACATTATGCAGACCCCCAACACACACACACACACCTGGACACATGCACAAATGTGCTTGGGAAAACAATCACAAAAACACACTTGGACTTCCTAGTCAATTTTTTTTTTTATTATTACTGTTTCTAAGATCACCTAGGCAACCATCACAATTCCATCATGCATGACGGAAGTCATGTATGCATCCATGTGTGTGGGCCCTATGTAGGCCACACACACACACACACACACACACACACACACACACACACACACACACACACACAGCTATTATTGGGTCTTTATTTGTCTCCTCATAGCAGCTACCTCAATTCATTCTATTCTTTACATACGTAAACACAAAGGTGCTCGCACCCGCACGCACGCACACACACAAAAGCTTGTCAGGAATGTCAGGAGTAGAGCAAAGCAGATCAGAGTGTGTTTGTGTGTGTGGTCAAAGCTTCAGAAAAGGAAACACACACACACACACACACACACACACACACACACACACACACACACCCATAGATAAAGAAAAGACTAAATAAGGAAAGATTTTAAGAAAGCTGAAAAGAAACGGATGAAAAGGATGAAAGACAAAAAGGGGTCTAGAAAAAAAAAGAAAGAATGTATGTGTGTGTACCTGTGGAAAAGGGAGATATGGAAAGGGGTTCTACAAATAACAAGGAGGTTGGCAAAAGAGAGTGTGTGTGTGTGTGTGTGTGTGTGTGTGTGTGTGTGTGTGTGTGTGTGTGTGTGTGTGTCTTTCCAAGCTCCAAATATTTGAATATTGTATGAAAATGAAAAAGAAATGTAAAACCTGTATTATTAAAGAGGCTGTGTCATTTGAATTAAAGAGGGCACTTTTAATCAAGTAAGGAGCGGTGAACAACACAACACAACACAACACAACACGTAAAGGTTGTCAGGGCAACTTTAACGAAAACAATTGACAAAATGTGAAGTAATGTGAATAAGCCTGTTTCTATTGACCTTTGTCACATTATCCCTTATGTGAATCAGGATTAATTCAACCCCCTCTGGCGAATCGATTTCTTCCTTTCTTTCGTTCTTTCTTTCTTTTTTTTGGCTAAGAGGATTTTATGTGAATTTCAAGCATTTCCTCTTCGGATTTCCCATTTGGACGGTCAGAATGTGTGTTAATAAGCTGGGTGGAGAGAGACAGGAACTGATTGGCAGAGTGAGACTGAAGAGTGGGTCTGTGACTGGACTGAGAGAAGGGGTGGGGAGAGAGAGAGAGAAAGAGAGAAAAGGAGAGAGAATGAGAGAAAGTAAGAGTGTTCAGAAATGGAAAGAGTAAGACACAGAGAAAGGGTGTTGAGGGAGAGAGAGAGAGAGAGAGAGAGAGAGAGAGAGAGAGAGAGAGAGAGAGAGAGAGAGAGAGAGAGAGTTGATGAATGGAGTGAGAGAGAGGCATACAAACATGTATTGGACTTGTGGATTAGCGGCTGGCTTTTCCAGGAGAGTGTGCAAACAAACTGAAAACAATCGTTAGGCTGCTGCTCTCCAGCTCTCATTAACGAGGAGGGAGATTTCAGGGCTAATTCCACTTAAACCCTAACGAGTGACTGGGCGCCACCGCTAACGAACAAGGCCTGGGCGGCAGCACCGCAGCCACCTCTAACAGACCCAGACAGGATAAGGTCTTAGACAGCTCCAAAGCCAACTCCAGTACAGCTCTAAGAATTTTACAGAGGTGAAATGAGGTGAACTGAGCACCCAAAGGTGAACTGAGCACCCAAACTCTGTTAGCCTAGAATTCTAGACTAGTTGTAGCAAATTGATTGCTCAGCGAGCACGTCTAGCCATGAGCCATAGGGAACCATTGTATTCAGACATTGGTGGTGTTTAGCCAATCACAACGCTCTATGTGGACAGGGAGTCGTTGGGCAGGCTTGCCGTTGTTGGAACGGCTTGTTCGTCGTTTTGATTGGTTGTAGCCACAGCCATACGAAGCGCTTTCTATGGCTCTGGTTGTACCGTTATCCTATTGCATGCAGAGGCCGTTTGAAAGATTCCGCAATATTATACATTTTATGTTTTGGTCTGGCTTGTCACGCTAAAACTCTGTATTACTTTTTGAGAAGAAAAGCATGAAAGATACATTTTGCAACTTGAGCTTGAGCGTGTGCTTCCCAAAAGCATAGTTGCTAACCAAGTTAGCAACAATGTTGATTGCAATGCAATTTCACTTTGCCAACCAACTAAGTTGCTAACTGGTTAGCAACTATGCTTTTGGGAAATGGACGCCTGAAGGACTAGACTGTTCAAAACAATGCACATTGCACAAAGTCCTGCATTTCCTGCCAGCTTATATCATTGAGCATTTTAAATGCTCTGCTTGAATATTATAACTTTGAGCTGCCCTTGTAGATTGTGATTACAGTACCCAACAGACTATAATTAGGAACAACTTCTCAATCATACATTGTAATTCAATATTGATGACAATAATGACCTGCCTAATTGCGGTGTGTGCACGGAAAACCAAGTGTGCATCGAGCGACTCAGACTATTCTAACCTACACTGTCAATAAAACTCCAATGGAATCTCAAGCCGCAGTGCTGCAGCGGGAATGACATTACAAACAAAAGCAGTGGAATTCTGGGAAACGTAGGCAAGAATAGTCTGTCGACCTATGGACATAAACCTACAGTGGCATTTGGTTTGCTGGCACTGCCCGACAGCACCGCACAGAATGGTGGAGCGACTGTTTCTCCACAATCAGCAAAGTAAGTACTTTGAGCTGCCGATACAGCATCTGACTTCCAAACGAGAGCTCGACGACGAGAGCACAAACACGCCTCGTGCCAGCCGAGAGATAAAACATTTAGAGCAGATTTTTAGCGCCGGCCCCGCGCCAAACAGCGAGATAAATTAGATTCCTCCACTCCATTTAGCTGAGCTGTAAACTTAATCCTCAGGAGGGCCAGGGGAACCAGGCCTGCTTAATACACCTGTACCACGCCAAGTCAACCGTTCCCTTAACTGTGTATTGATTTAACTCCAAGCAAAAGATTAGCTGTTAACCACCAGGAAAAAAGGAAAAGAAAAAGAAAGGGAAAAAAACAACAACACACACACACACACACACACACACACACAGCTCCTCAATCTCTGAGCTAGGCAGCAAGACTGAGGACATCCGCACTAAAAAACACTAATGCGAAGCAAAGGCTGTCGAGGAACAGCGGCAGTGTACCCCACCCCCTTCCTTTCAGAGCCTTGGCCTGATGGAGTGATTCTTCTCCTCTTTTCTCTTCTCCCTTCTACCTGCCCTCTCTCCTCCTCCCATCCTGCCCACTGTGCAGACTGCAGTGCCGCATAGAATTTGACTAGCGTCCAAACTTCACACAAATCCACCTACTGATAGAGGGGTGTGGTGGGAGGGAGGGAGGGAGAGAGAGAGAGAGAGAGGGGGGGGGGAGGGAGAGAGGGAGGGAAGGAAGGCAAGAGACTATTTACATCCTCCCTTCTTAAACTCTGCTGATTCTACAAGAGCAATTATTCTAAAAGCCCAGCACTCCTCCGCTACATCTTTCACTCTTCCAATCTCTCCCCCTCTCTCCCCTCCCCCTCTCATCCTCTTGTTTCTCTCTCTCCTTCTGCTCGTCTTCCTCCGTTCCCTCTCTTTTTCTTTCTCTTTTTTGGTCCTCTCTTCTTCCTCTACTCTCCCTGCTCAGGATGATAATAACGGAATTGTGTTGGTGTGTGGGAGTAAGGACACAAAATGGACATTTGGTGTGTGTGTGTGTGTGTGTGTGTGTGTGTGTGTGTGTGTGTGTGTGTGTGTGTGTGTGTGTGTGTGTGTGTGTTTAGTCCCTGACTTAGAAAGACGACTGTCAGCACATTTCTTTTCTCCCTTCCTCTCTGCTGCAAAAAGATTAACCAGCTTTTCAAGCACGTCCACAGAGAATGATGTTGTGCACAGACTGCATGGCTGAGAACGACACGAGTGTGAATGCACCCCCACTCACACACACACACACACACACAATAAAATTTAATGTGAGTGTGCGCGCATGAACAAACACAACACACACACACACAAATACATTTATTAATGCACTCAAATACATAAATGCTTAAGCACAAATAAGATGGCTGCAGCTACATCTCAACATCCCCTCACTAACACCCAACCCAGTATCAACAGTGATAGAATGCAACTTTGTACACGCCGCTACACTATTCTCTTCAAGAGTGGATAGAGACTCATCCCTTAACACACAGACCAACATGACTGACAGACAGATGATTGCAACCACAACACACACACACACACACACACACACACACACACACACACACACGCAAATGCACACCCATGAACTTGAAGGGGAAAAAAAAGACTGCCAATAAATGCATTCACAAATCATCGTGCACTGAATGGTTGACAGATAACATAAGGGAAGGGTTGACATAAGGGAAGCCCAACTACCCTCTCATGATGACCCTCCACTTAAAAGCCCCCATGATTTCTGAGCCATTACGCGCATCCTCATGCATATCACATGCCTTAGCCAGACATCAGCCTCCACACAGCGGCCCATCCACCACCATCTGATCCATTAGCTTCATTAGCTCTCTGATCACTGGAGCGAGGGGAGGCCACTGGACGCCAATGCACCTTGGATAACTCATGACATGTTCCCTAACTCTACTGCAGCTCATCCTAACGACACATTAGAAACCAAACCCTCCTATGATAAATAGCTTAAATATATAGAGAGATTTAAAAACAAAATCATAATTTAGTCATTTCAGTATTTAATTATGAGATATTATACACATACTCTGTGTATAATATATATTTCATAATTAAACACACACACACACACACACACACACACACACACACACACACACACAGTGTATATAGTATGTACTACACATACACTGCTTTCCAACTCCCATTAGCTATGCGTCAATATCCCAGGACATTCCCCTACTCTACTGCAACCAACCCCAATGGCCCATGATCCAACTCTCAGTCCCATGAATCAATAAACACGCACAGTACAGTACATCTATGTAAGGAAACACATGCTGTATTGGAAAGCATTAGCGAGAATCAATTCAACCATTTCAGCACATCCAATCGTATTACGCTACACAACAAAGAGTTTAACCAGACTGCATCCCAACTTCCATTATCTCGGCATAAGTATCGTAGTGGTGTAGTACTAGGCCTATCTGAAGTGCATCAGCAGATCGGCAGATGTTACCCCACCCCCCACGCAGGAGCAAGAGCAAGAGCAAGGCCGAGGCCGAAGCCTGGATTTCAGCTGCCGAGGGACGGATAAAGGGCTCCTCCTAGCCTCCTCCAGCACCAACTCTGGGCAGTCTGGATGAGTAACCCTGGCAAACACCACAGTTTAAATGTATTCAGTGTGTTTGCCAATGTTTAATATTATAGGGAGTAGTACAGTATTGATAGTGCTGCTTTTCCCCTGATGTATCAGTTTTTCAGATGAGTTTTTCTAACCCTACACACTAGTGGTCAGGGATTGTGTTCCTACCCACACATTTATCATTCAAGTCTAGTGCTACAGTCCACAGGGGTGACCTGCACCGTTTCATTCAATAAGAACACCAAACATACTGAGAAACAACTCTCTCCCACTTCTCTCTTCCTTTCGCCACTCAGGAGGAGACACACACACACACACCACACACACACACACACAAGGCTATCAAATACACACTGCCAGCTAGCGCCACATGCTACGCTAGCTGGGTGGACTCTGCGGTTTGCATGGCGTGTTAGAGTGTGATTACAGAGCCCAGAACTGCTGAATACACTCAGTGATGCACTAGTATTAGAGGATATCAGGCAGCGACACACTCATCAGGACAACCTGAGGGAGACACACAGAGCCTTCA
>JAODXP020000006.1:12449309-12464309 GCA_027497455.2 Sardinella longiceps | reverse complement strand
ACACACACAGCACACAGACTACACACACACACACACACACACACACACACACACACACACACACACACACACACACACACACACACACATCTGCAACTGGAAGGAAGCCTCTGGTGAGAAGCCAGCATAATTATGAATAATGAAAAACTCATAAAGGGTTCAAAGATTGCTATCGAGCTGCTACACTCAACCCCCCTCCCACCCCCTCTCTGTTCCCCTGCCTCCTCTCCTCTCCTCCTCTACTACTCTTACACTAAATCAATTTCTCACAGAAAAAAACAGGTGGGAGGGAGGGAGGGAGAGAGAGAGAGAGAGAGAGAGAGAGAGAGAGAGAGAGAGACCAAGTAAACTAAGAGGAGGATGGAGAAAGAAGCAACAGTGAATGGGCAGCAGGTGTGATGTGCGTGCCAACGCTCAACTAGCGCTTTCTTTCAGAGAGAGAGAGAGAGAGAGAGAGAGAGAGAGAGAGAGAGAGAGAGAGAGAGAGAGAGAGAGAGGAGACAATGTGAGGAGAAAGACAGACGAGAGACAGGAGAGGAGTGGGAGAGAGAGGGGGAGGGGAGGTAAAAAAAAAGAGAAATAGAAGGGAGGGGGGCACCTTGAAGGATAGCAAAGTGTAGCATTCCGCCTCTCAGAGCCTTTACAAGTGTATCGATTACACAATTTACCTTTCTGCACGCTCACAGGGTGAGTCCATCGATTCGAGCTCACACCTTGAACCTGCGCCCCACCCCACCTCACATACACACGCCCACATGTGAATGCACTCACACGCACACACACCAAAAAAAATATGTATGTGTGCAGACACACACCCGGGTGTTAACGATTTTTATTCTGACACACAAAGACATCCACAAGCTGTGGTACGGATGGATATCATGGACAGAAACACATACATACACATACACAAACACACAGCACAATAAATCACCCCCATCTACTGCAAACATAAATTCTCACGCGCTCTCACTTACACTCTCTCGCTCACACTTGTACACACACACACACACACACACACACACACACAAATGTCCAGATGTCCACACCTGCAGCGTGCTGGCAGGGACAGGCGACATGTGTAATTTGTCTCCCTCCTACTTGGGGGCTCAGCTCCCACAGCCACAACATGTGACCTCACGCCTAAAGCACTCTACCACTCCACCCACCCCACCCCCGTCTCTTTCTCTCCTTCTCTCCCTGCAATCCCTCTCTCCTTTTCCTCCTCACGCTTTCACTCTTCATACAGCTTGACCCCTCCTTGTCTTCCTTCCTTCCTTCCTTCTCATCTTGTTTGCACCTTCCTTGTTACCTCCCTGCTTTTTTCTTCTCTCACTCCCTTTTCTCTCCCTTTCTCTCTCTCTCCCTCTGTGTCCACATTCCTTTCTTCCAGATCGCCCTCCATCCTCCTCGACCACCGCCACCACTCTTCCTCCCTCTCTCACCCCCAAGCCCCCTCTCTTCTTCCTCTGCAACTCTACTCTTTTATTCCATCCCACATCTCTCTCTCCTTCCTCTATTACCCCCCCCCCCTTCACCCTCACCCCCCCCTGTCTCCTCCTGTCCCTCTCTGCTCTTTAGAGCGATGATGTCATGTAGGCACTGCACCCATCCCACGGATGACAGTATGTGTCCTCAGGGCTCCATCCTTTACAGACAGAGCCTCTCTGCAGCTTGTCTTCAATCTCTCCCCCTCTCTCTCTCCCTCTCCATCTCATCCCTTTTCTTCCTCTCCTTCTCTCTCTCTTTCTCTCTCTCTCTCACTCTCTTTTCTTCCTTTCCTCCTCTCATTCCTCTCCCCCTCTCTCCATCTCCTGACCCTCATACCACTTCCCCCTCTTTCTTCATGATCCCTCGTTTCTCTCGTCCCTGACTGCTCCTCTCTCCTGTGGCCTTGGGCTTCAGGGTCGGGCCTAACCTAACCAGGGGAAATGGTGTTCGCCTGCCTGCCTGCGTGCCTGCCTGCCTGCGTCTAAGCATGTCTGACCTCTTAAGGAGGGGGAGAGGCTGAGGGGCTCTACAGGGCTTTAATTGGGCCTGCTGGGCAAGGGTGTGTGTGTGTGTGTTTGCTTGTGTTGTTTGCAGTGTGTCTGAACAGAGATTCAGTAAGACAGGACTGTGTGTGTTTGTGTGTTAGAGTGTACATGTATGTGTGTCTGTCTCTATGCATGTGTATGTGTGTGTGTGTGTGTGTGTGTGTGTGTGGCGTTGTGTAACCACGGCTGGCAGGCATGTCTGAGTTAAAGGGACGGCTAGGTCTGCTAAAATCTAGACAGCGCTGCACAAGCATTTTCAAAGTCAAAGGCTTTCTTCTGTAGGGTCCACGGCAGCAAACACGCCACACTGAGTGTCTCTGCTCTCTGTGCATGACACAGACAAGCAGTCACCAAAGGACAACACACAAACAGGGCACAAACACAAACACAAACACAAACACAAACACTAAAACAACCCACTGCATCAAAACAAAGCAAACCAGACCACAAACAAACTACAAAAAAACAAAAAAACAAATATAAAGCACAAAGAAAGAACAATACACAGCACATTTTGACAGACGGAATTGGTGCACTGTATGTGCATACACACACACACACACACACACACACACACACACACACACACACACAACACACAACATCAACACAGCACAGCACAACACCAACACAGGACAACACCAACACAGGACAACACAACACCAACACAGCACAGCACAGCACAGCACAGCCGTGTAGCGTAGAGTAGCATAGCACAGCGTAGCGTAGCATACCTCCAGCTTGTTTTTCTCAGCTGCTTGTGAGGAGGGAGAGGAGGAGGAGGAAGGCTGAGCCGCATCTGGGGCCTTCTGCAGGGCCCGCCGGGAGCACCACAGGAGAGGAGGAGGAGGAGGAGGAGGAGGAGGAGGAGGTGGGTGATGAAGGGGGGGGTGGTGGAGGGGCAGGAGAGAAGCAATAAGGAGTGAGAAGCAGTGGAGGGAGGGAGTGAAGGGAAGGGAAGGGAAGGGGGTGTGAACGAGGGATGCGTGAGGAAAAGGAGGAGGAGACGGGAGAGACAGAGGGAGGGAGGGAGACATTAAGTCAAATCCCAGTCAGTAGGCAGCAAAAAGAAACAGAAACTTAGTGCCTCCTAATTGTTCTGCTGCGGGGGAAGCACTGCAAGCCAAAAGCACTAGCACGCACACACACCTTATATTCATTGTTGTAGCAAATCTACAATTATGTTTGTCCACACACACACACACACACACACACACAAACGCACACACAAATCCTACCTAATGGTCAATTGTGCTCTCTCTTCTTCATACAGAAACAAGCGCACGCGCACACAGAAAAACTAGCGCGCGCACACACACACACACAAAGCCCAATGTAGTGAATAATGGTGGAGGAGAAGAGACTCTGGTCTCATGAAGAACACTACTCCTGTATGAGAGCTGACAATTACCACCAGCTCATAAATCAACTCCTATTTCTGTGTATGTGCCTGGCTGAGGGGGAGAACAGCTTGCATAAGAGAGAGAGAGAGAGAGAGAGAGAGAGAGAGAGAGAGAGAGAGAGAGAGAGAGAGAGAGAGAGAGAGAGAGAGAGAGAGAGAGAGAGAGAGAGAGAGAGAGAGAGAGAGAGAGAGAGGTAATGAGAGTGAAAATAAGAAAGTGGTTTGTGTGTGTGTGTGTGTATGTTTATGCCTTGTGTCTGTGAGTGTGTGTGTGTGTGTGTGTGTGTGTGTGTGTGTGTGTGTACGTGTGTTTTTTCAGTCTATCCTCTCATCAGCTTAGCCCACCTACCGGTACTATGGGGGGATAACAGGAAACAGATCAAGTCACAAGCCCCCTACCTTTCCTTTTACACACCTCCCTCCCTCCCTCTTTTTCTCTCTCTCTCTCCATCTCTCTTTCTCATTTTTATCTGTCCCCATGACAATCCTTCACTTACATCATTCCATCCGTTTCGGTTCCCCATTTCTCATCCCACATACACAGGCACGCACTCTCTCTCGCACACACACACACACACACACACACACACACAAATCCCTCAAGAAACCAACAAATGACAGAAGAAAGAGTGATAGAGATGAAGATGAAGGATAAATGGGAAGAGACAGAGTTAAGTAGACAGGCAGGGAAAGAGAGAGAGATGGATGAGAAGAGAAAGAGGGATAGAGAGCGTGCAGAGAGAGAGAGAGAGAGAGAGAAAGAGTAGAGTTCCAGTCAAACAGAGAAAGCAGACAGGAGTCAAACAAGGTTAAACCATGAAGCCTGACAGAAGAACAGAACACAGATAAAACACACACACACACACACACACACACACACACACAAAGACAGTGGAGACCGTGGAGATAACCTCTCCCTTTCTCTCTCTCTCTCTCTGCTCCTGTCTTTTGTTTCGCTGGTGCAGAGGACAGTCTGTCAACAGGGGAGGTCCACAGAGAGAGAGAGAGAGAGAGAGAAAGAAAGAAAGAAAGAAAGAGAGAGAGAGAGACAGGCTAAACAGACAGAGAAAGGAGGTAGGATGAGGGGATTCAAAGGAGGATGCAAGCTCAACTCTTATATTGACAAAACTGCCAAGTGAAGTGTTTAAGAAATGAAAATACGACAGACACAAAGACACCTGACACACACACACCACGATGTAAAACAAAACACAAACAATATGGCTACACACAGTGAAAAAGATGGCATGAGTGCTCAAAGGGAGCTGGAACTAAATAAATGTTACACACACACACACACACACACACACACACACACACCTATCTAATCAACCTAGTCTTCTGTAGCTCCATGCACTGGAGGATGTGCCTGTGCGCTGAGGGGTCTTTAGGCTCATTAGCAGCCTGTCCAAGCCACTTTGATGCAGGGGACATAAAGCAGGTGTGTGGAAGGGAGAGGGGGAGTGTGTGTGTGTGTGTGTGGGGGGGGGGTGTTAGTGGAGGGATGCGCAAGTGGATATGTTTTGCTGTTTCCTTTTTTTTTTTTTTTTCTTCTTTTCCTAGTGATGCGCTGATGAAAACAGCAGTAGCAGTGGAGGAGGAGGGGGAGGAAATGGAGGCAGACGGCTAAATGTCCAGGGACGCCTGAGCTGTGGCGCGCCGTTTGTCAGCCGCGTTTGCCTTGTGATTAGCTCAAATTTGGAACATCAAAGAGCGACAGAGTGTGTGTCTGTGTCTGTGTGTGTGTGTACACACATGTATGCATGCATGCGTGTGTGTGTGGGTGAGTGTGTAAAAAGCAGAGACATGATTGAAAGGAGGACAGCAATGATTGAAGTGATAGAAAGGAAGAGGATGACGAAAGAAAATGAGGAGGGAGAGATGAAAGGTGAGAGAGAGAGAGAGAGAGAGAGAGAGAGAGAGAGAGAGAGAGAGAGAGAGAGAGAGAGAGAGAGAGAGAGACCACACAAAGACAAGGGAACAAGGCGCATGATGTAAGGCAGCAGTGCTTATGAGCACAGCTGCTCACGGTGTGTGTGTGTGTCTGTCTATATGGGGGTGGGGGGCTGCTACCAGCCGCTGAAGCTGAAGGAGAGGAGAGAGTTGGGTTCTGAATTGGAATTCATATACACATTTATAGAGACACACACACACACACACACACAGACACGCATGTGCAAAAACATTGAAGTATACACACGCATACACACGTGCGTACGTACACACACACACACACACACACACACACACACACACGCCACTAACAGTGCCCTGCTGCGCTCAACCTTGCCTTGCATGTCTGCCTGCTCCATAATTACATCACCCAATCGACTGAGTGCATGCCCCACACCAGCTTCCAGCATTGGGGGAGGGGTACTGTATGTGTGTGTGTGTGTGTGTGTGTGTGTGTGTGTGTGTGTGCGCATGTTTGGTGGGGACTAATGTCACTGAAGCACATCGTCCTTACACAACACACACCGCCACCCGACCTCTCCAACCAGAGCAGGGGAGAGGAGGAGAGGAGGAGGCTGCTTGTGGATCTGTGGGCATGGCCTGAAACAGACAGCAGCACCAGTCACTCTGGGCCGGCCGCCCGCCCTGGGTCAGGGAGAGATGGACTGAGAGGCATGCTTCTTTAGGACAGATGGCATGCGTGAGGACACACACACACACACACACACACACACACACACACACACACACACATCTGTCCACATCTGGGTTTGTGTGTATGGGATAGCGTGGAATCATACTGATGAAAAACAGACAGCCCTTCAGCAACACTGAGAGCTTCATCAATAACTTGACGTGTGAGTGGGAGTGAGAGAGACAATTAGAACTGGAGAGAATTATGGTGGTTTATGCTGGACAATGATTGGACCATTCAGTTCTACAGTTGCTGTGAGAAGGTTTAAGGGGGAGAGAGAGAGGGAAAGAAAAGACTAAAAATACAAGGAATTACTTCCACGCCCCCTCCTCCACATTCAGAGGCAGATGCTTTTGGGTGCATCATCAGCTGTTTCACAGGGACTCCAGAGAGGACGAGAAGGAAGGAATAAGTGAGAGAGAAAGAGAGAGAAGGAACGAAAGAGAGAGAGAGGGAGAAGGAAAGAAGAGATAAACAAAACACTGTAGATTTGCTGAATTCCAACGGCAGCGAAAAAAAAAAAAAAAAAAAAGCTCTCTTTCTGCAGCTGGACTTAAAGTGATAATGAGTTGCCTTTAATAATGCAGTGGCTTACGGAAGGCAGCGCTGGGAGGCGAGAGAAGAGAAGAGAAAAAGAAAGGCAGAGGAGGCATGGAGCCAGCCAACCCACCACTTCCACAGAATTAGAGGACAGACACAGTCCTCCATCCTCCTTCTCTCACTCTCTCTCTCTCTCTCTCTCTCTCTCTGTCTCTCACCTCTCTCTCTTCTAGTCTTTCGCTCGTCTTTTTTGTGCGACCCAACCCAGCAGACGGTCGTCTTAGACAGGCCAGACTGACAACAGTCTGGAAAGTTCCAGTCGAGTCTGTTCTGCTGCTTTATGTAACTCTTCTGCTTTTTCTGTCTGCATTCAGATATGAATAAATAAGTGTGCCATGTCAAAGTGTGCTAAATTTACCTGTGGGTATGAAATTTTAACACCCGAGTTGGAGCTTGAGTGTGTGTGAGTGAGTGTGTGTGGGTGTGTGTTTGTATTCCGTGTATTTGTGTGTATGTATTTTTATTCTCTCTCTCTCTGTGTGTGTGTGTGTGTGTGTGTGTGTGTGTGTGTGTGTGTGTGTACTCTGACTCTACTGTGTTTTTGACTTGGCATTGAGCAGGCCAGTAAATGGGCTTGGCTAGACGACCTATGGCTTCGCGAGTCACCCAATCATACATTCACAAAACAGACAGCTTTCTCAATAGTAGACCTCCATTAACACTGAAATTATTTTGATTGGCTGCCAGAAAGAGAAAAAGTAATGGATTGAGTGCTGACATCACAATTGGAGGCGGGCACAGAGGGTGCAGCTGGGTTGGCTGGGGTTCAACACAGAGGGAGCACATCAGCAGAAAATGAATTTTATTTATTTTTAGAAATGTTCCACTGTGAGCATTCAATATCACCCTTCACGCTCTCTCTCTCTCCCTCTCACTCTGTCTCGCACACACACACACACACACACACAATCACAGAGGCTTGTCCAGGGAGCAGCTGTAGGCTTTGGAGTGTGTGATGTGTTCTCTGTGGGGTCAGTGGACTGTGAGGTGTAGTGATGTTAGCGCTGTGCTAACTGCTAACACACACACACGCACACACACACACAAGAAATCGGGTCTTGTTGGCCATGTGACTGATTGACTGATCAAACTAATGTTGGTCTCCAATGAGCTTTCACAGCAAAACATGCCAGAGAATAAACAGGAAACGGGCAACACAATACTCTTTCCCCATTTTCTTGCTTTCATTTACTTTACCCACACACACACACACACACACACACTTGGTCTTGTGCATTCACAATGACTCTCCACCAACCCCACACACACACAGATCAACAAAGGAAACATTACCGCAGAGACTGCATTGATTAATTACATAAGCTCAAAGTCAACCTCTCTTTCATTCACACACGCACACGCACACACACACACAGAAACACACACACGCAAAACCCCCACAGGGTTTGCCAAGTGTTGAGTAATCAAGTGGCCTGTGAATAAAGAGAGAGTGTGTGTGTGTGTGTGTGTGTGTGTGTGTGTGTGTGTGTGTGTGTACACACTCACCATAGATCCGTTGATGGCATTCTTGTCATAGTATTTCTTCTTCTCGTACTTGTCCCTGATGAAGAACTCCACAGCTCTGAGGTACCATTCAGGAAAATGAAACATCTGAAGAATGCACTACACATCGACTACAAATCCCAGAATGCTTTTTTTCACCCATGAAAAGAACATTCACTTTCTAGCTCTTAGCTGGTACAGCCATATTCCTTTATACTGTTTAACAGTTGAAACATGAATCTACTTAGGCCATCCTTAATATTATTCTTTCTTGTTTGCGATATGGTAATGCAACCAACTGAATTGACCAACTTTTCCTGCAATTCATCCATATAATTAAAAAAAAATAATACTTTTCCTTTCAAGCAAATTTGATAAAAAGAACGGTTTGCGAGAACCTTGAACTCAATCAAAAGCTTGGATAGGTGGACAGGAGATTTTAGAGACGTAGCACACGGTCATGTCTCGTGACTTTCTTGCAAGAGTCTTTCTTGCATAGCAACCATCTCCTTGAGTCATGTAAGCTCATTTTCTTCTCTCCTCAGTACCTCATAATGAAAGCAAAAAGCAGAAAAATTCCCTTTTGTCCCAAAATAATACAAAATTGAAGTCTTGAGTATCCACATGAACATAAGTATTCACACCCTGTTCAATAACACAACATAATTGTGGTGCCCTCCAACGTCTTCAACCTCTGCAGACCTCATTCTGATGTTACAAAAGAAAAGGGGAAAAAAGGATTGCTTTACCAGCCTTTGTTATCAAAATATTCTGAAGACTGCAACTATACAGCAAAAACAAATCTTTTGTCTGTCTTTGGAAGATAAATAAGTAATGTGACTGACCTGAGTTTTTGGTTTTATCACCTAAAAATTGCTTTATAGTAATAAAACACGAAGTATGGAAAAACAAGAACAGTGAAACAAAATCAAATATGCATGAAAATATATATTTATATCACACAATGACAAAGAAGACTGAGAAATATCGGTGATATATTATCATTATTTTGAAAGCAGGTTTTAGTCAGGTCAGTCAGTCTTGTCTGGGTTTAATGCATGTTGTAAATGAAAGCAAACACAGACACACACATTCTCACACACATTCTCTCTCACACACACACACACACACACACACACACACACACACACACACGGTATATAGAGCAAAAAGAAATCACATTGAAAGTCTGCAGAAAAAGCCTGAGAAACAGCACTCGGCAGGTAGCCGGACAAAACACACTTATTCACACCACACACACTAGAAATTACAGACATGCTTTTTGTGATCGAGAGGTCACAAAGGTCATGGAGCGTCCAGGCTTGCACATGGTGATGAAAGGCTGGACACACCAAGGTAGCACAAACTCCCTGCTTCATCCTCCAGCGGCGACTTGCTGCTGCTGCTGCTACCGCAGTCAGGCTAGCGCTTAATTGGCATCTCATCCCCGACAACCACCACAGGTCTCCACCAGCCTGGCAATGGCATAGCATGGCATCACAGACTGCAAGCTACTGCCATTATATCTCCATCCTTCTCTCTCTTGCATTCTCTCTCTCTCTCTCTCTCTCTTTCTCTCTCTCTCTCATACACACACAGCTTCTCTCTCTCCCTCTCGCTCACCTTCATTTCCCCTTATATTCTTCTCCACTGTTCCTGCCATTATTTATCCCTCCCCCCCATCCAAGACTATTTCTCCAACCCTGTAGTTTTTTTTCTGTCCATCACTCACACCCCTTCTTCTTAACAATGGTCATTCTTTCTTTACAGCCTTTTATTTTTCCAAACTTTTTTTTTTTTTTTTTGCCTTTTTTGTTTTTCACTCTCTGACTTTAATATCCTTTCCTATCTGAATGTCCTCCTGGCTCTCGGAAGTGCATCTGAGGTCAAAGTGATCTTAGATGACCAAAGGCTTCAGACACCACTTAAGCGAGACAGACAGATTGAGGTAGACAGAGGAGGAGGAGGAAATAAAAAAAAGAGGGAGATAGAGAAAGGAGAGATGGGGAGAGAGAGATAAAGGGATTAGCGGAGAGGGAGCGAGGGAGAGAGAGGAGGGGGAGATGAAAGTAAAGCAGAAGCCACAGCTCAGCTCCCGATCTGATCCCAGCCACTCCACCTGTGCCACACGTACACACACACACACACACACAAAAACACACAGCTACCTGCATACACCTTACTTGCAAACACATCCAACACACACACACACGTAAGCAGCTGAAGAGACACACACCCAGCCACCTGGATAAACCTTGCAAACACATCGAACACACATAAGTAAGCAGCTGAAAGACATTCACATATATACATACATACATACATACATACATACACACACACACACACACACACACACACACACACACAGGTGAGTAACTGAAACACACACACACACACACACCATCCCCTTAGCTCGCAGACATGGTGCTGAGGAGCAAGCTCTCTGGGCATTATTGTGGCCTCATGAAACTTTGATCACAATTGTTCTTCTGATGAAAAATGAAAGAGGGAGAGGGAGAGGGAGAGAAAAAAGATGACAGGCCAGAGGTGAAATTCAAACATCCAACTTTTCCTCCAGCAGCAATGTTCAATATGAGAAAGAAAAAGTGTGTGTGCATGTGTACACGTGTGTGGAAGAGAGGGGGGAAAAAACGAGCAAGGAGAGGAAAAATGGAATGTGAAGGTGATGTGGTGGTTATGAAGATTAGAGCAAGCAGATGACATAGAACAGGTGGGCATACAAACCTCACAAACATACGCAAACATACCCACAAACATGTGTGTGCACGATCACATCTCTCTCTCGCACGCACGCACACACACACACTTTCCTGGAGCACAATTGTCAGAGACTGATTGGTGTTTGTGCTGGAGGGCAAGATGGAAGAGAGCTGGAGCTGCAGTGCCCAGGTGAGGCTGACGCCGCGGGGCTCTCTGACTCACAGTGCCTGCCTGGGCTGGGCTGGGATGGGCTGGGGGGGATGAGGGACTTGGGCGGCGGGGGGGCACACCCAGCTGGAGCTCACAGAGTCAGAGTACTGAAAATACGACTGCAGTCTATACAAGCAGACAGACAGACATATCCATCCCCCTGACACAGACTTTTCCATTCCTCCAGCAAAGAGACAGACAGGAGAGCAGAGACGGGTGATGTTGTAAAGTATCTTTGCTGATAGTTTTGTACGCCACAGCAGGGAGACACAACAACTGATGTCGGCTGTAGACTAGATAAAGTCAAAAAGAGTTATACATGGAAAACTATATTTCTGATACAGAGCAGACAGAGAGAGATGGGCATCGATCACTTCTGTTAATTGGATGACTGAGACATTCCTCCCCATTCATCCAGTCGACCAGGACAGACAGACAGACAGACAGTCTCCACCTCATTATTTTCTGTAGTCTGCATAGTGTACCAAAGACAAAGGCTGTTTTTCCTTGGACACCTAATAATAAGACTCAAAATAATAGAGCCTGCAATGTCCGGTCTGCTAACCCAAAGAGTGAGCAAGAGAGAGAGAGAGAGAGAGAGAGAGAGAGAGAGAGAGAAAGAGAGAGCGAGAGAAAGAGAGAGCAAGAAGCACGCACGAGAAAGAGAGACAACTCTCCCTTTAGACAGCCCAGCAGTCCCTGGGAAAGGTGCTGCGTTCTGTCTGCAAACATTTTCCCCCCGAAAATAGACTGGAGATAAATATGGACTTGGAGGGAGAGGAGAGAAGAGATGGGGGTGCAGAGGGTGGAGCGAAGAGATTGGGGTGCGCAGAGTGGAGTGGGGGTGGGGGGGGATAAGGAAGTGGTGAAGTCAGGGAAGGGGACAGGTGAGAAGGTGGAGAGACTGAAGTAAACAAGATAACAGAGAGAGAGAGAGAAAGCGAGAGAGAGAGAGAGAGAGAGAGAGAGAGAGAAAGCGAGAGAGAGAGAGAGAGAGAGAGAGAGAGAGAGAGAGAGAGAGAGAGAGAGCGAGAGAGAGAGCGAGAGAGA
Organism: Sardinella longiceps; assembly: GCA_027497455.2. Lineage (NCBI taxonomy): Eukaryota > Metazoa > Chordata > Actinopteri > Clupeiformes > Clupeidae > Sardinella > Sardinella longiceps. Next base: position 12,452,137 of record JAODXP020000006.1, on the reverse strand, counting down.
GAGAGAGAGAGAGAGAGAGAGAGAGAGAGAGAGAGAGAGAGAGAGAGAGAGAGAGAGAGAGAGAGAGAGAGAGAGAGGTCAGAGATATGGAGAGAAGTCTGACAAGTAAGCTCACAGAGAGAATGAGGCAGTGCCGAGAAAATGAGACGGAGAGAGAGAGAGAGAGCGAGAGAGAGAGAGAGCGACTAATAAATCCAGAGTACGAATGTGGCAGACAGACTCAAGGCAGAGGAGAAAAGGAGCAAAAAAAAGAAGAGGAGGGGAAGAAAAAAAAAAAAAAAAAAAAACACACACACACAGTAGCCAGCTCCCTTCATTACCATAAGAGAGAATGAAATCTCCACCGCCAGGCAAATACCTGTCTTTTGTTTTCCCTGCTCAAAGCACAGCCATGTTAATGTGGTAAACTCTTCCATTACACAGGCCATTAGCGGGAAGGGGATCGAGCTCCGAGCCCCGTAAGCGTGACCGCACTCCACAATGCATGCCCAGAAACTGTGTACACAGACATGACAATTCTGTCAAGGGGATGGGAGGAAAGTTAAAGAAAAAAAAGATAGGAAGAAAAAGAGGAGGAAGGGGGAGAAAAAAAAAACTACAAGGTTTGATCAAATCCAATTCCATTGCAAGGAGAGGAAAGGCAAGGCAAGGCAAACGGGAAAAACGTTGCCGCTAACGTCGACCGACTCATCTCGGCAATCCGGATTTAATCCATTTTGACGGTTTCGGAATATTGTAGCGGAGCGGTCAGCATACAAATGACCTGATTTCCATAAGCGCTGCGCTCGCCGGAGCCGGCTGAGATAAGAGCCGCGAGCCGAGGAAATTCAATTAGGCCAGGAGAGGGTTCCAAAGAGGAGAATATGGAATTAGCTGGACCGGCTCACACTCCTCATTAGGCCAACAGAGTGGGGTGAGACTTGAGGGGTGTGTGTGGGGAGGAGTGTGTGTGGGGGGTGGGAGATGGGTGAGGTGGGATAGGATTGAGAGGGTAGGGGATGGTGCTGTAGTGTTTATGGGAAAATTGGAAAATGCAGAATGGAGAATAGTGTGTGTGTGTGTGTGTGTGTGTGTGTGTGTGTGTGTGTGTGTGTTGGGGAAAGGGGTCCCTGCATGGGGAGGGCAAAGTGGGATGAGACTAGGGAAGAGGAGAAGAGAGGAAATTGGATAGTACCTGTAAAAGGAAAAGTGATTGAGAAGGTGGGCCCATCCTGAGCCGCAAGGCTGGAGTCTGTCTGGAGTCTGTGTGTGTGTGTGTGTGTGTATGTATGTGTGTATGTATGTGTGTGTTTGTGTGTAGGGTGGGGGATTACCATTGAATTTACATAAAAATTGCAAAATTAATGGAGCTCTTTGTGCATCTCATACCCATTCATTGCTGTGAAGTATCTTTTGACATCTCAACTCAAATATGGCATATCGCATATCAATATAAACACGAGAGTCAATAGTGCATAGCATTTCTCTCTATAAGTATCGTTGCACAAGAAATCCAGAATTGAGATCTTGAAAATTTCTGGATTATCTCCAATCCAGCACAAAGTGATTTATTTTCTGTCCATATCAAAAGTTATCCGGTGTTGTTACTTTCATATAGCCATGACATATGCATAAATGTGATTTCAGTACCCTGGACAGCAACAGAGACAGGAAGCTGGCCAAAGTAGACACTAAAAATTGTACCAAGTACCAAGTTCAACTCCCAGTGAAAAGTAGAACCCAGTAGTTAAAGTAGGCACTAAAACAGGCCGGTGTAAAATGGCCACCTTACTGCTCATGGGTGGAGAGTTCACCATCACTATGCTGTTGATATAGCAGCAGCAAGAGAGCCTCAAGCCGGCCGCACACCGGTTCCGACAGCATTGCGGAGCACTTTCGTATCCGACAATTTTGCCTAGCACCTAGCACAGTAGCCGGTGAAATTAACATTGGATGTCAATGGGCGGCTCCGACAAAATAGACTTGAATCGTAATTCACAACCGACGGCGGAAGAGTTCGGCGCTGGTGTGCGGGGTTGCATTGAAAACAATGGAAAGGAATGTTGGAAGCGGAGTGCTCCGCACTGTGTCGGAAGCGGTGTGCGGAGCCCTTCATGCAGTAGCTAGGCTGAGAATATCCTTCAGTGGAACACTGGACATGGATCCCATCAAGTGATCAATCCCTGTTTTTTTTGGTTACTTCAGTCAATAGAATAAGTGGATGCTTAGTTCAGTCACTGGAATAAGTGGGTGGGTGCATGACAGTACAATACACACACTGCATATCCTTGGAACTGCAAAGCTTGGGACTGATGATGATGATGATGATGATGATGGTGTTGCCCTTGGTTCCCCTTTGCAGCCCTTCAGCTAAACTTTATATTTTAGAGTAGAGTCCTCTCGCCACAATCAATTTAAGATAGCACATTATTTCTGCGTAGGGGTCATTTGAAAGCATCTTAAATTCAGCTCCGCAACATCTGAAATAGCTCTAAGTAACAGAGGGAAAAGAAAGAGAGAAAAGAGAAGAATGGCTTTGCCGCTTGTTCAATGACTGTCTTAGAGGCCCGGGTGAGCAATGGCTCAGTAATGACAAAGACAATTTCAATGTTTTTCTACCTTTCTAAAAAGCCATTAGGCACAGAGGCACAGTTTGTCACTGAAGTATCAAACAACGGCAGCAGTAATGGCAAGCCATTAAATGGACGAATGGCATTTACTTCTGTCCTCTGTAGCAGCTACTGCTGTTCCTCTTGTGTGTGTGTGTGTGTGTGTGTGTGAATGAACAACAACCAATAAGGGCACTTAGTGTTTGCCTATTAAAAAATTCTGACCAAAATTAACATTTG
>JAODXP020000006.1:12404309-12444309 GCA_027497455.2 Sardinella longiceps | reverse complement strand
AGTGATTTATAACACCAGTGGACTGTGGGTAAGTATCTGGATCCAGGAGCTCCAGAATGGTGCTGGGGGATAAACAGGCCACAGGTACAATACACCAAAATTGCCACCAATCCCCATTTACCAACATTAGTAAAAAACAGCAGGGGAAAAAACTACATTGTTCACTAAGACTTTGGCTTTTGGCTGCCAGACCCTCTCTCTCTCTCTCTCTCAAGTCTACCTCTATGACTCTCAATCAGGCATCAGATGTGCTAGATAGGCCTACTCTCACTCCATTCTTGCTTCCTTTCTTTCCCTCATCCTTAATTCCTCTCCTCCCTCTATTGGCCTGCTTCCTCCTTCCTGCACTGTGTGTTGTGTGCTATTCTGCACCCACACATTGGACCTCAGCTCTGTTTCCCCTCCAAGGCTCTGCATGGAGCAGGAGTAGGAGTTGGGCTTTGGCAGGAGCCTGCAAGTCGCTGGAGCTCGCCGACCCAGCGGAAGCATCCGGAAGCTGGGGAGGATGCTGTGTGTGTGAGTGTGTGTGTGTGTGTATGCATGTGCCGAATGAAGCCACCCACTCATCTCACTGGGTGAGGGCACACAATGGACACACACTAACAAGCACACGCATGCGCGTGCACAAACATCCAGACACACACACACACACGTCAAGAGCCAGATTGAGTGAGGTCTATTAGCACAGCAAACGGTGAGCAGGCAGCAGCTCCCTGTGCTCCCTCACCCCACTGGCCCTCCCTCATAATTCATGTGTGGCGCTGCATGATTAGGCAGGATATTAATGGAGATCTCCACATTGCTCCCCAACACTTCACAATAGAGGGGGACGCACTGAGAACTGCCCTGATAAGGACTTGACTGGGGCAAGGAGGGAGGGAGGGAGAGAGAGAGAGAGAGAGAGAGAGAGAGAGAGAGAGAGAGAGAGAGAGAGAGAGAGAGAGAGAGAGAGAGAGAGAGAGAGAGAGAGAGAGAGAGAGAGAGAGAGAGAGAGAGAGAGAGAGAGAGAGAGAGAGAGAGAGAGAGAGAGAGAGAGAGGCAAGGGGTGGGCTACATAAAAACCCCACAAATAAAAGTCAGCGACTTGTGAGAGTGGCTTTCCTTTTCTTTTGTTTCTGCCACCGTCCTGGTTTTAATTTGGGTGAAGTGCCTCATCAGTCCACCCTGCTACCCAAGCCATTACTCGCCTGGCTGATCCCAACACCACCACTCTCCTGTGTGTGTGTGTGTGTGTAAAAATTCTCCAGGTGCCCCCCGCCCTTACCAAAGGAGATTTATCAGGCCAATATAAGAGGCCCACTGAAGGGAGAGTGAGTGCGCGCGTCACGAGACGGCATACTGGGGGCACAGCGCTTTATTGCCACAATTACAGAGGGTCAATTCGTCTCGCACTGAAGCCTCCATCTGACAGAGCAGCAGCCACGACAGGTAGAGAGGCAGGGAAGGGGTGGGGACGGGGGCCATAGGGGATGCTAGGCTGGGCTAGGCTCCTCTGCTTACTCACCTTCTAGTCAAGCACCCAAACACAAGCACATGGCAGTGTGTTAAAGCGCTAACTTCACTGACTGACAATCGCTTCAATTCCCGAAATAACACTTTGGGGGACTGTGTTGCTTAGGATGGAAGCACCTGCCAAATACCAGCCACTTCACTCAAAACGATATTCTGGAGCATTCCAAGCCATAGCCCTGTTGTTCAAGGTCACCAAATTCTGTCCATTAGAAAGAGAACAAGAACATGTTGCACAACACAGACTGAACAGCAAAAAAGTAAGCTTACACCAACTACCGGCAATAAGACATTGTTCCTTACTACCACTAGATTGGGCTGAAGTTTCTCATTCTTTTTCCAACCAACAGGATACCGTAACCTCCAACAACAGTTTTATGGGCTCACTTTGAATGTGTTGAAGTATCCCTACAATATCAAATGCTCTGTATATCCTATGTAGTGACATTTCACATCAGGTAAAACATTTTGCAAAAATAGCGCTGATTTTAAATCAACTAAAATCAATTGAATCAATTAAAAGTTGCAACCAAAATATGCTGCAAAAACACTTAAACTACTGTAGTGAGTTAACCCAGTGCTTGCTTTGTTTGACTGTACTTAGTTGTGGATTAAATTTATGGATTAAATAAACATGATAAGTATCTCCAAGTTTCTGGTGAGTGTTTGCATACAACCCCTAGTAGTATTGTAGGCATGTTTCATTTTGTAAAAACGTTTTGAGGGATGTTAGGACGGACGGATGACTGGGCTAAATTTAGCTTAACAATCAAGGTTTTAAAAACGTTTCATCCATGATAAGTATCTCCAAGTTTCTGGTGAGTGTTTGCATACAACCCCTGGTAGTATTGTAGGCATGTTTCAGTTTGTAAAAACGTTGTGAGGGATGTTAGGACGGACGGATGACTGGGTTAAATTTAGCTTAACAATCAAGGTCTTAAAAACGTTTCATCCATGCTTTAAGATGTTCATGCATTAGCTGAAGATATGGTTATGTGTCAGATAGCAGGGTGATGAATGCTTCTTGGCAGAAGAGGGTGAAATAAGCTCTCATGCATCTTGGTGTAGTTGCTTATGAATGGCCCAGCTGAGTGGCGCATAGGGCTGGCGCGCGGCGAGTTACAAAATCTGTCGTGCGCACGACCTCGCGAAATTCCCCTCATTCAAAATGCTGCAGCAAGACTTCTTACAAAAACTAAGAGGAAAGAGCATATAACACCAGTTCTAAAATCTTTACACTGGCTCCCAGTTCACTTCAAGGTGTTATTACTTGTCTTTAAGACATTAAATGGTATGGGTCCAAACTACATTGCTGAAATGTTAGTGAAATATACTCCTGGTAGATGACTCAGATCTAGTGGAACTGGTCAGCTTCTAGTCCCTAAGGCAAATACTAAACAAGGTGAAATGGCTTTTAGCTATTATGCTGTTCTTTGTTGGAATCAGCTTCCTATAGATGTTAGATCTGCCCCCACAACAGCTTGTTTTAAAAATAAGCTCAAAACAGTTTTATTCTCTATTGCTTTTGATTAATACCTCTTCATAGTGAAGAGCTATTGGTTCTTTTTGCCAAGTTTTTGTTTATATGTACATATTTTAACTTTTGATTTGTTTTTGTTTCTCATGATCTTAATGTTTTAGATTTTTTTCCCCTTATACTCTGACTTGTAGCTCAGCTTTTTCCCCTGGGACTACATAATAACCCAGTGTAGTACACTTTAGAGTAGAACCCCATGCCTATAGTGCAGTGCTGAGTGACGGCTAGGCCAGAGGGTGCTTGGGCCCCAGGCATTGCTCCAGCTCCAACAGTGTACCTGTAGAGAGGAGATACTGGGCCCTGGCAGTCCCACCTAGAGGACAGGACAGCTTGCTCATGGCATCTCATTATTAGCCAAAGATTGGTGGTGATGGGTGTGTGTGTGTGTGTGTGTGTGTGTGTGTGTGTGTGTGTGTGTGTGTGTGTGTGTGTGTGTGTCTGGTGAGATTGGTGGTCCTTGTCCTACTTCAAAAGTGTCTCTGTGGCTGTGTGAACTTCAGACAACCTCCGGCAGTTGGCACAGAGAATGGGAGCTTCTCAATCTTGGCACGAATGCACGCACACACACACACACATACACACACACACACACACAGCTGTTGGCAGCAGATGTCCACAGCTGCGGGTCAGTACTGTGGTGGTCCCATTCGGAGTGTGAGTGTGTGTGTGTGTGTGTGTGTGTGTGTGTGTGAGAGAGAGAGAGGGTGGACATGAGCTGCCAAACCACAGACACTTGGTTAACGAGCTGCTGCCTAGCGACTTGGGCCACTCGTACCGGGAGAGCAGCTTAACGAGTGGCTAGTCGGCATCCCCCTAAAGTTGCAAAACTAGCCTAGCTGACAAATCGGCGAGGATGGCAGTCAATGGGCTACTCAGCAACAAGGGCCTTTTTAACGAGCCGCTCGCTAGCGAGACGCACTAACGAGATGTACAAACGAACCTCTTGCAGCACATTTAGATGCTGAGCAGCCTCTTACTTTAGAACAGAGTCAGTGAATAGCACACACACACAGGGGAATGAGAGAGAGAGAGAGAGAGAGAGAGAGAGAGAGAGAGAGAGAGAGAGAGAGAGAGAGAGAGAGAGAGAGAGAGAGAGAGAGAGAGAGCAAAAGATGAAAGAGAGATGACATAGTGGGTAGAAAAAAAAAGACAAAAGTGCAGAAACTACAAAATGAAGGAGAGAGAAAGGAATATGGAGGAGGATCAAGCGAGCTAAGAAAGTGTGTGAGCATCAGTAAGTGTGTGTCTGTAGGCGTGCGAGACAGTGGGAGTGAAAAAGGACTCTGTGTGTGTGTGTGTGTGTGTGTGTGTGTGTGTGTGTGTGTGTGTGTGTGTGTGTGTGTGTGTGTGTGTGTGTGTGTGTGTGTGTGTATTGTACGGTGGCCAGATTGAAGTGCCCCAGCGATGTTGGTGCTGCGCAGGCTGTTACAGCTGGGAGGGCAGATAACGCACAGTACCATCAACATCCCTCCCCCTCTGCGCTCTTCCTCACTCCTCTCTTCCTCTCCCCCTCTCTATATCTCCTTTTCTCCCTCTCTCTCTTCCCCCCATCCATCCATTTCTCCTTCACTTTCTTACAGTTTCTCCATAACTCTTAACCCCCCCCCTTCTTTCTCTCTCTTCTCCCCCTAGTCCCTGAGCCAGCCATATTCTCATTGAGCCCCAGCCTTCAAACTCAATTAAAACCCAGTTGGAATAAATCATTCACACCCTTTAAACTCAGCAGACACAGCTCGGCTAGGCCTTAGGCTTGTGTGTGTGTGTGTGTGTGTGTGTGTGTGTGTGTGTGTGTGTGTGTGTGTGTGTGTGTGTGTGTGTGTGTGTGTGTGTGTGTGTGTGTGTGTGTGTGTGTGTGTTCACTTTAGCTTTTAGTTTGTGCCAGGATTTACAAAGAGCTCTGAACAAATCACAAAGCTTGCAACTACGGCTACAAAAAGTGGCCACACAGTGCGGCCTCTGGCCTGAATCGGTACACACAAACACACACAAAGATGGGCAGAAAAAGCACCTACATAGACACTCAGCACTGTGCTCACCCAGGCATGCATATACAAGAGAAATGGAAACACACACACACACACACACACACACACCACAAAGGAGCTTTGTGTTACCTGCCATGTTCTTTAGAGATGACTGCACTTCTCCTTCAATGTCAGGCCAGAGCTACAACCGAGTGTTTGTGAAAATAAACAATCGTGCCCTTTCTCTTTCCCATCATTCCCCCTGGCAGGACCAGTAACCATGGAGACAGAGGATTCACTGTCCTCACTTCCTTCTCATCAGCCCTGCCAGCTTTCCCTCTTTAGCTCTGTGTGTGTGTGTGTGTGTGTGTGTGAGAGAGAGAGAGAATGGACACCAGTGGCTGAGACAGACAGAGCGGAGCAAACTTCAAAGCTATTCCGCAAGGAGCTAAGCTGCAAATATGCTCAGTGCGTTTCTGTCCTTGAAGGCTGACTTTAGTGTCTGTCTGGGAGGGTCACCAACTCTGTGTGTGTGTGTTATGAGAAAATACTTCTCCAACATGTGTCCAAAAGTGTGAGTGGACATGCTCCTCCACGGCCACCCCCTTCACTGTCTGACATTCTATTAGAGGCAGATTAGGAGCCAGTCTTCTCAATTTGGGATTCTCAGAGGAGACACTGGGGTTATGTGTCCACACACCTCACTCACACACACACACACACACCAGGACACCACCCCTTTCACACTCAGACATTTTATCAAACTGACAAATACAGTCTTGTTTCATTCATGTCATATTCACATCCCAATACAGGCACTGCTGTACCCTTACTGAGAATTAGTTTCAAACACACACACACTCACTCTCTCTCTCTCCCTCTTACTTTCCTCTTTCCATCTCTCTCAAACACACACAGAACTCAATTGCTCTCCAAATACTTTGTCTTACCCTCACAGAAACGTTCTTGTGTGCACTCTCTTAAAAGCACACACACATTCTCTCTCTCTCTCTCACACACACACTTCTTTTACACACTTAATTGTCATTCCCTCTCACAACCTCTTGATCTCAGAGACGCTCTCTATTCTTCTCTCCTCTCATTCACACACACACACACACACACACACACACACACACACTTACTTGACCTCACCCACCTCTCTCTCACTGCCTGTGTGTGTATAACAGGCCCATTAATAATGCATGGTGATGAAGTGTTAAAGCTGATTACAGGCTGCATAATCACAAACACAAGACGGCCAGCCATGGAAGAAATGAAAGACAGAAAGAAGGAGAGAGAGAGAAAGAGAGAGAGAATATGAAAGAATGGAAGAGGAGAGGAGGATGATGAAAGGAGGACTGCTGCACTGTGCACGGTAATGAAGGATTCTAATAACTGAACAGTATGCTTCCATCAAGGGCATATCGGACACGTAGCAAAGTGTGTGTGTGTATATATAGAGAGAGAGAGAGAGAGAGAGAGGGAGAGAGAGAGAGAGAGAGAAAGTGAGGAAGCAAGGATGTAAATGGGAGAGACAAAGTAACTGAGTGAAAGTGTGTGCGTTTGTGTGTGTGTAAATTTCTGTCTGCAAAGTGCACAAGGTTGAATTTTAGATGTTATAAGAGAGCTCCTGCTGCCATCATTACAACCCACCTGCTGATGCAGTATCTAGGCCTATATGTGCCCTGCACTCGTGCGTATGTCCAGAAGTGTTTCATCAATTTGCATGTTTATCATTAGAGTTTGGGCGTATTTGTGTGTGTGTGTGTGTGTGTGTATGTGTGTGTGTGTGTGTCTGCCTGGCCCAGCCAAGTGTGAAGGTTTTTCAGAGTGACAGCATGCTGTGCGGGAGAGAAGTCACAGCACAATGCATGCTGGGACTGAAATAGAGGGTGGCAATAAACAGGAAGTGAGTCGACGGGAGCTTCCTGCTAGACAACAACCCTCCAACACACACACACACACACACACACACCATCATCACTGTCCTCCCCTAAACCCTCCAGCTTCACCCCAACCCCCTCCACTCTAGCTGTCTGACTCTCCCATTCACTCTGACTCTCCAGTTTTTATGTAGCCTAGTCACAATTTCCTCTCAATGCCCCATTTTCAACTCATGGTCAATAGAAAGCATACATGTAGGCTACCTACTCAATGGGACAGCATATAGCTGAGCTATTAACTACCAAAAAAAAGAAAACTAAAATAAATAAAATATCCAACTGCAATAATTTCTAACCACTGAGCCGCCAAAACAAATTAGACATGCACGTCGGGTTGGAGATTAATTAAGATAGTTTTTTCAGGTACAATTATAGACAACACTTACAACACATACTAAAATGTCAACTTGTAATGTCGCTACCAATTAAGGATCTTAAAGTGTGTCGTATTTAGTAGACAAGCTATTGTCCCAAAGGCACTTCACTTTAATGAGATTTTGACACATGCCAATGCTGACGAAGATATTGAGGATGTGTCATGACCTGGGTTTAATGTGTGTGTGCATCTATGAAATTATACTGGTGTGTGTGTGTGTGTGTGTGTGTGTGTGTGTGTGTGTGTGTGTGTGTGTGTGTGTGTGTGTGTGTGTGTGTGTATGTGTGCGCGCGCATGTATTCTCTTTTGGATAACAAGTAAGTTTCTCTGAGATGTTCTTTGTGTTCATTGACAACAGCACAAAGAACCTCTAAAAATGTGTGTTTATACAAATTAAGTTAATTAATTAACTGAATTATTTTAGTTGTACAGATCAGGACTGATAAGAAAATCTTTTTTCTACAAGATATTTCCATATACGGGCTGTCAGCAAAACTGGTTCTTGTTAACACATTTCTATAGTACAAACCACATTTGTGACATCAAAGTCTCAGAGAATCAGTCAGTGGTTTGAGAGAGAGAGAGTGTGTGTGTGTGTGTGTGTGTGTGTGTGTTTCCAATGCTAATGGAGCTAATTGCTGTTAGCAGGGATCTAATGTTCTGGAACGCTGTGATTCTGCTTGACTGCTCCCGTCAGCCATGTTTACTCCGTACCACTCTGTCAGAATTATATCTCCCTCCCGCTCCTTCCTCTCCCTTCCCCCCCATCCCATCCCATCCCCTGTTCTCTTCTCTTCCATCCCTCTGCTCCTCCTCTCCTCTCCTCCGGTCTCCTGCCCCATGTTCAGTCCTTCCCCTCCCCCCTCACTCACTCACTCACTCACTCTTCCCAGCTGTAGTGTGTTTCATTCAAATCTAACTGGCTAATTAAGCACATCAACTTACACCAGATCTCTATGTATGTAATGTAAACCCTGGGGATGAACCTCATCACATGCGGCGCGCAAGCGTACACACACACACACACACACACACACAAACACACACACAGACGATCAGTTCACTATGCACTCCGCATACGCACACACGTATATACACAGAGTTCTACGTCCACCTTATAACTTAATGTGTCGACATTAACAAATCCATTCCCATTCTTTACGGTGCCAATGTAAATGAAGCCCCTCAGCAATCCTGGTTAGAGCCATCCTCTCCCCCTCCCTCTCCTCCTGCCTGTCCACTCCACTGCATGTGTCCTGTGTGCTGGCTTGGCCTGGCCTCCATGGCCTGGCCCTGAGGCTCTACTCTGCTCTCCTCTGCTGTGCTCTGACAGGGGTCTGGAGCTCCATGGCCACTTGGGAGGCCTCCAGAGGTCTGGCTCCAGCTCCAGCCCCAGCTCTGCCCACTCGGCACTGCAATGCTCCCACAGCACCCCCTGGGGGCAAAGACTGGCAGCACAGCTCAAGGGGCTTGCAACACAACACAACACAACACAATACAACAGGGATGGATGCCCACTGACCATATTGTGGCTTTTTCCAGCAGAAGAGCGCTGGCTTGGACAAAGTGCTTTAAAAAAAAAAGATGTACTGTTAGTCTCTGACATTAGTAGTTTGTCAGTATTATGGGGTAGTTATCATCCAAATCACAACATGCATACCAAAAAATATTTTTTCCTTCTATGAAGCTCTATCTGCCACTAATGTTATTCATTTCAGCTAGCTGTGGTCAACTGCGACATTACAGCACTCACAGTCAGTGTGGCCACGCTAAAATGGCAAAGACCACACCACAAAGCCACTGGATGCAACGGCTCCAACTAAAAAAGGAACAAACAAACAAAAACAAACAAGGAAAAAAAAAAAAAAAAAAAAACAACACCCCTCAAGCAGACAACCTTTACCATCACACCTGTGCATGAGTACACACACACACACACACACACAGTGATCGCACCAGAGTCCAGCTGAGTGACAGCACTGCTCTTGCACACCAGGAGAGGAGACGCAGAGCATGAAATTAGGCTTCTGCTACGCCAACCCAGTGACAGCCAAAGACAGTCGGAGTCTACGAAGAGTGTGTGTGTGTGTGTGTGTGTGTGTGTGTGTGTGTGTGTGTGTGTAGGAAAGAGACAAGGGGAGTATTAGAAATGGAAAGCAATGCTGAGGAGTAGGGAGAAAATGTCAGAAAGAGATAGTGATTTAGACAGTGTGAAAGGGGAACAGAAAGAGTGTGTGTCAGAGAGTGTGTGTGTGTGTGTGAGAGAGAAAAATAGAGAGATGGCTGGCCTGTGCAGTCGACAGAGGAAGAGGCCACAGAGGCAGGAAGGACTGGAAACACAGTCTGGCCTCCTCCATCACTCAAACAGAGAGGAGGGGGGGGACAGCAGTTTCTGAACTGATGTTACCTCTTCGACTGACTGAACTGCCATAAAATAGATTTTTCCTGATGACAGAGCACTCACTACTGTGTGTGTGCGTGTGTGGTGGGTGTGTGTGTGTGTGTGTGAGTGTGTCTTACTTCACATCTATAATGATAAACAAAGAGGTCCGCACACCGATATAAAAAAAATGCAAGAGGGAGCTACATTGGTGTGTGGACCACTTGATCCAGCACCCTTCTAAATATGGAGAAGGTCAGTCACACCATTTTACTCATGACTTGACATCTTTGCCTTTGGTGTGCCAACTCCTCATAAACCTGTATCTGACTGCACTCAACAAGCCCAGTACTCCAGTCAGAGACAATATTGCACACGCGCACACACACACACACACACACAAAAGAAAAATCTGTGTAGAGCTGGCTCTGTCTACACAACAGCACCCTAGTGCACACACAAAGACATTACATTAAAAAGCAGTGATAGCATCTAAATGTCCAACAAAATGAAATGACTAAAGACACACTAGAAGAGGAGTCTATAAATGTCTATAAAGACTGACTGAAACATCAAAAAGAAAGAAGTAAATTAAATAATAAACTCAAGATTGCACTTCTGGATAAAAGGCTGGATATACTGCCTCAACAGTCGACTGGTAACAGCTCTTGGCTGACTACGCCTGGAGTCAGGAACAGCCAAAACAAACAAACAAATAAACAAACCATGAGAAGTCATGATTAAAATGATACCGGTTTTTAAGGGCTTGAGAAAACTTGAAAAAGGAATCATAAGGGATGTTGCGTATTTCTTCAAAACCCGACTACAGACAGACTGGTTTTAACTTCAACTTTTTTATTCTTACTGATACAGACAGAAAGATTGAGAGCACACTTATCCATTCGTATTATAACAAGATATCTCAACCAAGGTATGTAGGTCTAGATCATGCACCTGTAGTGCTCTTGGTGGTGGGAAACCGCTTCATCGCCCAAAGTGAGCCGTGACACAGCCGTCAGGGGTGTAGTCATGCTCTTATGGGACACCTATGGCAGCCTCCACAGTCAAGGTCTTCAGTTGTCTGATAGTCTCTGAACGTGTGTGTGTGTGTGTGTGTGTGTGTGTGTGTGTGTGTGTCCGTAGGGATTCCACCCAGGTTATGTAGACGGAGATGAGAGAAGGAAAGAGCGGGAAGGTCGCTTCTGTTCTGTTCCGGCTGGTGAGGGAAGCACTTGCATCAGACACGCTATTTAAAGACTTTAGCGAGGGAAAAGGCCCAGGGAATAAGCGCTCTGCTAGCATTACGCCCGCAGGCGAATGTCATTGAGTTTGTTATAGTGCTGCAGAAATACAGGCATTCCTCTGGCGCCATCTGCTGGATAAGCTAGGAACTCCATTCCCCATCAAAAACAAGCTGGCCATATGGACTCCAATGCCAATAGATAGTTTAACAGGTTCTAAAACCAAAACTCTAAAAATTAAGTGAGCAGTGATTTATCTAAATGTGTATGCTTGGTCCATTTTACAAACACATGAAACAACGAGCAAAGAAACGCTTAACTGGACAAAGTGGCGGAGTGATTACCCAACCCCTGTGGCCTTCTTTAAGTGTCCGTGGGCCAAACCTACAGTGAGTCTGACCAAGAGGTCACACTGTGCCCCTGCAGCCTGCCACTCAAACATGCTTAGCTTGCAGCGGGCACAGATGCCAGAGCAAAACAGCCATGGGGCACGGTGGGCAAACCACTTGGCCTCGGTGCCAACCTCATCAGTGGCGACGCTAAATCCTTGTCACCAGTCACCTTGGCACGCCGGGGCTTGGCATCGTTTCCGTGGCAACGGCTTAGGGGAATGCATAAGACCTGCAGCTCGGCGTACTTCACGAGCTGAGCTGTGAGACGCCCAGAAGGGAAAGGAAAAGGAAAAAGACTCATGCTCTCCTTCACTCTATTTGCCCCCCTGAACATTTCTATGCTACGGGATGCTTGTTTTTACTTGCTAGGGCCTACCTCTTGTATCTTTCCAGTGCCTGTTGAGGTGTCCAGCACTTGACAGTCACAGGACATTGCTTGTTTGTGTATTTGATCACGTGTGTATCTTGTCACGGATTCTATGGGATGCTTGAATTTCCTTCGGGATAAATAAAGTACTCTTATCTTATTTGTCTTATCAGGCCTACTGAATAATAGCATAGTGCCCGCACCACACACTTAAACATACTGACTTCGTTTCCAGTCACAAATTCTCTCTGACTGACTCTTCATGTCCACTCAGAGTCCTTTTACTACGGTATGAACTGACTACATGACAAGCAGATCCGGGTTTGTTAAAGGGAGCAGATAGCACCAATTTTCATTGCCATTCATTTCATTTCTAGCAGACAGAAGTGCTTATTAGTCCTAATGAAGTGTTTGGAAAGTTCTAGGGTTAGCGAGGGAATTAGGTTAGGGTAAGGGTTGGAAGGTTAGTGAGGACATTGGGATTTAGGCATGCGATCTCAGAGGACTCTGTGCAATATTGCATTTTTGAATGTCAGTCAACAGATCATGTCAGGCCTGTGCTGGCTGGTGGATCAACGTTGGCTACCAAACATCTGTCTGAAGTGCCAAGTGTGCTTGTTGGGCTAGGCTATGCTGAGAACACATGCTAAAACTTGAGCGCTTGAAGGTCTGATTCATTCACAGCAGAGATGTTCAAAGGAGCCTGAACAGTAGATAACATGCTGCAAAAGCATTGTGTTTTTTAGGAGCTTTGTGTGTGTGTGTGTGTGTGTGTGGTGTAGAACTTGGAGCAACAATGTTAGCAATGTTAGAATGCAATGCAGAGGAACCAGCCAAGACAACGGTACTGACAAGCAGAGGTATCACAGCCACAAGAAACATGCCCCCATCTTAACAGACAATGTACACAACACACACACACTGACACACACACACACACACACACACAGACACACAAACACACACACACACACACACACAAATCTATCATTGCCCAAAGCAAAAGGGCATAGTAGTTCAGAACTGACAGGTGATGGCGCTTCAAAGGAAAAGATGAAGCACTTCACTGAAATGGCTGGTGGAAAAAAGTAAGTTCTTCTTTGGAGTGGAGTGTCAGTCAAGTGCCAAATTCTGAATACGAAGAAAAGAGAAAACAAACACACTCTCTCACTCACACACACACACACACACACACACACACACCGAGCAGAAATACTCCAGGGCATCTTCTGGTGGAATATAGTTTAGGGGTACAGAGAGGAAGGGAGGAGAAAAAAAAATAAGAACAGTCATCTGCTCCAGAGTTGGAGGTCAGAATGTCAAACGGAGTGCACATGGGGCAGCAAAAAGAAAAAAAAATAAATAAAAAATACTGGCAAACTAAAATTACATGGCAAACATCAATTTCCTTACGGCACAGAGTTAAATAGCTGAAAAGCTTTTCAACAAAGCCCTGTGAATGCTTAAGATTTTGTTCAAGTGAATTTGCAAAGAGACAAAGAGAATTTGCAGAGAGAGAGAGAGAGAGAGAGAGAGAGAGAGAGAGAGAGAGAGAGAGAGAGAGAGAGAGAGAGAGAGAGAGAGAGAGAGAGGGCTGGGTGAAAAGAGTTTCTGCGCAGTGACTTGTGCTTTTCATGCTACCTACAGACAGGACGCGGCGAGCTGGAAATTCAGCAGAGCTGCGTGGGGAATGAGAGGAGCTTAGAGGTCATTTGCTGTCTACTGTGAAGTCCTGGGGGAGCCTGGGCACTGTGACAAAGACCAAGGGCACGTTTGTGGACACACACACACACACACACACACACACACTCTCCAGTTCCTGTATTACTCTCTCTTTCTTGTGCACATCCATACATGTAACAACAGAATGACAGCTAGCCAAGTATGCACATACACAGCCAACAGGCACACACACACACGGTCGACATTACAGCCTTGTCAGCAGGTCTTACTGCTTGTATCGCGCTGAGAGCGCAAGCGACAGAGTGCAAGCAGGCGCACACACACACTAACACACAAAGAGAGGAAGTTAAGAGTGGTCTACTTCCTGTCCGTCTCATGTGGTGCGTGAAGTGCAAGAATGATGGATGGTGAGAGAAAGTGACACGAGCGAGCAGGCAGCAGCAGCAGCAGCGGCAGCTTCACACATGGTACGGCTCTTGCGCAGACACAAAACACACACGCAAATTTCATGTGGAGTGTATTGCTCAACTGCAGGACACAGTCTCACATTCTTTTCTCTCTCTGAACTCTCCTAAGCGACCCCCCCAAACACACCCTTGCTGTTGTGCACTTCTAAGGCCGCCCCCCGCTGTTGTGCACTGATTTAACAGATGACGGATCCCTACTGCATGTGAGCACGTGTGGCGTTCAAGCCAAGCTTCTGGTGGCTCTGGCCATGC
Source organism: Sardinella longiceps (assembly GCA_027497455.2). Classification (NCBI taxonomy): domain Eukaryota; kingdom Metazoa; phylum Chordata; class Actinopteri; order Clupeiformes; family Clupeidae; genus Sardinella; species Sardinella longiceps. The sequence goes on along the minus strand of JAODXP020000006.1, from coordinate 12,430,195 downwards.
ACCTCCAGATGTGCTCTGAGGGCCTCTGGGCTGCAGGCATGAGGAGAGCTGGGCTGTAATAATGAGCTAACACAGGGTAGGCATGTGGAGCTGGAAGGAGTGTGTGTGTGTGTGTGTGTGTGTGTGTGTGTGTGTGTGTGGTCGACTGTGGAACAGTGTCGGTAGCCATTGCTGGCAGAAACTGCGTGATCCATAGCCTGTTGTAGGAGTGGAATTGACTGGAACACATGACGACATATGGAATGAGCAGATGATTACGATGGATGATGATGCCATTGTTGCTTGTGACGGTAGTTGTTCCAATTCTCGCCACCGTATCTAGTGCAATCAACAGGGTCGTGCAATATGACTGTGCTTGAACGACAACAAACCATAACTATAAGAAGAGAGAGTGAGTGAATGAATGAATGAAAAACAAGTTTAAAAATAGAAGTTTCATTTTTATAGGCCTCAAAAAAAAAGTAAAACATTTTTAAGATTACAAGTTTTGTTCAAATTTTGTGCTTCCTTGCATCCTCACTTTCATCTCAGACAGATATTTAATCTATCTGTATTATTATATGCTTTGATAACACTGCCTCACGGAGTCATGCCAGACAGAGAGAGAGAGAGAGAGAGAGAGCTGCTCTTTTCAACACAGCATACCAGTGTGTTTATGGATGTGAGAGCATGGTTAAGTGAGGGAAATCAACAGGGACCAAGAGAGATTGATGTGCCTGCACATGTGTATGACTGTGTCTGAGAGAGAGAGAGAGAGAGAGAGAGAGAAAATGTGTGAGTATATGTCAGTAAGACACAAAGAAAGAGATAAAGACAGAAAGAGAGAGGTGCGGTCGTGTGTGTGTGTGTGTGCGCATGTGTGTCAAGTCAGCTTATTCAGGCGTTCTGGTGAGCGTCCCTCCAGCCTCGCCATATCAGCAGAGCAGAAGCCCAAAGAATGCCCAATCAGCCGAGAGGCAACACACTGGAGTTTGAGATAAGCCTTTTCTCCCTCTCTCCCTGTGTGTGTGTGTGTGTGTGTGTGTGTGTGTGTGTGTGTGTGTGTGTGTGTGTGTGTGTGTGTGTGTGTGTGTGTGTGTGGTCAGGCTCACAACAGTAACCAGTTGAACAGGACAATTAGAGATGCCATACGGACAGGCTGGCTAGCCCAGACATCCAGTAAAGCCTGTTAATAACGGATTAGGCTACTGGTGAGAGCACTATGCAGCATTAGGTAGATATCTAGTCCTCTAATGACAACAGAGGGGTATGGTGATTTTTGTGTGTGTGTGTGTGTGTGTGTGTGTGTGTGTGTGTGTGTGTGTGTGTGTTAGGTGTTGAAGGGTGGGAGGATTGGGGTTCACAGGGGGACTGGGGGGTCATGGTGAGGGTCACCTTTGCCACAAGGTCACAGGATGTGGCACGATGCAGACATGATGTAGGAACAAGTGAGGAGTGAGGGGTGCATGCCGGCTCACTTCCAGACACAACACCATTAGAGTTTGACAAACACGTGTGTGTGTGTGTGTGTGTGTGTGATGCTTTTATCTTCGAGATGAGCCCCTCCACCCCCACATCCCTTTGTCTATGACTCACAGTAGGAGCATTCCGTGCATTAGCGTTTGATTTGTTTGGCTCATAAATTCTGCCTTATTTCTCCGTTCTCCTTCAGAGGACATGCCATCAAGTGCATCCTGTCATGAATGCACAAACTCCTACCGCCAAACCACACACACACACACACACACACACACACACACACACCGTGAAGACGTATACAGGACTAGAGGTTCATCGCTAGGCAACAAGCATGTTGGTGTGGACAACACTGGGCAGCTCCAGAAAGCAATCTGGTGATGTAACCTCTGAATCACATACACACATTCATACATATGAGCAAACACACACACACACACACGTACACACACACACAGGTCAGGATTAGGGGCAGGCACAACTCAACAGGGAATTACCAGTGCCATCATTCAAAGCGGGCCAGCCTGCTCCATGGGAATTGTTTGCGAAAGCCAAAGTGATACGGGAGTGTGTTTGCATTTCACCATAGGAGTGAGAATAGGTCACTGAATTAGCTTTCAGCTGGCAGAAAAAAGGGAAAGTGGTCAGCAAAAAAAAAAAAAAAGATTATTCAGTTTATGGCCACCTACTGTACATGTCTGTGTGTGTTTGTGTACGAGTAGTATTAGTGTACACACAAACATGTCCCTCCCGGCTCATTGCCATTCAGCCACAGTTGATTGAGCCTTACCTCTCTGTCTGAACTCATAACAGCGCCCATCAAGACACGTCGCTCATTCTCATTCAATTCAACAAGCTTTATTTGCATGAACATTCATACAGACACAGTGTTGCCCAAGCATATAGTGTAAGCATAACATGTAAGATATCAAAACATCCATCAATTGTAATTAGCCAGCATGTGAATTAAACATAACTCTCTCTTTTCCGCACTCTGGTCTACAGGTCAACTGAGGATGTGGCCTTTTCACTCCACCAAGACAACCAATCCCAGCACAGCAGAGGGCCAGACGCAACCAATCACCTGCATGCACCACCTAAAGCCTTAATCAAAACCAATTTAGGCGAGACGCTCAGAAATAAAAGGCTAATACGACTAAGGACGGCTGTGGATAACTGATGTACTTAGTAAACAGAGCATACCCTCTAGGGCCCTGTTTACCGTTTACTCAGTCAGGAGCTATTGTCACAACAACAACAAACATCCTCAGAGAAGAGAACCAAAGAGCACTTGTAGATCTTGTATCCCCTCGCCAATAATGAGTCTCTGGATCTGTGGCTACATAATAAACCAGCCAGCTGTCAGTTTCATTACAATTTCAAATCATCTCTCTTCCACACATGCTAATTACGATAAGCATAAATCACTATGGAGGAGCCAGGGAAACCTTGGTTATGGAACAGGCCGAAGAGAGAAGCCGATCTGTTGATCGGCATAAACCATGAATATTTTTTACTACATGCGACAGTCAATGACTAATGGATATGTATTGCCGTTTTGAAAGCAAACTGCATATTGGTCTCTTAGTGAGTATATTTCCATGCAAACACTGTTATACTGATATAAGCTATATTAAAAAAGCTATTAGGCATCATTAGGGTTATACATCATACTAATTTTCTGAATTCCAGTTTTATCATTCTGGATTCAGTTCTGCTTAAGGAATGCCCAATTTAGTACCATAAAGGTTTAGCCTAAAAGCAATGAAATTGAGTTAAAATTCAAAATACAATGATAAAGCACATAATTACATTTAAAACAGCGTTCGATGCCATGAAAACATGTTGATGCATGACCTGTTTACCAAGAAAAGGTCCTGGCTGATACCCTAGCTATGCATGTCTGTGCTGGTAGTATTAGTATAACTTCTTATTTAGAATTGACTTCTGGTTCCAATGCGACGCTAGTCAATGACAGCTCATACAACGACACCGTAGAGCAGAGAGAGAAAGAGAGATAGAGAGAATGAGAGATAGAGAGAGACAGGGAGACTGACACCTGTCAGACCAACAAAAGCAGCAGGGCGTGTTGGCAGGGACAGACACTTGAGATTCCGGTAGCCGGCCGGTGGAAACTCCTGAAACAACAGGAGCAGGAAACCAGAGCCGCCGGTGCTGTCGTGGAGAAGGCCAATGACGTGCACTGTGTGACAGGCAATTCAACTGTGGCTCAGGTGCTCCAGTAGGCCCATACACACTACACACACACCCGCCAAATAGCATCTGAATGTAGGCCACCAAAAAAAACTTGGGAACACACACATACTCCTACAACCACCCTCCACACACACACACACACACACACACACACACACACACACACACATTTCTTTTTTTTTTTTACTTTTTCTCTCTTTTTTCTTGGTTTCCATCTAGCCAAGTGCTGTTTCTGTAGCAGCACATGTGGTGGGATAATAAAGTGGGATTTGGGTCCAACAATGGCCTCTCATACTTAAAGAGATTATACAGCGAGCGGCGCACGTGAGCCAGAGCAAAAAAGCCAAGTCTGCCAGTACAATGACACACAATTACTCCTCCAATGAAAAGGCTTGGTTTGGGTTGGTGGAGCACTCTGACGTCAGTGATACAGGGAGAGAAGGAGAGAAAGCAAAAGTGACAGACTGATAGATAGAAAGGAAGAAAAGCCAACAGAAGGTCGGAGGATGAGTAGCTGGAGAGCTTTGGAGAGTAGCCTACATTTAAAAGCCTGGAGACAAGAGAACCAGAGAAAGTGACAGAGACTGGCTGTCGCTGGGGACTTGATGAACATGACCATGCATGCAGTGACCCACTGAACGACTCTCTCTCCCTCACACAGGCGCATAGCACCTGCAAAGAAGCTCAGAAGCACTGATTTTTCTCTCTCTCTCTCTAAGCAGATCCACTTTTCTGACAGGCAAGGGAAAAGAGAGGACAGGATTGGTGGTTATACCCTAAGACATTTCCATTGACTCATACTGACAAAGCATGACTGTTCACTAAGAAACAAAACAGATAAGATCAGAGGCATTACAACATCTCCAACTGACTCACAGATCTACCTTCAGCTATACTCTAATGATGCATTTTCACACTTAAGGCCTTAACCAGCCTTCCAAAAGAGTAGTAATACATCTATTGATAGGGTTTATGGACATACACGCCCAATTAGATAGATCTGCCCAAGCATTCTAACACACTTTCTGAGCTACCATATTAAATATGGGCCTATGCTTATGTTCTTCTGAGACACTTCTGGGATCATTTTAAAGGAGAAATCCAGAGTAAATCAATCCCAGACCAGCTGTTCAAACTCACCTGCTGTAGATATAGGAAAAAGAATAAGAAAATGTGATACAACGTAGCCTAGGCCGAGCAGTGAACCAGTAACTAACACTAAGTGAGTGGGATATAACTTGCTTTCAGGTTCATTTCACTGGGCACCATTCGGTCAGCATTAGTTAGTGGTTTCTATCGGTCTATGTAGCATTACACTTTCTCATTCTTTTTCTTAAAGGGTACATTTCAAGTACAACTGGGAATCACTTCCACAAGGTAGATACTCCTCTAGCCTACCTTGCAGAATCTAAAATATACATGAGTATTTGTAAAGCCATACAAGGTCACCATGCTTAAAGACTGGATCACGACAACGCTATGAAATGTACAGTATCAAGTTGTTGCATACACTACCATTGTGGTCGAATGGTCCATTCGTGCTTTTCCAACAACAAGCCATTTCTGACATCAGTAATGTATGGACAAGTTGTCTGTGAACGATGCCTTCGGCCCTCTGACAATAGCATTCGAATGAAACTTAACATTAACGTTGACTCAATGTGCCTTCGAACCCAAAAGAAATTTGGGAACCATTAATATTGTTTAAAATGCTTGCGCAGAAGACAATCATGTTATTAGCAAGGCTAGGTCAGTCGCTGCCATGAACGTTACCCGTCATATCAGACATGTCATAAGATCAGCGACCGGTTGCACAGTTGAAAAAATGCCCTAAATTGCAATTTGTCACAGACATCCGTTTAATACATCTTTACATTAAAGAGTGGAGTCTATGGGGAAATATTAGCTGTGCTGACGTAGCTACAAGTTGCTGGGGCAAGCGTTCATTCAATCCCCTTACGCTAGCTACAAACTCGTAAACGTCACACTCCCTTTTTGTCACTCATAAAACGGAGTAAGAAAATGATGTGTCACGGGTTGCAGATAGGCTAGGAAAAAACTATGTTTTCCATTCATAAATAAATAATAATAATGCCAAGGACATGGCTTTCTACGAGGTCCCACCTCTCGTCTTAGCCAGCTAAGCAGCTAACAGGCGATCCGAGCATCTGATGCTAACTAGCCAACGGGTGGCAGCAGTTCATGGACCTCTCTGAATAACTACTAGGAAGCTAGCTAACATAGCTAGATGGGTATGCTATTACCTGGCTGGTCAGCTAACATTCCACACCTCACGACCTGCTTGTTGTCTCCCGCACTTAACACATGGTTGTACATTACACACAAGACGTTACATGTATTTGGATGTAATCATCTATGGCATGTAATAGAAATGGCAGTCATGGGAATTTGCGTGTACATTCACGAAGCAAAAGCGGTGGTTCCACCAAGGCTTAACATTACCTTTAGCCTCGCAGTCGGCGCAATATTTGTTGTCTTCCTCCCTTAGCATTTTGGACAGTATGGCCTGGTGCTGTTCATTGAGTTTTTGGGCCTTTTCTCTCTCCGATCGCGTCGTCATTTTGCTCACTGTTTGTTTTGCTGTTCTTTATGATATCGCCGACCTTGCCCGTTTTAAATGTGGTTAACTTGTTCGCGTCAGATGGCAGACCATCCCCCGGGGTAACGCAGCAAACACACAGCTGGGAAGGGAAAAGACTGAAGCGGAATATGGCAGAGAATTGTAAGCACCCGGAAGCGGAAGGTTTTTTTGTAATCTTGATATTAAACGTGATTTAATTGCGAATCTGATTAGTTCTACAACAGCAAAAACACCAGCATGCCCTCTGGCAGTGACCACGGGTGTGATATTAATTTCATGTGTGTACAACTGTGGTAAAAGGTACTTTTTCTTGGTTATGTTTGACCCTACATGCGTCAAATTACGTAAAGTTTGACGCACACAACTCGTATCTGATGACGTCGAGGTTATAGTGATTTGAATGAGCAGTGAACACCCTTGCAGGTTGGTAGGCCTATTGTATCTTTACAGCCTACTTTAAATTTAGCTCTCAATTCAAATCCACACACAGAATATTTTCATTTTTAACTTTTACATTTACAACATGAATGAAATTTTGTGTCGGAAATCACTGCCATTGTGTTATATTAGCCTATAAATGCAAGTCAGTTTCCTGTAATGACCTGGGCCAAACAACGGGCCACAAAATAACGTAAGAGTTCTGTGGAGTTCAATCCAAAGGCAGTTTTCTGTATTCTTAGAAGAACAGTCATAAGCAATGTGACCAGTCCTACAAAGACAAGCTGTTGAGATCTACCTTAGCTACCACATGGAACTGTAAGATGTAAATTGCAAATATGGTTCAGTGACAAGCCTGGGTAAATTAATCCAGTTAGTTTATCTAAGTTTGACACTAAATCACCCTTGAATATACTGCACCAGAGGAGGAAATTTCAACATCAGATGACTCCACTACTTACTGTAGCACCAAAGACTGGTAGATTTGTCTAATTAGTGCACAGGCTAATTAGTGAAATTGTGCACAGGTGGGACCAATAGGCTATGCAGCACAAGATTTTACATTGATCAATTAACAGTGCAGATTCCAAACAATGATGCAAGTATTTAGAAATCAATAAGATCAGAGCATGATTCGAACAAGGCGGTGCCAGGTTAATACTGAACAAGTAACCTTCCATTCATGGCATAGGAATAATAATAATAATGACATTGATGATATTCCAACATTGTGTTCATATGTGGTTCAGAATGTGGGGAAAATATGGACAACGAAGCAAGGTTTAAAACATGACAATCATACATTTGGCTAAATGTTGCGTTCTTGAAGCCATTCACAAAAATGGCTCATTTTATGAGGCCTTTTGCGCTTAAAATGTGGACTAAGACTAATCCAGGTCTATTTGTCTTAACGTTAATTGTATGAAATGATGAGCTTTAAGGACTTATCTAAACAAAAGTGATTGATTAGTCTTAGTCCGCATTTTAAGCGCAAAAGAGGCTTCATCTAGCCAAATGTATGATTGTCATGTTTTAAACCTTTGATTAATGTTACTTTCAGGTGATTTCTACTTGTTCTTACCATGCATTCAGGACTAAGAACACATGAATGCAATCTTGTGTGGGAGCAAGAAGGGGAGACTCGGGGATAATTTTACAACAAATTTGCCCAGTTGCTGATTCGTCATCAACATGTTATCATTTTGTGGCTAAATTGTAGCCTATGCTGACATGAAAGTTCAGTGATGCCTAACGTGACTTGTGAAATAATGCAGTTTTGTTGATGAAGGGTGAATGTCCTTTCAAAATCACTTCCGAGATGATTGTGATTTTCATGTTTTCGGTCTTGCTGTGGCGTCCATTTTTCCCCCACATCCCAAAAATAAACACATGAACGCTAAAAGTCAGAATATCATCATGATCATCATGTTGGGAAAGCGCTCATTACTCACAAACACTCTGAATGATAATTTATTTTAACTATTTTGTAAATCTACATCTGAAGCACCACATAATTAAATATCAAATACAGACATGAGTGACAAACGTTTAATTTGTCTCACAAATACACCTACTGTATAATAGAGAAGGAATGACTTCGGAGCAGCTGCTCAAACTGTACATGTTGTGTCATTCAGATTAACAATTCTTGTGCAAACTATTGAGCGAAGATACACCACTTTCAAGATTAAGCACTCAATTTATGTGGAACTAACAATGATGTTTCCCTAAACAATAAGTACATTCAGCAGGTATCCATGGTTTTACTCAATTATCTGGATTAGATCCATCACACCTTATGCATAAATGATTTGCAAGTGCAACACTTCACTTGAGGGTTCATTCATTGTGATGTGCATGTGCCAGTAATGCATTTGAGCTGGTCTAGAAGTCAATGCAACGGCCTTTTCTTTCCCAGTCTCCGTAGCGTGTTGGCTCAGGCCCCCTTGGTCCACCTTTCTCTTTAGTTTCAGGGTTCACATCATCGGGAAATTCTGCATAGAACCCAAAATTATAGCAAAAAATACTGTGTTAAACAATGTAAGCGTGTCATGACTTTCAAAATAAGATGAATACAACATGATTCAGCAATTCATAGGCCTAGATGAAATCCCTATAACTCTAATGGGAATGAACTAATTATTCAGCTGTAGCTACCGCTCGCTATGATCTCTCCATCCATATGTTTATTTTAAACATAAAAGTAAGAATAATAAGAACCAAAGACAGTTTGGTAAAGTGTCAGTTAGCGCTGATCTACCAGACATGACCAAATAACTTACTTTCAAGGGGATCCTTTGTTTTGGTCTCACTTTCATCCATGTCAAAACGTCCCTGAGGTGTTTTCGCTTTTCTGAGTGGTTCTTTATCCTTAGCTACTCCACTCGCTGTCCTGCAACATGCTTTGTAGCAAAGGTAAAATCACATGGGCTGGACGTTATAACGTTAGTCATGAGGCAGGAGTCGTTAAACTAACGTTAGCTAAGATATGCCAGTGTAGAAGCTTATCGATATTTAGTAACGTTAATTCATCGAGCTGGCTTCTTTAGTCTCCCCTCTAACATAACCTACACTTTGCAGTGCACTTTGTGTTTTGTAATCAATATAACGTTACTGTATAGACAAAGGTGCTACTGCTGTGCTAAATGGCAGCACACTGGCACACAATGTAAACAACAAAACGATGGATAAAGTAGGCATTTGCTTACCTTTAAGAGTGGACTCTGCAAGCAAACCTTTGCATAGAATGCGCCTTGTGGATGTGAACACGTGTGTTACAGACATTTCAGCTATATCAAAGAACTCCGCAGATTCTTTGCCAGGAATCGCTGAGGACAAGTGTAGTTACACAAGTGTCATGTTTTGGCTATTAAAAATGACGTTTTAGTCTTTGGCGTCATCACTCGGGGCCGACCCTCCCTCTGCTCAAAAACGCTACAATGTCGCCCTCTAAAGATTGCAAGTGTGTTACTACATGAGCAGAGGTGGTTGAAAAAATGTAGCAGTATAATGACCCTATTTTGTGTAGGCTGCACCTTTCTGTAATGCATAAGTAGTAGGCATATTCTGATTAGGCCTATAAATTAACGTTGTACTATAGGCTTCTCTTAAACTCAGTGATTTATAGACTTATTAGCTTAGTAAATCGTTTTGTCAGTCAAGGTAGGCTTATGTGAAGGACTACATTTGGCAAAAATACCAGGGATATAATTCCCCATGTGATGACTTGTTTTACCAGCATTTATTCTTTCCTTATGGGTTGTTACATTAAACCGTTGCCTAATGCAGTTATTTTTCAGAGACCGCAGAAGAGAAAGAAAATGTGTAAACCTGTGTGTAAAGCAGCAAATGTTTTATTCATTGTTTGTAAATCTATGCCTTGTTTGACAGAAGTGTTGAATATATACGGAAACAAATAAATAGGCCTACATAAGTAATGTGGCTTATGGTTTTTTGAGGTTGCTGTGTGATTAGGCTACAGAATGCAGAATACTGCACATAAAGTGTTGCTCAAAAACAGGGACAAAAAAATTACCAAATAGAAAGTCATGTAATTTATTACAAATGAGTTGTATAAAACCTACACAGGTTTTTAATGAACATAACCAGAATGTCTAAAACCAAAACTTGGGACAAATATTTGCATGCTTGGTTATGGACTTCGATGGAACCATTTCATATTTTTAAGAAAAGTACATATTTTTGGATATCTTCTTAAACTTTAACATGAAATAAACAAATGGTTTACTTGATGGCTTTTTTTTTTCTTACTTTTTTTTTTTTTTTTTTTTAAACATTTATTTCAATAGCTACAAGGCCTAAGAGAAATGTTCTCCCAAAGAACTGTATAAGGAACAGTTGATTACAGATTATCCCAAGCCTCTACACTAGAATTTGAAATATGTCATCTATATCTCTGAAGGCTGAATTTGAGCATACCACACTTAATTCAGAGCCAATGAACATTTGTCTTGTACATTTTACAGAGCTGAATACAGCCTGAAAAATGCTACCCTGATCAGCTTGTTATGATACCTTGTTTCCCTTTAAACTAGAATGGAGACATCAAATATGCCTCTGGCATTTCTCATCCAGAATTTGCAGTGCTGGTGACAAGATGTGTCCTGTTATGACCACTGATTTACTTTTAAGTATCTGATATGTAGAGGCACAAAACAATACCCTGATACCCTGTACTTTCCATTACAGCTGGACAAAATGGACAATAGACAAATCTATTGGAAGCACTTGCAGACCCTTTTCATTTGACAGAGCTTCATCTCATTCATCCGCAGGTAGGGCCATAGCTTTTTTATTATTGTTGTGTTCTGGCTAGGTTTCAAGTAGCAACTGAGCGTGATCAGACCTATAAATCAGAGCCAGTGTGATGAGAGCCAATGTGATCCTTTATGGAGTTGTCTTTATAAAGGCTAGGGAGATTCTGCTCACTAATACTATTTGAAAAATGGTTTGGATTTCAGTCGTGTTTGTTGGGAAATAGGGAACGAAGGCATGGTGCATTCAAAAATTATGAAAAAGTGATGATGAAACGGAACACCACATTCCTTTGCTCGCAGTGGGAGAGAGAGAGAACGAAAGAGGTTTCTGCACAGTCTCAGAAACACTCCAACACATCTGCCCAGGGTTAGCCTCACAAACATAATGTAAGACACTCCCTCCAGAGCTGAGAGGCCGTCCATTTATCATGCAACCACTAATGTCACTCATTCTTTGGATAATCCCATCCATCATAAAGATGACTGGTATTCAGACATATTATCAAAAATGGTTACAGTCCACAATCACAACTTCAGATCTCACAACTTTTGTCTTTGCATTCATGGTAATAAGTGCATTTTTATGGCAAGTAGGGAACACAAAATACATGAAACTCAGTGTTGACTTATGAGCACTGATATATCTATTTGTAAACTGCTATTTAATCACAGATCAATGTGAAAATGTGTGTGACTTTTAAGTGCTTTTAGTTGACACATGTGAAGATGCATGATAAGGGCCTGGTACTGCATGAATGAAATTAGTAGTATGCCTATCTTACTTATCCATTGCAGATTGGCAATAGAAAAGACAGATTGGCAAGAGGAAAAGTTATGTCATGAAATGTTTCAACTTCAGTCATTAGACAAATTAAACTGCAAAACTTGTCCACCATGGAAAGCAAGGTGGCCCAGTTCCTGTGCTTATTTTGAAATATTGGAAGGGTTTGGCCACCTCTGTTGCAATAATCAAGTGTAAAACCAGTGAATTTTGTTTGCCAACTTTGTTCCTGTTAGGCACATGTTTCTGCCGAAATTAGGATGGGCTACACGACTAATTTATTAAACGTGCCCCCTTCAAAAAATAGAATTAAAATAAGAATGAATTTATATAGTGCAAAACAAAAGATGCATTTTAGACCAGAATTAATAGACAATGATGAGTCCCGATACAGTCTAACAGCTATGAATCTGTATTTGAAACATTCTAATTTTAAGCCTCAAATTAATTTATCTTGTCCCTATGACGTTAAGTTGTGGAAACAACATAGCCCATTCCTCTTGTTTCTTCTTCCCGTTATCAACCAATTACTTCTGCAATGTATGCAACCTAAATCCATTGTTGAAATGAAAATTATTATGCATATCCTACCCAACTGAATGCAACTACGATCTGAGTGTTCTCTGTGCTGATAGTATTGCTGTGCGTGAAACTGAGAGGCATTTCTCGTTCTGAGAATGATCCTTGCCATGATAAGTAAAAAAGTAAAGCGGACATCCACAGTTATTCGCAGGCCGACACGCTGCTGATTTTTGCAGTGTTCTCAGTCCAAGGCTGGAGATTCTGAAGTGCAAATAAGGAGCTGTTGTGTAGGCAAATGGGGTCCGGCGTGGCCGGCTGGTTTATAGTCTTTTGGAAGGCTTCTTGTTGGAGCTGCATTAAGATTCGGTTCGCCTGCTGCCGTTCAGCTTCTCTCTCCTCCGCTGTCTGCCGCCTTGAGAAGATATATTTCAAGTTAAAGTCAGAATTTTGCATCAGAACAGTAGAAAGCTATACACAACCTACTGCACTGGCAAAAGACAATAGGCCTATCGTATGTAGACAGCATTCAAAGCCTAATTTGGCATACTTCAACATTATTTGAATTTAACACAAGGGAATAAAATGACTGTAATATAAAACACCATTGTAGAGAGCAGCAAGTACAGTAGATTGTGTTATTTTTGTCGTCGGAGACCACCGTAAGATATCAATAGGTTCGTTAAATTTGGAACAAGTTGAGGTGGTTGAAGTTGCGTAAACATATTTCATAATTTAATAGTTAAAATGAGTAGCCAATTGTCTTGCATGTTAGGGAAAAACATTAGGCCAATTCAAAACTTAACTGCAATAGTCAAAGTCCAACTGCAAAAAATTAAGATAAAATCCCCAATCTGCAAAGTCTCGAAGCTCCAAAAAAAAAGCCTGTTGTGTTATAAAAACTGACTTGCTTATAGGGTGAAGAATCTAATAATTTCTCAAACGAGAACCCAAATTATATATATATATATATATATATATATATATATATATATATATATATATATATATATATATATATATATATATATATATACAGAACAGCACTGACTACAGCACTGACTATAAGCAAGTCAGTTTTTATAACACAACAGGCTTTTTTTGGAGCTTCGAGACTTTGCAGATTGGGATTTTATCTTAATTTTTTGCAGTTGGACTTTGACTATTGCAGTTAAGTTTTGAATATATATATATATATATATATATATATATATATATATATATATATATATATATATATATAATTTCCATTTAAATATATTTTTAATATATTTCCATTGAAATATATTTTTTAATAATCTGACGCGCAAAATTAGTGAGTGCATAGGATATTGCTTTCAATGTTTTATAGAACTAAGAAATAATTTGTCAAGGGAAAAAATTGCACAGATTGTAAATTAGAACCAGTCTGACTACTACAATTGAATATTATTTTAGGCCTACACACCTCCATTTTGTTCTTCTGTTCTGGAACCATGTTTTTACTTGTGCATCAGTCATTTTGAGTGCCTTGGCGAGGGCTGCTCTCTCTGCGGAAGCCAAGTACTTCTGTCGATGGAAGCGCTTCTCCAACTCACAGATCTGCAGTCGGGTGAAGGACGTTCTGGGCTTTTTCTTCTTCGGAGGAGTCCGATTCTGGTATGGGTGACCTATACGGCGTGTTACAGTGAACGGTGAGAGGGCCACTGGATCGAGAGATAGGGGCAAAAGCAGGCGGTAAAAATCAGCAGAAACAACAGCAGAGCATTCACTGGGGAGGGGAAAGCACGGGTTAAGCATGCCCGCAGGTAGAATGTGATATAGGGATCAGGTGAAAAGCAGTAAGATCTATGAACTTAAATAGAATCTAGGCACTCGGGAGGCAATCAGAAAGCAAAGCTTCTCAGCAAAGCAATAGGCCTTAAGGAGAAAAACAACATATCAATCAAGGCGCTAATCTTGGAATTCTTAAAACTTGACAGTTTGTTGTAGAATTTGTCTTATAACATAAGCTAATTACTGTTGCTCATAACTTTAAAGAAAACACGTGGCAATTACAGACATGCGTCCGCTTTCCAGTTAATAGGCTAAACAGCCCTACTAATAAACGGAGGAATTGGATATTCTGATAGGCCTAGTTTTTGTTTTTAAACATTGGTGGGATTTATGCGCATGGTCTTAAAAATATTTGAACCTTTTATGAGCCCATTACCGAGTGACATATTCCCCTAACTCGTATAGGTTACACACACAAACACACACACATGAAGTAAGTGGTAAAACATAGTCATGCATGGCATAAGGCATGTATTTTTAATCAATGTGTAACCATATATTATTTGGCAACTATATCTATCCATAATGCAGGATATAGAGTAGGCCCATGACGGCATTCGTAATAAATATGCTATTTTAGTTGGTCACTTTTTTGTTGTTTAGTTTTTGATAGAGCGCATTTAAAGATAACTATAACACTGCGTAAAAACATCCTAAAGCGCACCACAGGCTCCATGTCCAGAAAATGATTAAAATCAAACTCATTAATTAAACCTACCTGTAAATCTGTCTTTGGTATATCTTCTATTACTCTCCATCCAGGGAAACGTTAATCCCGTGAGATTGTTAATGGTAGCCATATTTGCCATACTTGGCACCGAGGCTCCGTTGGTGGTTATGGAAGAGTGCACGCTGCTTAGCGGTCGGTGCGCAGGCACACGAATAACCCCTGACGAATTAAGACCATTTCCATTGACGCTCATGCTCATATTCATATTATAAGTGTTGTTCAGGGAGCCCATGCTGCAAGCATTGCTGTTGTATCCACCAGTGTTATTGCCGTTGTAGTTGCCCGTCATGGTGTTGTAAGCCGTGCTGACGATGCTGCCCAACCCGTAGTCCAAGTCCTGCATCCTCGGGTTGGAAATCATGCAACTCCCCTGATCCGCATTGTTGAGTATCTGGTCGATTCCGAAACTAATGGTGTCTACGTGAGTTTGGTGGAGATGTCCCCCTAAATGTTCCATGTTTTAATTGAAGGAACTCTCCTCGGAATGTGTTGCCTGTGTCTCCCACCTTGCATGCGTTATCTTATGGCTTTTTAAACTCCGCGTACTCTTCCTTCCGTCGTTATCTAGTAGGTGTGAGCGCATGTGTGCTCGAGAGTATGGTTAAACTATACTCGATTGTCTTTTCTTTTTCACCCCTCCCTTTTTTTGGCCGGGAGAAGCCGCCGGCTGGAGCTACAAGGGCATCAATCACAATGCCAAATAGGCAGTGTAAGATTAAGACTCCAATTTTAGGCTTCGGGACCCAACTGGCCGCCGAAATCTAGACGAGCTCATTCTGTCGAACTGGTGAGAGATCTGGGACTTCTTCTGAATACGAATCTTGACCGTTCAATTTAAAAATTAGGCTTCCAAGAGATGGTTGACTTGATAAATGAATTAAAAAATATAATTTTTCCCCGAGAATATCCGCGTACTGTTGCCTGTTTGAAAATGCCGTTCCTATTTGTAATCTATTTGACCCAAATAATGGAACTCTAGCCTATTACACAGTGTTTAGTGTTCTGCATGAAATTAAAGAAACTAAATTGAAGAAATAGTTGGCCATGGATGTTTACTAATTTGTCCTAAATCATTTCACTATTGTATTTTGAAAAACTTCATCGGAATTAAATATCTCTTACACCTCTGTTTTGAACAAAAATTACGCCGCTGAGGCTTCCATTAAATCAGGCTGGGGTCAAGTGGTCTAAGCCACACCGAAGAACGTGCACAGCACTCAAAATACCTAGCAAGACTGCAAACCTGCACTCTGTCCCTACCCAAAAAGTCATACTGACGTTTTGGGATATTTGGAAACCTCTGGTTAGTGTTACTTTCGCGGACAGGACTGCGTAACCTACAATATCCATCCAAAAGTCTGTTCCATGAATTAATTGAAATTGAAGGAAAAAAGCTAATGAGGCGAAGAGATTTATATGTTTATGGGTTAGGGCACAAAACTTTCCAATACAGGCTGTAAATTGGCCATCAATAGAGATTATTTTTGGACGCTATTCGTTTTCCATGGAGCTGTGGCGATTGCCTCTGAGTTTTGGATATGATGGGCCCTCCACTTTCAAGAATGATTCCATGTTTAATTTTAACATTTGCCCGCAGCTGTAATCTCTCAGAACATGAGATATAGTCCAGCTGATTGCTTCAAAGTGACTTGTGAATTATGTGATTATATTTGCGAAATAAATCGTTCGATATTGTACCGATTAAAGTTGTGAGTCAGCATTCACATCTTATGTCATTAATTATGTCAGCATCCACATCTAATGTCACTAATACACCACGCAAAACTTATCATTCTGAAATTACATTTCAATGCATTTAACTTCTAGGCTTTAATTAGGCCTAGGTCTATCTATAATCAACATGTAGCCTACGTAAAAGTGGGACAGACCTTATTTCTAAAACGTGTGTAATATAGTTTATATGTCAGTATAATATTAGCCTACAGAGTAAGTCTATTTTACAAAAGTAGGCCTATACAGTAGGCTTGTACTACTATCACCTAAATAATCGAATTTAGGTACTGAATATCATGCATTTTATTTAATAAAAAGTTATTGGTTGACTAGGAAACATAGGCTGTTAAAAGAAGAGGGAACGGAGACGCCGATAATGAGGCATTTAATGCATTGATTTTTCCTGCATGTTAAAACCTCTGGGACGTTTTTTATATATACACGTAGGGCTAATTAGAGCATCAATATTTAATGGGCCTTGGGATCCCATATAGGCAAAGTAGGTCTAACCGACATTAAAGTTTAACGAAAACCTTTGGCACCAATATTTTTGATGACAATATTTGAAGATCAGGCAAAAATCCAGTTTGCTTCATTCCAGTATAAAATATAATTTATAACAATAATATATAACACCCTAGATGTAGTTCAGTTAATAAATTATTCTGTGATTCAGTCTTACATACAGCCTGGAAGGCTAATTGTATCATATTATGGCTGATTTATGTAAAGGTTAGGTGTCTTGTAATTAGATGTGTAAGGCTGCGTAATGGAATGCACAATGACCATATAGCCTACTTGTAATATTTTTTCGTTGTGTTATTACGCATGACTCATTTTATTTTAATATTCCTGCTTATCGGCAATCGGCTAGTCAGCCTAATTTCGTTGGGTGTGGATTTGAGGACACGCCAGACACTTAATATGTGATGTGTGGATGTGAGCGAGAATAGCGTAGGCTATCTAAGGGCGCTGATACACTTAAGGGCACCCGGTGCATGGTGAGTGTCAACTGGTCATATGGGTTATTGAGTGGCCATTATGTGACTCTGGTCTCAGCAGCTTCAAGTGCTTAATTTCTTTCCCCTACCTAGTGGACAATGCCATGTGATATCACTTATGTTGTCTCCAATAGCGCATGACGCATACATAGAGAGAGAGAGCGAGAGAGAGATGATACCGAAGTATTACTTTGATTATATGATTTGGGGTAGGCTAGGTCATAGGGTTTATATTTTTTATTGTTGAACGTATGGGTTGATTATGTTATTCAACAGGATTCCTTGACAATTTTCCACAGTATAATTTGAGTCAAAAAAGTTACCTGACAATTTCGTGTCATATGACACCGACAAAGCTTAGACGCCAAAGTCCTCCCAACCTCCCTCAGCAGCGCACAAAGAGAAAACCACAGACAGAAGTGCGTAAAGTAAGAGTGGGGGTATTCTCTTGGAGGATCATTGCCAAGACTTTCAAAAAAAAAAAGGGGCATAACCATTCTTCATGTAGGGGTAAATTTCGAATCGGGTCTCATTGGAAATTTCGCCAAAGGCGTATATGGCAAGACATTATAAAACACTGTAGGCCTTGTATAACCTAAGTGACAGACATGTGGACCTTTCGAGATGCTATGAGAAGTGTCATCAAATGTAAACAGGCCGAGCGCCAAATCAATGTCAGCGCCTACGTGCAACTACCCGGATTTCCTCTTGTGGGTAAAGTCAAAACTGCTTGCGAGTGCCAAGTAAAACTAAGATTCACTCAACCTGAGTCACGTAGGCTGAGAATACTTGATCTATCCAATTGCCACTGGCTGTTAAGCTTTTGAATGTTGCTTGGCCTTATTAATTAGTGTCTTAACAGAAGATGTTTTAAAACGTTGTTAGTTTTCTTTTGGTCTTATATTTGGTAATGTCTCTGTGCAGTAGTTAAAAATGAAGTGCAATGGGAAAAATGTGGTCACATGAAAATCGTTTTGGGAAACTAAGGTCAACGATAATCTGAAGTAATTATCGGGTGGAGTGGACTATCTGTTTTCATATGGATTGAAGCATTGCACACCTACCCAAATCGATTTGACATGTTTTTATGGTCTCAGTTCTCACTCTGACATCGTGATTAATGCCAGTCATTGTCCGTGCGTCGGGGGAGACTATCCGATGAATTAAGCTTGTCTTAGTATTTTCACACATAGGCCTAGCCAAAGTCAGTTATTATTTTCAAGAATAGCCCAACAGCAATAACAACAACAATAATAATAATAATAATAATAATAATAATAATAATAATAATAATAATAATAATAATAACAACAACAACAATATAATTATTGTTGATTGTTTAATATTATTACTATTATTAGTGACCTCTATGATATTTCCATTCCAAAATGAAAATTGCCATCCTGTTTGTTTTGAGATATGGGAAATGACCATCACCGCAGGGACGAGCGCAGATCAAACGACGCAGTGAAAAAGGCATCTCTGCGAACGATCCATTTCCTGCCAGATAGCCTCCTGTTCTAAAGGAAAACAAGAGCGCGTTGTGGTTCGCACCACTCAAGCCGAAGCGATCCATCAAACTTATCTAAGTTTGTTGTCACATCTGTACGATAACACGGAATGGTGAAGACAAAATAATAACTGGTGTTCGGTGTATTGTAGGAAGGTTCCCACATAGTTCCAAAGTTGGAGCTTATGCCAAGTGTGCAAGTCATGCGATCATTTGACGGCGCCTGCCCTGACAATCCACAATAACTTCATAAGTATTTTGAATTTAAAACCCATTCATAATGATTGTTGTTCCTGGGGCTGTTTTTAACCTCTCGAAATGTGCAGTTTGTAATTTGATACAAGTGATGAATAAAGCAACTTCTTAACGTCTAGGAAAAGCTGTAAGACTTTATTCAGCGCTGAGTGCATGTGATGGGCAATGCTGTTTGAATGCAGGCCCTAGGCATGCAACTCTTTTAAGGCGATGACGGAAATGGTGAACTCTATACATTCACAGATGGCCCCATATACCACGGAGAGATGAGTTTCATATCAAAACTGTTCCACACACAACATAAACACACATAACTAAAATAAGCTTAGAGTGAAACATACATACATACTCTCTATAGCAACTGACGGATTGAATTCATTCATTCCTGCTACTAAAATGAGAAACATGTTTATCCATACATAAATACATACATACATACATACATACATACATATAGGCCTACATACAAACACACCCCTATACATATCCTGTCTCTATATCTGTATAGAATAACTGACTGATTGAATTTGTTCAGTCATCATACACATTTTGTCGACAGTGTAGCTATACCTGAAATTATTCAACATTCTGGGCAGTTGTTCATTATAAAGCTGAGTTTGCAACTTTGTTTTTCCCAAATAAGGAAGATTATGTGTCAGGTTCATTGTCTTTAACCTCCACTGTAAATTAATGTGCAGACTATACAGTCCGAATTAGCTCTCCGAGTCAAAGGCGGAAAAGATGGAGGACTTTTGGCTGGTGTTACTGGAACGGAAAAAGGGGATTTTGAACTGAGTAGATGGGGAGGTTAATGATGTAAAATCCATTCCTGAAATACAAACCTGAAAGTGACTGTTGAAATGTGTGTGTGTGTGTTTGTGTGTGTGTGTGTGTGTGTGTGTGTGTGTGTGTTTGAGAGAGAGAGAGAGAGATGGGGGGGTAGCAAGCATTATAATGATGTTAATGAATAGACTATGACAAGCAGTTAATTACTTCGCTAATTACTTTAGGAACACCTACCCTAAGCCTTCATTAACAACATACACTTAAAGTCAGGCTAATTTTTCAGACACACTCTAATAATCACTTCCACTTTCACCTTTTTAACCAGTACAGGTTAGCAGCTTTAAAGAGCTAGAAAAAAAGCTCATTCTTTTTCTCACCCTCTCATTCCCTTGCTCTCTGAGTCTGTGGATGTCGGCCCTCCATGCTGAAATGCTCAAACAAGGGGGGAGAGAGAGAGAGAGAGAGAGAGAGAGAGAGAGAGAGAGAGAGAGAGAGATTAAGCTGCCATTAACATGTTATGTCTCCCCCCTACTAATGAGTTGCTTTATTGATGGTGGATCTGTCAAACTGTAGTGATGAATTAACTGCCATTACGTTAGCCCAACTCTCTGACGAGGGAGAGAGCTCTTGCAAGCACCAAAGGCAAATGAGAACTTCAGTAGAGCCAATGTCATGTTTCGCTTTTGAACACATTAGGCACTAAGTACCTTCTTTCTTACAGGGTATGAGAGCAGTTACCAAAGCAGTATTTTTCAGTGTTGAATCATAATGCATTTGGGGTAGTGGCAAACAAATATATAAAGAAACAAAATCCTCTTCTTATGTGCTGCATACATTCAAGTAGATGGAAATAAAATGGCTAGCGTCTAGGAGACCAGGGTCTGCAGAGATGACGAGAGACAGATCGCTCATAAGGATGAATTAGAGTGCAGATTTATGACACGTGCGCAACACACACACACACACACACACACACACACACACACACACACACACACACAGGGAGAGAGAGAGAGTGAGGGCCTCTGTTGACTCCCCTCTCTCACAAGCTTCCTAACCTACGGAAGTCTCCTCCATGGCCTGCTAGAGGCATGTGGAGTCCCTCGTTGCCTAATAGCGGAGCTGACATGTCTGACAGGACGAGAGGAGAGAGGTCCCCAGCTCCCCGCTGTCCATTGGCCAGCAGCTCCCACCTCTGGAGTGTGGGGCGCATCCTGTCGCCTGTGTTTTATGAGGGGGAGACCGGGGTGGACGAGGGGGCTACCGCACTTCCCTTCTCTCTGTCTTTCTCTGTGTTTCTGTGTGGCTCTCGCTGTCTCCTCATAGCTCAATACACAGTTCCCAAACACATACACAGTGTGTGTGTGTGTGTGTGTGTGTGTGTGTGTGTGTGTGTGTGTGTGTGTGGGGTGGTGTGGTGGTGGTGGTGTGGGGGACTTGTTGGAGACAGAGAGAGGGAGCAGCTGGAAAATGTTTACTTCAGTCTGAAGGATGGACTTGTCCTCACCAGCTACTGGGCATTTTGTGGGATGGGACACCCCCCATGCACTTGTGACGCACACACACACACACACACACACACACACACACACACACACACACACACACACACTCACAGACATACACACACACACAGTGCTGGAAGAGGGAGAGAGGACATAAAGAGAGAAAACATTTTTTCACTTTTTCCATTTAATCTGAAATACAAAAATGTTCTTTCTCTACAATTTTCTTTAGATGTTTTCCTTTAACATTATTTTCATTGTTTGTTTTTCACATGATCCCAGTATCCATGACACTATCTTTCAACAACAGCTGACACTTTTTGGTCAAATATGTAAAGTTTTATTCATAAACTTATAAACTGAAGTATAAATTAACAAATAATATTCATGATATACAAGTAATAATAATCCAAAACACAAAACCCCACAAGAGATAGGAAGTTCTAAAATGGTATAAGTAGAAGGCCATTAATCAGGACTATGCAGAATACATGACCCAATTTTTCTTTTTTAATCAGCTTTATTAGGTGCTATCAGCACTAGCGTTCCTCTGTGGATGTATAAACAATGTTTCATACATATATTCATGATCAGGCTACTGGAAAAAGGCAGGCAATATTTTTTCATTAAGCCAGTTGACTGGAAAACAACTGCTGCAGCTGTGTGTGTGTGTATCTGCGTGTCGTGGGTTCATAGTTGAATCTGTGTGTGTGTGTGTGTGTGTGTGTGTGTGTGTCTGGCTTGCCTTTGTGAGTTCATGCATGTATTCATAAATGTGTGTGTCTGTGTGTGTGTGTGTGTGTGTTGGCATGCATGCACAATCCATTGCAGAAACACACGATCATTAGCTCCTCTGTCACTGCCTCAAGCCCAGCGATCTGTCAGCACCTGGTGCCTCCAACAGGTAGGCCTGCCTCCGTCTGTTTATCTGTTTGGCCTTGCGCTGTCTCTCTGCCCCGGCGTCCACCAATTACACAGCCTCGCGCACCCAAAACAAACACAGTCCTTCAGCCCCAAACGCACGACCCAGAAACACAGACGCAGACTGCCTGGTGCCGGCACTAGGCCCTCGGGGGCCCAGAGAGGAGGTTTAATGACCAGCTCTGACGGACAGGGGCTGTGGGCCAAGGGCCCGCTGTCTCTCTCCTGCCAATTACACTCAACTGGGAAGAGCCTGGGCCTCAATTAATAAACATAGTGGACTTGGTGCGTACCACCTATCAACAGCCCCAATGCTGTTTCTCTTGCTCTCTCTTTGTCTCTTCCTCTCTCACACTCACTCACACACACACACACACACACACACACACACACACACACCAATAGACATTCATAAGCTATGTAGGCTATAGTTAATGTCTCATCTGCAGTAGTAGACACAGCCAAAGGCAACAGCACCTCACAATACCCACCCATTCTCTAAGTGTTTGCTCAACTAACATGAGGAGGAATATCGGCTAGCATTACGGTTTCTTAGGTTATTAAGGTGACATTGACCCTACCTTTGAGTGTGCGAATTCATAGGCTTTTTTCCTATAGTGTCACTTGGATTTCATTTCCTTTCATATTTCAAGTGCAAATATTGCATGCAGACTAAATGTGAGGTATCAAATGGCTTTGATGTTTGGAGATAATTGGAAAAGCAAGTCCATGAATTCTCTGTAGTCCCTCTCCAGGCTTCTCTTGCCGACACGCAAGGCAGTGTCGAAGGGCAAAGGGCATCTCTAATTGGGATAATGGTACAAGAGAGGGAAAACAAACACATTTTAGACCATGCGAGATCACACGCGTGTAGATCCTGGCGGACGAGATCGGGATGTGAGAGAATCAACACATGCCAAATGAGGCGCCCTGTCTCTCGCTACGCCATAGATGAGGTCACATTGCGCGCGCTGATGAACTGATGGAAGTGTGTAGCAGCTGCTG
Source organism: Sardinella longiceps (assembly GCA_027497455.2). Lineage (NCBI taxonomy): Eukaryota > Metazoa > Chordata > Actinopteri > Clupeiformes > Clupeidae > Sardinella > Sardinella longiceps. The sequence continues at coordinate 12,406,644 of JAODXP020000006.1, read as the reverse complement.
TTCCGGCACTGTTTGCAAACACCTGGTGTCAAGTGTCACAACACGACACACGTCTACCAAAACAAAGGGCTTCCACAAGATTAGAGAGCGCAGAACACACTCTTGTCGATAACGTCGAAATCACCTTCATATAACTGTAAGCCTAATGGACCCTTAATCTATTAGCCTATCATGTGAATCAGGTTAGAAATATCTGAAGTAGGAATATCTGACAAGGTTATTCTTTATTGCACATATAAATCCCCCAAAATGAATGGCTGGGAACCTGGGTACAGTTGTGGTCTGACAGTTGCCAAACTTAGCGGCATGCGATGGTGGCTCCATAATATTTTAAAAGAGGGAGAGAATTGGCAGCAGCCTCCTATGCAGGGCAGGAAATATCTCCTCAGTAATCATGTAAGGAGGTCGTGAGATCAGAAAGGCCTTTTGGGTTGCACTTTTCTCAAGCAATTTGAGAGATTGGGCCTATATGACTGAATTGAAAGCTATGTCAGTGTTTCCGTTGCGCTTCCGTTATTTCAGACTCGTCAATGGATCACTGCCGACTTCTGGTCACAAATTAAGTCGCTCAAACAGTAGACTCCCTTCACGACAGCTCGGATACACACATAAGATCTATGGAGGGGGCGTAAATTTCAGTTCGACAGAGAGACGTATACATTTATCTTTTTCTTATTCCGTGTGTTTATTGTACTTACCACTTAGGTTGTTAGGAAAGCGCTCATGGGTGCGACGGCTGAGGGTTACGCTCTGTTTGGCTATCTAATGTGAGGCGACGGCCCGGCAGCACTCGGGGATGTAAACAGTGTCATGGGTTAACATTGCACAGGTCTCCGCTCGCTGCTTCAGCGAGAGCAGGCGCACTCAGTGATCGAAGTGTCAAGACGACACTGGGTTGCTCTGTAACCGCCACCAATATCTATTCTGACGGCTCAGGAGGCAAGAGCAATGGAGGGAGAGACGTGGAGGGTGGCGGGAAAAGACTAAGAAACTGGCTGGCGGTTATGGGATACCTTTATTGCTTTTAATTGACGAAACTTTTTGTAAGACATCACGGAAAACACCAATGCAGTCAATTTAGGAGGCAATTAAAAGGGCCTCACATTGGGAAGTCGTGCTTGGTTACGACAACTGGCTGTCGAGCTGACAGCCCAATGATTGATGACCAGGCCTCGGTCGTCTCTTATAACTTGATCAGCCAAATTAAACCCTTGACTGCGGGGGCCCATCTGAAGCCGGGCTGGGCAAATTAAATCTAGAGGAACGCTCTCTCTCTCTCTCTCTCTCTCTCTCTCTCTCTCTCTGCAGCACACACTCACTCTCGCTGGCCTGGTTCTCTTTTCTCTTTACCCTCTCCTTTCCTCTGTGTTTTAATTCATCCCTTCATTCTCCCCACATCATAAAGAAAGACACTTACCTCAGTAAATAAAAATCTAAAAAAAAAAGAAAAAAAGAAAAGAAAACGGAACAACACCTCAAACTCCAGCACAAAGAAATAGAAGAGCGAGTGAGTCATGAATGGCCTCAATCTCTCATTCCCCTGAGGGGAGAGGGCTGCCAGGTGAAGCGGCAGTGGGTGAGAGTGTGGGGACATTAAGACATATTAAATGTACTAAAGACTTAATGAAGTTCAAGCGAGCACTGCTGCTGTTTACTTTATTAGTTTACACCAGATTAATGGCCCTAATCATTTAAGTGATGGAGATGGATTACCCTCTCCAAGCTGCTTGTTGGCTCTGCATGGATCTCTCTCTCTCTCTCTCTCTCTCTCTCTCTCTCTCTCTCTCTCTCTCTCTGTATGTAGGCTTTGGCTTATAGCTGAATGAGTGACAGAGTAAAACCAAACTCAGTCTTCTAGTCTTACAAAGCAGTAGGCCAAATGAATAGCTAACAGCTAACATTGACCAATGAGGACCCCACTGGAGGTAATCACGTAGCTGGAAAAATATGTGGTATGAATACAGGTATGCAGTTTTATGACCACACAATGAAGGCAGGGTCCAGCTTTAATAGTTTGGTAGAATTGTACTTGAATTGAGGTTATACTTGAAAGTTGTGCATGATGTGCATGTGCATGGCATTTGTAATATGTCTGTTTATCCCATTTCTGTATACTTAAGCATAATATAACCTAAAGTAAGTGACATAAAGGCAAGAGTGTATATTTTAGGCAGAGTTCTTTTGTTATTTTATTGTACATGAACATTATTTTTACAAAGGCATTTAAGTAAGAGCATATTTTGATACTAGTCACATGAATGATAATCTTCCATAATATACAAATCAGAGACGCCATGACAAAAGTTGTGCATTTAGCAAGCCATTTTTGTGTTGG
>JAODXP020000006.1:12349309-12399309 GCA_027497455.2 Sardinella longiceps | reverse complement strand
CTCAATCATGCATTTAGAAGTCAGGTAGTCATTGTCAATAGGCCTTTTCAGGCCTCTGTAAGAAGACCCTTAATACAAAATGTGTCTGCAAGAGTGCTTAGGAAGAACTAAAAGGACTGACAACATAACTATGACTGGAATCCTTGGCTCCTAGTTAGTCTGAGAATTGATTTCAAGGAACTTGTTTTTAAATCATGAAATGGGTCTGAACCACAGTAGCTGCTCGATTACCATCTCTCTGCAGTGCAACGTTTTGAAATGATTCCATTGAGCTCAATTATTCAGGAGGCAGGTCAAGGGCTGACCCAGTGCTTTTAAACTCTTCCAAAACAAAGTTACACTAGCCTGGCCATTGCCTTCCCACACAATTCCACTCAATTTTCATCTGCCTCCAGTACTCCTACGCCTCATTCGCATCATATGCATTCTGTCTGATCCTATCAGCGAACTTTAAGAATGCAGAGAGAGAATACGATAGGCTATCAGTCAATCATTGATCCAATCTTTTTTCATTTGATCATTTCCAGCAAGCATTCGTTTCTCAATAGCTGATATCCCAGACCCTTGTATGAAGAGAGGCCGAGGGGCTGGTGATGACCAGGCTAAAGTTACACTGAAGCGAGGATGGTTAGGAGTGTAATAAATGCAGTGAGATTATTTGGGGGCAGTGTGCTGTAAGTATGGGAGGGTTTACTTATTAAGCAAGTACTACACTGTTGTATAAATAAATGAAGATCTGTGAAGTGGAAGTCAATGTGTGTGTGTGTGTGTGTGTGTGTGTGTGTGTGTGTGTGTGAGAGAGAGAGAGAGAGAGAGAGAGAGAGAGAGAGAGAGAGAGAGAGAGAAAGAAAGAAAGAAAGAGAGAGAGAGAGATATGTAGTGTGTTAGGATATGAGATTTGAGGGAAATGTAGTGCTGAAGGCCTGTGTGTGTGTGTGTGTGTGTGTGTGTGTGTGTGTGTGTGTGTGTGTGTGTGTGTGTGTGTGTGTGTGTATGAGTGTGGGAGTGTGAGTAATCAGTGTGTTAGATGTGTTCATGAGTGCTGAGGAGTGAATACGAACAAGGTCATTACAGTGTGAGTTCAGAATTCAGATGGCCTAGGGATAGAAACTTAGTCTTTGTCTCCTTAGTCTCTCAGTTCTGGCCTTGTGACTACATAGGCATCTTCTTGTCCTCAATGGTATGAACAGTCCATTGTTAGATATCTTGCAGGGCAGAGAGTTGAGTTCTGATGAATGTACTGTATGTTCACAAATGGTGTGTTCAGTGAATGTACAGTATACACTCTCAGAACTCTCTGCAGTGTACTGAAATCTCTTGACTATGGAATCCCCATACCATGACCGTGATCATTTTACCAATTAGAAAACATTGAACAGCGAAGTGTAGCCATTCATGATGGATGTACAGTAGAAACTTTAAAACATTTTAGTGGAAAGGAATAAGAATCATTGTCTGGACTTCTTCAGAACATTTTGATCTATTATCCAAGTTGTTAACGGGCATTTTAAACTATTATCCAAGTTCTTTGCGCGATCCATTTCCACATCCTCATAGGCTGTTTTCTAAAATGGGACACCTGTTGTTGATGCAGGGAACAGTCACAAGTAGGCTATAGTTAGGTACAGTCACAGGGATAGCCTGTGTCAACTACAAACTCAATTATTTTGCATCCTGGCAGCACCATAGCACTACTCTAATAGGCTACATACACAATATTCACCCAGGAATCGTTGAAAAGAGGTGGTGCGACATAGGTAAACATACAGCATTTTAGAATTCCACATGACAGAGTATATTCGGTGCTAATGAAATATCACTTTTGGGCTAAGGGGGAAGGTCTGGAATTTTGTAGGAACTATTTAGAGAGCCAATGAAAGATTTATTTTTCATGAAAAAAAATAATTGGGTGAATAATGAATATCTATTAAGAACCACATTTACGAAAAAATAAATGACACTTGTGGGTCCTTAACAATCCATGTTAAATGTGGACAACAAGGTATTTATAACTTGTGATTCTCTCTAACAGTTGCCCTGATCTTTAGTGGGTTGTATCTGCTGCACTGCTGCCCTCTCTAGTCCACTACCGTTATCTTGGTTTTATTCAGTGTCAAACTGTTAGACTGACACCACTGTGCCACCTCATCAACCTGATCCAAGCCCGCAAACTTGAAAAGTACTACTTTCAGTAGTATTTTATTGTGTTTGATTGATTTATTTGTTTGTTCATTTTCAATGTTTTGTTAGAACATTTTTGTTGTACATGATATTATCTACTGTAGGCTTGTTTGTCTGTTTTGACTGCTTGTTTTTATGCACAGATTTTTCTAATTTGTTGCCTCTGCGTATGAAATGTGCTGTATAACTAAACTCCCTTCTCCCCCTGCTCCCAATTCAGTTTAGTTCAAATCCGCAGGCATGACATTTCATATAGAAACGGTGTTGCCAAAGCATATAGTGTAGATAGATTCTCCCTGACTCACTCTCACTTTCTCTCTCTGTCTCAAGCTGTCTGGTTGCAGCAGCAGGTTGAGACAGTGCACAGACTGCTATGCTTGCCCCGGGGCAGATCACTGCACTTCCCCAGGAGCTCACCTCACTCTGATAACACCAACGCAGAGGTCACAGGGGTTAACATCTTGAGTAACCACAGTCGCTCTCTCTCTCTCTCTCTCTCCCTCCCTCTCTCTCTCTCTCCCTCTCTCTCCCCCTATCTCTCTGTATGTGTGTGTTCTATTTGTCTCTTTCCAGCTGCTTGTCTTTGTTTGTGTGTATGTGTAGCATAAACAATATTTTATACACAAGAAAACTCAGCCTGCGAGATTTTAAAAAATGAAAGCATAATTGTAAATGAATTAATGTTATATTTCACAGCCACACACACACAGAGTTTAAAACTGTATTCCTTTATTATTCCTTACAGATGGGATATACAGGCACAGATGTGTTGACCACTGACACTTTACTTGACGTGTGAGTACATAACGCATTCATTGCCGTCATGAATTGCTCACAAGTCATTCATGACTATTTCATGACATGACTCCACATTCATACCAAACCCTTCAACAATGTGGATGACAGAACAGCGATATCTTATCAAAATAAATCCAATGGTCTCAAAGCAAATAGTCACTTTACTGTACAGGTTGTGTATTCATAAGTTTTAAGAGGTAAACTAGTCTTTTAGAGGTACTAGGCCTACATAGAGCTGACCAGTATTTGTGGACCCGTAATTAATCTGATGTGAATAATTCAGGTAACCGGTCTAATTAAAAATGATGCTTGCTCCAGTCCAGCAGTCTCCAAGGAGCATTGGTGTTGTTGGTTTAAACCTGTTAGCTTATCAAGTGACGGCAGATGAATGGGCAAGTCCAGTTTCATGAGAAACAATGTAGTTTTAATGTCACCTTGAGATAATTATAATATGTTGCTGCCATGCCCACACTTAAAGGGGAATGTCCAACCTTTCCTGGATCATCTCTGTGTAGTTTATTTCTCAGTGTTAAGCTCAGATGTAATTATGAATACTTCACAACCTGTATGTGACATTTGAAGTAGACTTCATAAGATATTCATAAAATATTCAGATATGGCATGATCAGGCATCAGATTTCAACTGAACATGGCAAAGCTGCGTTGAGAACTTTCCACCTTTATTTGATTTTTAAGTTATCACCATTCCGTCTTCCACATTTATGAAGAGTTCGGTATGAATATTTAGTCATGTCTTATGAAACAGTCAGGAATACTTGTGAAAAATTTATGACAGCTGTTAATCTAATTCTCACCTATCATGTTAACTGTTAGCCTACCCTTTTTTTCTTACATTACGGTCATAAAACTGCATGCTATATACTGATGAGGTTTACTATTCTTTGTGCAGGCCTAAATGACGAGGAAAACTTTCATGAAAGTCAAAGGTAGGCCTACTCATGGACTCAGATGCTTAGAGTATTGATACTCTAATGACATGTTGATCTTGGTCAATGATGAAAGAAGTGAATTGTACCTTGAAGCATAGGGCTAGCCTGGTCATTTAGCTCCTCGGTCTATGCTTGCTTCATACAAGGATCTTGGATTCCCACTATTGAGAAACGATTGCTTGCTGGAGGTGTTTAAATTCAAAAAGATTGTAGCAGCCCTTGACTGATAGCCTACCAGATTCTTGCACTGGATTCTTAAAGTTCGCTGATTGGCCAGGATGGGATAGCCAGGCAAGCACTGCCCCTTGGCTCCACTTCGTTTGAGCATAAAGCATTTCGTTTTCAGCCGGCACTGAGCTGTGCAGCCAATCAGCGAACAAAGTGAGAAACAGAAACCACAACATTGAACCCAAGATGACAAGATGACAAAATGCTCCAAACTATAGTTGCAACACATTTTATAAGCCATAGTAAAATGTTTAAAAAAATTTTGAAGGCTGAACTTGGCCCACATGAGCACCGGCACATAACATTGTGATGATCAAGCAGATTGTGATTGCGTGAAGAAGAAGGCATAGCGCCCTCTAGAGAGAAAACGATTTCCAACGGAGATGTTCCAGACACAACCATGTGCAAGCAGTGGGTCAAATCAGGCTGAGTGTGGGACGCATCCTGAGTGAATAAGGCCAGTGGTCGGAATCCCAGACAGAGTGAAGGGTGATGAGAATCGAGTGGAATTGTGTCGGAAGGCAATGGCCAGCCTAGAGAAATACCAGATATTCCCTGTAACTTGTAGTTATGCTGGGAACATTTGAAAAAGACTAAACAAATCTCTTTTAATGGTACACAATGGTCTAGGCTACTCCTACTAGGGTCTGACCATTTGGCTAAATAGGTATTCAAGGTATCAAGGCATTCACTCTTGTAAATGTTCCACTTACGTTGGAGTCTGTTACCAAGCCTGGTGTCTGCAACACCAGGCTTGTGTTGGATGGCCATATTTTCCATAATTTCTAATAATTAATCAGTATAGATTTAAATGAACCAGTCGAAAGAAATTTAATCTTATTTTCAGATTTGATCCTGAGAGATTTTTCTTGCAAGGTTTTCATGCTCCTAAATGTCTTGTGACTTACACTAGCACCCACTAGATGGCGATGTGTTACAACAGAAGCCCTGAAAGTTCCTCTCTGAGTATGCATGTTTTTCTTTCTCCACTAGATGGCAGTATTTCTGTATGACTGGGGGAGCCTAGTAGGCTCCTCTGTGGTTCTTGGAGAAGTGCACCTCCTAAGTGCTTAAGATTTCTTGACACATGAGAGAGGCTTGTGTGAAAAGGATGACAGTGAAGCCACACACAGAGATGACAATGACAATAGCACTTCTGTGTAATATTTTACTGTGCTAATGACCTGGCCCCATTCAGTCACGTAATTAACTGTAATTAGTGATAATTAATGATATGATATTATGGATTTTTCATCACTCGTTTGACCAAGAAGGAGAGGGCTTTTTTTCCCCATTCATTTTTGTTGTCATTGTAGTTTCATTTTCTTTTATTTCCCTTGACTTTGATATCGATAGCCTAATGCTACATTAATGCTATATATTAGTGTGCATCATGCAACAATTAAGCCTAAAGTATAGCCTATAAAATAGCTTGTGAAAAAGACATACATTATTGATATCATGTCTATCAAGCAACTTGAAGAAATGAATTCCATAGGACTTTTCTGTTTCAGTAATGGCATGGGTGTATGCAGTGAAACCCTAGCCACAGGCTGGGACGCTCTCAGATTAGAGATGAGCTCCAGTGGCAACTCAGTGATTGCCCATAGCTCCAGGCACGCACAAAGCTCCTAGTATTTCCCATTCCCAAGGAAGGGGCAAGGGCTCCAGCACGCCGTTCCTAGCCGTTTATATTTACTGCAGTTTAGATATACATTTACTTCAGGCAGATGTAACAAACAGACACATTGTCATATTCACAAATTTGCCTACCAAATACAATATAAGCCCCCAACCCCATTCTCACACACACACACACACACACACACAATTCCAAAAACAACCATATCCTACTCTGGGGGCTTCCCAATGGGCACCCCTTGTGTTGTGTTGTGTTGTGTTGTGTTGTGTTGTGTTGTGTTGTGTTGTGTTGTGTTGTGTTGTGTGGTGTGTGTGTGTGTGTGTGTGTGTGTGTGTGTGCTCGTGTGCGCGCAGCCATCCACACATCCATCTCTGTCCGAGGGACCGCTGTGGCCCTGTTCTATTCTGTGTGAGGACGCTGGCTGGGCTCACCCCGCGGTGGACACGAGCCCCTCAGACTGCCCACAGCCTGTGAGGGGGGCCACCGCTACTCGACTGTCTCTGCTGCTCCCAGCTCTGCTGCTGCTAGTGCACTGGGCAGAGTGCTTAGCAAGGCAGAAGCACAGCACAGAGAGAGAGAGAGAGAGAGAGAGAGAGAGAGAGAGAGAGAGAGAGAAAGAGACTAAGGGAGTGATAGCACTCAGTGTGAGATGGTCTGGGCTTGTCAGCAGTCATTTAGGAATAGTGATTGATGCCTTTGGGGGGAGCTAGAGTGGAGTGGAGCTTATTATGTGACAGAACTTGAGTGAAAAACGTGTGTGTGTGTGTGTGTGTGTGTGTGTGTGTGTGTGTGTGTGTTTGTTAGAAAGGCAGAGATAAATATTTATATTTATTATGAGAACAGAATAAATAAGATAGTTGTTTTCTTCATTTATAATAATTATAATAATAATATGGTACCAAATATTGTTACATTTGAATTTATTTATTAATATTAATTATATATTTTTAAACTTTTTCAAAATATTTACTCCATGCTACTCAATATGATTTTTTTTTTTTTTCCGGTGTGAGTATGGATGCTACTGGGATCAAGTACATATTAGACTGTGTCTCAGCTAAATGCATTTCTTCAGAACTTTTTGGAAATTAAAAAGAAATGTTATTGTCTTATTTTCTACAAAAAGTTGTATAGGCTATAATTGTACAATTCACGGATTAAAAAAGGACAGGTTTAACATTTCTGTGAAGAATAATATTGCCCAAGTGTATACTTCTTTCATGGATCGTGAGATGTATTACATGCTGTGATATTTAATGTTTCAGGTAGGCCTATATGGGTAGAAGGGTGTGTGTTGTTTTTTTTATTTTTATTTTTTAAGAAATAGGCAGGGCAAGGTAAGCATGCTGCTTGCACGTCCTGGTCAAAAGTAAGAGTTCCTGAATAATAAAAATGTGTAAAAGTAGTTTTAAACCCATTTTTAAACCCATAGCCAAAAGCCCAAGAGAAACAAAAACATTTAAAAAGGAGCAAAAATATTGTGTATTACGTATTTTCCTTTCACTACACATAGTGAATCAGAAAGGGTTCATTTGGCTGTGGAATACACATTCTTATTTCATTTGTGTGTTTATTAATCTATCATGGATGTGTTAATGTACAGGAATATAATATGAGTTCTTTTCAAATCCTGCAAAACACTAAAATAACTGGAACCCTTTCAAAACAGGATGGATACAGTATTTCAATGATGAATTAAGAGGTTTTGTAACATCAAGTAGCTCCTTAACAATCCGTCTCTCTCTCTCTCTCTCTCTCTCTCTCTCTCTCTCTCTCTGTGTGTGTGTGTGTGTGTGTGTGTGTGTGTGTGTGTGTGTGTGTGTGTGTGTGTGTGTGTGCGAGGGCAGTGTGTTTGTTGAATAAGCCTCTTTCCCCTTTAAATCTCAGACATTTTGACAGGACGCATTAAGATCTGCCTGCTCAGCATGAACACGTCATAAAACTGGACAGGCAATTTCTGTTTTCACCAAATAGCCAGGCGAACTCGTTCTGCATCTTTGACTTTAATACACTAGACATGCAGCTTAGCGGCGAGGGAGGGAAGAAAATATCTAGCTTAGGTATATTTTTTCGAGTTATGCTCCTCAGTTCCCCTAAATCCATTTTTCCGTTTGAATTATCAACTAGAATTTGATTAATATGCAAATTCGAGGCGAAGAGTCTCGTATAATTCTTTCAGTGGAGAGTAATTAATCAACAGTTAAAGAAAATTAATACATATATCAATTTTGTCAGGGACATGCTTAGTTCAATCGCCCGTAAAATTGAAGTTTGAAGTATTAAGGGCTTCCACAGGAATGTTATAACGAAAACTTTCACATTCACCCTATTTAGTGATCAATCAAGCCTTCCCCTTAGGTTAATCTAGTTAATTTTTCACCTCAAATCATACACTGTTGTGACATGTCGTCTTGGTCCAAGTCGATTTTTTTTTTTTTTTTTTTTAAAGCAGAGCATACCTTTTGCACCGAAGAGTCAGTGACCAGATTATTTATACAATAAACGCAAAACTGAGCGCAATCATTGTTATAACTGGCGTTATTAGGCTACTCACCACAAAGCGAAAAAAAATGTTGTAACAGCTAAGGTTCTATTGTACACATAAATCAGTTTTGCCTAAAGACATCTTTTACCTTTTGCTTAATGAAACGTGTCACCTAATATAGCAACTGTTTTGGTATTTAACATGTAGACTTAGTGTGCCATTAAGGGTCTTATACTTTGATGAGGGTGTAGCCTATGTTAACAAGAATAGGTGACAAGAATTAAACCAAAATGTAGGCTATAGAATAGGTCAAAAATATTTGTTGAAATTTACAAGTAAGTAGGCCACTGTTGTTTCAGCACAGTTTATATCGTTGTTTATAATAAAAGAAGTTATGTGCATTAGGCTGGACTATCTCATGAAATTGGTTAAACTTGGACTGAAAACGCACTAGAAAAGCAAGGCTTTTTGCTGTGGTCAGAGAGAGAGAGGGGGGAAGAGAGATGTGGTGGTGGTTGGTTGTGGTGGGGTGGGGGAGAGTGTGTTTGGGGGGGGGGGGGGGTAAACCCCATTGTTTCAGCAGGGACTCATGCATCAAACTTCAATTTTCCGGACGATTGAATTAGTGATTTTTCCCCTCTCTCTCGAGCTGAAATACACTTAAGACTTTGGGATTAATTACCACGTGGTGCTCTTTCGGATTGTAGTATTACTTATCTTTGCCACGTTTGACAACACCTCATAAAATAAGGAAGTGAGACCCACAAGCCAGCTCTCCACTGATATATTAGCGCACTTTCAAATCTCCACTACTTTGCGTTTTTTGGTTCGATGAATCTAGCCAGTGCTAGTTTTGCCTGTCTTGTGCGTGGCATAACAAGAGCTGACGCTTAGCTGGTGAATTAAGATATCAAAATATATATTATCCGCGTCGGTATGCACCGTAATTAAACTACTGTGCCACTCTGGAACATTGCCAATTTAACTGAAGCAGTCACTAAATGAGGAGAGCGCAGCTATGCTGTGATATCAGTCTCCCATTTGATGTTGCTAAATTGCTCTGTAGGCCTGCTAGTTTGCACCCTTTACCAAGTTGCAAGTGTATGCTACGCTACAACCACCAAGTCTTATGCGAAGCCTGGCCTGGGATAAGGTGAATTTACAGAACGTGACGTGAGCGTCTAAGCACGTTAACGGAGCTGTGACAAACTTTGCATTGTTCGCATATTGCAGTGATCCCTTGATTAAATCCGGGTTGGACTGGTCCATCACCGGGTTATTCATGGCTCCTAAACGTTTGTTCAAAACAAAAGGCAAAAATAGCTACAGGCAAAGCAAAGCAAAGCATCGAGATGATTTTAAAATCTAGCAGGCTCTCAGCTTTGTGCCTGCCGGTCACCAACCAAGTTACCAAGATGATTACTCTTCCAAAGGTAACTTAATGCTGCTTCATACCCCTTTTCACTCCAACAGAGACAGCATAGGCGATGGTTTTAAATAACATTTCTGATATTATACCACGTCATTTTTTCAATACCTACCTGTAGGGGAAAGCAATTTATATATTGCAGGCTTATCGTGAACTAACACTGCATATAACTCCACAATAGGCCTATTTCAATTTCTAGAAAACACTAGAGCCTATCTCGCTTTATTTTTAATACTTAACGATATTCGAATGCAATAATAACGATCCTGGATTAAAACAGTAGTGTGTAGCTCACAATAAATCTCTCAATTGAAATTTCCGTTAAAAAAAGTAGTGTGGTTAAAAACAGTAGCTTACTCGCGTCTAACAAGACAGCCTCTTCTTTTCAGCAAATTCTGTTAACAGTCAACACTTTCTTTACCCAGAGCATATTTTTTGTACCATCATGTGTTTTGGCATCGTTAAGTACTCCCACACAAAGGCCGTTGGGAGGGGAGGTAAAGAGAGAGAAAAGAGTTTACTAAATCGCATTCTCTCAAACGTCACCATCTAAACATTAGGCCTATTTGACTCTCCTGTTTAGCATGAAAAATACTCTGGCCACAAAATGAACTGCTAAAAAATCTGTTGCCAAAAAGGCAACCTTATTATTTCAAGCCCCTTACACAAACACAAAAAAGAGAAGCCAGCCCCTTTACAAACCGACTGGCTTTCATTGTAATTCATAGACTTGTTTAAAACAGCCGAGCAAAAAAGCGAAGAAAAGACTCGACATTAATGGGCCCAGATGCCCTCACGAGGAGAGGGCCTATGTATGCATTATTGCCTTTGTGAATGCGGAGCTGAACAGTCTAAAGGGAGGGTTAACTCAATCCATCAAATTGTCTAAAAATTGTGAGGAAAATTCAAAAACCATATGGCCTCCAAACGTTTGTGTCCTTTTTGTGCGGCGGGACACGCTTGTCTCCGTATTGAGAGCCGCAGGAGGCAGAGCATGCTCCATTGTCGCTTGTCACATCAGCGAGAACTCATTTGTCCCCGGTTTTCACGCCTTGCGCTAAAAATGACTGCCTCGTCTCTTTTCGGGGGAAAAAAAGATCACACGGGCGAAGAGAAACTGGTCCAAAACTGGGCATTTTGAAGACTCCTTTATGCGCCCATTCTCCACTCCAGATTTGTGTTTCTCACATAAATTCTATTGATGATATTGAAAACACACGTCGCAGGGTCAAAAAAGCAGGTTACGGTTTTTTGAATGTGAAAAGGAGAAATGATGCCGGACTGGAAAGGCAGTAAATAGATTTTATCATACACCACAGCAGACACTTTGTAGATTAAAAAGAGAATGGGGGTTTCTTGTTTTAAATGGGCACAGTTTGCTACCAATCCCATTTCATTTGAGCATTCCTCCGTTGTTTCAACAGAGCCGCAGAATATCATCGCTTAAATGTGGCCTAAAAGAAAACACAATATTTGCAATTAGCTTTTGATATAACAATAACAACGAGAGATACTGAGAAAGTGATTTTTTATTTTCTTTTTTACATTACATTTGTACATGGTCTTTTAAATAGTGTCCTGGCGAAGAAAGGCACTTGGGCTACAAGCATACAAACCATAAGAAATATAGGATATTAAAATGTGACTGTACTAGATTCGACCAGGAGAATCGTATAGTCTTGACCGCTCGCTTTTACTATATCAAATGTTTGTACACTCTTTTATCAAACGCTCCCAATATGTGGCTATATGCATAACAGGGATGCACACACAGAAATGTGCAATTCGGTATTAATGTTTTGAGAATATTTGTCACAGATTAGCAATCATTGCAAAGTAAAATAAATTCATTTTATAAAATAAAATTAAAACATGCATTTAAATTTAAATTATTTTAAAACACTGTATAGCAATCGTGCTTGCATTGTGTGTGTGTGTGTGTGTGTGTGTGTGTGTGGGTGGGGGGAGAGAGAGAGAGAGAGAGAGAGAGAGAGAGAGAGAGAGAGAGAGAGAGAGCATGACCTAGAAGTATCTTCTGCTTACTGGCAAGTTTGATTGCACAAACACACACACACACACACACATTCCAATCCTGCAGGGTCTTTTCTATTTATATGTTAGGTGTGAGGGAACCTCTTATTGCTTTCTCGCAGGTGATTAAATAAAAGAACGAATAGTATACTCATATAGCTGTCGCTGCATAAATAGATTTTGTGGAGACTGTCCATGCTTGGTTTGAATATTTTCGTTTATATAAAAGTCACATAAATACATTTGGTGCGTTAATGGCACTTTTAGCGCTATCAGAAACCGTGATGTATGTGCTGGTACTGTTCTAGAGGTTCAGTCGTCCACATCAATCTCCTCATCCTCGTCTTCCGAGCACTCCTTACTCGTTGTGTGGTCTGTCAATGGCGATGACGGCGACATTTGCAGTTTGTTTGAGCTCTCGTGGCTGGAGAGCGTGGGAGACTCTAGCACATTTCCTAAAGTCCCGTTTGCACATTTTTCAAGGTCTGCCAGTTTAGCGATTTTTTCTAAAGGAACGTTACCTACAGCTTTGGCTGACTCCACGTCCGCTTTCATCTCCTCTAGGTCTCGCTTGAGCTTTGCTCGGCGGTTCTGGAACCAGGTGATGACTTGAGCGTTTGTTAGACCCAGTTGCTGAGCGATTTGATCCCTATCGGCGGGAGACAGGTATTTCTGGTAAAGGAAGCGCTTCTCCAGCTCATAGATTTGGTGGTTAGTGAAGGCCGTTCGGGACTTCCTTCGCTTTTTAGGAGTATTCCGTTGTCCAAACAGTGTCATACCGTCCCTTCCTGGAGATTGAAAAAAAAAAATGTAAGCATTCTGATTTTTTTTTTTTTTTTCTAAACTGAATAGTGGGCTGAAACAAACCTGCATAAATAATAATATATTTTATGAGAGCAGTTCCCCACTACAATAATATATTTTCCCAACACCACTACTCAATTGTAGTCGGTGCACCACAATATTGAGAGCCAAAAAATATACTTAATAATTAAAACTGCTAATAATAATAATAATAATAATAATAATGTGATAATAAATCTTGTAATAATAATTGCAATAATAACAACCACCAACAGTAATAATAATTTCATTCTTAGTCTATGTAAAAACAAAATCATTGTACAACAAATAATAAAAGGCAAACATGATGCCAGTATAACTGCAAATAAATGTTTCCTAAAGGAGAAGGATTACAGGCTGCTAATTTGTAGTTTTCTTGTTAGGGTTATGGTTCTTGTCACACCATTCTTCCTTCCTTAAAGGCCCTACTGAATTAAAAACTGTCATTGTATGCAATGGACTGCATTTAAAATGCACTTGCTTTTAAAACTATTTACAGGCAAAGTATTCCTGCCCTTGTAGGCCGCATATTGTTTTCCCCTGTTTCATTAGACCCTATTGCTAACAAATTATCGTATGATATGCTTAGAAAGAGTATGTTTACCTTCTGCAGCCTGCAAAACGCTCACTTCCAGGCCTTTGAATGTTTTGCTTGCTAGTTCCTCCAAGGCGCACAGAGGAGAGGTTTGGGTAAGAAGAGCGCGATTGGACAGTGGATGACCTGACGAAGAATGCTTCTCCCCGGACGATATCAGGTGCGCCGTCCCGCATATGGTGTAACTTCGCTTCACTGAGGGTTTGTTGAGGATGTCTTCGATGCTGAAGGGCGTCAGGGGCTTGTTGGAGTTGGCAGGTGGAGGAAGATGATCCAGAGGGCTGCGTCTTCGGTCCTCCACCGAGGCGCCTTTTGCGTCTTCTTTGGAGGTCATTATTTTGTTCTTACCTCGCGACACACTAGTTATGGACAGCCAATTTCAGGTCTAGGTTTTACCCTTTTAAAAAATGGACACTAGTGGAAATATCAATGGTCGCTGGAACAAGTGACAGAAATGGTGTTGAAAATCCCGGGATTACAGGCACCGAGTCTGAAGCATCTTTTGCCGCAGGGTTGGGGACTAAAAGTCCTGTTAAAGTGCCACTGGTCCAGTCCACGGTCCCCGGGTACAGCGATGTGGCCACAACGTCAAACAACTCGACAGACTGGCGCTTCTTGAAACGGTCAGGTTCAAAAAGCAGCCTGGAATCGACCACTACTAACAAGTTATTGTTGATTGGGAGATAATCAATTGTATCCAGTGGCACTTTCCGCCCTCTCTCTCCTAACTCACTCTCCCTTACTCTTTGAGTATGTTGCAGTCCAATGCAGGCTTTAGTGGAGAAGGAGCACCGGTAATTAGAGGGCATGGCCGGGGGGAGGAGCCGAACCCGATTAGAATACTTAATGCTCTCGCTATTTCTTCTAAATTAATGATTTGTCAATGCCGGGTATATTTCGGTACGATAATAATAAGAAAAACCGCTGACATCGAATTAATGCAAACAAATTGCACTTCCATTTTTTTCCGGCTAATATTCACCTTTTTCAAAATGAATTGGCCTACATCCATCTAAATACATTGTCCATTTCTAAATCCATTGAATCGAGCCCGGGTTGTTAGCAAGGCTAAACGCAAATTCGTACTTACTTTCAATAGAACTTGCCAGCCGCTTTTCAACTGCGTTTTGGTGGAAATAGTCCCGTTTTTTAAAAAAGATATTGTGAAATCAGGTCGTATATCACAGCTGATAATACCAGTGGGCTGAGAGACTGCATGAGTGAGGGAGGTGTGTGTGTGTGTGTGTGTGTGCATGGTGTATGAGTGTGTCTATGAGAAATAGAGTCAGAGAACAAGAAAGAGCAAGGCGGAGAGAGCATCATCTCCCTTTAGCTGCACCAAATCCTCTCTACCAATAACTCAAACGCAAAGGACCGGCTTACATCATCAGTAAGATATTCTATGTCGTTTCGATGGCATGCTGTGCAGGCACTTTCGTTTATATTAGTTTCGTTAGACAAATATCTGCATGAAGATATTTCTTAAATGCATGTGCTAACAGTGTATGCTACGTCTGTTGTTATGAAAAGCATGAGCTAGCCTGTAACTGTCATATCTTCTATTAAATAATTCGTTATTGTAGATTCGATGTAGGCTAATAACGAACGATAATCATTTTAGTTGCTGGAGACGTTGATTTATGTTAATGAAAACAATTTTCTTTGTCAAATGTTGTCTCTGGGTGTTTTTTTTTTTCTTTCAGGCTAAGTGTAGCCTATCCAAGATGATGGCTTCACAACTGGCGCACTGTCTGTGGAATGTTCATCTTTCTGTGACAATCTTTGCAGATCCATATGTGCATCCGGGGCGCTCTCCGGTAATGTGTCAGATGTTCGGTGATAAGCAGGCTTTCGATGAACAGGCTGCATGGCCTGGAGTCATGCTTACCGGCAGGCAAAGCGGATGAGCGGTCGTTTATTGCAGATACAGGGTGATCTACGGGCCCGTATTGCTCTATGACTTGCAGGGCTCTGGCGAAGGGAAAGACGCCAATTTTGCCCAGATTTTTTAGTTTTTACAAAGATAGCCTTATTACGTGCAGATTGGGTTTATTATTATTATTATTATTATTATTATTATTATTATTATTATTATTATTTAGGCTATTTAGTTTGTGAACTGTACACAGTATTTACAGAATAGTGCAACAAAATCTGTGACTGAATAACTAACTGTAAATTGAATGTGGAAAAAATAACATATTTTGCCTCTGTGTGTGTGTGTGTGTGTGTGTGTGTGTGTGTGTGTGTGTGTTCAGCTGTTTCTGCGTTTATCGGCCCTGCCAAGATGGAAGAATAAAATGGGTGCGTTTCCAAACAATCTCATTTTATGTAGCCTACCCCAAGCATCATCTTCGACAATATTCGTTCATATCATTGCATTTGGAACCTCTAATTTCCTAGACATGGCAATCCACTCATTGTTATGGATAGCCTACTGCTGAAAAAAATATAGATATGTGCACTGTCACATTAACTATTACGCTGAAATAATAATAATAAAAAATGCTGAATTGAATAAAATACACAATTACTCATGGGTTATTTTTTTTAATCGTCCAATGCTAGGCCACTTCTTTAACTTCACCAAAATAGGGCACACTGCCCAATCTCGAATGTTTCATTAGCCTATGTAAAAACTTGCATTTCAACCTGAGTGTATGAACTCTTGATTAAATTCCCAGCGTAATTTGGGTTTCAGATGGGACATGTATAGTTTAAGAGTAGCAGTATATCCAGAATATTCAGCACTGAACAGCCTGCGACGATTAGTTACTTGGAGAGATTAGTTTTATCGCGCAAGAAGTCTGTCTGGACAGTTTTATTCCGTAATTTACTCCCTGCTTCCGAGCATGAGAGATCTTATTTCACAGGCAAGGCAGGATCAGCTCTGAAAGTTTGGCTTTCGGTGGCGAGTGCATTCTGGAGATCCTAAATCACGCTCTAACATCTGCGATGATAGATGCTAGGCCTCCATCGGATACTCGCTAAATCGAGCCACATTTTCATGTCCACGTAGGTCTTCATTTAATCTTTGTTGAGTGATTATCCTACAAGAACCTCACGTGACATTCCATAGAAGACCATTACAACACTTTCTAGGGGGAAAAAGCTATTTTCCCCATTATTGTTATTGACTAGCCTATGGGAATGCAACCACAAAGTCTGACAATTAAGAAAAGGGCAGTAGGTCTATATAAGGGGAAATGGATGAAATTATATGAATTGTATTTTATCAATGGCTGTTGCAATGGTTTTATTTTACAATTGGAATAGTACGTTTTTTTTCTTCATTCATTCAATTAGCAGAAAGTCAACACAACGTAGTCAAAACTTGGTAGGCATGACTAATCAAACATAGTCTACCAAGGGCCAGGGCAATACCTTCAATGTCTTAAACATTTTTTAGTAGGATACTGAAATAATTCTGGACATATCACAAACCAGGACCAAGAGAATAAAATAAAGTTTTGGGTGGAAAAAAATCTGGGCACAGTATCAGCAAAGTAGCCAAGTGTAGGCTATTGTAGATCTGTGTGATCTACAAAAATAACCATCCTCTGATTCTAGGATATTCCGATCAGCCTTCTATTGCCAGATGCCAAAATGTAGGCTACATTTAATCAGTATGTTTTTTCGAATGTCTATTTAACTCACCAACTGGACGGCACATACTAAATCAATGAACATCAATGTGAGCTGAGTCAGGTGTGAAAATTAGCATCTGCAGGCATGTTCACTGAATTAGAGGCACAGTTAACAAAAAACACAGCCCCTCATGAAATACACAAACTGGCACAAAGCCCATGCGTATCACCACACTACTTGGAAATTGTGCCAAAATTCACCTCACAGATGCAAACCGTGGCATAGGCTACTTAAAGAAACCCTCTCATATAACTTTCTTTGAGGTGGGAATATGCTCCGTATCACAAATGTAGATCAATAATGCATGTAGATATGAATTTCACAGGACGCCTTTAGTGTTTTCAACATTTGTGCCAAAGACACGCAAGGCAAAATGAACACAATTTAGACCTCCGAGTCCAATGGGCAGTTTGTTTGCTTTGGTGCGGTGTTGGTGGCATCTGCTTCAGAAAGGTCGGAGGAATTTTCTGTTCAATTTGCCTTTTTGCATCACATTACCATTCATGAGGAACCTGACACTGCTCCTGTTACACGCCGCCCCGGAGAAACACACTGCCGTTTGGACAGATGCCCGCGACTAAATGAACTCTTGTTTTTGACTAGCCTCTAGATGACGACGGCCTAATCCTACACACAGATGTTTGTAATTATGGAAGCATTGGCGTCCCCAGGACCGGGGAATATGCTGGAGCTCGTATAACGGGCGCAGACAGAGCGAGGATGATTTGGCAGAGGGAACGGTGAAGGTCGTTTTTGAGGCGAATAAGAGACTGGCCTAGCGCAGGTTGTGCCAGCTGCCCCGGAGTAGCGCATGGTGGGCGTCTGATCCGGATATGGGGAATGAAGAGGAAGGAAAAATCCTCTTTTGTCACATTTTCTCATTAAGTGGGTCCCATTTACAAGGTTTGACATTCATCACCACTCAATCATCTACACCAGTTAGCTGAAAACTATTGTAAGAATTTCCTTTTCCAAAAAAAAGAAAAAGTGAAGGGGGGGGGTGTACAAATGTTTAGGCCTTATGGTTGCTGCACCCTATCCAGTAACTTGGACTGAATCCCAGGCTAGATGATTTCGCATTTGGCATGGCGCTGCATTTGCAGTAAATGTCTTGTCAACACCATATAAATTACCATTCAACAAAGAGGAAAGGACACAAGTTTAATCGGATAGCTCCGAGGCTTTCCTCTGCCAGGGGAACAGGCTAGCTCGTGTCTGTCGCAAAGCAAAGTGAGCGTCACAGGCTTGTTTGTGGTTTGCGCTAGTCCTACGGGAGACCCAGCCTTCAGTGGTCAAAGGTGCGGCCTTTAGCGAGAATAGCTCAACACGAGTGGATGTGTTTATGGAGAATGGAGGGGGGGTCATATTTCATTGTATATCTTCGTTGCCACCCTCCTGGCATTACAAACTTGGACTAGGATGTAAATATTCATGAAAACGATTAGGTTGGATTTTTTTCTGCTTCATAAGAGCCTTGTTCTATTAGTAGTCTGTTGTGGTATTTTTTTTAAAGATCCGTTTAAGAGTAAAATTTTATAAACCATAATTCATTGGTCCAAATCTTAAGCAACATCAATACTTGACCACTTTGTAAAAGTACTTCCACACTGATACCCTTTAACCTGTTAACAATTGTAACCTGTGAGTTGCTGATGCCCTCTAGCAGGTCAGCCTCTGTTCACAAACTAAAAGTGCCACCACAGACAAGCAAAAAGTTTAAGTCTTTTGAAAAAGGACATGTGAGAAAGAAGAGGCAATGGGAATGTCCTGTAATCTGGATGGAGCCTGGTAAGACTGTGGCAAAGCTTGCAGCAGGTTCTCACGTCAGCCATGATGTGTGTGTGTGTGTGTGTGTGTGTGTGTGTGTGTGTGTGTGTGTGTGTGTGTGTGTGAGTGGGAGGTGTGGGAGTGGAAGGGGGGTGTTTGACTAATAGCTGCGGGGTTGGCTCAGGACCCAGGGAGTGAAACGAGAGACGGCGCAGAGCGGGAACCTGAGCGCAGCATCAAGGGGGCGCGTGAGCACCTTCCCAGCCACGGGAAGAGGGAGGGCTGCTGTGCTAGGCTGAAGTGTGTGTGTGGGGGGTACGGGGGCGTACAGAGGAGTGTAGGCTTCATGTGTGTGTGTGTGTATGAGTGTGTGTGTGTGTGTGTGTAGGGGGGTTGGGGTTGCTTCAGAACAAGCAAACGCAAGAATGTATCTCTGGGACTCTTGAGATGCATGATACCCCCCCACCCAAACCCTGACACCCCACATTAAACGTGGCGGAATGGTGAGGTCGGGTTTTCCGGTCGGAAAGGAACCCGAGCGAGGCGTGGAGCCGGTGACATTTAAGGCTTAATTGAGGCGCTGAGGGGTGGGCAGGCAGGCAGGCGGTTGAGCAGCGCTCTTTAAAAAACGATGGGAGCCCGCAATGCAAAATTGGCCCCTCTGCCCATCAGATGAGTTTGCCTCATGTGTTCAGAGAGCATCATGAGATCAAATCAAGCTTTTGTTCATTGCTGCCCACTGCTTTGAATCTTTCCCAAACAACAACAAAATACTGCTGTTTTAAAGGACCACTGGTTGGAATAAGACTACTGGTTTAAATTAGACTATGAGTTCGCTGACATAGCGTTCACCATAACTCTGAGCCCTGACCTAAATCAGTCACTCAGGAAGTCAAATAATGCCAATGAAGTCTCTAAGGGTTCATTGCTTGGGCCATTTGGATTCAGTAGATAAAAACTTCACTAAATACCATTGCACTACACACCATTGCACTACACACAAGACATGAGGCTACAAACATAAGTCCAAAGTCAAATGTGTCCATATAGGTAGCAGGTACGTTGCAAGCAGTCCAAGCTGGCTGGCAGAAGAAGAGGAGAGGACGGAGATAACAAGTGGCCGTGTGTCAAGCAGGGGCACTTATCGTCCCTCCCGCCTGATCTGACAGCCATGTTCCTAATGCCTCTACCGCCCCCTCAAAAAGAAAAAAAAGAACCTTCTCCCCAGGCTGGCAGGGGAGAAATATGCCCCTGCCAGAGAGAAGAGATTGGGAGGACAAAGTGTGTCAAGTCTGCACCTGAGGTAAGCTGCCATGGTGCGGCGTCAGCCAGCCCCTGCTCCTTTCTCAGAACAGAGCGGAGATGCCTCCTCGGGCAGACACGAGACAACGATGACCTATCTCTCAGCCGTCTGTCTGAGGCTATAAGCAGAAGGCTGAAGATAGGGAGCACTAACACACAGACAAGGTAGCGCAAGTAGACAAATGGATGTTTAAGCCCAGAGATAGGTATAGATAAGGAGGACAAGGAATTTAATTAGAAAGCTCATCTAAAAGTCTGTCTATTCTGTTATGGTAAAGCAGTTTTGATATAGTTCCAAAAAGTAAATATCCTACCAACAGGTATTACAGCATATTTCGGCTACTGTTGTATGTAAAGATCGATCATGTGTGTATTCTAAATACTCGTAAGGCCCAGGTAGTTATAAGTAATAGCAATAAAAAGTATCAAATGAGGATATCTGCGAGAAAACAGTGTTGGCAGTCAACACAAGATGTTAACAAGATCTTGACTGAAAAGAACTTCATTTTTTTGCATTTTAGTATAATTTCATCTCTAATAAGATGGGACCATATTTGTGGGTTCCGGAGTAACCACTTTAATATACAATTAAAGCTCAGAGCTTGTCTTGACAGATCCTTCATATTCGGCTGCATCTGGTGATCACAGCTAATTTGGGCTCTCAGTTAATACTCCTACAAGCAAATCTGTGGAGTGTGAATGCTGCTTTCTTAATGAAAGCCTGCTGACAAGGAGACAGAAATATCCCTCCCTGACTGAGAGTAGCACCCCCCCCCCCCCCCCCACACACACACACACACTTTTCCCCAAAACGATCAGGAAATGCTTCACCTGTTTTTCCCCTGGGTTAATTCACACTTTTAACATAAAAAAGCAGATCCAAACAAGCAAAACAAATAACAAACTACAAACAACAATATCCTCGGTTTTGTTTGTGATTCCAGAATTGAGTCTCTTCTCTTTTTGCTTTGCTTAGTTTCGAGAAACACAACATGCTCTAGTCTAAATGCTCACAATTTGCCACAGACATAAAGGCGAGGAGGCCCAGCTGGCGTTTTGGAGTGTAAACATGGGAATGTGCTGTAATGCGAGCGTGACACTTGAAAGTCCTCTGTTAATTGTCTGGATATTGTGTCCTGTCATCTCACATATGGTTCACAATAGGTGAATTTTTGTGGCCCTGAATCACTTTCAGCTCTCCAGTAGTGTGCCTAAGAACCCAATACTGCCCACTGGTATTTTGCCAAAACACATTATAGACATAAATTCTTCAAATTAAAATGTGTGTGTGTGTGTGAGTGTAAGTGTGGGATGAAATGGTGGGGTAATCTGAGGGGCAGAAGCGTTCCTAACAGAAGGAAAGAGAGAGAGAGACAGAAAGAGAGCGAGAGAAGAGGGAGGGAGGGTAACCTGAAAAGGAGACATTCCTCAACCATTATAATTAGCCCTGACCTTTTCACAGGATTAATTAATGCCGGCTTTTTTTCCCTTGATGAAACCACCAGGGACGACTCAGGACAAAAATGTCCCGATGACGGAGGAACGGGAGACCCGACGGAGACGCGCCGAGCGAAACAAATGCCTCCCGAACACCAACCCTCATGCTTAACCTCCCCAAATCAACTCTCTCTGCACATCCCTCTCTCACACACCACCACTCTATCTCTCCCCCTCTCTCTCTTTTTTATCCCTCTGTTCTTTTCTTTCTCTATCACTCCTTTCTTCCTCCTCTCTTGACCCTGTCGCCTTCAGAGCAGAAGCCTAATCCACCGCTCACTCTAACGGGAATCGCTCTATCTAGCAGAGATTTATGGAGTGACCCCTTTGTGTCAATGGTTGTTTGCTCATCCCTCTCTCTCTCTCTCTCTCTCTCTCTCTCTCTCTCTCTCTCTCTCTCTCTCTCTCTCTCTCTCTCTCTCTCTCTCTCAGTGTCTGACTAATCTGCCTGGCAGGTAGGATCTTAGCTGTGAGGTATCAGTCGAGAGAGAGAGAGAGAGAGAGAGAGAGAGAGAGAGAGAGAGAATAACAGAGGGAGAGAAAGAGAGGGGGATAAGGGGCCTGATGAATGTCTTTTACCTGAGTGGCTAAAAGCGGAAAGGAGGACGAGCGGACCTTGAGACACGCGGGGGAAAGCACTTGTTATGATGGATGGCGAGGCGGCTGATATGTCTGGATCAATGCTGTGTGCTCTGCGGCATGGAACAGGTGAGGCTCAGATCAGATGGGGGTTGGGGACCGGGCTTCGCAATTGGGTTTGTCATTTAGAAAAACACACACACCTACACACACACACACACACACACACACAAACACACTCTCAATCTCTCTCGCTCATACATGCAAGGATATACACACAAACCCCCCATGAACATCCACACACACAATAACCATCTTTGTGCAAACACTCACACACAGACAGATACACACAAACACATAGAGTAACACACATCATACACACACACACACACACACACACACACACACACTCATGCACACATGCACTCACACCAAAGCCCTCAACTTCTGCTTTGTCTTTGGCTCTGCCCCTGCAAAGGCCCCCTGAGCATGGATAATTGTGTTGTCTCCTCCTCTCATACACACACACACACACTCTCACACACACACACACACACACTCTCTCTCACACACACACACACACACAGAGTCACCCGCTCCCACACGGCACAGACAGCCTCCCCACACCTTGGGCCGACTCTAACTAACGTGATATAGTCATTACCGATGACTGATTCCCCTGCATCTCAGGCACCAGCTGCCTGCTCCTTTGTGTGAATAGAGAGACAGAGAAAGAGAGAGAGAGAGAGAGAAAGAGAGAGAGAGAGAGAAAGACAGAGAGAGACAGCATAGTGACCACTGCCTCCCGTCCACCTCATCGTCCACGGCTGGAACAGAGGGCTCTAGTGACCGGCGGCAGCCGCCATGATATCCGCTTAAAGACAGTGGCTGGGAAAAGAAGGGAGGAGGGGGGTTGAAAGAGGAGAGGAAAAGAAAGGATGAAAGAGAAAGGGTAAAAAGAGAGAGCGGATACAGAGTAAGACAAAACAGAAGCAGATGAGAAGAAAAGGTTTGTGAAAAGAAGGAGGAATAAAGGGCAGGGGGAAAAGGGAGAAATAGAAGACAGAAAAGAAATGGAAGGTAAGAAAAGAGAAGAGAAGAAATGCAGGGATAGTGAATGAAGAGAGAAAATAGATAGAGTGAGGAGATGAGATGAGATGAGACACGAGGAGGAGAGGAGAGGAGAGGCGAGGCTCTGCAGCTGAATCAGGCAGTTTGTCTGCATGACCAATCCTGCTCAGTCCAACAACAGACTGTCACCCAGACGTCTGATGCTCACTTTCAATTAACCAGCCAGTCAGAGAGACAGGGAGAGAGAGAGAGAGAGAGAGAGAGAGAGAGAGAGAGAGAGAGAAATGGAGGGAGAGGGAGAGAAAGCAAAGGGAAAGGAGTGAAGAAGAGGATGAAATAGAAAGGGAGAGAGAGATGACAGAGAGGATGAGAGAAACAAGAGGAGGGGAAGGGGGAAAAGAAGATTGAGTGAGAGAGGAAAAGAACTTCAGGGGGAGAAAGACAGGGCAGAAGAGAGAGAGAGAGAGAGAGAGAGAGAGAGAGAGAGAGAGAAAAGAGGGGGCAAGTGGCTTGGGAAGATGTACGACTCAGTGGCCTGACACTTGCAGCAGATGTTGCTGCCTATTGAGCTGTTAATTTAACGGGAGTTTATTGAATAGTAATTAGGAGGAGCTCACTTACCATTATAGAGAGAGTGTGTGTGTGTGTGCACTGCTCCACTATGTTAGACGAGTGTAAGGCGTTCTCTCTCCTCCCTCTCTCGCTCTCTCTCTCTCTCTTTCTCTTCAGGGGAACATCACCATGGGGCATCTGTGTTAAAATGGGGGGGAGAATTTGGCTTAAAATACACCCCTTTGTGTTCTCTATTTTTGCAACAGATTGAAACAAGGAGTTTGTGTTTTTGTTCTCCGCCATTGGTCAATAGAATCCTGATGGCGGAAGTCACAGAATTAACACTTTGATCCGCTTGAATTAATGAGATTTAAAAGAACACAAACAAAACAAACAAAAACATACAAACAGTGAGTGGAAGTGCTCACCAAAATCGAAACGGCGGCCGGTCAGTAATAACAAATGTTGTTATTTGTGGGCTGCTGTTTTTTAATGTGCTATTTATCAGTGCAGGGTAGAAGGGGGTGCAGGGAAGAAAAATCAATGTTTAATCAGCATGCTGTATGATTGCCTGAGCATCACCGGGTACAAAGCGAGACCTCACCCGGGCAGACTTCTCTCTCTCTCTCTCTCTCTATTTTTCTCTCTCTCTCTTTCTCACGTCCATAAAACAGACGCGGCGCAGGCTGTAGTCACTCATCGCTTCCCTACAATGCTGATGCGAGTTTCATTGCAGCATTACAGTGAATTACGCACATAACAAGGAATACACATCCTTGTCGATGAAAAGAATGCACTGTCGAGTCGTCACACACACACACACACACACACACACACACTCATGTGCGTCTACATGGTTTTTGGTAAGAGGTTAGAGAGCCCAAAGTTATTTGTAAAAAAAGCGCCAGTGTTACACGCACCATACTTACCCCTTTCCAGATGATGCCATTTACGAAATGATGAAAACCAACAGGCAGTAGAATAAACTACTCTGTGTCTGGGAGTGTGCTGAGGACTCACACAAGCAATACAAAGCAGCTTTATTAGGGAGGGGAGAGAAATCTTAAGTGTCCTTTTTACTCAAATTGTCTGACACTACTGTGACGAAGTTGGAGGAAATAATACAATAATAATATCTCTAGGGGCTTATATGTTTTTTTTTTTTAGATTATTCTTTTAAGGTTCGATAATAATCAAATACGTATGTTTTGTACAGGACTTTTACATATGAGTATTACCCATTCATTCACTAACTGTATATTTTCAACAGAGCTTTTGAATATGGGTATTGCCCATTCATTTACTCATTCGTTCATTCATTCACTCACTCATTCATTCACTGGTTAAGAGGAATGCATGCTGGTCATCTGACTCGTCCATCTCTCGCGGCGGATGGGACCCTGCATCCCCAGCAGCCCCTCCGGGTGCCTCCCCTCTGTGGCACCTGGCCTCTCGGGCACGGCTCGGACCTGGATCCTGCCAACTCCATACGCTGAAATCCACACAAACATATGCTGCCATTGTGATGGAGATGGGGGAAGCCCGTCGCCGAGCGGCCCCTCTTTTCAGCGCCGCGGCCAGCAGGGGCCTCCCCTGCAGAGGGCCACAGGTCAAGTGGGGTGCTTTGTGATTGGTGGCCTCCGTGGGGAGGTCCCGAGGAAATGTGAATTAGCTCTCATCAGTGTGGGGTCGGCGAGGTGTGTGTGTGTGTGTGTGTGTGTGTGTGTGTGTGTGTGTGTGTGTGTGTGTGTGTGTGAAGGGGGAGGTTTAAGTGTGTGTTGCAGGAGGGGCCTGACCCTTTCGTGTGTCTGGCCCCGGATTGACGGCTTTATTAAGAGCGATCCCCATGAATAAAAATCTGAGCAGTCATGAATTTTACCATCCCCGCGGCAGAGGAAGCGATCTCTTAGCTTAACAAATCTCAGCTCCCCTGCTCAGTCCCCTGCCATTTGTCAGCCTCTCATGTCATTTAGATTAAATGATATTCATCGCTGATGAGTTAGAGCGAGTGCGTAATTGAATGTACATCTGCAGGCAATATGCATTGTATTTGCATGCGTATGTGTGGCATGCAAATAAAATAAATATGAGTATTTTATGATCCCGGGCTATCAAGGAGGTTGAGATGTTTTAAAAGGGAATCTTTTTCTGAGGAATGCACTGCATTAAATGGCCTTAAAATGTTCAGGGGCACTGACTTGTTTATACCTCAATCAAAGAAGATCTCCAGAAGCAATACTGTAGTAATGGGTAAAAGTAGAAAGTTAAATTCTCTGAAGGTTATAAACCAAAACAATAGATATTTACAACCCCCCACCCCCAGCCCATACACACACAACCCAAAAAAGGCATATTATCATTCTGTCAGGTAACTTAGCTGGAAAAAAAACATAACAACCAATTTAAAAGAACAGGGTACCTTGGCACAACAATCACAATTCCTTGTGGAGACTATTAATCGTGATTTCATTGATTTCAACTTAAAACCTAAATGTACACACACAAACACATGCACATGTGCACATATTCACACACACACACACACACACACACACACACACACACACACACACACACACACACACACACACACACACACTAATATTAACCCCAACACACACACACACACACACACACACACACACAGGAAGCAAGCATCTGCTGGTCTACATGTACCTCAAGCACTTTTCCAAATGTCACGTTGCCCTCAGCCATCACGCCACTGCTGGCTCTAAGCTGTTTAACCTGCCACACACGCCACCAGAGCCCAGGCAAAAACCAGCCATCTCCAGATCCCATCGCCCCCGCAATTGATTTCATGTTAGCCAGCCAGTCCCTCTCTCCTCCTCTCTCTCCCAATCAATTTCAAAATGGAGGAAAACCAGAGGCGAAGAGAAGCGTGAGAGGTTGCAACCTTTGCTCCAGGTATAATTGAAAGAAAAGGTCAGCGCCACTGGCAGAGTAATAAGTTAGTTTTGCCATTAGACAACACTAGTAGTGCTGATTGTCAAAAATGCTCCCCTCCTTCTTCCATTTCTGTACACAACAACAAGGATTATCAACACCGTGTTGAGTCATGTAGGCCTATTGCAGCATTACATATTATATTATCATGATATATATTATAGCTATATGTATATTATTCTTAAAATGTTTTAAAGAAAGTATGTAATGCAAGTCCCTATACACAATTGAATGAATTATCCTCCAACTTTTTCATATAGCGTATATTTTAGCAAAAGGTCTGTGTGCCAGTCAATGTATACAGTATACTTTTAACAGAGTGTCATTAGGAATGTATTTATTAATTTTCACTACAGCAAAAGTGGTTATTTAATTTTGTGGATAAAGTCGGTCTTACTTAATTTTATTCTTAATGAAAATGAGACACACTTAAAAGTTATACAGTTCTGTCTTCAGAGAGCATATCAAATCCAGGACCAAACTAAACTACTAAACTGTTTACCGGAGGCTGCAGAGTCTCATGGCTGTGGGCATGTTCATCTCTACTGCCGCTCAGTGGTGGGTAGAGAAATGGCAACAATGTCAAGATCATTGCACTAACAGGCTTGTTAGTCATAAGTCAAATTCATTGGCCTGCTTTACCTTGGAAATACAGAATGATACTGTTAAACTAATAGCCAAATACATTTCAAAAGACATTTAAGAAATCATTCCATAATTTCCATAGTTTCATTTTAACTCACTTTCAAACAAGCTGCTATGTCTGAGGGGTTCACGTCAAGCTGAGAGGCAAGTGAGGGCTTAGTGTCCTCTAGTCTACACTAGCTTCTGCTCTTTAAACCTCACAGACAGAACAGAGCAGACCAGCCTATCCCACTGCGAGTCTCTCTGTCGCCCTTTCACACCTGAACTCCTGGTAATGCATCACTTGGCCAACACAATAATCCCTCTCCACAAGACAAGAGTGTAGGCAGCCCTTAAGCCTCAGCGTAGCATCCATCTGGACATAAGTCTTTGACGGCCATTTAAAACCGGGCCAATAAAACAAATGCAACATCAAATCATCACTGCTGGCCCTAGTTTAAGAGGGAAGGGGGGGGGGGTGATGGCAAGACACAACTCCCTACTCCTCAGCCTCCCCAGGGCTCAATTTTATTTTTTGCTCTTTTCTTTCTGTTCATCTTCTTCTCTTTTATTCTGTCTTTCTTTCTCTTTTTTTTCCTGAGTTTCATACGTTCATCTCTCCACTTCCTTCTCTCCCTTCAGTGGAGCCCAAGCAAGAAATCACTCCCATTCAGCCAAGGACACAAACCCACACAGCACACAAATGCAGCCTACCAGCACCTTCACAAACACACGCACACACACACACACACACACACACACACACACACACACACACACACACACACACACACAAACACACTTTCTATCTCAACATAAATATCTCGGCTGCTCTGGATAGCTTCGAGATTTATTCTGCTGCCAAGCCAGCAGAAAATTGACTTGTTTCATGGAGGCAGGCTATTGACACACTACCGTTGGGAGAGTTAGAGAGCGAGCAAGAGAGAGAGAGGGAGAGATGGGGGGGGAGGGGGGGGGGAGAGAGAGAGAGAGAGAGAGAGAGAGAGAGAGAGAGAGACCATTGGGAGGAGAAGGTGACAGAGAGAGAGAGAGAGGGAGAGAGCAAGCAATTGAGAAAGAGAAAGGAAGAAAGGGAGGGAGAGCAAGCAAGCGAAGGGCAAAAAAAAAAGAGTGAGCGTGAGTCAGGACCCACTCCCCTCCATTATAGGATAATGTAATCAGTAGTGTGGGAAATGGCTATGAGTAAAATGGTACAGATGACATTTATATAAGAGGATATTGATGGCATAAGCTGAGCAGGCAGCCGTCCTCCCCTCTGTTCCTGTGGATTGATAAAGAAGCTCATTTAGCCAGTATATCATTCTTCCCCAGAAGAGAGGAGAAAATGTGGCAGGCCTGGAGCGAAGCACCATTGTGGGGGGAGTGACACACTGAGGCACCAGATGAATAGGTTCTGATCCAAGCCTAACCTTTTCAAGCACAAAATGGCAGCCAGACAATGCCGTGTTGGCATTTGTGCTCTCTCTCCATCTCTCCTCCTCTCTCTATACCTCTCTATGTTTTAACTTAGATGATACCTGCCACCTTTTGTGTTTCTATCATGTTGCAATGTAACGAAGCAACAAGAATGATTAAAACGTTTAGCAAATCTCTCACTGGTGTTAAAGGGCAAACATAAAAAAACAGATAGTGTTCTCTCTCTCTCTCTCTCTCTCTCTCTCTCTCTGGCCCTGCCGGAGGACTACCAGTGAGGCAAAAGGAGGGAGAGAAAGATGGTGAGGTGAGCAGGATTTTCTGCTTGTATCAGCAGTCGGCCTGGGTAGCGGAGAAGAGGGGAAAGCACCAGAGAGGATGAGAGAAGAGAAATGGAGAGGAGAGGAGAGAGGGGGCCAACAGTGCCTCCCGACAGCCCTAAACAGGCACCCTAGATGATTGTTTCCGAGACAGGCGATGCCAAGCCCATCTCATTAGATAAAGTCAGCCTTTGGGGAAATTGGCGGAATAGTCAGATGATTACACTGACAACTGATGCAGAGTTTAGAGTATGGGATGTGTGGCCCATCAAATGAAGGGGCGAGGGTGGGGGGTGCCGTTTAGGTGGGTTTAAAGGGCGTGGCATCGCTTAAACAACGGATGCCACTTTCTTCAGTTTCCGCGGCCATCCTACGGCTGACGTCATGTTCAACAGTGTTGGATCACAGAGTCATTCGGCAAGCTTGAAGTCGGGCACTGTGGCAGCCCATGGAAAATTCCTGGCAGTTCGCCGCAGCATGTGGTCCATGAAGTACACCATGACAAGCTCATGACCACCAGTCCTTTTTACATTGCAGACGAAAAGTGTCCAGGACCAGTATGTTCCACAGAGACCGACTGCATTTATAGGCTAATAAATCAGTCCCATGTAGCCTATGTTCTGCGTTTTAGTGACCTTTAGAGATTAACGAAATATTTAAACTAAGTAGGCTAATATTAGAATCAATCAAGCCTAAGCACATCTTCGCATAATAAAAACACATTTCTATCAATCTCAGACGTAGGCCTAATATTGTGTGGCCGTACTTGACTTGAGTCCAGTGAGCAATGTTACCACCATATTTTAATGTGTGTTTATCCAGGCGTCAACCAAAAAGTGTATCGGCGGAATAAAAAAAAAGAAAGAAAAGAAAGAATCTAATGTCACTGGGTTTAATGTCATTAAATGCGGTGACCGCGTTTCGAATGACCTTATGGTCATTTTGCTTCTGTTCTGTTATCCATCACCAATTCCAACCTGAAGTGGATGAATACATTTATGTGGCTAATTTCGTGAGCTCACCCCTAATTGGTGCATGGCCACTTGGTTATTCTGCCGCTCTGAGGCTGCTAATTCCCATTCGCTATTAGATTAAAAATTCAGATATAGAAATAAATTGATGGGTCTAGACATGGAGGTAGTTTGGTTCACCAGAGGGAGCTAAACGACTCTGCAGGTCTTGCTATCAAAATAAGTAGCCTGATGATAATAATAATTAAAAAAGGGACACCTCTTTTCACTGTTAATTACCAAGGAATGATGCTCATATGGGGAAGTTATGTTGAATAGTCTATAAAATTAACATGCTTTGTCGCTTAATCTAACATCTTATATTGTCCGGACACAACTTATTTTAAGATATGAATTGGCCTAGTGAATAAGACAATTATCATAATTATGATGAGCTTATTTTCTCCACATCAAAATGTGTTTGTTTAAAAACGGATGTAGGGCACAATTTGAAAGTGTATGCCTTTTTACAGGCTGGCTCAGCCATGTCTGTATTGTGGGTAACCACAGTTTTGACTCCTGGCGCACGCTAGATCAAATGTTTCCGCGTGCAGTGTGGTAACGTCCACATCTTTTATTTTCTCTCTTTGACTTTTTCTTGGTTGGGTAGAAACACGCATTTTCTCTTTTCATGCAACCTCAGGTTTCTTTGAGAGTAGCCGATGCGTGGTGATAGCGCCGACCCCCGGCTTGACCTTTCACTCGCTCCATTGTAATTCAATCAGTGCTGCTGGGCTGACACCTTACCCCTGGCCCGGGACCCAGGAACGGAACCCAAGCACGCTTCTAACAACCGTGACCGCACCTCTCTCATACCCCGAACTGCTCCGGTCTTTTGCGCAGATAACGCAGATTTACGAGGCGCTCTGTTTCCAAATGTTTGTCTAAATAATTTTCATGGGGCGAGCGGCTGACACGTTACATTAAGATTATTAATGAGAGGAACGTCTGCGGGGGCGGCGAGGAGGCAGGTTGGGTGTTTCCCTTCAAAGGCGTTTGAAAGATCTGTACGCTGACTGATGATTTAAATCAACGGAGAGCTCATTTTCAACACTCTCGAGTACACAAGGGAAAGACTTTGCCATTGTGTGTGTGCGTGTGTGATTATCTGTCTTTAGTGAGGGTTACTAGAATAGATCTGAAGGAGGACTTCAGACACTCATGTATGATTACTAAGCACTTATCACCCTGACATAGGCTACATGATGAAGCACTGCAGCAGAGTACATCAATGTCAAAAGCGGTCTTTGTCATAGTGGACAACGCAGCAGTGTAGATCTATGACTAACATTAGTTTACCTTCAGTGGTTCTCTACAGCCTAGGCAGAGGGGTGTAAACCATATAGCCTACATGTACAGTATTTTCCATACTGCAATTAAGCCATTAGTTCCAGCTAAAGTTTTTGTATCCACTTATTTTCATTGTGGTCTAGGTTTAATTTATTTTTGTATAGGAAAACAGCGTAAAAGATTTTGCTCTGACTCACGAATACTGTAGCTTAGCATTACCTTTAATAAAAAGCAGTGTGCAAAAATGTCCAGAAGCTCAGTATGTTTCTTGCATTCATTATTTTTCTGTATGTCAAAAATACCAAAATCATACCATCAAAGAATATACAAACAGTAGATAGGGTAGTCAGTCAATTTATGCATGAGATTGCAAGTGTCATAGAGATTTAGATGCCACAGACTTCAGGCATATGTGATGACCATGAAATAGTCTTCAATGTTTCAGATAGACAGTTCAACTGCTTCAATGTGATGACCACAAAGTATTCCTCAATACGTATACAGATAGGTCAAATGCCTCATTAGATAGTCAATGAGGAACAGGGATGCTAAAAAATGTAGGTCCCGTGACAGAAAATAATTTTGGGCCCCCTAAACATTGATTGCAATTCTAAGATTTTCTTCTTGGGCCCCCTGCCACCCCACTAACACAGAACGTTATGGGAATTTTAATGAAAGCTCACCCATGGCTGTCCTATGGGTATTTTGAGATACTTTCCTATTTTAGTTTGGAGAACCTAAAACTCTAATGTTTTGGTGTGATTACATAGTGAGGTAGCAAATTTAGTCACTCAGGCGTTCCGCGTTCAATCCCTCTGTGAAGAGTTTGTTTATTTTCTATAGCCTAGATTTTTTTTTTTCTCACAAAAAGTCAAGTTAGGAGAAAGTCACATTGCGGGAACGTTCACCTAATCAAAAACCTCAAACAAGCAAAAGTTCATCTAAATCCATTTTTTAAAAAACTCCTAGTGCCCCTTCAGAGAACCAAACCAACCTTCATGGAATGTTCCCTCACCCAACAGATAACCTTCCTGTGGCAGTGCCAGGCCCCATCCTAACCCCCCACACCCACCCTGGTGGTGCCTCTGAGGAAAACTATTACAACCAGTTCATCAGTTTAGAATTTAGACCGAATTCAATGTTACCAATTCTTATATTTTGTTTAATTGATGTCAAGTTTCTAATTGTTTTACATTACATGTTACATGGATGTAACTTGCAGGGGGTTGGGGGATGGGGGTTTGACCCTCCCAAAGATCAGATCCAGTCCATATACCCCCCCCCCCACACACACACACACACACACAAACACACACCAATTTCATCGCATTACTCCATTTAATACAAAAATATGAATTATCTGAAGTTGCAGACAGATAGGCTGACACGCCAGACTATATCATAAGAATGTATAGTCTGGAGACTACTGATAGACTGTGGAGGGGCGGGTGCTTGCGTTGTCTTTCAAACTGCCTCTCCACGTAATAGACTAGCATTCCGGCCAGTGGTGCCAGCTGGTATATCAAACTTTTCCCGTAGCCCGTCGGTAACACGGCAAAGACATCTTTTTTCAGAAAGAGAACAGTGCACTTTCTTGTTTCACTTTCAAAGAAAATGACAAGTCCAATTCCTCCAAAACTAAAGCCAAAGACGATTCAAGTGACCGCGGTTCCTTCGCTGAAGCCATACTTCCTGTTGAGTCTATGATTTGAGCAGCGGCGCTGTCGTTATCGTACTAAGCCCGCCTTACGATTTCCTGTACACATACCGCGCTGTGATTGGTTATACGCCGCCAGAGTCACAGCGGTTTTCTATGGGGGGTCTCTAGACGTATCAGCTGTGCAAATTCAAATTTGCTACCGCTAGGGGTACGTCTAGAGTTCTAGGCTAGCAGACAGACATTGCATGACTGAAATGTTGGTTCTTCAGACACATTTTCAATACAACGAATATGTGAATTTCGCAAATTGCAAAGCCAGACTGCCACCCCCCTGCCACCATTGTGTTTAGCAAACAATAAGTAAGATGGTCTGCAATTTTCTGCTAAGTCTGACTAGGCTACCAACTACACCGATCAACCAGGGCTGCTTTCGTCAGCATTGTCACTAGCCTACCTCATATAGAGTACTCAAATCATGTGCTATGGCCATTGAAGCTATTGAATGAATTGTTATAAGAAGGTCTAACAACCTGTTAAAATGCACCAGAATGCAGGAAACAGCAAATAATTATATAAAAAAAACAAAATCCTGGGGGAGCACCCCCAGACCCATATTTTCTTGGCAGTAATAGGGCTGTGACCATTTAGCCTATGTCTAAGCCTACAGTCTAGGCCTACAGAATCGGCAAACTAACATGACTCTTGTTATGAAAACAATAAATAAATACATAAATAGGGAGTTCACCCCCCCAATGGTAGACCCAAATTTACACCCTTGACATGTTGGGTTCACCACCATAATACATTTTTGTTGATATTTTTGCGAAGAAAGCAAAGTATCCATTCCACATGAAACCATTCTCCCATTCATATAGTACCAAGTGTCCACACCACTTGGAGGTACCTGTAAAATACTCAGTATTCCTCTTTGCTCTTGAGATGTCTAAACAACTGCACGTGTCACTCTCCTCACCTCAAATCCATATTTTCTGTTGATAGTTTTATGAAATATCATGTCTGTGTATTTAGACGGCGGTTATATATCTCTCAACTGGCAATCAATAAAGCCACATGTGTGGGTATTGAATTAGAATCGTCAAGCCAGATCATCTGTGGTGCGATGTGTGTGCAAACGCTTTAACAAGTCAGGCCGCTGATGCACTTCTGCAATCATATTTCATCCATTTTCTGTCAGCTCCCTTTTCCCTGGCAGTAATAATTTCTCCATCTCTCCCTTCTCCGTCGTTATTGCCCTAAGAGTGGATAAATGCTTCGCTCAGTTCGTATTTTGAGTTCAACCACCTCCAAGTGCACCAATTGAAGAGATCTTGTAGATCAAACCGTGTGACTGTCTGCCCTCTGGGCTAAAGAGAGCACTGCGCTTCTAGAGCCATAAATAATTAAACAAGCGCAAAAGCAATCACACAAAAATGTTTCTGCTGAAGACTTCAATCGGTGCAGAATAATTTATTAGTCTTGTTTTTCTGTGCAAATGAGAACTGTGGGGGAAATACACAAATATAAACACACAAAAAGCATGCAAACACAGACACAGATTCATGCGCACACACACACACAGACACACACACCACACACCACACACTGTTGACACTTTGAAATGAGTGCAAGTCTCTGGGGAGATGAGGAAATTTGCTACAACAATAATGAGACATTTATCTCAAAAGCCTGCGCTGTTTAGGGAGCGTCTGTGTGTGTTTCTCCCTGTTGGATCAGCTGCCTGGCCACATCAGCTCCCAGATCTCCTGGCTTAACTCTGGCTGGTAATGAAGGTGTGGGTCAACAGGCTCTCTGACCGACCCAAAACACACCCGGGGCGGCAAAAAAGGGAAAGGTCAGCAGCCCACACCAGCTCACAAACGCGCGCTCACACACACACACACACACACACACACACACACACACACACACACACACACACACACAGGTGGACACAGAAAGAGAACCGAAGAGGTATTACTGTGTCAAACAAACATAAAGTGATACATGTATCTGGACAGATTTTTTTTTTCTCACATCTTGAGTGATTTCTTCCCACAAAGCCTGCTTAACCTTCTGACTCAGCTCAAGCACTCATTTTGTGGGAGAGAAAGAGAGAAAGAGAGACATGTTTTCCTTTTGGGCTGACCTCCACTGCCTGGAACAATTTCCCAACCCACAGGTTATAGTCACATAAAAGAACCTACAGTCTGATCTTTGGACTGTTGTGGCCAAAAATTTCATCCACACGTTCTATCTAATAGTGGTTAAAAATGATGGGGAAGAGACCAATTCTAAAATATATGGGCCATGCTCTTGAGTAGATTAGTAAACTACAGTGGACTTCTCAACACAAAGTTTCAAAATGTACGGATTAATTATTACATACTTAATTGCTTATTAATTATTGACACCATTTCAGGACAGGGAACAACCGGGAAAGCTGTAATCAAAACAAGTTGCTGAAAATGATGATAAGAATCATTGTGGCGATTGGTTTTCACATGGAGATAGCCATCTGGCTGGAGGAAAGCGAACCCTTTGCCCTCGTGTGCCCTGACATGCAAGTGTGACTTGTTAGTTGTTTATCACATGTATGTATGTTGGCATTTGCTGACCTGGTATTTCGAACATGCTCTACCCCTGTCCCATGTCAAGGGTGGTGTGTGTGTGTGTGTGTGTGTGTGTGTGTGTGTGTGTGTGTGTGTGTGTGTGTGTGTGTGTGTGTGTGTGTGTGTGTGTGTGTGTGTGTGTGTTTGCAGGGAAAGGGGGGGGTAATTCACATGTGCTTTTACTCTTTGAATTGATCAGGCCTAATACCAGCACGTAACAATAGCCATGGATACCGAGCCCTCAGCCTGGTCAACCACACGAAGCTGAGGCCAGTTTATCTTACATTTGTGTCCGGCGACAGGTGCAGGATTTCTGCATCAATCCCGAGCCTCACCCATAGCTCACGCCGAAACAGGAAAAGCAGTCCACAAGAGTGGCCCACCACACGCAAGCGACATTCTTAATGGCAAAAGTTGGACATTTCAATGTCACATATAGTATCCCGGGGTGCTGCAAAGCTCCGTAATGTCAATGTTAATGGTAATAACTTTATCGCAGGAGCGAGCGACGCATGTGGTTTGCACAGGCTCCTCAGCTCACACATACATTTCACACATACACATACATCCTCTTTAGATGTTTGGCCTGGCACTTCAAGAAAGGAAGTTAGCACATTACATGGTATGTTATGCTAGGCCTTGTGCATGAGCCTATTCATTAGTAACCTGATAGGTCAATTTCCCTCTCATACTGTACGTTCCCCACAGATTGTGATTCCCGGAACACAAAGATGTTTATTATTAAATGACTGCATTAAGATTAAGTTGTGAGTTGCGGGGGTGGGGGGAGCGGGTGAATCACATGCGCACACATTTTTCAACCCAGAAATCCCGTCACTCACTTTTACGATCGGACCCTCTTTGAGTGAGAGGGGCTTTGTGGGCAAGCTAAAGGTCGACGAGAGCAAGATTGTGACCCCTAACACAGCGTTCAGGGGCCACTAGTTAGCAATCTGGACCTGAGAAGCACGCAAACAAGGAGACGGGCTTGTATGTGGAGGGTGATGAAAAAGGAAGGGGGTGGGATTAAAAAAAGCACATACGCCGAGATCGACGCCCCGGTCACCTCCGTCGTCCTCTACCTCTTTCACATTCTGCCAACTCAGCCATGTGGCAGAGAAATCATGTATCTTTACACCCGTCCATAAACACACAAGTGGCTTGCCAAGCGTCATCATGTGGTTTGCATACATGTATACATGTGTCAGGAAACACAACACACAAGCAATCCTCAGCTGTTGCTCTAAATTTACATTCCTCCATCTTGCAGATGCTTTACCATAGAGAGACTCAAGAAGCATTTTTAAATAGGAGATTTCTGTACTGACTTTAGTTATTGTGACACTGATCATCTAAACAATAATGGCTGCTCTTTTATTTAGGCATGGTAATTTACTGTATTTACGGAGTCATAGGTGCCAATAATGTCAACGAGGCAGTGTAGCTGTCACGCGTGTGCACAAATGAACAAGAATTCTGAGAACTCTAAAACACAAACAATGTATTGGCACCTTCCCAGCTGATGCAAAGTACTATAACAATACTACTCTTTACTTCAAGAAGGAATTGGTGGTTATCTGTAATGAGCTATTATGGTTGCCAGAATCCCTCTTATTCTGTAGTTTGATATCTTGCTTTTGATATCTCTTTTTTTGTTGCTAGTTACAGCATTTGGTTACCTTGAGCAACAGAGCCACATGTAGGCTACCTCCAAATCATGGACCTGTTGTCCTCCGTTACTGAAAGACAAGGTCATTTGGGACAATATAAACCTCGCTTACACTTACAGAGAGTGAGCTTATATGGTCCTATTCAGTTTGTAAGCTGCCAGTTTGCCAGTCGGCCTAAATCCTCTCGACTATCACTTAAAGTTTACTTTACTGACACATGCCCCAGGTCATCTAGGGTTAATGCAAAGAAAGAAAGGGCGATGCTAACTTCTAAAATCCAGACACAGACTTCAGCCTTGATTAGTCTATCTTCACACTGCGTTTGCATGTGCACTTTAACAGGCGACGGCTTGCAGCATATAGCAGAACATTAGGCTACTCCTCAATGATTTACCAGGCTCTTCAGGCTTTCTCATTCTCCCCTTCATTAACCTTGAATTTGCAACTTTCTTTCTCCCCTTTAGCATAGTTCATTCTGCAAATTAATGAGGACTTCATTTCACATGCACTGTTTGAATAGAATGCACTTAGATGCTTGCATTACCAGAGAAGTTCTACAAAGATCTCATGAAGAACGGCAACGCTTCCTATTTCTAAGAGATACTGTGCTGGAAATTGATGGGACAACGCAAGCATGTGTTTAGCATTCTGTCCTTTCACCACAGGACTTTCTGGTGCAGTGGCTGTCTAAAACCCCATCATGAATGATTTGGCTCAACGTCAGCTTTAACTATGGCATTAACTATTCAAGGCAGGTTGGCCGGCGGCTCCGAATGCGATGGCACTCGTCCGCCCACCCTGAGCCGTGTCGTTATCGTGCCCGCTGCCGCCGCCTCGCCCCTGCTCTATAATAATGGCTGCGGTGAATTATTCAGGGCTAGTTAAGCAAGCATCTCTCTCTCTCTCCGACGACGACGATGCTGGCCGCACGTCGCTGGGCTGCATCCATCTTCGAGCTGAAATATGGCCGCCGCTGGCCTCTGTTCTTCCTGCAGTCTTTAATCACAGAGCCTGTTCTCTTCTGGTCTACTCGCCTCAGACTGACAGACTGACAGACAGACATACTGTCTGCCTTGACAAGACACCCGACTGGCATACAGGAAAAAATTCAGCCTCAACCAG
The DNA here is from genome assembly GCA_027497455.2 of Sardinella longiceps. Lineage (NCBI taxonomy): Eukaryota > Metazoa > Chordata > Actinopteri > Clupeiformes > Clupeidae > Sardinella > Sardinella longiceps. The sequence continues at coordinate 12,361,008 of JAODXP020000006.1, read as the reverse complement.
AAAATTGCTCCCAATGGTTTATTAAATTACCTTGACGTTTCGGACCTAACAGCCCTTCCTGAGAGGTGACAGTCAACTGACACTCAACTGGCCACAGACAAGGAGGACAACTGGAAAATCGCTTTCAACTTTGGATAGGATAGAAGGAAACAATATAGGTAGATAGACAGATAGATTGTATAACATACTGACACACACAAACACACGTCACGGAAGACAATCGTGCTCTAACCCTGTAATTTGACTGGCTATAATTTCAATTATCTCTCTAGTTTCGTATCACCCTATGAAAATTGTTCTTATCATCTCTTCTTCTCGTACCTCTTAGAATGAAAAACAGGACTTTAAAATACTGTACATACCTTCTACTGTTAGCACAATGATTCATCCAATTTTTCATTATGCTATAAAAATGAGTCTAATCACCTCTTCACCTCTTGAAACAAACAATTGGTTATGTAGGCCTACCACACTGACAAGCAATAAGTGAGATGATCTTGTGTTGTATACTGGGAGGCCTAAGTGATATTTTGAGAGAGCATGAAGCAATTTTGAGAGCGCGCCTAAAGATACGAGGTCTATTTTGTACTGGCTCTGGGCAATGTAGTCATTATACTCCAATTCCAGCTAATTAACAGGCACAATTATTCTGGGCAAAAGCTCATCACAGTTAATATAGTGAGCAAACAGATTGGAAAAGAAAGAAACCGTTTCTCTTTCAGTCAATGAACATCTGAGGAAGATCCAGCAGCAAACTAATTAAATCACCCAGTGTGCTGTGAGAAAAAAAATATCCACCAATGGATATTAATGTGAAATCTCTAACTGTACTCGTGAGGAATAGTTTGACAACATAGACCCACCGAAGAAGACCTAAATTGTTCCTTGAGCAGCTCTGTTAAATCTGTTTAATCCTCTCACTGTTTAAAACACTACCAGTCATTGGTGTAATTCATGTGATACTGTATCTGCAAGTTGGATGTAGTCTACATTGAAGAAGAGGATGAAGGAATCAAGGGAGTACAACAATAAACAAACAGGTGGCTTTGACTGATTGATCCCTATGCTTGGATACTGCGGAACAAAACAACCAAAAAATCCAACAATGAAATGAATAAGGACCAAAAGCAAACATCCAGCGAGTGGTTCCTTGGGCAGTCTTGCCTATCCGATCGTTTCTGACAGCAAAATCCAGAAGCAGCCTTGTTTATGGCAGGGGTAAATAAATCACTCCACTTGGCAAAGCTGTGCCACTCGTCGCGAGGGGCAGGGAGGGGGTGGGGTGTGCTGGTGTGTGTGTGTGGGGGGGTGGTATTGTTCGCCTCACCTGTGGGATGTGCACCTGCGTCTGGCGGCAGTAGCGACGCTTGCCTTTCTGCATGGATACCTCCCGGCCCCTCGTCTCCGTGGAGACGCGGCGAGGAGCGTGGCCCCCTCGTTCCGACTGCATGGTTATTAATTAGCTTTTTGATGCCGCCTCCCGTGGTACTCGCCGATATGGGTTTCAGCTCTCAGAACTCAAGACGTAGACACCATCACTTGCTCCGCCACTGTAAAAAGACGAGCCAAGATGAGCAAAATAAATGAATTTAAAAAATCTGTTGAATTATTATACACAATACAACAACCACTTTGATTGACACTAATGCTGAAGTCTGTAAAGCAAACATCTAAAGCATACATCTACAGTACATTTAAATGAATGTTATTCTACAGGATTTGTGAATGTTTGGAATCTGAAGGATGCGGCAGCAGCATCGGTGGTAACCATCAGCAGAGTGTTGGGCCATTAGTGCCGCGGCATTGCCCGGGCATCAGTAGGGCGTGCAGCAGCTAGGCTGATTAAGCCTTGAGAGGAGCTGCTCGCTATTCATTTACGGCTGGAAGCCATTGTGGCTGAGACAAAGACGGGGAAGTGGGGTGGGGGGGACTAAAAGCTCATCCGTTGTGCTCCAGCAGGTGTGCACTGACCAGCTCAGCGTTTTTCGTCTTACGAGGCCGTCTCTCTCTCTCTATTGCTCTATCGCTCTCTTTCAGCGGGGGAAAAAACCCTATAAGCATCCACAGAAAAACATGGACACACAAACACACACCCAAGAGACTGGCAGCGTGGTGTTTGTGTGTGTGAGTGTGTGTGTGTGTGTGTGTGTGTGTGTAAGTGAGAGAGGGAGAGAGAGAGGAAAGAGACTTTAAGTCTTTGACAAAGCAACTGGAACGGCAAATTTCGCCCAGGATGAATTGAGCAACCTTTAAGCACTTCAACCATGACCAACACGTCAGAGGCAATCAGACACTAAATTTGTTCTGCTGCATTGTGTGCTAATCTGCTGCCTCTCTTAAAGGAGGGCTCACTGCTCTCCGAATGGCCACTGGAGGAAGAGACGCAGTGACTGGAGACACACCATGTGAATTTCCTACTCCATTGAAATCGCAGGCCCTAAAAGATATAACAGAATGCCAGAGCCGTTAAGAAGAAATAACATGGGTGGCTAGGCTACTAGTTATTAGATATGAGAGAGATGTTACTCATGAGAAATGCACAATACTGAGACATTAGATTATGTTGCCTGGGCAAATTATTATCATATAAAGAGATTGCCTATACTGCAAAAATATGTACAGTACTTTTACACATAAATACACGCAGACAAAACACAGGTGTCCCCATCACCACCTTCAACACACACACACACACACACATACACACACACACACACACTAACACAAGAGGTTCTCATTAAGACTTATCTGCAGATGGAAGCCCCATTGAGACTGAGCAGCCATGGGTAAACAGGTGACAACAAGTGCTGACTCTGTCTGCCTGGAATCAAAGTGCCACTGTTCATTCTCACAAACACTGTAGCCTGCAGTGCCTGCTCTAGCAGGTACATTTGCCTTGTTGGGTGATTAAAAACAATGAGGCAGGTGCATGCTTGTAATTTCTCCTTCTTAGTTAGTTGGTGAAGAAAATAGATGACTGCAACATCAAGTGAATCCCAAAATTATCTAACCCAATCACCCAATCAATTATGCCACTCAATCATTTACAAGTTTACCAAATCTGATTGGAGCCTATCTGAATGTTGCCTGTGCTCTACCTGCACCCATTTACAGAAATGAGAAGAGTTATTGGTAAGGCTTCAGAGACAACATTAAACCCATCAATACTGAAAGAGAATCCATTACCCATCACCCCCTCTCCTATTCATTTCCTGATTGCATTTGGTGTCAAAATCCCCTCTGCACAACACAATGTGCCTCATTATTATTTTTTTCTATTACCATTATTTTCACCTATAATCCTCCATTAAAATCACACTCTCTCACTCTCTTACTCTCTGACGTACAGTAGCCATGGATCTGCTCTCTTTCTGTCTCCCTCTTTGTCTCCCTCTCTCTCTCTCTCTCTCTCTCTCGCTCTCCTGATGTCCCCATTGCCCCCAAGAGGGACATGCCGCTCATGTTTACCCTGTCACCTAATCTATCTGGCCTTTACCGGTGAACACAAACACATGCTGAAGAGCCGCTTTCATGAACTCCCTGCTTGTGCGCTCCAGTCTCACATGGTAAAGTATATACAGAGGACATGTCGTCCTTTTATTATAGGAAAGGATAAAAAAATAAATAAAAAAGAGAAATGAAAAAAAGGAGTTGGCCTCATGTAGGCTGTTTAGTGGCGGTGCCACTGGTGCATGGCAGTGCACTGAGCCCGAGTGAAAACTCTGACTTGGCTTGGCAGCGCCAGTTTGGCTGATTAGTGTAAAAGCGTGTGGCGGGTGTCACAGTGTTTACTGGGCCTCTGCCTCACTCCACTCCACTCCACTTCTGCTGCACACTCCAGCTCCTTGAACCTGTGCCCAGTTTTTTTTTGTTGTTGTTGTTTTTATTGTGGGTTTTTTCTTTTTGTTGGTTTGTGCCAACCGACAGACGCCAGAGCATGCCCACCTGCCACTGAAGATGGCAGACACAAAGACAACACGTGGGAAAATGTACTGTATAGCAACAGCCATGGTGCAACAAAAGAAAAGCAAGGATTTCACACACTTTTCTGGACACGTATCAGCTAAGTCCTAGTGGGAGCCGATCTGCTCTGTACACTATATTCCTGAAGGATTTACTGTTAGGCACAGAGTGACCTTTCACACAGCAAATCAGGGTGCAGCCATGGTTGAATAAGTGTCCTCTGAACTGTTTTGGTGGGCTTTGGAGTTTCATAAAATGTCGCAGGCAGGCATGCAGGCAGGCAGGAGGCTGGGGATAAATCGTCCGGGCTGGGCAGGCCCTTCCTCTTCCTCAGTGCTGAACTGGGAGTGAACTCGGCTTTTCTATATATAAATACAGCTTCGGCAGCCAATCAGAGCGGTGGCTCGGGGGCATCATCTTGCTGCTCTGACTTTCCCATTACGATAATGTGAATCCCTCTCTCTTGCGCGCGCGTGCAGCCTCATAACACTGGCAAGCGTGGATAAAATACTGTCTCGCCAAACGCCCCGGTCCTCCTCCTCTCCTGCCACACACAGAGGGAGAGAGAGAAAAAGAAAGAGAGAGAGAGAGAGAGAGAGAGAGAGAGAGAGAGACTCACAGACTATTTTTGAGAAATAGAGATCAGTGGGAGAGCGTGTGTGTTTGCATGTGTGTGTGTTTGCATGTATGTGTGTGTGTGTGTGTGTGTGTGTGTGTGTGTGTGTGTGTGTGTGTGTGACAGAGAGAGGGGGAACGAGAGAGACAAGGACTGCGCATACTAATGAATGAGTGGATCTGGCAGTGTGCTGAGTGTGCAAGCATGGCCTGTAGGGGGCAGTAGTTTTGGGGACATGCCATGAGAAATAACAAAGGGCTCCAATGTCCAATCAGGCTGTATGCAAGCCAAGCAGCTCAATGTGGGAACTGGAAAACACTACCACAGACAACACATAAAGCCCTGCTGCTTCAATTGGTCATGTTCAGTCCTGATGTCCCTTTTCAGATGTCATTCGACTGGCAGAAATGAAAAAATCTGAGACTTAAAACTAACCAAACTAAAAGGCACACAAAACCTTCCATACATATATCAGAGCCTTCATGGCACTGCTAAACGTGTGATGACATTACAGTCAGGAATATCATGCTGTAATTCTTTTTTTTTTTTTTTTGTGCTGATTTCCAACCCTTAGAATTGTTCCGAGCATGATGGCTATGGGAATAACACTTTTGGTTATCCACCTTTCATATAATATATGGCATCCAAATTAATCTTGGAATGTTACCTAAAATAGGAGATCAAATAGTGATGAAGTTTCATTACAAAAATTGCAGATTAACATACTCTGAAGTATGACATATGTTATTTGTAAAGTAATAATAATCCAAATTCATTACTATATGCACTATACTATATTATATTTCACTGGCTATAAATAATCTACTAAGTCTTTATAACATGTATCATTAACATTTATTAAGAGTAGTATATGGACAAGGTATTAAATATTCATTGTCATTGGGAATTCATTTCATTCAATGTCGATTCATTACCATACATAACAACATTACTGTAATAAGTCTATGATAGCCTGGTCAAAATGTTTGTTTTTTTATCGCGGATACACAGATCTTGAAGAACCTTTTCCACTTTTCTGTCAACCAGTGTTGCTCAGAATATGGTGACTAGCGCACAGAACCATGTGGATGAGGTAGCGCAGTGCACTGACTGGAGAGAGTGGGAAAAGGGAAGAGATGGGTACACAACACGCATGTTTGGCATTGGCCACTCTGTTTGCCATTTCTAATTTGTAGGCGGGGGACGAGAGTGGGGCGATCACAGCGTGACTCATATTAAAAGTCAATTGGCCTTCAAATTCCTCCGGTCCCCCAAAGTCACGACTGGTGTGAAGGAAATGAGCACTAATGGGGTGACGGCGCCACAATAAAATATCTGAAATTGAATCTGACCACAAAACGCAATGGTCCACGGACAGAACCTGAACAAGTGACCATTACAGGCATGACAACCACTTGCACCAGGGCTGTGTATTTTTTCATATACAAAGATACACTATCGATTCCATTTCCTTTTGCTTTTTCATTCCTATTTTTTTCCTCTCAAATGGCATTCTACCCTTCGGTCGGACCCTCATACCAGTGTCCACCTTCTCAATGTGTGTGTGAACATCAGAGCAGTTAGCAGTAATCAGTCTGGGCCTGGCTTTTAATTTCTCGCATGTCTGCTTGCGCCCCCAGTGATAGTCGGAAAGAGTGGGAGATATAAGGCAAAAAAAGACCATAAAGGCTCTCCCGCTGGGCACAATATATTAACTTTAACCTCAGGATAATTACTGAACTAACTATTTACACTCAACTTTTCCATTTACGACACTTCTGCTCTTGCCCAAACAGACACCCACACATTTAGCTGATGTGCACTTCTTTTGAAGTACTTAAGTTAAGTTGAAATAGGCTGCTGCTGCAGTTGGCCTGGGACACTGACACAGACAACCTCAGAACTCTCCCATGTTTGCATAGCTTTTAATCAAGCTATCTTTTCTTTACAGAATTATACAGAGTATTGTGTGAATTTTGCATTGTGTGAAAATGTCACACTGATGGATGTGACAGTAAATTCATAACCAAAGGAATATCCAGTGACAAAAAAAAACAATTGAAATCAATAGCATAGATAGCCTAATTTATAAACAGTAAATGGTGACATCAAAGTGACTGAATTATTGAGCGCAATGCAAAATATAGACAAACAATTCCTTTTATGTCTTCATAAAAACAAAAAGGCAAACTGACCAATCACAGGGGGTCAGTTTCAGACATGCACAGGGTAGCCTATGTCCTTCACAGGACATACAGCCAATTCATTCTCTGGCTTTGTCAGTGGTCAGACATGGCACATTGCCCTAATGGGACTAAATGAGCCTGGAGATCACCTTGAAATGTGCTCACATTGCCCTCTTCAGGCCCGTGCCGGTACAAATGACCTTGGCCATCTCTCAAACACCCATGCCATGGCTGAATGGAGTCCAAGTCAGTCAATATTACGTTTAACCACTCCAAGCGACCAAATCCATTTAATGTCTTTCAGTAGGGCTAAATATCCATGATAAATGTAATTTAGGCTATGCAAACATGTGGCCAAGGTGCCATCTACACGACTTGATGGCGAAACAAACTGAAACATTTTCTGACTAAATGTCAAATGTCACATTCACCACCTAGATTCCAATATCACTGTGTCTATAACAGGGAATGCTCAAAAGCCATCTCTATTCTTCTCTCTCTCTCTCTCTCGCTTGGTATCTATGTCAGTGACAGATGCAGGGAGAGGCCCGAGGCTGCAGTTAAGATTATGTGATGCAGAGATTCTTTATTAACATTTCATTCCGGCTCCCCACACGACATAAATTAGATGGGACGTAAAAGGCTGTCAGCTGTGGCGATATGTCACAGCAGTGCGTTCTGTCCGCAGGATGTCCCAAGCTTTCCCGTAATGTCGCGTCGCCGAGCAGGCGCCTGTTATACGGCGAATCTGATTTCACCCCTACCTCTTGCCAAGAAGGCACAGTGGGCTCCGCACGGAGCAAGCTGCCAACTAGACAAAGAGAATTTCCGCGCGCAGGCTGGGGCTGCGCTCGTGCTCACTTCAACACTCTGGTGACGTTCCTTATGAATTCAACCCTACACCTGTGAGGGAGACTGTCACCGAGCCCCTCAGAAGCGGACGTGTGTGTGTGTGTGTGTGTGTGTGTGTGTGTGTGTGTGTGTGTAATCGCTGAGGTTTCCCCTTCAGGCTGTGTAAGGAGACCAGGATCTAAGGAGTCTCGTACAGCTTAAACGAAGACCCGGCTAATGTATTTATCATTAATCTTATCAGCCTTGTCTTTCCACATCATTTCAGTGCGCTGGCATGATTTTTATCACTAATTTGATGGTAATGAACCCTTCAGCCCGGAGTGGTTGATGAATACGGTGAAAAATAGCGCTGGAATTTGCTTTGGACAAGCCGCATCTCCTTATCTCATTAGAGAATGGAAAATTAAAATCACTCTTCATTTGTAAACATCCACGTTAACCCTGTGAGGGAGACTAACAGCCTGTAGCCTACATTCATGTTTATTAATACAGGACTAATGGGAATTAATATCCTCACTAAAACTGACAATCATCAATATTAGTGTCAAGTCAAAGCATGTCCTATTCTTCATCTAAGGCACCAAAACTGTTTGAATCCTCTGAAGTATTGTCGCTAGCTCCAACTCTGCTAATATAAAGCAATAAATAATTTGGTGTTCACTGCAAACATCTTTTGTAGTGTTGGCTTACAACTAGGCCTACTCAAGTTCATAGACAGCTACTTTCAGAGCTCAAAACTGCTAAGCTCCTAGGTAAAATGTCAGCATGAAAGACAAGTGGATGCCCCAGGGACTGGAGGTGTGTGTGTGTGTGTGTGTGTGTGTGTGAGAGAGAGAGAGAGAGAGAGAGAGAGAGAGAGAGAGAGAGAGAGAGAATATGGTGTGGGGTGTTATTGGTCTTTTCCATGAAAACACGAAATTGGATCCCGGTTTGATCGGCAAGTCCAAATGTTACCTTACCATTTAAAGAGGATAGACAGGGAAGAGGGAGGGGGTACAATCATACACACACAAGTTTGCTACCTATAATCCTTTTCCAACTACAACCTTTCACAGTGGATACAGAAAGTCATTGCTCCTTCTCCTCAGGTGGAGCCAGGTGCCATATGTGGTCAGAGATTGGCAGTTTGTTTGCTGTGCAAGAGAGGGAAAAACAGCTCCAGGATATGTCATTTCCTTTCAGAAGGTCACAAAAGGGGTTACTGTAAATTGAGTTCACGAAATATGAAGACAAAAAATGCAACTGAAAGCTCAAAACAAAACAGAAAAAAAATTGAAACAACGCCCCTCTATATTCCACAACTTTTACTATAGAAAAAGTAACTAGTTTTAGGCGTTCCAACTACTGCAACGCTGTAAGCATTAACCACTAACTCTTTTCACAGCAATGTCAATTCAAGTCAACCTCAAAAACTAACCAATCCAATTTGTATTACACCAGTCCTATGCCAGCGATTTGGCCACACGCGAGTCATCTGGACCATGTGATCGGAGTTAAATACTGTATGGCCCGTGTCCCTGCTGGCTCGGGTGTGTGAGTGGCGAGCGTGCTGACGGGCTTTTTGTCGCTCCTGTCTGTCTGTCTGTCAGGAGGCAGACTGGCACTGGCTTCTGTCGCCGTTGACTCGGTGCCAGGCCTTCCAGTTTGGCCCAATCCCTCGAGCGTGAGCCCCACACATTCAAGCTGTTTCAACCGCCTGTCACTTAATGGGATTTAGGAGAGGTACATTAAGCTTGTATGAGAGAGAGAGAGAGAGAGAGAGAGAGAGAGAGAGAGAGAGAAAGAAAAGTGAAAAAGCAAGAGCAACAGAGAGAAAATGATAGTGAATAAGAAAGAGAGAGAGTGTGAGAGAGAGAGAATGTGTGCATACTTATGTTGCTGTGCTGCCTTATTTAGTGGGCTTTAGTGGGTCTGGTATCATGCTACTAAATTTCACAAAGACCACGGGAGGCTAGTGTTGCATCACTAGAACCGCCAACGGTGTGAAATTCACTTCATACTGCAACACAGCTGTCTTTACAGAAAAGTTTGGGCCAAAATTCTTTTGAGTTATCTGTGATGCAGACAACAGAACCGCTTCGCTGCATTTTGGAAATGGACAGTTCTGAAAACTGCCTAGATGCAACTTTGGAAAAACAGTATTGCATCAGCTGTCTTTCAAAGCCGATTTGACACGGCGCTATGCAGTGAAGTTTTAACGCGAGGGCCCCCATGCCATATTTGTTTCCCCCTACCTGGCCTGTCACTCGTCAGCTCTGACTCTGACAATATGGAGAGGACTGTAAAGGGGTTTCATGCAGTTTATGATGTGTGTGCTCGCACTAAGCACCAGTGAATCTACTGTGACGTCCTCTGCAGTTGGGGCCCATTGCGCTCGGGAGCGGCTTAAGATGGAGGGTTATGTCTATTAATGCATGCATTAGCCTGCATCAGGGTTATGATTCATTCAGGAGCTGTCAGGACCGGGGCCACAGGAGGGGGGTCGGACAAGCGGAAATATATGGCCCTCAGAGCCCTGAGTGAAATAACAAGAATACATCACCCCGACCCACCAAAACTGCAGCCGCCACTGCTGCAATGGAGAACCCTTATAGAGAGACAGAGAGAGAGTGAGAGAGAGAGAGAGAGAGAGGGAGGAAGAGACAGAGACAGAGGAACTCTCTAACCCCCCTCTACTCAACACACACACACACACACACACACACACACACACACACACACACACACACACGTACACACTCCCAGCACTGTAAATGCTAAAATGGCGGCTGGTGTCATAAATCTGAGAGCCTGAGTGCCACCGCTCGGCTGGACTAATCCGTGAGAGTAATCACGGGAATAATTGATAAACCAGATAAGATTTAAGGGTGGCTGGCCGTCACTGGGGGGGAGTGGGGGGTGTAGTTGGGGCGCTCTGGCATTTTGACATGTGTGTGTATGAGTGTGTGTGTGTGTGTGTGTGTGTGTGTGTGTGTGTGTTGTGTGTGAGTGCGTTTCGTGTGTGTGTGTGTGTGTGTGTGTGTGTGTGTGTGTGTGTGTGTGTGTGTGTGTGTGTGAAGGCAAGGGAGCCGAGTGAGCTACTGAGTGATGGATCTGTGTTTGGGGCGGATGACAGGCGAGGAAAAGCTGAGGCTCTGTGTTTAATTAGCCCTGGTGCGAACCGCTTGTCACAAACACCCATTCGCCTCTGATTGACACCCCAGCAGGCTCTTAGGGAGAGCCAGGAAGAGAGAGAAAAAAAGAGAGAGAGAGAGAGAGAGAGAGAAAAGGAGAGAGAGCAAAAGAGGTGGAGTAGGAGGAGAAGAAAAAAAGGGGGACATGAAAGAGTCACAGCGTAATGCGATGATGGTGTGAATCCACAAACGCAAGATTGGCTTTTTTTATTCTATTTTATGGGTCAGCAGTTTGCATTCATTACTGGGTGGGGGGTGGGGGTGGGGGGTCTGCAGATGCAGAGAGGTATCAAGAGTAATGCCCCGTTTGGAGGGACTGAGAGGAGCACTGCCTTCAAACACACACACACACACACACACACACACACACACACACACACACACACACACACACACAAATATATTCATATGCCACCTTTTTCTGGGAATAATTCCGATTGTAAATAAAAACAGTCCGCATTGGGACGAAGCCCACCCAGCACAAATAATTCAATGTTTCAGAATCCCATCAATTTAATCACAAGCAATTAAAAACACTGATTTTTTTTAGCCCCATAGGCCTCTGCTTTCTATTGACTCTTTAACAGGCTTTGAGGCTTTAACACAAGTGATTTGGGAGTCAGAGATGCTTAAAAGAGGACCAGAAGCATTGCTTCAACCTCCATCCATCTTGCATATTGATGACTGGTCCACAGATGCACCCAGTCTCTCTCTCTCTCTCTCTCTCTCTCTCTCTCTCTCTCTCTCTCTCTCTCTCTCTCTCTCTCTCTCTCTTCCTCCCCTGCCCTCCTGTTATCTCTTCATTTGTTAAGGAAGCTAATGCATTCTCCAGGCTGCACTTCTATCAGGGTCGTCTGCTCCGGCACTTTAATCAATAGGGTGGCGTGAGACGGCAAGTCAGCCGACAGC
>JAODXP020000006.1:12314309-12341809 GCA_027497455.2 Sardinella longiceps | reverse complement strand
CTCTTTGAAGTGGAGATAATTAGATGCTATATCACCATGATCGAGGGAGGAAAATCTGATTAAGACGTGTTTGCGTCCAACGTTTCAACTCGCTGCAAAACTCATAAAACGCATTTGCTGTCTCCCCCATAACTAATGGCTGCTTTTCATGCCTTTGACAGCCAGCCGCGTGTGTTATTTTGTCCTAGTATTATAATAATAATGAGAGCAAATTAGAACAATCAATTTCCATGGGTGGTTCTTGATTGGGGATGATGGGCAATATGGCAGAGGGTAATCCATCTTCCAGGCCCTGTCTCATTAATGGCTGCGTCGCCGTGGCAGCAGCCAATGGCGTGGCAGCGCGGCGGAACACATGGGGGCACCATTCCGTGAGTCTCTGTTCAATTAGCAGCAGTGGCGATAAACAGAGTGATGTATGCCGTCTCGCAGATGCGGCAGCCGCCATTTGCACACACACACACCCACACACACACTCACACACACAGACAGGCTTTCTCAAGCATCCGTATGTGTTCTGCATGGTTAGGGACAATCACACTGCATCCTGCCAAAGTTTGGTCTTTCATCAGCCAAGAGCTACCTCCATGAAACCATAATGCAAAAAACATGCAAACAGAAACACCAAAAAGAAGGGACTCAAAAACCTGTTCGGAGAGGAAAAAAAGGCTCCTCTCAAGCCACTAATGCTCATTAAATGTGCGGTGTACAACAAATCCCCATGGCTTTGTTCTACTGACTGGAGGTCAGTGGAACAGCCACAAGGGGGCCTCCACGCTCTGGGAACATCACTACATCCCAGACATCATCAGGGTTGTCAGCTCCGACATGCTGTGGCACTGATCCCACTTTTAACTGGAGGCAAGGGCTGGAAGAGCAGTACACACACACACACACACACACACACATGTACATAGATAGATAGATAGATAGATAGATAGATAGATAGATAGATAGATAGATAGATACTGTAGATGTCAAGTTTGAACTGATTCAAAATTCACTCATTGTTATATCTTGATATACATACAGTATATCCACATATATTTTATACTGCAGTTCCTCATGCAGCCATAAATACTTTGTAAACAAAAAATAAGATTATTATGTGTAAGCGCTTATGCATGCTAATGTTTTAAGTGGTGTGTTAGTGTTGTAGCAGCTATTCCTGAAACACTGTAAACATATTGAATGCACTCTTGCCCCTGGCCTGTCCCTGTATGTGAACCATCTCATTGTGTGCACAGACAGCCCCATGCCGTTCCGACCTGAAGCCAGCGGATGACAACACAAGGGGGATCTGCCTCCACCCCAGTCTCAGCATTAGGTGTCACTGTCCCTGATTGCATTCACCTGGAAGCCAGCCAGCCGTGGAGAGATAGGCTCCCGAGAGCCGCCATCAATCTCAGTCGCTCCTAACATGATCAGGTCCACAACGCGCTCCTAACCGACATGCTGGTAATCAACTACACAAGCCACTCAATCTGCAGAGCACCCTAGAGTCATGGAGACTGGGAGAGTGAAGGGGTGGGAGGGAGGGAGGGGAGAAAGGTTGATGGTGGTGGGGAGGGGGATAGAGAGAGTAAGAAAGAGGATTTGAGATAGAAAAGAAGAAAGACACGTAGAGGGAGGGTGAGTGAGAGAAAGAATGAAAGAACAAGAGAGGTCAGAGAAGAGAGAAGAGATAGAAGTAAGAAACAACTATGGTAGGGGAATCTGAGAGAATCAAAGAAGTAAATAAGAGGAAGCTGCATTGGTGGGAGAAAAGAGCAGACATCAACAAGAAGAAAAGAGAGAGAGGGATGAGGGGGGGCACCAATCTTGCAGCCAATGTGAATGCAACCAATTATATGAATGTCATCTGCCAATGATAATGTGCCGTGACAGAACATATCCAGATAAATGTGAACACGTGCATGAAACTGAACGTGATAGTAAGCACCTGAATGTTTGCCTTATATAACACCCTATGCCCTGGAGATCTCGTAGGTTACAATCCTCCATTTCATATTTTATTATAATTCAATCAAGACCACACCAATGCCTCAATTAACAGAGCGGCCATTGGCAGCCAGTGTGGAAGCACGACACAAGAGATCTCTCATGTCCCTAATGAGCGTCGTGTCCTGTCTGATTTCATTTCGTGGTGCCATCGCACAGGCAAACTTTGGCTAAGGGCATGAGGTCAGAAATCACTAAGCCAACCATCTCAGCCAAGATATGACTGCCAAAGTCTGGCACTGACATTTTCCCTCTTCCTCACCATCAGATAATTTCATATTAAAGATGTGAGAAGGAAAGACCGAATGCCTATGATGATGTGATAATACATTCAAAGTCCACCTCTGATCAAGATCCACCTCCTGCAAGCCATGAACAGACAATTGTCCTCTAAGATTAGATTCTGTCTCACATGAGGCAGTGAGCTGGCTGTGAGCACACACCCAGCGAAACTTCTGAGGGAAAAATTCACACTTGAACAAAAGGGCCAGTGTCTGGCAGCTCAATGAGGATGGCAGGGCGTGTTAACGGCATGCAGGTAGGAGCTTGCCATCACTGTTTTCAGCTACAATCTCCATTGGTAAAGAGAATGGACTGCACATTTTGCTTTAACATTCACAATGAAGGCTAATTCTTTTCAAAAGATTTTAATTTGCAAGTCAACACTGATGACTTATGACTATGTTATGACTTTACATTTTTTTATTGTATCTTAAAGAACATATTTTATAGATTAAATTAGATTTTATAGATAGCAGAAATATATACTGTAGACCCCTCAGTCAGGTATCTGAACAGTTGCTAAGCAATGAAGAGCTGCTTGACCACAAACTTCTGTAGGTCTTGATGCTAATGTCATTCGCTCCTTAACTGACTATGGCTCATGATGTTAGCACAATGCTTTTGGCAAACAAGGTAACTTGGGCTACAGCAAGTTTATGAAATAACCTTCTATTAGATCTTGGGAGTAGAGTAACTTCTATTGCCATCACAGACTTGATTCAAATCTATAGTACGGACAAATCATGATGTGAAATTCAGCAGGTGGTTACAACAAATGCAGAATTTTACAATCGCTAAAAAGAAAAATTGTGGAGAAAAAATATAATTCAAAAAACACTTTTAAGTGAATGATACAAGGACAACGCTGACGTAAACACTACAGTTTGAATTGTACAGTTTTGAAAGTACTGTACAGTTCTGAAAAGTACTGTCATCCTCTCTATAAGAGTGTATGAATAGAGGCGCGAATAGAGTAACAGTTGTGGCGCTTACTCAATTCTTTTCCCAACTGCACTGTGGGCTGCTTCAAAGCCAGTGAGTGACTGGACTCAAGCCACTGAGCTCATTTTCTCATCTGAGGTGCCTGGCTCGTGCTTGAGTTGCTGAAATAGTCCCAGAACCATTTCACCTGTCAATCTCCCAGACCTCATAAATGCCTCAGAGTTAAGGAGAAAGTCTGACGGGCGCTGCCCCAAGGAAGACAAATGGTAGAGCTCTTTACTGGAAGGATGGATGGATTGATGGAAAGATGAATGAATAGAAGAAAAGCAAAACAGAAGTGCTTGGATGGTTTACCCTACTTTCTTCTCAAACCATGCAAAAAAAGAGACTGCTAACAATGTAGATGTCAACATGGTCTCCCGAAGCCCTAAAAGCCAGTCTATACCAAAATCCACTAGCCTGAAACAATGTTTGATGGTAAAACTTATTACATTTTACTACAGTATTACATTACAGTGTAGCATAGCCCTACAGGAATTAGAGGGTAACAAACTCTCTAATGCCATGCAGGCCACTCTATGGTATTTTACACATTTTTTCTAACTGTTTAATAGGAAATTAGATATAGTATATGTTTTTTTATGACATGTGTACTAGCAATCAGTAGTACACAAAATAAAATTCAACTCTGCAAAATGTAACTCTCAAGCACTCAGTTTGTTACACATGATGTAGGCATTGGTACTGTAGGTAGCCTACACTGTAACAAGGACACTGTAGTATAAACTCTTCTCAAAAAGTGTCGTAGTATAGACGTATCTGGGGTACACACACTGACAGGTAGGCTATACTGTAGGCTATAATATCCAGTTTCACTGAGGCTGTAAACATCCAGAAAGTTTAAACCGATGAAGACACATTGGAGGCGCACTTTACCTCAGACTTTGCCCTCAGAGTGTTCGGGTGCCTACAGCTGGCGTCTACCTATGGAGAACCCCTTCTCTCGCCCCTAGAGAGAAACAAAGGGAATAGGAAGAGACTGAATATGATTCAAATCAAGGCACTAAATGTTATTATTGCATGCATTATTATAACAGAACAGTTAATTTACAGTATATGGTAGACATTCTGGTTTTAAGTCAATATCACTGGTTTCCTGTTTTTAAATTGAGCACGTCTTGCTTTTGGCATGTCTGTTCGCTATAGTCGGTCTACATAAAGCATAGTGGGGAGGGGTTTGGGGTAAAGTTTTAGTAAAGGAATGGTCTAGTTAACCCCTCACTTATGCATAATGCAAAGCCCTAATTGATTGGTAGCTTACAAGGCAGCATCATCCCCAGGAAGGAAATCAATCACATGATGACTGCAACTGACCTCAGAGTCTCAGGAGACACGTGCCATAGAGTAGGCTAACTCCTATGGTCTCCTCTAATTAGGAACATCATGGGGAGACAACAGCAGCATCAGCTGGCAACATTACAAATAGATGCCAATTATGCAGTTTACATGCTCTCAGAAACTGACTCAAAATGTTAACTTTTTCCAATGTTGCAAGTTACTAATGCTTCCCCTAAACAAAATGAGATATGAATGGAACAACATAATATAATATATAGACTAATAATAAATATATTCATTCCATTCAAGGGAAACACTGTCACTACTAAATTCTGGTCAAAATGTTTTATAGAAAGTTGCTAGTTGTGTTTTTCTTTTTCGTCTTTTTTTTTTTCTTCAAATGAACCATAATTGGCCTAACCTACGAGTAGAAATAATTTGGAAGCTGTAAGTAACTGGATTTCCATGGAGTCAAATTAGTCTACGGCCCTTGATCTCAGCAGACCAACTCAGAGGTAGGCATAATTGAATGGACTTTATCATGGGCCCCTTACAGAAGCCTTAAAACCTCTCTCTTTAAATGTAAGTAAAGCTATCCATGTTGCGTAGATGCGTCCTATATGTCTCCAAACACAACCCAAATTTTAGCTTTATGATTAAACCGATTCAATTGAAAGACACAGGCTATTTTATTGGCACACCACATGGCCGGTTCAGTCTTTAAAAAAAGAAACCAACGTAAAAGTTAGCCGTGACCTTATACTGTAGGTAACTTGCCTCAACGAGGTCTTCCATTGGCTCCCGGCGCAGTATCCGCGGTCTTTGTAAATTCACTTAGCTAATTGATTTCAGCAGCCTTTCTCTCAGAATCACGTTGCTCTCCATCACATGATTCTACTCATTACGCGGGCCACAAGGCCAGTGCTCCCGAGAGGAGGAAGAAGACGGGGATTGACATTGCCATGCTTGGGATGACAGGACCGACCACCGCTCTCCAAGCTTAATGGGTCTTCCGCCGGCAAATCGAACATGACCACGCCTGCCCTCCCAAAATGAACTTAGGCCTAGTCTACCTAGTTGTAATGCCGGCAGTCTCTGGAGAAAGTAGTCGTAAAGTCCACTTTTAGGCCAAGTTTACCCCCTTTTTGAAGTCTTCGGGAATTTGTCTTCGTATATTAAATTGCAAATGGCTGAGGAAGTTTTAATAACGTCATCTGGGAAAATCACATCGGTAAGCGTTCCTATTCTTATTTTGTAGTTGGCCTATGGTAATGTATGGAGCGTAATGTTATGGCCTAGGCTATTCTGCGTTATGCCGAGGAATTCTGGAAATCAAGCCTATAGCCCAGAAACTTTGCACTAGCTAAGAAAACAAGATTTCTGATTACTTAGTAGCCTAGTTCTGCTGTAGGCTATGCCAGCCTAGTCTAACTTTTATTTTGGTGTGGTGTTTTATTAAAATAGAGGTGGATGTGATGTAGGAAATAGAGAACTAGATGTGATGATTAGGTGAGTCTTTTTCCTATTTCTTTACTAATATTATTTTCCTCAGATGACACTCTTGTTTTCAGTCTGATGTGATGTGTGGCATACACGGAAATCAAATTGAGTTATGTGTCATTATTATTCTGGGCAAGATTAATAATATTGATTAATTTGATACTAAGCTTCATTAATCAAACTGCTAGTGAGCTTCAGTCATCATTGTTCTGCATCAGATAAGTGGGCTATACAGCTGATTAAATGTCACAAGACATTGTCTTAGCATTGGCTTTCACGTGTGTTGTATGCATAAGTAGCTGCATCTGACCACTTATTGCTCCAAATTAAGTTTTCTGCTCATGATCAGAGCACTCCAGCTTCATCTCAGTCAAGTTCCTGTGCGTGATGCTCTCTCTCTCTCTTTCTCTGCTCTCTCTCTCTCTCTCTCTCTCTCTCTCTCTCTCTCTCTCTCTCTCTCACACACACACACACACACACACACACACACACACACACACACATACACATTCAGAAGTGAGCCAGTTTTCTTGAGTGATGTGACTCCAACAACCTCTTTTTAAATGTTAAAAAGTCATTTTGGAAGACAGTTGTCACAATAATCGATAAACACAATAATTATTACACACTAGCAACCAATTGCACACGTGCAATCTTATGAATATCTTGTCCATGTGGACTTCTTCTTAGCATGGAATACTTGTGTGGTTATGTTTCTGTCCTCACCAAAGACTGTACTTCCTGCAAAGGCTGCATTTGTATGGAGTTAGCCAAAAGAATATATTGATGATGGGCCTGGTTAGAATGATGAATAGTATGTAGTGACCTGTGAGGACAAAACAGCATATACGACCATGATGACAGCCTACACTAGTATGTCCTTCTAGAGCTGAAAGATTGCAAGTTCTTGTAATTATTACTGTACAATGTAATCTCTTAATGTGGTGAATGATAGGAAATGTTTAAGAACCACTGGTGTACACCAGCAACTGCTAGATCTGTCATTTATGGACTGAAGATCAGACCAACTGAACCGTACCCAAGCTTTAATGTCATACTGGGGAATTAGGCTTTCTGTACTGTTTAATGCAGACTGGATTCTTTTAGTAATCCTTATTTCACTTTCAGTTTTAGTCTAAACATGTTTTTACTTGACCTAGATAAGAATGTACTATGACGATTTTACCCCTGAACAGTATCCAGTATAAAACCTTCCCTTCTCCTGTAAGGTCACGTTTGTTTGAGTTTACTAATGACTAGCTAATTCGGGAAGTCATGCTGAATGAGTTAATGCACAAAATATACGGTGCTGCTGCATCAACACAACTGCAGTGTTAACTCTTGTTAATGCAGGTCATAGGTCACGGTCCTGTTATTATATATTATTAATAGTCATTTTATTTATTTATAAACATGATTTGTTTATTAAAGATTAAAAGTTATTTTCTTCTTTTTTTTCAACAGCATCTCACTGCCTCATTATTGGCAGTCGCCCTGCTCACCTCCTTTGGTAGTTCCATGCTCTATGGATATAACTTGGCCGTTGTCAACTCTCCAGCAGGGGTAAGGTTATGAACTATTTGTATTTAATTTGCCCTGTTTTGCCCTTTGTGATGCTATTATGTCGATTATGCCATAGAGGGTGGTCACTATTTGTATTAGAGGTGTTTGATCTTGATATTGCTGTTTTTTTATCCATGCTCCAGAATATTCTCTGGCATACATTGTTGTTATATTAGACGTCTGTTAATAGAGGATTATTGTTCTTTTGGAATCAAGGAAAAAATAAAGAGTGAACCGAGTCCCTTCTCCAAAACAGCTTTGAGCCATTCTGATTGGCCTATGTAGAAGTTATGACACATTGGACTGGAAAAGGCAGGCCTATGTCTCTTGTGTAGAACTATTGTTTACAAACAAACTGCTCAATCATATCACATTGCCTCCACGCAGTTTGGAAAAGAAGTAAAGTGGATCTATTTATTAACAAACTTTCTGATGAAGTCTCAGTTACATGTACCAGCTGTGTGGATATTTATACTTCAGGATTGTGTCTACACCAATCCTTTGACGTACAAATGGCATTTTAAAGAAGACAGTATCACCTCCAAATCTTCCCCAGTTAACAGAGAAGCCTTTCAGGCCCTATTTGGTGGGCAGCCTGTGTCATCAGATGTGGAATGCGGATGGGATGCTACTAGGATGACTCTGGCCTCTGTAACCTCAACATTTGCCCAGCCTGAGGGAATGTGCCTCACACACACGGATTCCATAGGATTCCTCAGCCCTTTCTTTGCTGGAGCAAGCCATTGCCGTCAGTGATTACTGTATTCCGGAATCGCAACACACTGGCATGCCTGTAATGCGTACAACTAGAATGCTGACCACTGTGCACATTCACAGCTGATGCCGTGGATTTCCAATCATCACTGCATCATTGGAAGCCACAGATGACCTTAAAATAGGCTCAGGTGGAACAACTATGAACCACTCTTGGTGGATTGTCACATGGAAATGGATTTGTATCCTCATATTATGTTGGTTCTGGAGTGCTCTATCCATGGATGGACTGGGAAGGTTTATGCCCTGACATTTCCATAATTGGGAGTACATCGCTGACATGAGAGTGTTCTCCAAAGATCTGCTCAGAACTCTATTTCAGTTAGTTACAGTATTTAACCCATTTGATGAGGGCATGCTGATCCTGTGATCCATCCAATGACTTTAAATGGTCTCATGCCCTCTTGCTGTAACCCCCTATTGTATCCATCTCAATTCATCAGCCATGAACTTGAAGTCATATGGACATGGCTGGGTAGCGCATTCTTATCCTTAAGGTCTTGAACGCATAGCAAGGAAAGGAAAAGAGCAACTTATTTTGAGGTGCTAACACGTACAACTCTGTACAAAACGAAGTCAGTTCTTATATAAGGAATCCATTCAGCAGTGCATTATTTGGAGAGTCTCCATCGAGTTACAGGGACGGAAAAAGACAATGTGGGAGTCCTGCGGAATTCGATTAGCTGGTCACCTGAAAAGGCAAAGGGCCAGAGGAGATGGACACAAAGATGGAGGGAGCACTGGAAAAAAAGAAGGGGATGTCACATGAGTGTGTCTGCTCGGTCTGGCTCCGTTCCTGTCTCTCTAATTGGGACCAGTGGGAGGGAAGATGCCAGCCAAATGGAGTCGCTCTCATTTCACACACAGGGCTTTGGGACTCTTTTAGATAGCGAAGGTGCTTTGTTCATCAGGCATTTGTTTAATGATTCTTTTAATGGTTAAATTGTATATGCTGTAAAATGATTGTACTCTCTTTAAAACTGTGCAACATGCATAGTAGTTACAAGCATAATCTCCTTTTATCTATTGATGGGTAAAAAGTGGACTTTTTTAGTCACATTCACCAGCAACACCAATAAAAAATCAGGTATATTATTGAATATATTAGATGGAATTTGATGATTTGCCGTTTTTAGTGCTCAAGGTTTTCTACCCATAATCTTTTTCTCCCTCTCTCTGTGTGTTCTATCTTTTCTCTCTTTCTCTCTTTCTCTCTCTCTCTCTCTCTCTCTCTCTCTCTCTCTCTCTCTCTCTCTCTATTCATGTAAGCTTGTGAGACAGTAAGACAGTGGTGTTTTACAGCATTGTTAACTTGCTATCTCTCTTTCTCTCTCTGTTCTTATAGTATATTAAGGACTTCTATAACCGGACAGTGATGAGCCGGAATGGCTCCGGGCTGAATGTGGAGGCACTTACTCTCATGTATTCCCTGACTGTGTCCGTCTTTGCCATCGGGGGGCTCATCGGATCCTTGACGGTGGGCATGCTGGTCACCAAATTTGGAAGGTAAGCCAAGCACATGGACGCACATACACACACACATACACGTACACAAAGAAAAATTTGGAGGGTAAGCCAAGCACATGTGTGCACGCACGCACACACACACACACACACACACACAGAGAGAGACATAGGCAGCAGACACACACCTTGGCATCAGCACCAGAACCAGCCTCTATCCAAGGGTGTTGGTGCCACCCTAGTGTCTCCCCGCCTTGGCCCATTACCATGCCTAGTGTGATTATCCCGACCCTGTCAGATGACCTTGAGTTTTAGTGGCAATGGCATTCTGCGTTCATTAGAGCCAAGAGACCAGTTTACTGTGCCTACAGATAACAAACTTCTTTCAGTGCACAGACTTTATGGCTTCCTGCCTGAGAAGTTAATAGGAAAACAGCAATATGCAAAGCGTATTTTCATAAGATTCTTCCAGTGCGGTCTGCGTTTTTGTGTGTGTGTGTGTGTGTGTTGTTTTTCATTCATTGTTGGTTTATGAACGCCCAGAATTAGAGTGAAATAAGTATAAAAGTAAGTAATTGCTGTGAATTACTTCATCATTTATGCTCTATGGCAGTTTACATTCGTGCTGTTTGGCAGTGCACAGTCAGGCATTAAAACCCCCCCAGACAGCCATCTCTCCCCTCATTTCTAAAGGCGTGGGGCGTTTGGTCTGCAGTAAGGTGGACATTTAAATGCAAATGAAAGACGATGATTCACGAGCCCATTTATTGTCCTAATCAATTTCATCGCAGCACAATGCTTTATTGGCACTGTACTTGCGTGTGTGTGTGTGTGTGTGTGTGTGTGTGTGAACAAGGGGGTCCTGAATCGTCGAACACGAAGGGGCTCACAACAGTAAATCACAAAGGAAGTTTACCACCTGATAGAACTAATCAAGGCACCGTGGTGCATTAGCCTGCATGGTTTTACACACCACTCTACGGTCGCGGTCGAGGAACATCAATTGTGTGGTTTGGATAGTTAAACTCCTCTGAGGATGAATATGGGAGATTAGTGTCCTGAGGTAATGGTCAGTGGCTAGTAGGTACACAGGCGTGGGACAGGCCACTGCATGTTCTGAGTATTATGGGCTGTCTGCTGTGGGGAACACTGGGGCTTGATGGATGGCATGACAACAGGCCTTCAGGCATCTAGCTATTCACTTATATTGTTTCACATAAGCCATTTCACTTATGTTATTTCACTTAAGTTATTTCCAGTAATTCATAGTTCACTAACAGTTTTTGTAACGTGTTATGGTAAAATGTCCATGTGATAATACTTGAACACATTCCACAATCTAAATCCAAATCCAAAATACACATTTCAAAATCTCAAGTGGTGGATCACTCCCAAATTCAGGCTTTTTAAAAGAGCACTCAAGTAGGTGGGGCTCAATCAACTAATTACCCCCACTTGCAGACAATTACACAATTTATCAGCCTGACAAGATGTGCAAAAATGCATTGTCCAACATCAGTGAAGATAGCATTCAGCATCTTCACATGCTGTACTTGTAAATCAAGTATCAATTGCTATTTGTTTCTGCATTATTAAGATAGACTAAATTGTTGTAACCAATTATAGTTCCTGTTTGATCTCTTTTTCAGATCAGAATTAAAGTCCTCAAAACAGTTCAGTCTTAACATAATCTAGTGACTTCACATGCACATCTCATCATATATGTGGATTAAATCAGTGAAATGATTACGTGTCAACCATATGCTTCCATCTCTTTCTGCTTCCATCTGCTCCACTGAGCCATTCATCACAGTCTGAATTACCTGTCATTCAAATCATGATTGTTTATGTGTGACTGATGAGGATAAGACTCAGTTTGTTCAAAGGAAAAATGTCAGTAAAACAGTATAGGGCTCAAAAGCTAAATGTAAAAAATGAGATGTCCATTGTAATCATTTGATTATAATTTGATTATATATTATGTTATTCATTTGGTTCTCCACAGGCTGCATCACTCTGTCACTTGGAGTCAAGTTGAATGGGATTCCTATTTAACTTGGTAGAAAATAATATTCTGATAGTGTAAGATTAGATGATGATACAATGCTGTGGGCGAAGGAGATATTTAGAAAAACATCATTGAAAATACATACAGTACCCATACTGCCCTACAAAGGCAAAAACCTTAACTTCAAATTTGGTCAAAAATGAGTTAATGTCATTTTGGGGATACTTGAGACCTCCTTTATCATGTGAATAAATATTGTGAGTCAATTTCATTGTTTTAACAAGAAAATAAAGGGCTTTGACAACCTTAACTTCAAAAACCATAAGAGAAACCAAAGCAGAAAGCCTTAACAGTTGTTAGGTTCCATGCTTGTTATTCCAGAATGCTGAGGCTGCTGACCAACTAAAGTAGAATGCCTTAACTTGAAGTTAATGTTCTTTGGCTAAGTTCTGCTGCCAAACAAAGTTAATAAGCAGAACTTACTGAATTCTGACAGTGAATTAACTCTCTATTATAGTATATCTGAATCAAATTAACTTAAACGAAGTATTACGGTGGTTTTAACTAGCAATTAAGCTAGGTTACAGCTAACCGATCAAACGTAACCTACATGATACATTACAGTCTTGATTTCAAAATGTGACAGTAGGGTGTCCATTCAGTGTTACAGGCAAATAATCTGTTGTTTGGTGCTTGCCTCTATCTCTCCCCATCTTTGCCACCTTCACCCTCTTGCTCCCTCTCTCTCTCTCTCTCTCTCTCACAGGAAAGGGACAGTGGTCAATTCCACCGTGCTGGTGTTCATCGCTGGCTCGCTCATGGGCTTCAGTCGAATCTGTGACTCACCTGAGATGGTCATCTTTGGGCGACTCGTCACAGGGATACACTCAGGTATGACTGGCTCGTCCACTGGTGCAAAGTTCAGCATTAGCTACTAATGGCACATTTGTTCAGAGAGGTCTTTGGAGTTGGTATCTGATGTACAGTAGCTGATTCATGGAATCGCTTTCTTAATGTTGCACAGTTGAAATGTGTCATAGTCACTTCATAATTTCTGAATGGTGTACCAAAAATTCAATACATTTAGAAAAAAAAGCACGCTTGCAGCTTGTTAGAAACTATTGGAGCCTAGTATTGCTTTTTCAGTAGCTTCTCATTCCTTTAACAAGTGATAAGTACTAGCAGTTGAGGTTTAGTCTAGCAATGGTTTCAACACTAATGAGACTGCTGCTGTGTCTGTAGGCATCTCTCTGAGTGTGGTGCCCATGTATCTGGGGGAAATCGCTCCCAAAAACCTCAGGGGCTTCCTGGGCCTCATGCCCAGCATCTTCATCTGTACTGGGGTCTTCACCGCTCAGATCCTGGGCCTCCACGAACTCCTGGGAAAGGTAGAACACTGTACCAACACACACACACACACACACACACACACACACACACACACACACACACACACTGCAGACACTACGCATTTGGGTACATTAGCCTTTATATTTGTTTACTTTTATGCATATTTTATGCACATACTGTACGTCATATCTTCTGCATTTGACATAATGATTATTCCCGCAATGGCCGTGGATGGCAAACTTGGGAAATGATTGACTTTCTGTGGAAAAAGTCAGAAAATAGACCATGTGAAGAGAGGTGGGGTTAAATGCCGATAGATGATTAGATTGGTAGATTGATGTGCGATGTGATTGATTGACAGGAGGAGCACTGGCCCCTGTTCCTCTCCCTGGTGGTGGTGCCTACGTTTGTCCAGTTAATGATGTTGCCATGGTTTCCAGAGAGTCCCCGTTACCTGCTCATTGAGAAGCACAATGTCCATGCCACCATTACAGGTGAGGATGCCAAACAGACAACACTAGCATGCTAGCACGCCTAGCACTAGCATTGGCAAATATCACTAGAGCTATTGCTACAATCCTCTGCTTTGCTATAATATACTGTGCTACTGTTATTTCAGACAGTGGATAACCTACTGTGCTACTGTTACTTCAGACAGTGGAGGACCTAACACTGCTACTGGTACTGTTGCATGGGCTACTGCTGCCACTGGTGCTCTGAATTGCTTTAGATGAGTGCTACTCATGGCGCTACACTGGCTGAAAGACCATTTGTGATTTCTCAAGAGTCTCAGTGTGATTTGAGTTTGTGTATCTGTGTGTGTGTCCCCAGCTCTGAAGTGGTACAGGGCCAAGTGTAACATCCAGGCGGAGATTGAAGAGATGCAGGAGGAGCAGCGGTCCCTCTCCTCCGTGGACACGGTGTCCGTGTGGTCACTCCTGTTTGACCGCACCGTTCGCTGGCAGGTCCTTTCCGTGGTCGTCATCAACATTGGCATGCAGCTGTCTGGCATTGACGCTGTAAGTTGACAATGCAATGTACTGTAGTTTCACACAAGCAGATATTTCTTAATGTGTATTTATGTGCAGTACCAAACTCATAACAGCAGTTAGAAGTGTTGGTCTAAAGTCAAGCAAAGCAAACAAACATCATGGCAAACCTTGAAAACACCAGCAACAGCCATTTGCTATCATGGCTGATGTCTAATGGCAGCATAGCTGCTTAGAAGTAAAATGCTACATACTTTTACTTGAATTAGCATCATAGACATCATGAAAGGATTGAATAAACTGTTTGCTAGTGTTTTATGCCATCAGTAGTTCTCAATCCATCATGTTTGGAAACGACTGCATGTTCATAAGATTTTGAGAAGAGAGGCCCATTGGTCTTCTTTGGGTATAAAAAACTCTTTAAGAACAGTTTATCCAAATTTACCCATAATGTGGCATTTCTCTTAAAATCGTTATTGGCCTAAAATAAATACAAAAAAGTTGTTCTGTTTTATAGGAGATAAATTGACAATGATTAGCACTAATGAACTGGTGTCAGAGTGCTAAATACAATGAAATATCGCAATGGTGCAGGAGGCCTACAAACAGAAATAGCTGCACAAAGACCAGTGTTTTAGCACAACAAGACAGACAAACAGACACACACACACACCACGCTGGGCGGTGCCGGCGACTACCAGGGGGTATATGGCTGATCTCAGAACAGGCAGAAGTGGGCAAGTGTAGCCCCTGAAGAATGCTGTGTGTGCGCCCACACTATCCATCAAGGCACTAAACCGCTGCAGACAAACTCATTAACTCCCTTCGTGGAGAGGAACTAAATCAGGATGGAGTTATTTACCAGTACCTCGCTCACGGAAAAAAAAAGAAAAAAAAAAGAGGTGGCGGGGGTGGGGATGACAGTGTGGGCTGGGTAGGGGGGTTGAGTTTTGGGTGGTGGTGCTTGGCAAGCCTCATTTTAAACCAAGAAGAACACGGGTACTAAAGGGAGAGTCAGTCTCCCTGGGAATCCTCCCTGGGATGCAGTGATAAGCAAAAGCTCTACTTTTTATTAAGGGACCCTCTCTCTATCTTCCTCTCTCTCCCTTTTCACTTCCTCCCATCTTTTTTCACCTTCTACCCGCATACTCTCTCTCTCTCTCTCTCTCTCTCTCTCTCCAAATGAGGTTATATTAGGTGTATATCCTCCCTGAATTATCCTATTCAGACTGTGTGTTAATTATTCAAATGATTAACTGGACAGTTGTGCCAAAAAGCACATACTTTACCCAACAGAGCTGAACTAATTAGAATTTTCATTTCTTCCCTGTGTTTATGGCATCTCATTTGCTCTGCCCAGCCACGGTTATAAATAAGGGCCATTATTCAAGCAAATTAAACACACACACACACACACACACACACACACACACACACAGGCGCTGTGACAGCGGTCACAGGCACAGTTATGATGATGATTATGACAATAATGAAGGTGATAATTAGGAAGGTAATGAGGATGATGATGAGTAAGAGGATGAGGAAGGGCTCAGCAGCAGCGCTGGTGGCGAGGCATGCAGGGGAGATGGGGACGGCAGTGCAGTGTGGCATAGGCTAGGACCTGCCCCAGGTGAAGAGCACTTGGAGACAGGTGGCCTCCTGACTGGGTCTTTGGTCTTGCTAGGCCTTAGGCCTTTAGTCTTTGTCTTTCTTCTTCTTCTTCTTCTTCTCTCTCTCTCTCTCTCTCTCTCTCTCTCTCTCTCTCTCTCTTTCTCTATGTCTCTGTCACCAAATTTCTCTCTTTCTCTCTCTCTCTCTCTCACTTTCTCATTTACCTGTCTCGTTTCCTTGCTTCATGCTCATAGGCTCTCACACACGACTATTTCCGTCTCCATTGTGTTTCTGACTCTCCCATTTTCATCTCTTCACCTCCATTCTCCCTCCCTCTCTCTTTCTTTCGTTCGCTCTCCCTTTCTCTCTCCTATGACTAGAGGATGAGGTGACAGGTGGCCAGCCTTGGCTCAGTGTGCCTGTAGCAGCCATTGAGTGGCTCAGTGTGTGTGTCTGTGTGTGTGTGTGTGTGTGTGTGTGTGTGTGTGTGTGTGTGTGTGTGTGTGTGTGTGTTGATGAAATGGTGTGCGTATGTTTTTGTGTGTTAGGGTGTGTGTGTGTGTGTGTGTGTGTGTGTGTATGTGTTGATGAAAGGATACGTGTACGTTTGTGTGTTAGTGAGTGAGTGTGTGTGTGTGTGTGTGCATGTGTGTGTGTTTGAGAGGGGCTGTCCGCTGAGCGCCCGCCGCGTCCCCATCAGCACTAAAGCCGTCTGTGTTCCGTCTGATCGCCCCCCAGCCCGTCCTTAAACCCTCCCCTCCAAACCCAAATTGAATCTGATGTGTTGTACCCCGGCAGCACTGCGTTCGCCTTGTGCTCTGCCACCTGCGCACAGCCAACAGCAATCAACAAGCTCTCTCCATCTCTCTCTCTCTTTTTCTCTCTCTCTCTCTTTCTCCATCTCTCTCTCACACTATCCCTCTCTCTGCCGCGCTCCTTCTGTCTCTGTCATCTTATTTTATCTTCTTTCTCTTTTCTGTCTCTCTCTCTGTCTTTGTCTCTCTCACTTCAGCCGTATTCCCTGTCTGGTTCTGTGCATCTCACTCAGACCCTCCATCGGTTTCTTTTGTGCATTTCAAACCCATCTCACACTTTACGGTTCTTTACCCTATCGTTCTCTTTGTTCTTCCTCTGCAGATCTGGTTCTACACCAATGACATCTTTAGGAACGCGGGCATCCCAATTCCAGAGATCCAGTACACCACAGTGGGCACAGGAGCCATAGAGATCGTCGCAGGGCTTGTTGGGGTGAGCAGACTGCACACATGCTCTCTCTCTCTCTCTCTCTCTCTCTCTCTCTCTCTCTCTCTCTCTCTCTCTCTCTGCTATCTCTTTTTCCCTCCCTCCCTTTCTCTCTGTGCCTCTCCATTCTCTCTCTCGCCCTCAGGTTTATATTTCACTTTTGTTCCCTAATCCAGTCCAATTAGGGACTTTGCCACCCAGTGAGTGGTAATTATGGGTTGTAATTTAAATGAATAAGAAGCATTCATGTTTATTACCATAGACGCACACACACACAGTGGTGCTATCTGCTTAGGCATCACCATTGCAATAGGCCACAATCAATGTTGTGTCCTTCCTTGTGTCGAAGGCCACATCAAGGTTTATTTTATATATGTATTTCTGTAGCTAATGACTTTTTAATATTAGTTATTGGTCTTGGGCAAGCATCTCACGTTTTCAATCTTTTACTCTTTTTTTTTCTTTTTCTTTTTTTTTGGCTTATTCACTGCAAACACCATCTCATCTCCAAGGCCCCAGAATCTCTATAGAAGTGCATACAGTACATGTGTGCTTGTCTGTGTGTGTGTGTGTGTGTGTGTGTGTGTGTGTGTGTGTGTGTGTGTGTGTGTGTGTGCCTGTCTGTGTGTGTGTGTGTGTGTGTGTGTGTGTGTGTGTGTGTGTGTGTGTATGCCTGTGTGTGTGTGTGTGTGTGTGTGTGTGTGTGTGTGTGTAACTTCTCCCGAGTGGTCTGGTGGCTCTCCACTCTTTCATCCACGGCCATCACATCCGTTTTTCTCCCCTCTCCGTCTTCTGCGGCGCAGCCCCCGTATTTTTCCACTCTGACACTTGTATAAAACACTGTATTAGAGGAGGACGGGGGAAAGGCATTAGAGAGAGTGATGAGTGTTGTTTCCGCCAGCTCCCTCTCTGGGTCACATCTCAGAAACATAATCGAAGCCTGGGCAGCACACACACACACACACACACACACACACACACACACACACACACACACACACTCTCACTCTCCCTTGCTCTCTGTCTCACTCCCTTTCACTCTCTCCTCCTCCCTCTCTTTCTTTTACTCTCTCTTTCTCTCTGTGGCACTCTTCTTTCACTCTCGTCTTCCCCTCTCACACTGTCCTTCCCTGTCGCCCCTCTCTCTCTCTCTCTCTCTCTCTCTCTCTCTCTCTCTCTCTCTGTTCTCCTGCACCTCTTGCTTTCTTCCTTAACCACTACCCCCGTCTACTGCATTCCTCTCACTCTCTCCTCTCTCTCTCTCTTTTTCTCGCTCTCTCTGTTTCTTTCTTTCTCTCAACCTGCTCACACCCTCTGTGTGTGTTCTCTCCATCTCACCCCTCCCTCACTCTCTCTCTCTCTCTCTCTCTCTCTCCCTCCCTCCCTGGCTCTTCTCTCTCTCTCTCTCTCTCCTCCCAGTCGCATCTCTTAGGCAGGATTTAGTGATGCACCAGGAGCGACTGGCTGTGCCGGAGCCCGCTGTTAGTCACAGGAACTCATTGCTGTCAGTGTCAATTGGCCCTGGCTAGGGAGGCGAATGGCACGCGGGAGGCAGCCCTGAGATTGGTTATAAAATTACAGCGATCCGTTCTGCTGTCAGCCGCTCTGCTCCCCTTTAAGTCATCCTGTTGTTTTATTTTTCATTTTTAATGTCATCCTGAAAAATCATATTACTCTGCCTGTGTTGTATATATATATGTGTGTGTGTGTGTGTGTGTGTGTGTGGGTGTCCCTGCTTGTGTGTGTTTGGCATGTGTGTGTCCATACAGTACATGCAGTACAGTTAAGCCTATGAAGTGCAATGATGTGTCACTAAATTTGTAAAATAAAAGGCCCTTTGTGAAAAACGGATGTCGGCGGACAGTAATCATATTTTATTACGCCACGTTATCGTGACTCATTTTTTTTACGCCCAGAAAGGCTTTGTTTTTCTCCGCTCGTGATGGCGCGCAATCTACAGCTGCAATGACATCAACCCAGAGGGACTGGCACCAAAAATGACAAAAACAAAAACAAACGCAAACAGAAGCAAGCCAGAGAAACATCTCCCTCTTGTTTGTTTGTTGCAGTGCTTCACCATTGAGAGGCTGGGGAGAAGGCCTCTGATCATCGGCGGCTTCACTGTGATGGGTCTCTGCTGCGCTGGGATCACACTCTCTCTTATTCTGCAGGTGTGCACACACACACACACACACACACACACACACATGCACACACGCACAAACACACAGACTCACCGATACACACACAGGCACCGACATACACACACACACACACACACACTTATATACACAAACACAGTGCCTCATCCTAGGGCCTGCAAGTAGAAATTTGTCCCCCCTGAAAAATTGGAACTGCTCTGAACTGCTCTCAATGTCAGTGAATCTCAGAAATCTATACATCCTGGCATGTCTCCAAGCACAGAGCCAGGGCCCTTGAATCTGTCACACACACACACACACACACACACACACACACACACACACACACCTTGTTATGCATCTACCCTCTCCCACAGGCATGAACCCTTTGCCCTTCCCCACAAGACACACCTTAAAGTCAGAGGAATCACAAAAATGTAATAGAGTATCGTGATTTAATTTTCCTCCCAAGTATTTAGGATGTCGCCAGAGTTCCAAAGGGTGCGTCTGTTAACCTGCCTCATATGTCTCTTACCTCCAGTCACATGTGGCCATTATGAAGTACGTGAGTGTTGGCTGTGTGGTCGGGATCATCGCTGGATTCTGTATCGGGCCAGGTAAGATTTACTCTCCCCTTTGTGCTCATCTTCAAAATCATCAAATTCTCTTCTCTTTTGTTCCATTGTGGTGGGTTAAAGTTTCAACTGGAACCAGCCAGTTTTGTGTTTGTCAGTGGTTTAGAGAAATTGGACAATTTTGATAGACTTGCAAATGAAGTAGAATAAATGTGACAGCTTTAAGTGGTGTCTTCAATACTACTTTGCTAACTATGCTGCTCTCATGAATTCCCCTATGACATTTTTATATAGGGAAACGGCGACCCCTGGGGGTCAAAAACTGAAAAGAAAAAAAAAAAAATAGAAAAAGGGTTAATTTACTAGAAGGCTTTAACTTTTATCTCTCACTTGCCTGCAGCAGACACATGAGAGAAATAATACTTAGTGGGAGATTTTGAAGAGATATTGGTTTCTGTGAAAAAGTGAGATGGTTTCAAATAGTATCCCAAGTCTTTATTGGTCAGAGGCCTGTGCATTTTCTCTGTGGCCTCTTGGCTCAAACAAACCAAATAAATCTCAAGTAAACAGCACTATATGGTTAATATCTGACACTTAGCACTTTTGAAATTAGAGCTCTGTCATCATATTTGTTTTAGCAGCGTGGCCCTGTGCAGGGCAGGCACTACGTCACCCTCTGACAGCAAGGCTAGTAGAGGTCGTCTCATAAACATCACAGCATTGCCCGTGTCCAGGGGGCGGCCAGTGCGCTTCGGTCTTCCTGCCTTGCGCTCGGCCACTCTGGACGTCCCTGGTGGCTCTTTATGTCGTGTCGGAATATGAACGACTGGGAGTCGGGATATGAGCGGCTGGCTATGCTGCGGTTGGGGCCCTCTCCTTTGTGTATAGTATCTTACCCCGCTGGCACTAAACTCCTCCTGGTACCATGGGGACCGCCATAGGAAGCCATAAAAGAAAGAAGTGCATGTACCATAGCAATGATGTCTTCCACCAGCTGCCCACCCCCTCAGTTTGTCGACTTCACTTTGGTCTCCGATGGGGTTTTTTTTTTTTTTTTTTGAGTCTGCAAACATTTCACAGCAGATCTCTCCAAACTGAGCACAAAGTATCCGTCTCCTATACATCACACAGCAACACAGCGATGTATGTTTTCCCCCCCTCATCTCTAGCGAGGTTGTGTGTGTGTATCTCTAATGAGTGGGAAGTTTATGCCTTCCACGACTGCGGAAGATTCCGGAGCCGTGTGGGACATGATGAATGTGAAGCCTGGCGCTTTTACGGAGTTGATGCATGATCCGAGCCTCCAACAAAATCTATAATTCATTCTCAGTCTGCAGTCTCTATCGCTGTAATTACGTCTTTAATTAGTATTTTTTTTATGGCTCATTGTTCATAAACAATGATGAATATGGCTTTTTAAGACAAAATCCTGCTTGAACAATGAATTACCAGCCAAGCTTCCTTAGCAATTTAGTAACTGCGTCTCGCCCTCCTGCCGCAATTATCATGCACAAATAATGAAGCAGCCGCTTGGCTTGTTCCTGAATTCATTAGATTTGAAATAACACCTTGCGCCTGCTTATTTTTCACTTGTAACCAAAAGGGATTAGAAGTTAAGCACTGGAACAGGTCCTACTTCTTGCATATTGAGATAACGAGCAGCTCGTAAAGCTGTTTTTATGGCCCTCCTCCCTCAGTGTGAACTGTTGCATTATGAAAGAGGCGGCTTATTATGCATACATGCATACGTGTTTTTTCACGACGGCCCGCGTTTATTTTCTGCCCAAAAGCATGCTCATTGGCTTTTTATAGGAGTCATATGTATAGCCGGTGACAACAGCACTGGACCCCAGGCTTAAATGGCAACATTTTACAGTGCCGGGAAACTAATAAGGTTTTGATGTTGTATTTTCTGGCTCCTGAGCTTGTTTTTGTGTTGTTATTGTTGGCTCGTAGCTGGCGTTCCTTTCCTGATCACGGCGGAGCTGTTTAAGCAGTCTCATCGGCCAGCTGCTTACACCGTCGGAGGCTCTCTGAACTGGATGTCCAACTTTACCATCGGATTCATCTTCCCCTTCCTACAGGTGAACCTGAGAGAGAAATCATTTAAGACCCTTGATGAGATACAAGTGTAACTGGTGTCAGATGGAAGCTGCACACAAACTGCACTCAACTGCACTCACTTTTTTTCATTAGCTGGATAGATAAACTAATTGATGCTTAAAAGCAAGGTGAATATTGCAAACAATGCATCTTCTGGCCCATAAGGCTGGCATGGAAAGGGTTAGTCTTACATTGGTGTTGTTAAAACGTTATTTTTACGTGTGGTCCTGTGCAGGGGTCTGCTGGGCCCTACTGCTACCTGGTATTCAGCACGGTGTGTCTGGCCGTGGCCATCTACGTCTACTTCGTCATCCCCGAGACCAAGAACAAGACGTTTGTGGAGATCAGCCAGATGTTTGCCACCAAAGAGGGCATCCTGGAGAGCGACCAGATGAAGCTGAAGAAGATGAACGGCTACGGCACGCTAGAGAACGGCTCGCTGGACTTCGACAGCTCTTCCTCCACCCCATAGGGCCTCTGTCCCCCCTCCTCTGACACAGATTACAGATACCCTGCGTGGTTCAGGCCTTTCTCCCTGCTCCTACACCTCCCATATAAACTCATAATGGACTTGACCAGTAGTATATAAGACACACACTCAGCCAGTTAAAGAACATGGAAGGATCTGAATCGTGCAGTCTTCATCGTCTTCCTCATGGTTGTTTAGTAAGTTTAGTTAGTTAAGCGAGGGCACAAAGAGGCAACACACAAACACTTTGTGAATTGATCAGGCTAACTTAGCCAGACCAGCATCTACAATATCTACTCTTTGTATACATGACAGCAAACCACCTCAGCAAGTCAGTGTACATTTTAATTAGCTGTATGGTTGTTAAGTTTTTATTCTTCACTTTACTCCAGTGAGTTTTTATCCTGCAAGGGAACACTTGGACACTCTTGTTTCCATGACAGTGGAAAGATTAGCTTCTCACAGTGCATTTCAACAGTGAGATGTTCAGAGCGCTTTTAATGACCAGCAGTCCTGTGTCTGCTACCAGCAACCCCTAAAACAAAGGTCATGTACAAAAGAGCGTTTCCTGTTGAGCACTTCAACTTTTAAGAACCTTTAACAATTTTGAGTGAGTGCATGAGTGTTTTTCAGATTGATTGAAAGAAAGAGAGAGAGATAGAGAGAGAGAGTGAAAGAGAGAGAGAGAGAGATGTAAAAGCCTTAGCGCTGTTCCGCTTCTATTGACGCCTCTGATCAAACGATAAGCAACACTGTCACGACATGGCAGATTTAGTGTACATACATGATATTCTATAGTAATTTATCAAGTAACTTTAGTTTGTTTGTCTACAGTTTGACAAAGCACTACGATCTGATGCTGTCGTGCTGAGAATCAGATGGTGACTTTGCATTGAAGCATTACCTGTAAGCCAGGTGTGGACACACCTGGCCCTGTGACTAATGGCTGAATTGTAATAGCAGACATATCGATGAATATGGACTGCTAACGGGAGCAATGCAACTTACGGGTCCCCTTCTTCGGACCAGTTTTATTATTGTGTTCATGGTCGTTTGTTCAGTACCTATAAGTATATCTTAAGTTGCAGCCTTTCGAGAGGACTGCCACCGTTGTAAATTTGTGGTCATCACCAAGGCTGCCTAATGTACAAAGCGACACAGAAATCGGTGTGTCTTTTCTTGTATGTTTTATACATATTGTTTGTTTTATAAGAACAATGTTTCAACAGAAAAAAAAGCCAGAGGTCTATTTTCTAATGTATTTGAAGAGGGTCTGATTTTTAATATGTTATTCATGCATTTATTCACACTTTATTAGACTATTCAAAGCTTTGTAACATTATGTGAAAAATAAATAAGATTTTGAACTCGAACTTGCGTGGTCTCGCTGTGAATTTTCTGCCGAGTTGGATCTGTGAATAAAGACAGAAGCACCTAGGAGTTTGATTTAATAGTTCATTATAAGGAAAAGGAGCAGTTTGCTGGCATCCTTTTCTGCTGATCACACTCTAAACACCGCAGGAAGAATGGATCTACACGTCCCCTGTTGCTCCTTTGGAGTTAGACTTTTATTACTACTACCAACAAGTGAGACGTTGGTCTGTCTTCATTTTCTTGCAACATATGCAAGTTTCTGAAATTACTGAATTATGTCATCTTGTACAGAAAGGGGTGTCAGTTTCAGCAGCACACATCTTGTCATTAGACAGATATGATAGTGTGAAATGAGATGCTAATTTTGTGGAGGTGCGTGGGGAGACGGGGGTGTGTGTGGTTGATTAGCATAGCATGCAGGTGTCTGTGTGCGCTACCGCACTCAAGCCCTCTGTGAAGGTGACCATGTGCTGTGCTTCCCCCACCTGCATGTCCTGCTCATGTATGAACTGTGCATCACTGACATTCGACAGCTAGTTATTACTAATTGAATCCATTTGTGAGTGTGTGTGTGTTAGTTTGTGGTGTGTGTGTGTGTGTGTGTGTGTGTGTGTTTGCATGTACTGTCAGTGAGTGCAAGTAAGTGTATGTGGCTATGTATGTAAGTGTGTGTGCTTATGTTAGCATATTTGTATGTATGAAACTTTGTGTGTGTTTAAGTGTGTGTGTGTGTGTGTGTGTGTGTGTGTGTGTTGTCAGACGTGAGTGTACCTGGTAGCAGGTGGCTTCAGTGGTGCAGTCTCAGGTGTGAAGGTGCAAAGAGGTGAGATGGTGGCGTGAGCCTCCTCTCTGGTCCACTCAGCTGTGCCTGGCCCCTGGGCACTCACGTCCATCTGTGCTCCTCAGCCAGCGCCCCCGCAAGGGCCGCCTGCGTGCCCGCCTGTGTGCCCGCGCCCGCTCACACAAATGGCATTCAACTCCTGCCTCTCCCCACGCAGGGGAAAAGAGGGATGACCAGCAAAATCCTTCTCTCTCTCTCTCTCTCTCTCTCTCTCTCTCTCTCTCTCTCTCTGGATATGTAATTGTTTTCCACAATAAAGGTAGGTGTTGTTTAAGTCTTTTCAGCCTAATCAATATTGTTGTTTTTTTTACACACACATTTTTTCATAATGCAAAATGTAAAGTGTCCCTTTCTCATATTTCTATATTCTCTTCTAGACCCAACCACAGGTGTCTGTTGAACACAGAAGAAGAGGTAACGGAACAGTGCTCACAAGGAACTTGTCTCTCACCTGTAAGCAGACCAGCTTGTCATCGCCCCCTTGTGGTCAAAAGTAGGAAGGTCTGAACTGAAACCACAAGAGACCTGAGAATGAGCAGGTGGTCTGTAGACTCATTTTGAAAGATTTGTTTATTTACTGTTTTTTGTCCCCAGTCAGTTTATTGAATTTTGTGGAATTACGCCTCAAACACAACATGCATGGTTTTATTGCTCCAAAACACAAAACACTGTCATACTGGGCACAATGCGAATACATACAATTTATTTATTTCTCTCTCTCTCTCTCTCTCTCTCTCTCTCTCTCTCTCTCTCTCTCTCTTTCACTCACTCACTTTCTGTATCTCTCTCTTACACACATGCACATATGCCGGTGCACAAACACACTCGCACACACACACACACAAACACATTTTTACTTGTGCACATAAAAGCACACAATACACTCCATCTTAACACCGTAGAGGAACAAAATTACACTGACAATTATTCTGTTCGTCTCTCTTCTCTCTCTTCATTAACACCCACCTTCCTTTTCTTTCTCCCTCCCTCCCTTCCTCCCTCTCTCTCTCTCTCTCTCTCTCTCTCTCTCTCTCTCTCTCTCTCTCTCTCTGCTATCTGCTCCCTCATTTTAATTAATGACAACAGATTTTCCCCTCATAAGTGTAGTAATGTGGCTTATTGCTGTAGCGGTCCCCTTGGCCGTGGAAATATTATGTTGACGGATGTGCTGTGTCCCTGGCGCTCCCCGGATGCAGGCAGCTGTCAGGCAGGCGATGATAGCATTAAGGCGGGGGGAAAGTGATGACAAATGCCTGTTATCAGCGAACGAGGCCGGTGACAAATCGAATCGCGGCTCCCAAGAACCCCCATTACACCGTAATAAAAAAAGATTGATGGCCCTGGCTGGCAGGACCTCTGTTAATGCGATTTCGACTGGTCTCTCCGGCTTCCAATTAAGACAGGGAAGAGAGGGGGAGAGAGAGAGAAAGGGAGAGAGAGAGAGAAAGGGAGGGGAGAAAAATAGACAACAAGGGAGAAAAAGAGCGAGAGAGGTGGGTGGTGGCAGGCAGAGAGAGAGAGAGAAAGATAGAGAGATAGAGGGAGTGAGACAAGAGGGAAGGGATGAAGGGAGGGAGCAAGGAGAGAGAGAGAGAGAGAGAGAGAGAGAGAGAGAGAGAGAGGAAAATGGCAACCACACTTGCTGGACTAATTGGATCTGTGAAGCCAAAGGCGCAATTCTCTCTCTCTCTCTCTCTCTCTCTCTCTCTCTCTCTCTCTCTCTCATTTTTTCTCTCGCTCTCTCTGTCTCTCACTCTTTCACCCTCTCTTTCCAACCCTCCCTCTTTAACTCACACTCTCCCGTTCCCTCTCCTCATCCATCCACCCCTCCCTCGTTCTGGCACAGTCAGAAGTGCATTATTCTACATTCCATTATTCCACGATTGATGGTGCAGGGCTGGCAAAGTGGCCTGGGTGGTGGTGGTGGTGCTGATAGTGGTGGTGGTTGGCGCTATAGCTGGCCCATCCCTCTGCCAGGCACAGAGCTAAAGAGAGAGTGACACAGAGAGAGAAAGAGAAGGAGAGAGTGAGAGAGAGAGGGAGGGAGAGAGAGAGAGAGAGGGAGGCAGGCAGGCCTCAGAGACATAAACTCAGGCGCTGATGAAGCGCCCTGACGCCCGGAAGGACAGACACGACGACTAATGTCTTCTGCCCAAAACACGTTGCCACACAATTAAGTAAATAAGGATCGACTGCACTGTCTGCTCGGTGAAGTAGGCAAGCGGCAAGCGATCCTTCACCGCTCCGTCTGGCACTGGCACTGGCATCGAGCATCTGAAGGTGGCGTGCCAGCCCCATGTGCGTCTCTCCGTCTCTCACTTCCCAGAAAACGGATTGTGTGTCAGGTGCTCCGAGCAAAGTATGAGCTCTGGAATTTGCTGGTGTCATCAGCATAAGTGATGCATCTGGTCTTAAGCCCTGGATGCTGACCAGTGAAATGAGATTCACATCCACTGGCTGGACCTTGCCAGGTGTGTAAACTTTGACCTATTTCAAACTCCCTCACCATGCCCCATGTAGCAACACATTTGGTTTTATGCTTATCGTCCCCCAGTCGGCTCGCCTGCTAAACTTGTTTTCAGTTACCATAACATTCCGCTTTATGGTCCAATAAATTATGACATTTCGATATGACTTGATTTTTGCATGTCCGTGGCAGTTCTTTGGAGAGGGAGTGGATGCTTGATGTGTGTGTAATATGGCTCCTTTTATCATCTGGATCGCTGTGTTTTATCCCCATAAAACCGCAGAGCGACGGAGCAACAAAGCGGCCTCTCTCTCTCCTTCTCTCCTTCTCTCCCTCACTCTCTTTCTCTCTGTCCCTCTCTCTCTCTCCCTCTCTCTCTCTCTCTCTCTCTCTCTCTCTCTCTCTCTCCTTCTCCCTCTCTCCCACGGGCACAACGCGGTGACCTCCAGAGGAGACTCTGGTGATG
>JAODXP020000006.1:12249309-12311809 GCA_027497455.2 Sardinella longiceps | reverse complement strand
AATTGTGAGGCTATGACTTTGGGAGCAAAATTAATGTCATTTATATGAATGTTGGTGAAATTATCATCATATGACAAGCAAATGATCATACTCTACATGTACATCAATCACAAAATATTTTGTAAATCCCTGTAAAGAACAGGGTAGGTCTACTGACTAGTGAGAGAAATAAACTCAAACATTGCCACTTTGTGGCAATTCAGTCCAAAAACACCTTTTATGCTATTTTTTACTTTCCTCTGTCAGTTCAACGCCATAACCCTTTTTTGTACAGTTATGAGCTTACTGTGTTATTTGTTTCATTTTGTCTGAAGATGCTAAAAGTGGATAAATCGATCTCTCATTGCCTCCCAGTGACGTAACACCTTCGCCGTTGCTGTCGCTCGTCTGGCCAGCTGTTGATCGGGCAGGACTTCAGAATTCCCCAAAACGGGGGACCTGCCCCTCCTTGATCGAGAACCAATCAACTTTGAGCAGCTCCAACGGCTCTCAGTCCTGTTCAAGCAATTCCCTTCGTGTCACATACATCAGAGGCAAGAGTGGTGTGATTGGTTTTGCTTCGGCACAGCATTTTCTAACCAGTAGCAAACCAAGGCATTTGAGGGAGGCAGGTCAACCATGCGCTTTGAGAAACTTTGTTATACGGGCTCTTGGTCAGACCAAAGTCTCGTAGAGCTTTGAAAGTCGATGGCAATCAGGCTAATTCCTTTATAGGCCTACTCCTTATACAGTTCTATAGTTCAACACACACCCCTTAGCTCATTAAAGTTCTGTGCTCATGGAATACTTTCACTTTCATTTGCCTTGAATGCAGTTTTGCATTCACTCACATACAGCAGCCATATGTGGTTCACTTTATGAAACAGGCTAACAAAAGCTAGTCTGTTAGCGTGCTAACTTCAGTGGGTATCTGGACAGCACGGTGTGTAAGTATTTTTATGTCAACGCAGCTATTTCCTCATGTTCCTATGCTATTTCTAAGTGCTTTTTAGATGCTCTAAGCTAATAAGATAAGATGGTGCTTTATTCATCCCATTGGAAATTGAAGTAGTTTTACCCATAGCTCCTTTAATTGACTATTCTAGCTAATATCTGAGGAATGTAGGGGACTGGCCAGGCATGCAACAACTCATTTATAATATCTCATATCTTTAATAATGTCTACATATCCTACACTCCAGAGCATGCAATCTCACATCTATCAGATTGGCCATCTTAATTTGTAAACCTAGATCTCATGCCTACAACCTACCTCATGTTAGTATGGGTCAGTTTTTTAATTGCGTACTGTAGCTTTCAATTGAGATTAGGATTTAATGGGAAGATGATAGGAAAATGTGTTTACATGGGAAGTGCATTATATTACAATTTATCACTGCTACAAGTACTAAAGTGAAAGTGGAACCATATGTGGTTAACAATTTGTCATAATTAGTTAGTTAGTAGGCCTATTAGTTTCATAAATTTCAAAGAGGCGATTGAAATGATCTAATAATACAATTTGAATATAGATACTGTATGTGCCGTTTTGACAATAACTGTTCGTGTTAATTTATAGTGTTGACTATTAATTGTACAGAATGACTATACAATGTGGGTCACTTGTATTTGATTCATAACTTATCATTGGATATGCGTCTTATTAGGGCAAACTCAGGGTGCCTACAGTATGCCTCCAGTGTCAGGCTGGTAATACATTATAGAGTCATGCCCCAGATATATAGGCTACGTTATATGCTGTATATATAGTACTGCGCTGGCCTTCAAAGCGACAAAGGAGTCATTTATCAAACCAATTTAAACATATAACCTTACATTCCACAAGCATGTTTCTGTAAATCTTACATCTAGAATAAAAAAGCAAATGCATATACAGTACACGTGGGGTTTACCACAACAAGCAGTCCACACCACTCCCCTACGCGTCAGCGATGAATAGCCAATATATTACCCAGGCGTCAGGCCTTCATACAGAACCAAGCTGTAGAACAGTCAAACACCATGGCGTTTTCATGGTCAAATGTGACAATGAGAGATTGAATCCATGAATTCACACAACATGCCATTATGTCAACATCTCACACATGAAAATGTCTGACTGACGCCACCTACAGTCTGATGCTCATGTCAGCAACTTGTGTGCCGCGTTAGCAGATAGTGTACTGATTGAGTGTTTTGTGCTCCACTTGTAGACAGTTTAATGTGTGTTTGGCCAGGCCTTGTACTCACATATTCACAGCAATGATTTTTGCTGCGGCTCAGACTGTAACGTCCAAACCTGCAGGTTTTTAAAGCTGATCTGCAGTTGAAATTAGAGCCCATTTGGGGCCTGTGTGGGACTTATAATGTTCAGGTGCAGTGGTAAAAACAGCAGGTGGTTAACACCACCAGGCACAGAACCAGTTCACTGAAGTCATTGCCTCCCCCCCAATGAGGGCCAATTTATGCCATAGTGACAATGTACCACACATTAAGAATTCACAGGCCTTTTTGGAACCTTTTTCTCACTCAGGGGTAGGAACCCCAGGATTTAAGCAGAACCTATTTGTGGTCCATGAGAAATATTGGGGCAAAAAAGCATGCATCTGGATGGCAGAACAACGTGAGAGAGGGGGACTGCAGTGTCATGCAGACAAGGACTTTGCAGTCGTCGTTGGGCCGCTCTTTGTGCAACTGATCTCTGGCCATTTCATTTGTTTACAGACTATCGGCTAGCTGCCAAATGTGCCACTCTCTTGCTACTTGGTCGTTGAGTATGTTAAACGACCTGATGGGCTCTTCCCTCTCGCTTCCCAGTCCTGTGTGAAGAGGGACTGCCTTTAAGTTCTCTGTTTGTACATGAGAAAGAAACAATTAGAGAAAGAGAGAGAGAGAGAGAAAGAGAGAGAGAGAGGGAGAAAGAGAAAGAGACATTGGAATGACTTTATTCTTGACTTCACCAAATTCACATTCAGATTCAAACTCCCTTGCAGTTCTGTTCAGCTATTACAATTCAAAACTACCCTTTACTGACATTTCATGACTCACGACAAAGAATTCAGCATGCTGCATAAGAAAGAAAAAAATCTTGCAACCTTACTTCAACAGCTTCCATCAGGATTTACGTTTGTCCTAATTGTTTGTGTAGTAGAGGGTCACCCGTCCTGTACACCGTGAATGGGACAGCTTTGATTAGTGGATGTGCACATTCCTAACACGTGTAAGAGACAGCATTGACGCCTTCAGTAAACATGTGTGAAACACCCGGACAACTTGGACTGTTAAGGGATATGACTAATTGTTCTATGTGTATTGTACAATTAAGAACCACACTGTCTACTCGAATATACATGCATTAATCGGCAGTTCAGTTCATTGTGTTGGTGTCCCATTTGTGCAACACAAAGACCAGACAGTCTAATAGACATTTAGAGTGTCCTTAATGATTGCGTGCCATGGACTCAGACCATCACTGCACAGGGCAATGGGACACTCAGGACAATACAGTGGTGTTGTGTAGTGTCAATACTAGTAATTAGCTTTGATGTCTAGTTGGACAGTTTTCAGACTGTTACCAATTTGATTTAAATGTTTGTTTAAATGTTTCATTCATGTGGCCATGTTGTCAGGAATAGAAGAGTTTATTTGTTATTCTTTTGTCAGCGAGTGGAATATTCTGGGATGGTTGCTTTTGAGGCCCATTGTTGCTTTACACATTTAAAAGGAATTAAAAATTCACAAAACTATCAGAATTGTAATAAAAAAACGATCAACTACAACTTTATTTTTAAGGCATATTGTGAGCAGGCAGAGAATATTCCGGATTGGTTGAAAGCCTTAGTTGTTTTCACTAGAGGGTGCTGTAGGTGCACTCACGCAGCATATGGGAAAGTTGTTGGTGGAGATTTATACACCGATCTGGCAAGGTCGTTTAACAGAGAAAGAAGTACACCTTACAACAACAAAAACACATTTTAAGACAAGTTTTAATATCTTCCATACTTTGGAATGCAAATGAGCTGAAATGAGGCCCAGTGTGATCATGCTGTTTCTCAGGGGCAGTTCTGTCCAGCGGCTGAACCCAACCACAAGACCTGTGCAAGTCTTCAGGGAGTTGGATTTTGCGGGAACCTGACTACAGAGTACTGACATACTGACTTTTAGACCCAAGTCATTTGTCTTTGTGTCCAATTCAGCTTGCACTGAAGAAACACACACATTTCTTTCCAGAAATCCTTGAAGTCATGCATCATAGGCTACCTATCCCCACACCCCTGGGTATATAGTATGTGAAGCTGTAGCTCAGCTGTGGTCAGGATGGTCCTGTTGTTCCAGTGACCAGTGGTCTATGCCCTGACCCCAGACAAATTTTGTGGATTACCTCTGCTGCAAGTTTCAGGAGATGTGAAACCCCGGCAGCTTCTAGGCCTCAAGGGCCAAATGGGGGAACTCCATGGATTTATGGCAAAACCAGCAGTCGTTCTGTGGGGTCAAACCAAAACCGAGGCAGCATTCCTTCATTCATTCACAAATGCTAAGAGACATTTTACAATCTTAATTTACAATGGAAAAACAATAAGCCAATACACAGCCAGAATACACAAGGTGTACATGTCTGTGACCAGTCCTGGCCCTTTCTTCCTCACTAAAGGGAGTTTACCTAGAAACCTATTTGAAGTCATTGTGTCCCCCATTCTTTTTGTGTACTGGGCCTAAAATTCAACAAGTGGCGATAGTTCACAACTACCTGTAATGGCGGAGTCCAGCCAGCTAGAAGGGCCTCTTGAATGTCTGCCCCACTCACGAATAACAATAAGGCCAATTTCCCAGTTTGCATCGTGGGGCTCAGCAGCACCCAGTGGGCCCAACCAGGGCCCCCTTCTTTCCTAACAACTAAGGGGAGCTTCATTCAGCCCCTTCAGGTGCCACTTTACAGCTCTTTAAAGTCGAGACAATTGAGAGCTCGTAACCACGCGGGATTTATTAAGTGCGGCGCTTGAGGATGCCGTTTTAACCTTTTAATGATTCCAGGTCATCCGAGGTCACCGAGGCGACTTTATAATCGCATCGCAAACACACACACACAGCGCTGACTACAGCTTAAGTACCACTGCCATGGATCCCATATGTTCAATCCACACAGGGTGGTGAACTCAACTCAGTGATGGGTGCCCAATCTTGATTGAGAAATTGAATGTTTGTCTTTGTTTACTTGGTTCATTTTACTTGCTAAACAACAGCGACATAGACAACAGGGACATTTTGCTTTGAAATGTAGAATTGTGTGTTTGATGCCGAAAAGGTTTAAAGGGTTTGTGCATATTCACACACACACACACACACACACACACACACACACACACACACACACACACACAGTGGCTTAGAATGCAGTTCTATGACTGTCCATGGAGTGTAGCCCTTCTGCTGTGGGAAGGCGATCCACACTTCTTCCCCTAAAGTAGTACTGTCTCTGGGGCAGGTGCTGGAAAACTGTTCTGATTGTCTGCTGATGAATGGGTTGAGTTAAGACAGAATGCCTCTGATTCAGCGAGAGAGAAAAGAAGATTGAGAGACACAGAGTGAGAGAGAGAGAGAGAGAAAGAGAAAGAGAGAGAATCCTAAAAATTCCTGTATGCTACAAGCGTCACAGCATGCTGTGTGTTGTTTCATGCCTCTGTGTGGGTGTCCGAGTCCCTTACACATAGTTTTGCGGCACATGGTGGAGTCTGTCCTGGCCTGGCACACCAAGGAAAGAACAAAAGAGAGCAAAATGGAATGGGATCCTCCCCAGTGTAAAAGTTAAAAA
The DNA here is from genome assembly GCA_027497455.2 of Sardinella longiceps. Taxonomy (NCBI): domain Eukaryota; kingdom Metazoa; phylum Chordata; class Actinopteri; order Clupeiformes; family Clupeidae; genus Sardinella; species Sardinella longiceps. Next base: position 12,306,021 of record JAODXP020000006.1, on the reverse strand, counting down.
TATATCAAGGAATTTCATGTTGTTATTTTAGTGGCTTGAATTGTCGAATAGTAGTAGTGCAGTATTAGTGTACTGTGTATATTACAATTATCTATATACAGAGGAAGACAACTGTCGCCTTTGTGTGAGTTTAGAGTTTGGACAATATAACCTTAAGTATAGGCAAGGATGTTGTGTTACTTTTGCCAGTAAATACTTTGGTGCGTTGTGGAGACAGAGAGGATGTCTAATTCTAGTCACCTATAGTCGGCACGTTTGTTGTCCAACAATCTGGTTTTCCCAACAGATGTTTATCATTCCCCAAATGTCAGAGGAATCTCGGAACAATTTGTCATCATCTTCCCTTTTGGACGTAAGCATCCTCTTCACAACAGCAGCGAGTGCAGCCGTCGGAGCACTGTAATAGCTAGTGCCGCTCAGGCAGGGACTCTGCAGAGAGTGCTAACCTGAAATAAGACAGGCCACAGAATTACAGAGTTATTCCAGCTCTTCCACCTCCACTAAATCACTTTGGATTATTTTGGTTGTGGAGGAAGCGCGCTCTTGACTTGATGCCTTTGCTTGCCTCTACTGCTGTGGCTGAGATGCGTCTCATGGTCACTGATTTGGGAAAAAAAAATCTGAAAGGATTTCTTTTTTTTTCTCCCTCCCTCTCTCTCTCTCTCTCTCTCTCTCTCTCTCTCTCTCTCTCTCTCTGTGTCTCAGCCCATTGTAAAAGCATGCAAACTATTTGCAGCTCACAAGCTTGCCCAATTTGCACTCTCATTTTGTCTGTTTGTTCCCTGCCTTTGTGTGGTGCGTTTAGACAAAATTAAAACTATTTCCCTCAAATAATCACTTTTTTCCTCTGCTCCTAATTTTAATGATCTGTTCCCTTTGTGAGAAGGGCAGCTCTTCCCCTTGTGAAGGGCCAGGCACATTGTTATACTCCCAGCTGACTTTCTCGAGCGGAGGCTAATAAGGTGTTTTTAGTCCCAGCTGGAGTCTTTTCATGTTGTATTTATGAGGTAGCTGCTCTTTACATATTCATTCTGCCGCCACCAAACAATTGCTCTTGGACAACCCCTCCCACCCCTTTGCCCCTCACCCCTACACTCCACCACCTCAACACACACACACACACACACACACACACACACACACACACACACACACCCTTCCCCCATCACCCTTCTTCTTTTCTCTCTCTCTCTCTCTCTCTCTCTCTCTCTCTCTCTCTCTCTCTCTCTCTCTCTCTCTCTCTCTTTCTGCAGACGCCACCTAGCCACCAGTGCAGAGCCACAGCTGTGAGACTGGAGGTTCACATCATTCAAACAGTGGGTGACAAATTCTCCGGTCTGTTTCATCAAGTCGCTGTCACTAACACACACACACACACACACACACACACACACACACACACACACACACACACACACACACACACACACACACACACACGACACTCACACACACACACACACACACACACACACACAGTCACCCTGTGCCCAGGCTCCTCTGAAACATACCTCTTAGTTTCTCGAATCATAGCTTTTTCCCCCTCTGATGAAGGGATATCTGGATTCCCAGTGCACAGACGCGTGTAAGCGTGCTACAGTTGCCCCATGATTAAAGCAGAGTGGAGATCCGACTGATCACCTTGCTCATGACAGAGAGAAGGGATGGAGAAGGAGAGGAGATTGCCCTCCTCCTTGTTTTTTGTTGTTGTTTGGAAAGTGATAAGTAGGTAGTTTCACAGGGCCTCTCCTGCTGTCTCTCTCTCCCTCTCTCTCTCTCTCTCTCTCTCTCTCTTTCTCTCTCTCTCTCTCTCTAGACAACGGTGCAAAATGTGTGTGTGTTTGTGAAAACAGTACTGATGTTAATTTGTGTGATTGTGTCTGTGTGTGAGTGAGAGACAAATGAGAGAGAGAGAGAGAGAGAGAGAGAGAGAGAGAGAGAGAGAGAGACAGTGGTGGGAGCTGGGGACGGAGGAGGGGCTCCGAAAGAAGAGCTGTTTTGGCGAGCAGTTGATACATTTGATACGGGACCTGCTGGATACTTGACAAGAGCTGTCAGTGCGCTAGCAGGGGTGACTGATCAATCACTGGGCCCTCTATCTATCTATCTCCCCCACCCCAACTGCCTCTCGGGGGCCCAGGGGATGCTCTGTTTGTGTAGAACAGGGACCCCTTAGGGCCTCCTGAGAGAGCCCTCACGCAACACACACACACACACACACACACACACACACACACACACACACACACACACACACACACACACACACACATATATATCCCATCAAAACACATGAAAAACAGAAATTGTCTTTCCTTAAACTGGTACTGGGTTCTGCTCCCTGGGTTTAAGTCAATCATAACTCATCAGATAACACTGCTCTGTTCCAAACTTAGGGCTCGTGTAAAATCCTCTAAGACGTATTGCAAATTGGATTCCTCTATTAAATCGAATGAGAAGAAAATTTGATTGCTCTTCTAACGAATCAAATTTGACTTGATGAATTGTCTGATGAATGGTCCGTGTCAGTATCAATCAGGTCTACTACGATTTTATTGCAGGGCTTCACAATGTCTTCACCCAAGGCACTGGAAATGCTCTTCTTGGGGGGTATGGAGGCAAGAGAGGGTGAGTGGCAACAAAGATTCTCAATGGCCTGGGTGGGTGGCTGTCTATTTGTGTAGTACTTGATAAAATGGTGATTCTGGAGTGTGTATAGAATAAGGTTAATGGTGTGTGTGTGTGTGTGTGTGTGTGTGTGTGTGTGTGTAGTGTGTGTGAGAGAGAGAGAGAGAGAGAGAGAGAGAGAGAGAGAGAGAGAGAGAGAGAGACAGACAGAGAGAGAGAGATTGAGAGAGAGAGTGTGTATGTCCCTTTACCAGTGTGTTCCAGGATGGTCCGAGAACAGAGTGAAATGAGAGGGGGAGAGAGAGAGGGAGAGAGAGAGAGAGAGAGAGAGAGAGAGAGAGAGAGAGAGAGAGAGAGAGAGAGAGAGAGAGAGCGTTGGGCAATGAGGTCCCACGGGTTATCAGGACGCCCCAATATCTGGGTGCCTCTGTCAGCGGAGAGGGGTGATTAGCACTTCGACGGCCACAAACGGGATGGCGGGCCAGCACAGAGGTGAGAGTGGAGAGATAACAAGGCTGATTGACGCTTGAAGGGTGAAAGAAACAGGGAATGCCTGTGGAATGCTCTCTCTCTCTCTCTCTCTCTCTCTCTCCTCTCTCTGTCCCTCTCTGTTGCTGTCTTTCTCTTACATCTTCTCATCTCATGTTCTCTCTCTCTCTCTCTCTCGCTCTCTCTGTCTAACTAAACATTCCTGTGAAGGCATTCCGGGAGGTTAAGCTTCTGTTGTCTTAAATAGAGCTTGCTTGCCTAATTTGGTATGCATCCACTGTGATGGTAAAATGCAGTTTTTAAAAACAAATTTCCATATCTATATCTGTGTAGTGATAATTGACTACAGATTAAGTTAAGATAAGATAATGATTTTGCATTTGCATAATTGCGCTCTGCTTCAAGTTTAAAACGTAATGACCCAAATGGAGAGGTCCTTTAGAAAACTATGATTCTTATCTGCCCTACTACTGTAGACTGTAGTAACCAAAGTAATGTAAGGACCATGTACTGTACGCCCCAATATGTAACGTAATTTGTATAATCTCAGCAAACATTGTTCTATGAGGCCTGAATTTCTCTACTCTGCATAGCACAGGCTTGTGCTCCAAATTCAGCCGTTGGTTCCAAGCACATGTCTGTGTCAGGCCTCAGTGACAGTCAGTGACCTACAAATGAGGGACACATGACCATGAGAACGAGACGAGCGCCCCGAGGAGACACAAGCGCGCACTTCAAACGGCCAAAGCGGTCAAACGCTGTCGCATTTAACAAGGCTCGTCCTTTTCAGGTTTTTTAACAAGGCAATGACCTCATCTCCATCCAGGCTCTTCTCTAACCTCCTTTCCCCCCTGCCCTTCCCCTCTCCCCCACCCACTCTCTCTCTCTCTCTCTCTCTCTCTCTCTCTCTCTCTCTCTCTCTCTCTCTCTCTCTCTCTCTCAATCTCTCACCCTAACCCTCACCCTCTACCAGTGTCCCATTCTCTCGACCCTCTCCGCTCTGCTCCACTCTGCCGTGGCCTTGGAGAGAGTGGGCGTCTGCTAACTCTTCCCTTCATCTGGCCCTAATAGAACGCGCCCCATATCCCACTTAATTAGCCCAGTGCCTCGCCACAGATAAGGGCTCTTCTGCCTCCACGGGACACTCACAGCCTGTTATCTCCAGGGGGAGAGGAGAGGAGAGGAGAGGAGAGATTGGGGGGAGGGTGGGGGCGGGGTGTTGGGGGGTGGACTGACCCGCTGGGCGCTTAATGGGGCAGAAATGCGTGGCTTCACCACCAGGAAAGAGCCACCGACTACTGCAGACTACTCTGGGGTACCGTGTGTGTACTAGATGCAGGGACAGGAGTTGGAGATCAGACAACAACCACCTTTATATGGAGGAGAGAGCGTCGGTGTAACTTTGAACTTTTATTGAATGGTGCAAAACATAAAGGACTCTGATGAAGATGTAACACACATCGAAACGTTAGTCATTATGTTTTGCACCATTCAATAAAAGTTAAAAAGTCATCTGTGTTGCACCGACGCTCTCTCCTCCATATTAATTCTTTCTGCTCTGGTTTACACCAGATTTGACTACCACAGAAGCGTGAAGAACATTTCCCTTTGTAACCACCACCTTTACTCCACTCTGATGTGTCTTCCCATAGCTCTGTGCTTAAGGAGAACACAGGTGAAAAGGTGTGTTCTAAGGCCACTGACTTGCTGTGTGTCGTGTTTGTGCACAAAAGCAAAGGCAGAAAACAATCTACTGGATGTTCAGAGAGCTTGTTACTGTATGCTGGCCCAGGCCCGGTGCTGCCAGTGGTCAACACTGCACATCAATGAATTATTTCTGTTCATTAATTGTGTTAAACTCTCAAACACAACATTATATCATTATTAGCAGCACTGACAAATAAATGTGATAAGTATGATATGAAAGTGATCATGAATCTGTATACAGAAAATTAGCATGGCTAAAAAACATTTCTACGGTGTGTAAGAATGCTATGTTTCCAGGAAACAAGTATGCGTGTCAGGAGCTGTGTGTGTGTGTGTGTGTGTGTGTGTGTGTGTGTGTGTGTGTGTGTGTGTGTGTGTGTGTGTGCCTGAGGGAAGTGTTCTTCATGTGATGTGCTGATGTGTGTCGTCCTTCAACTCCATGCCAGTGGCCCACCGTCTCCCTGCCCCCCCTCTGTGCCCCTCACCAGGGACGGGAGATTGGGAGTGGGGGAGACTCAAGCACTGAGCCTCAGAGTTGCTGCTGGCGCGTGCATATGGGTGTGTGTGTGTGTGTGTGTGAGAGAGAGTGTGTGTGTGTGTGTCGCCTGTAATTGGTTCCCCAGGTTGCGTGTGGCTGTAACATCTTGTTTCCATGCCATAATGATGCGGCGGCGTGCGTTTTACAGCCGGCCTGAGACAGCAAGGGGTCGCCAGGTCAGGAGAGGTGCAAGGGCGGCAGCCTACCATACCCACCACACACACACCCCCACACACACACCCCCGCCCCACATACACACACACACGCTCACACACCATCCCAACCCCCCAAACCACCACACACACACACACACACTCCACCCTTTCTGGTCTGTAAGTCCTCACCAGCCACTTGGCCAACAAATGTTGTGACCTTTCTGTCATGCATGGTATGTCATCATTGCTGGTATAAATTCACGCTTGACATTTTAGACATTTTCTCTTTTGTTTAAGGAGAAATAGTGTAGTACTATTCAATCATATGATGTTTCTTGTCAGTCATTGCTGTGCAGAAAGGACACAGTAAGTTCACACCATTTCTCGCCTGGTTCTCTTTCTCTGCCGTACGCTCGTGTTTTATAGGTTCAAATGTAATCTCTTCAAGGTTCCTGCCAAGATTTTTACAAGATCTGTCATGACTGTGTTCATCTTGCCGAGCAGCACATGTGTGGCCTTTACTCGTTCCTCCTGGACATCTCATAGCCCTGTAAATATGTGCAGCAATATGTAGTCGAATGATACATAGCCACAAATGGGTTATGTGGGTTTTACATTTATTTAATTGCAAATTTTTTTTATTATTATCTTTTTTTTTTTGTTGGCTAACATGAGCGAATGCACAGAAACCTGCAGTCAATGCTGTTGCAGGTCTGTATGGAAAATGAATTAAAGATTCCTTTGAAGGGGACTACATAAACACAACAGCTCTTGACACGCTGTTTTTCTCTTTTCAACTTTCCCTTCCCTTCAGATTCCACAAAGACCTGCGCCCTCTCTGCTTTTTCAATTTGGTCCTCCCTCTCCCTCACTTCGCTCATTCTTGGTACTTATCTCTCTCTCTCTCTCTCTCTCTCTCTCTCTCTCTCTCTCCCTGCTCTCTCTCTCTCTCTCTCTTTTTCCTTGTCTCTGTTTCACTCCTCCTCTCCTCCATTATTTTCTTTTATTTATCTCTTGTCCTTTATTGCCGTCTCCATATTTTTTACTCCTACTCTCTTTCAATCCGTTGTTGTTGTCAGTCCTTTCACCACTCTGTGCCTCTGTTCTCTTTGACTGTCTCTCCCCTAGTCTTTCTTGTCAGGAGTTTATGACTGCAGTGATAGGTGAGTCATAGGTCATTGGGTATGTTCTAAGTAGGGGCTTTCTTCTTCTTCAAGGAAAGCAAAAATTTTCCATGCAGCATTCTTGATTTATTCTTAAACTAATATCTGTTTGCCGACAAAGACATAACCCCCTGCAAAATGATTGGTCGCCCTTTGTGGACTTTTGTAGTCATTGCTACAAGCACTGGCATCTCATCAGCAATCATTTTAGCATCATCTGTTCAAAACAGCACAACTAGCTGTGTTTAACATTGGCATTGTCTTTTGTCTGTCTTCTTCTTCCTTCATCCTTCTCTTCTTATTATTCTTCCTTCATCCTCCTTGTTTTCTTCTTCTTCTTCTTCTTATTGCTCTTCTTTCTACTTCCTCCTCTTCTTCTTCCTAGGACCACTCATCCTTATACTGGCCTAAGTACTCTCTCTCTATCTCTCTTTCTCTCTCTCTCTCAATTCAATTCAATTCAATTCAATTCAACAAGCTTTATTGGCATGAACATTGGTAGAAACAGTGTTGCCAAAGCATGTCTCTCTCTCTCCTCTTTCTCTTCCTTTCTCTCCCATCCTCACATGTTCTCACTCCACTCTCACTTCTCCATGTGCTCAAGTGGCTCCATGGCATTGAGTTCTCCCTTCCCGAGACCTTCATGCGAGATGAGAGACCCATAAACATGTGAAGGGTGTAAATGAACACCATGGCACCTTCTCGCTCCTCCAGCTATGAAAGAGGGAGAAAAAGGGGGCCGACTTCAGGGAGGGAAAACATCAGGCTGGTGAGAAGGTGGTAGTTGGAGCTTCACCATTAGTGATCCACCGGGTAATGAGATCCCAGACTCAAGATTCAGACGCCCCAACAGCCCAGTGACCCCGAGAAAAAAGGGGTGCCTTCAGAGGAGCTAACGTCAGGGCTGGGAGATCTGCAGAACCCTTTATGGCAACAAATGCAGAGCTGGAGAAATGTCCATGTCCTGCTGGAAAAACATGTGAGTATGTGTAGCACCACCTGAAGTCGGTCTGTCTGTCTGTCTGTCTGTCTGTCTGTGTGTGTGTGGGTGGGGGTGTGGGTGGGTGTGTGCATGTGTGTCAAGTATGCGTGTCCGCCCTCTCTGTCTGTCTGTCTGTCTGTCTGTCTATATGGGAGTGTGCAAAGGGATGTGTTTGTGTGTGTCTAGTAATTGTGTGTCCACCCGTCTGTCTGTATGTCTGTCCATGTGGGAGTGTGTGTGTGTGTGTGTGTATGTGGGTGGGTGGATGTACGTATATGTGTGTGTATGTGTGACCTCACTGAAATATGATCTTGGAGAGTGAAGATGGGCTGAGGTGGCCTTTCTCTCTCACTCTCTCTCTGTTTCTCTATCTTTCTCTCTTTATCTTTCTCTCTCTCTCTCCCTCTCTCTCTCTCTCGTTCCCTCTCATGTTCAGCCAGTGCAGATAGACAGCAGTATCAGACTCCCTGTGGGCCAGTGAAGGATCTCTTGTGTCTCTTCTCTCTCTCTCTCTCTCTCTCTCTCTCTCTCTCTCTCTCTCTCTCTCTCTCTCTCTCTCTCTCTCTCTCTCTCTCTCTCTCTCTCTCTCTCTCTCTCTCTTCCTTTTCTTTCTGTTCTTTTTTCTCCCTCTCCACACAGCTGTATGTGCACCGGCAGCGGTTCACCCCACCGCATGACAGGGAGGTACAGATCAAAAGGGCAACACATTTATTAGCACTATAGTAAAAGCTGTAAAGAAAAAAAAACTGACTAAGATTTGAAGAATGTTAATGTCAAACAACTGTAGCACAGGCTAAAGAAACATGGTACAAGTACAGGTTTTTTTTTATGTGTGTGTGTGTGTGTGTGTGTGTACTACAGGCATGCATGTGTGTGAGTGTGTGTGTGCGTGAGCGAGTGAGTGAGTGCAAGAGAGAGAGAGTGAAAAGGTAGTGCAGCATAGCTGTCGTACAGCAAATGAGTTGTGGTTAAGGCTCCAGACCAGCAGTAGCTCCCTGAGACCCAAATGGTTGCAATGTGACGTCATCAAAGAGGACACAAAAAGTCAAGAGGTGAGAGGGCACGGAGGGTTGACTGAGGACAACGAGTGCACCCCCATCCTCCTTGACCCCCACACCACACCTCACCCCCCACCACCCATCCCCTCCCTCCGACCTCCCCAATCCCACCCAGGTCCAGCCCCGGCTCCTCTGACGCCCTCGTCTAATTCAATTTCAAACTCTGTCCGTCGTTTGCCTGCGAAAGATTGTATTACCAATCTGTTCCCTCTCAAAAATATTAATTTTAATTCAATTAGATTGGCAATGGCATCATGTACAAGTGCATTCTTTTTGGGCTTTGCTTAATTGATTGCTTTCACAGATGTGGCGCTTTATGCGCGGGGATCGATTTCTAATCTGCGCCGTGGAATAAAAAAACGGGGGCCCTGGGTGCAAAAAACATCCCGAAGCTCCCGGGCGACCACTCTCCCTGACATCCTGTCCACACATGGGATCCAGACTGCCGCGACGGTACGCGTAATAATACGCTCCGCCAAAACCGCCAGGCTCGACGGCCTGTCCACTCCTGTCAGAGAGGAATTGATTTTAATTACACCGTGCACAGGAGGTGAGAAGCCACTGGGCCAGCAGAAGAAGAAGAAGAAGAAGAAGAAGAAGAAGAAGAGGAGAAGGAAGAATGGAAGAAGAAGAAGAGTAAACTGAATTAGATAAAGAATTAGGAGAGATAGTATAGACAGGAGAGTAAAGTGGTGTATACTATAAATGTGTACTTTTAAGTATAGTTTATTGTCTTTACACTGACAGCTATCTCAGTCATCATCTCTCTCTCTCTCTCTCTCTCTCTCAGTCATCTCATGTGTGAAGGTGAGAGCGGCTCAGTCCTTAAAGCCCTGTGCAATAAGAACACACTGGGTTGTGAGTGACACTCCTCCTCAGACATGTATAAGCCACGATCTTAAAATATGTCCAAATGGAGCTCTCGGAGAATTCCCTCACCTCCACATGTCTCATCCACTCCTACTGAATGTCTGTCTGTCTGTCCCTCTCTCTCTCTCTCACTCACTCACAAAGGCTTAACTGAACATGAATCAGCAGGCAATCAAAGTTGTTTCATACCAGTCTGTAAGCATTCAGAGCTTTGGATTTAGAGGGCATATTGGAATTCAATCTCTCTCTCTCTCTCTCTCTCTCTCTCTCTCTCTCTCTCTCTCTCTCAATTCAATTTCAATTCATGGAGCTCTATTGACTTCATGGTGCTATATTGACATGAATGTAAAAGTTACAATAATGCCAAAGCTGTGGGTATAATACAGGTGAGCAATAAAGAAAACAAAAGCAATCTCTCTCTGCCTCCCTCATGTATTTATGTGTACTAACTGCACTGGCTATGGTGGGTGATGCATATCTTCATACTCCTGCCATTCTGTTCTGTTGTGTCTTGTCAGTGTTCTGGTTGGGCCCGGTTCAGTCTGGTCCACCACGGAAGCCGTGGGCACGGGGCCAACGCTGAGTGGGAGTGGTGGGAAGCTGGGACGCAAGAGAGCCGCCACCGCCGCCATCAGCCACATTTGGGATTTCCATCACCGAGATGCCTGCGACACCACATCACTCCACAGCCAGCGCCTTGCATGATTTCCAAGCTCCAGTGCTTGGAGCTAAGGCCGAGGTGTGTGTGTGTGTGTGTGTGTGTGTGTGTGTGTGTTGAAGAGATGGGGGGCTAGTTTTAGCGTGGTATAGCACGTCAGGGACCAGGACCAAAAGCTTCCGTTGCTTTTGTGGCTGAAAAACCTACGCAGGCCTGCACAGCGCCGTGTGCCAACTGGTGAAAACTGTTTCCCACGCTTTTTTTTTTTGCTCCTTCACTCACTCTGTCACTCCACCCCCACTCCATTCACACACATACACACACACACACCTCCACTAATGTCATTCCACCTCAACTACATTAATACTGGTACTGGGCTCTGTTCATTCACTCGCCTTTTCCCTCTCTCTTTCTCTCACTCATTTCTCTTAATTCTCACTCCATCATTTTCTTTCTCTCTCACTTCTTTCTCACTCCATCTCTTTCTTTCTCTCTCTCTCACTCCATCTCTTTCTTTTCCTCTCACCCCCCCCCCTCCTCTGATGGCAACGTGGGTATTTTTATGTCTCCCCTCAGCCCCGGGAGTAATACTGCTGTAAATTGAGTCTGTTCTTAGTCGTTTCAGACATTCAGTCACTCTTGCTCTAATGCTAACCAGCAGTGACCGGCCAAAGGTTTTACAACCTGCTTTCTCTGCCTCCTGCTCAAACACTGCTCGCTTGCTGCTACTCTCTCTCTCTTTCTCTCTCTCTCTCTCTCTCTCTCTCTCTCTCTCTCTCTCTCTCTCTCTCTCTCGCTTACTCTTGCCCTCACACAAATACAGTACACCACACACACACGCACAAGCCCACACTCTCTTTCTCTCACACACACACTATTTCTTTCCCCCTCTGTCTTTCTGTCTTTCTCCTGGACTTTCCTCACCCTCCACCCACACAGCCACCAGCTCCCCCTCTCCCCTGATATGGCGTATTGTAATAGCAGAGAAAGGCCTGTGAGAAGTAGAGAAAGGGAAAGAGAGAGAGGGAGGGGGGGGCAGACAGAGAAGTTGAAAATAGTATTTAAACTCACAGGAACATGGGGGCAATATTTGGAAGGACTCCAGCATGCCCTGTGTGCCCACACTCAAACGGATCTCAATCTGCTGTAAGCTAGCCATGGAAAAGTGAACGGAACAGCTGCAGGAGACAGGAAGCCCTGAGTTGGGCCAGATTTGGCCCAGATCTGGCTTAGATACAGCCAGCTGTAGCTGTAGCTTAGCCTGGCCCCTTTGAATTCACCATGGAGTACTAGACTTGGAAATGAGGGATGTGATGCTTGGGCATAAATGCTCATTGGTGTTTTTTGTCCCCAAAAGTACCTTCCAGGCAGCACACTACCTTTACCCTAACCCTAGCCCCTCAACCTAACCCTAACCCTAAAAATGGTGGGGCTGTAATGCCTTGAAGGCAGCGCTGCCTGGAAGACACTGTTGAGGGCAAAAACGACCAAAGACCGGATGAATACGGGGTTGGTTAGTTCAAGGCAGGGGGGGTTGTTATGTGTTCCTAGTGGATATGTGTACTTTTTTTTCATCAGAGCATGTGTGTGTGTGTGTACATCTTACTATTACATTATTGTATATACTGACCAAGAAAATGGCTTGTGGCATTCAGTATTTTGTCCTCTGATGGCAAATGCAGTAGGAAAGCCATGTTTTTTTTCTCCCTGTTTGATGTTGCCCTCTGTATATCATGGGATGACACCCAACATCACACTGGAGCGCATTCCTTCTGTCTCTGCAGCACTTGGCAGTAAAACCTGGTCGGTGTAGAGTGGAGTAGAAGAAAGCAGACTCGCAGGCAGGCAGGCAGGCAGGGAGGCAGGGAGGGACACATGGAGCACACCCCAGTGGACGGGGTCTTGTCCTGAGAGTGCTGATCACAGTAGCAGGAGCCCTTGGCCAGCCCTGAAGAGCTGCAGAGGACCCGCAAGGCCCTCGGAGAGCACGGCGGGGTCAAAGGTCATGCTTAAGGGTGCCGAGGACCTCCAGGAGGTGGATCTGGGTGTGTAATTGAGAGTGTATGTATGTGTGTGTCAGTGTGTGTGTGTGTGTGTGTGTGTGTTTGAAACCAGTGGCAGTGGTTATGCTAGTTTACATTTCTACGCATGTTTCTGTGTGTGTGTGTGTGTGTGTGTGTGTGTGTGTGTGTGTGTGTGTGTGTGTGTGTGTGTGTGTGTGTGTGGGTGGGTGGGTGTATGTACTGTAAGGCTCAGTGTGCGCGTGCCTGAATGTGTGTGTGCACGTGTGCTGGGTGATTTGTCGTCCCTGACCTGGTCACTGGGTAACTGTTGGCCTTCACCCCCACCCTGCTCTCTTTAACAGGCCATGAAGGGCCTCTTCAGGTTGCCACCCAGGAGTCAACGCTAAAGGCAGCAAGGGCCCGCCTGGAATATCCTTAACCACCACCCCCACCCCCACCACAACCACACACACACACACACACACACACACACACACACACACACACACACACACACACAGCTTCCCCTCACTCACACACACATACAAGCATGTATACTTGAAGGCACATTTATACACACAACTCTCCACCATGCTTCATATAATACAGGCTGTGATACAAACAAACAAATATGCACAAAGTCAAGCACACTACCCCCCACCTGTCACACAGACATGTGTTTACTGACATTTGATACACAAACACACACAGAGAGAGAGAGAGAGAGAGAGAGAGAGAGAGAGAGAGAGAGAGAGAGAGAGAGAGAGAGAGAGAGAGACTCACACACATACACTGCCTAATCTCTTTCTGCTGCCACTCAGCACTCAATCTCAGCTCATCGGGGTCCAAAACATTTACACCAAACAGCCCAATTAGGATCACACACACACACACACACACACACACACACACACACACACACACACACACACACACACACATCACACACACCATAGGGGTCTATCTGACTGACACCATAGGGGGATGAGAGGAGGCACATCACACCATCATTGTGTGTGTGTGTGTGTGTGTGTGTGTGTGTGTGTGTGTGTGTGTGTGTGTGTGTGTGTGTGTTTGTGTGTGTGCCTCACAGCAATATTTGAAGAGGGGGTTGGTCCCATTTCGCTCCATTTCACATTTTTACAATATAGACATAGAGCACTTTAGTCTAGCACCAAATTGAGTAGATTTGAGCCAAGAACGAATAAGGAGTTATCATTTTTGTGGAAAATCTGTGCGTCCAGTCAAAATACTTGTGCATGTTGAGCAATGCAAATGAATAATCAGTACAATACATTGTTTCACCTGATCATATATGAAATAAATTTTACCCACAGGAAAACCAACAATTATTGTCAAGCGGCGCTACATATAGTTTTTCCCCAACTTTCCCTCTCAGAATGAATGCAGAAAGGCTTTCCTCTCTGGAAGACTCAAATATTTTGCAAATGGCTGGAAAACATCCATCCTGTAGAGGGCAAGACAAATTCCCAACAATGGCAACATAGTAGATGCTAAAACCATATTGTGTTACGTGTTCATATGGAATATGGATTACTGACATGTGTTCAATTAGAAAAAATAGAAAGAAAGGAGGAGAAAAAGAAGAAGAAAAAAAGAAAAGAAAAAGAAAACCCACACACACACACACACACACACACACACACACACATACATGCATATCGCGGTGAGCCCAGTGGGGAATGTGAAACAAGCTCTGGACCTAAGTGTGGGAATAAGTCATAGTGTCTACATCCAGGCCCCCTTTCTTCTAAGTGCATGCCAGGGAAAGCAGGTCTACTCCATATGGACAACTGGTTTAGGAGGTCCTTAACAAGCTCAGTACCTGTGAAAGAGTCGCTCCTCAAGCCCTCGCAGAACCGGCGCGAGAACAATGAAAGAGTGGAGACTTGTTAATAAGGTGCTTGAGTAAGCCCATAACTTTCTTTTGCGTACTGTATAAAAAAAGAGGCTGTGTTTTCTTTTCTAGTTTTTTTTCTTCTGTTGTTTCTTTATTGCTAGTCCACATGTCAGTCACAGAGAGAAAAAAAGGTCAAACAGAACTGAAATGATTTTTGTGTTTCTTTCCAGTGTAATTGCAGTTACATTTTACCCACCATATTTATTCCCTTTTCGACTGTACTAATGTCACGATATCAATCAAAAGAACATTATCTCTCCACTCTGACAAGGTTTGTTGCTGAGTTTGTGTGTGTTTGTATTCAAACTCAACATGGGATCTGTAACAAAAGCGCCGGCTTCCAGTGGAACCCAAACAAAAATATATGAGACTCACCACATGAAACCCAAACAGCAACGGAACCGTTCCTTAATGATCCTTTAGGGCTATTTAGCCACAAGGCATTCCCCACATTCTGGATTGATCTGTTTCTCCACTGTCAGGCACCTCACCATTAGTCTGTTTGTTTATCCATTTCCTTCCCTCCCTCCAATTAACATCTCACCCGCTCTCGGGGCACTACTCTGTGTGTGTGTGTGTGACTAGGTGTGTGTGTGTGTGTGTGTGTGTGTGTGTTTCACTGTGACGCCTGTCCGTCACTCATGCTACCAGTGAAAAGGGGACTTTAAGCAAAAGCTAGAACAATGCTGGGCCCCCCGGTCGCTCCAGTGCAGTGTGGTATTGGTACTCAAATGAGTTCGGTGTCCCTGGGGAGGGACAGCTTTTCTTGTGTGTGTATGTACCCCCCCCATCACACACACACACACACACACACACACCCTTTCCCAACTCCACCACACCACACCACCCCACCCCACCAGAACCCTGCACTTCTCCTCCCCGAGAGGCAAGTGATGCATCAGACGCCGAGTGGCTTGTCGGGAAGAGCCGCCCGCCAGCCGTGCCGTTTCCGTGGCGAGCCTCGGTTGAGCTGGTGGTGAGCCATCGCTGTGGCGTCGTTAGTGACGCAGGGAGGGGGGAGTTTGGTGTTGGGGGTGGTGGGGGTATCCCCATGGCGGATTGACAGGGATGGGTTGGGCCAGTCTTAATGTTTGGAGGGATGACGTCCCACCTCACCCCCCACCCCCCCAATCCACCACCACCAGAACCACCACCACCACCTCCCCTCCTCTCCCTCCTACCCGCCCCTTTTCTCCTCCGCCTCTCCCTCCCTCCCCACCCCTCATCTCTCTGCCTGGGTCCCTCTGGAAGATCCATCAGGCCCCACTAGCGAGCGGCAGGTAGTCCGCTCCCCACCGCCTGGCACAGGGCCTGCTCTGCCCTCCTCTTAACCCTCAGAGCAACAGCATCCATCACAGGCTCTGCAGGGGTCCAGCCCCTCTCCTACCTCCCCCCTCCCCTCCCCTCCCCTCCAGCCCCCAAAATCTCCCTCTCCTCCCCATCCCCCCATCTTTCTTGCTCTCCAACTCTCTTTTTTTCTATTTCTCCCTCTCTCTGTCTCTTTTCTCTCGTTTTTTTCCTGATCTTTCTATCTCTTCATCTCATCCTTCCCATAGTCTATCATGCAATCCTTTCTCTGTCTCCATTCGTTTTTATAGCGTGATATTTCTCTTCCACTATTGCTATCTATCACTGTACATATCTCTTGTGGCCTTTCTTCACATATTTTCCTTTCAGCATATTTGTCGGTCTTTCTCTTTTTGCTTTGTCCATTTAACCCCCCCCCCCCCCTCTCTCTCCCCCTCTCTCCTCCTCACTCCCTACAGATAAGTTCACTTATGAGTCCCCGTAGACACACAGCAAGTCATGGTTAAACATACAGCTTGACTGGGTTTGCTTTTCAAAGACAAACACCGCGACTATCCAGGACCAAAAAGTAAATAAATAAATCTATTTCCCTAACCAGTACTCTGATGGATACACAAACGAGACAGACAGTGGACAGTGATATATTTACATATTCAATGTTCAAAAAGAAGTCCTTCCTACAGTGGACACCGTTTTAAGACTCTATACCGGCCATAATGTTGCATGGGTTTGAACGGTGACATTTTAAACAAGCTTTGTAAAAACGCTCAGCGAAGCAGTACAGCCATTATTTGGAGTTGTGTGTCTCCCATCGCCTGGCAACAGAGGCATGACTATTTTTCGCTCTGTCAGAAATCGCAGACAGGCTAACACCTTGTCTTCATCAGACATGGTTGTCAACGCGCAGCGAAAGATATGTGGGTATCTGCCATGTCGCTGGGTCAGGACAGCTCTCTCTCAGGTTTGCCGGCCACACGGACACCCCAACCCCCACCCCCCAAGCCACTCTCTCCTTGACCAGCCCAACCCCCCCTTGACCACTGACACCTTCAAGGGTAGAAGCTACACTATGCAGTTATGAATCAGACAGCACAGATACCCAAACTTACTACCCAAACCAGATATGGTAGGTAGGTAACATCAAAATGTGTCATCTAGCTGAACATCCTATTGACCTTTTGCCTCCTTTGACTTTATCATTTAAGGAGTTTTGCTCTGATTTATGAAGCATAACCCATCTGAAGACAAATACAGGAAACTGTGTAGAACTGAGACTTAAGTGTGTGTGTGTGTGTGTGTGTGTGCATGTATTTGTGTGTTTCTATGTGTTTATGTGCCACTGCATGGATACAAATATGTTTTTGTGTGTGTTTGCACTCAAATGCAACTACAATTTTCCATACATGTGTGTGTGTGTGTGTGTGTGTGTGTGTGTGTGTGTGTGTGTGTGTGTGTGTGTGTGTGTGTGTGTGTGTGTGTGTGTGTGCATGTGTTCCTGTCAATGCATTAGTACAGAACCACATCTGCTGTCACACACACCCACACATGCTCAAAGGTGAATGTGGAGAGTCATACCTTCCATTCAAACATCCAGATTTTTCTTTTTCTTTCTTTCTTTCTTTCTTTCTTTCTTTCTTTTGCAGAGTGTCCACCACCACCACCACCTCCATCCTGGCTCAGGTGTCCATGTGTGTCCTTGTGTCCTCTAGGCTGAAAGAGACAGAGAGAGAGAGAGAGCCCTCCAGTCCGTTCCCCCATGCAGTGAGTCACGCAGGCCCAGTCAGGGTTAGTCAGGGAGCGGAGCAGAGAGCTGGTAATGGCCAGGCCAGCCTTGCCTGAGGCTATGCAGAAGTGCTCAGCCATGCACTGCCACTGTTGACTTTTCAATGGGCCATTAAGACACATCCTCCTCAATACAAAACATAACACACAGATCAAAAAAGAGAGAGGATGGAGAGAGAGAGAGAGAGAGAGAGAGAGAGAGAGAGAGAGAGAGAGAGAGAGAGGAGGAGAGAGAGCAAAAAAGAGAAAGACAGAGAGGGAGATCCCCTCTGCCACTTCTTTTAAAACTCAGGAGATGGGAGAGGAATGCGGGTGAAGTAAGGGAGATGCATGTGTGGGCTCTCTCTCTCTCTCTCTCTCTCTCTCTCTCTCTCTCTCTCTCCATGTGCTGTGTTTGCTTTTGGGAGATGCTGTCAGTCCTGAGCCCCCTTCCTTCGCTTTTCCAGAGAACCTGGGAGATGAAACGACTCGTCGTGTCTTCTGACCCCTCTCTACCTTCTCGGCTTGCTCACCCCACCCACGATGATGCTGTCCAGGTCGGCGTCAACCCACCCCCACCCCACCCCACACTCACTCACACACACCACCATCATAGCCCCCCCCCCCTCCATCTTACACCCGACACTCACACGGTGACCACAGGAGCTAGGATCTTGTGCGTATGAGCTTCTGATCCAACTCATTCCACACATTCACCCAAACCATTTGTCCGTTAGGCCCACGTTGGTATGTTATTTGAGTGTGATCGACCAGCTGTATTGCAAAAGAGAAGCATATGGGTCTACCCTGTCATAGCGCTGACAGTACACTCCATCATTTTTCCAGGCTTGGCTCTGTTTTCGAGCTCACTGGTGTCAAGTTGATTGGTCTGAAGAAGCATGTCACTTTGAAGTGCTGACATGTTTAAAATGTACTCTCTGGGCAATTGATTGAACCTGTTTGAATCATCACGGAAGTTATTTTAAGGACATATAAGTTTAATCATAGGTAGGCAATCACCAGAGACTTTGAGGTTTCCCATAGTTGTGTTAATATTTCCTTTCATGTGCTGGACATCCCTTGGTTAGACCTTTGTGGCTCCCCCTTGTGGCAATTATTCATTATTAGGTAATCATGGTTCAAACTGTCCGTGATGAGGCATTCAAGGGAAGTAGTGTGTCTTTTAGGAGCATGCATAAACTTTATTTATTTGATTATATAACATACAGAGTACTAGGGTTCTCCCAATTTAAATTGGAATCCCAGAATAGGCCTATCAAATATTTTTTAATCTTCACTTTTTAGGAAATTAAAAAGTGAGGGATTTTACTAGTAATTTTTATTGAAAACCCAGAGATTGGTCTGCAATGAACACAATTTAAAGTTTTCCTCTAGAATTTGAAAGTCCTGAGCCAACATGTCTGGTAGGCCGACAATTTTCTCATTTTGTTGACGGCTGTTGTCAATAGTAAAGGTGAATAGACTTAACTTAAATGAATACACTTAACTAGGTACCTGCAAAATGTCTGTGTGCGCTTTGACTATAACCTAATTAATGGTGGGCCATCAATAATGACCGAGGCCTTGATTAACGTTTTTGAACGGTTTCATATAGGGTGGGGTGGAGTAGCGTATTAACGAGGACAAATCAAAGAGTTTGTGCAGAAGACTGATTAATTTGTACACGTTTACATCAAACACACCCATTATGAGATGTGGAGTTTCAATAAACAGTGCGTGGTAATTAGACTTGACTGCTATAGGCCACCATTTAAGCCACCATCTGAAGATGGCAAAGTTCATTAAAACTAGTTTCTGTGCCTCCTCCCTGAAGTGAAACTGACATTTTTTTTTCAATATTTAAGTAGACAGACTTTGAATTTTAATGACAAAATTCAGACCGACAGGCCATGACCCTGAACAAGTTGCATTAAGCTGTCATTTGTACACGCGTAACAATTGTGTATTTTTCTTAACCAGTTAGTGAAGTGACCGTAAGCGTAAATTGTCATGAAAGAGTAAAACACAGAAACTACTAAAAGATGTGTCATTCGTCTATGGGTTGAAGGGAGGGGGGTGTTGTTTTTAAAACGCTAATCGTCTGTAATCCTTTTAATATGTCTCACACTTCTCTGTGGCAATACACAAGCCTTCAGAAAAGCCTGTTTTGAGGATTGCGGTTAAGAAATTGCTCCACTTTAAGATGCGTATTTGAAATTACACACAAACTTTCGAAGATTTCACAAAAAAAATAATATTACAAATATAGTGATAAGAACGTAAGATGTGTGTCCTTTGAATGCCACTGGAGCAAAGACACAGATGATATGTAACGTTTACCATTACAATAACTGTAAACCAACACAGAATTAGTGCGCATATCAGACAAGGTACGGTGGTTTTGCGCAGAAGTGTCATACCACCATGGGCTCCTCCTGTCCTCACGCAAGTGTTTCTCCTTCTCTCAGGTAAGGGTATATTTTAAAAGTAGGGGGAGGGGGGTTGTAGCTTTTGTTCTACTGAAAAGGGGGCTTGTTCCTCCAGGATCGCCCTACCATCTTAACCAGGGGGTTGACACTGGCAATGGGTGTAGAGGAGGGGATAAGAGAGCGCAGTCAGTCCAGCACCAGCGTTCGCTAAGGACACACTACCACAACACCATCACCGCAAAGGGGATGCGCCACTTCGCTTCCTCTGCCTGACTGTCAATCGGACATCCATCCCAGGACTCCAACCAAATTACTGAGTGGATAAGCCAGGGATATAGCGTCAGAGAATCCACCTTGGAGCTATCTATACCGGCTTACAAATATCGACACTAATGTAAAGCGTGCCATTTCTGTGGACGTCAGTGGACTTTATTTGCCGTTGGTTAAGACGCGCCTTTCTTTGACTTCTACATCAGCGCGAAAGATCTTTACCAAAGCTCGACATGCACATTGCTTTGTCAATAAGTGCACTTATACGTCAAGAGTGATGAAGGAAGACTGACTGACTGACACTTGTACAGCAACGGTGTCCCAACTCGTATTTTGATTTTAATTTTTTCGGTGAGGACGTGGGTCCTGGTCATGTCTCAGACATCGTTTCTGCCATGAAATGTATTTGTTGCTCAAAGATATATCGATCGTGTGGGCGCAGGCTGTGAATTGGAGTTCAAGGGACAGTCTTTCAATAAAGGATCTAAATAACAACTGCTGAAAAACTCTCTTCGAGATCTTTTTTCATAAAATAAATACTCTCCGCTGACCGTTAGAATTTTATCAGCTTGGACAACCCCTTTCATCAACATGCGACTTATTCCTTCGCGACTGAGTTATCTGTGAGTATATTTCCTGAAACCATCAAATGGCTTCCCTTTAGAGTCATTTCTGTTATCTGTAGGCTAACTTTTTGTGTCCGATCTCTTTTCCAGGTTCCTCCACCTCTTTGCGTTCTGCTACTACGCTCAGGTATGAAACTCCTCATTCTGTATTGCTGTTTACTATAGCCTACTGTGTAAAAAAAATCGCATGCCGTTAATATCCGGCATTATTATGATAAATTATTAACTGACTGGGTAGAGTATGCCACAAGTGTTATCGGCCTAATCACCTTTCATTATCAGATACTAATAGATAATATACTTCAGCAATAGTTAGAGAATGTTCATAATGGCTTTATAAAAAAAAAGGCTATAGACTCGGTCATGCAGTTTTATTCTCTTGCTTAACAATCATAAAATTACAGCCTAGGAATGGATTGTGATGTCGAGGGGAATTGAAGGGGTGGGGGTAGGTCAGGGCTTGCGTTAAAGGTTTAGCACAGTTCGCAAAGGTGAAACCTACCCACACGCGTCATACAGTAGCGGAGATAGCACGCACATTATGTAGGCCTAATAACCCAGACCTTTGTAGCAGAACAGCCAGATTGTAGATTACTGTATGGACTCAACGTAGACAAGCGAAGCAGGGGTGGTGCAATACTTCTTCTTTAAATTACCATGGGGGCTGGAGCATAAATCTTAAAGATACAATTATCTCTCGTATTCTGCGTGTGGTGACATAGAATGGACAGGAGCAGAACTGTATTTGTTGACAACTAGGCTATGTTTTGACCCGCCCCAAAACACTTTTGGAGGCTTGTATATTTAAAGTTTGAAATTCAACCAAGGCTGCGGTAAGAGCAGACTAGTCGGATCAGTAGCCTACAGGTAGCCGATTCCGTGCGTTATCGTTGCCTCTTTTCCCAGATGTGGCAAAAGAGATAGCTTTAGGTTGTATTTTTTACAGCAGGTTTTAAGATTTAATACAAGATAATTGTACGTTCTGCTGTATGACTATCCTAGCACTAAAAGATATGCCTAAATCATTTCGTAATTATTTTAAAATTAAATTAATGGTCCTAAAATAGTAATAACTAATTCGTGTAATATCCGGAAATATTAAGAAATGTATGCAGGCATATTGATTGTGTTATATTTAATTTCTGACAGGTAACCATTCAGTCCCCGCCTAATTTTACACAGCATGTGAGTGAACAAAGTAAAGTGACGGACCGGGTAAGCAGAAGACTCATTCGGACCTACCAGCTTTACAGCCGAACCAGCGGCAAACATGTCCAGGTATTGGCGAACAAGAAGATCAACGCCATGGCTGAGGATGGGGACGTAAATGGTAAGATTTAATACTTTAAATATTTATTTTCATATACAAATATCATATCTGTTTTTGATCACAACTTCAAAACCAAAGGAAGATTGAGGCCTGCTGCTGCTGAATACCGTTTTCAGTTCTAAGTGAGGAGTTGTGTTTTACATATTTATGACAGCTGGCCGATGCTACATGTCTTTTCTAAATCAGCGCCTGATTTAGAGTTTTATTTGGATACGTGCGCATTGAACTTTTGCGGCGTGTGTGATGGAAATAGTTTGGCAGTTGATGTCAGCTGGTAAAGTTGAAAAGAAGCTGTGGAGTGCAAAAAATGTCAAATGGATTCTAGATTGTTCTGAAGGTGATTCTCAGGAGAGACCCGTATGCCTGGAAGAATCATTAGAACTCATCTTACTTCAACCGGCTGAACATTTCCTGAAGAACGTTCCCTCCCTTTTTGAGCAGTTCTTGGATTAAAAAAAAACGCGCCTGACCGTAGGCTACTGTAACGTCCCCTTTTTACATTTCGTACATATATAAATTAGCCTACTAGTTCACAGATCTTATCCATCCAGTGTGAAGAAGTGGATTTTTACAGTGAATTTCTATCATACCATTGGCATTTTTATAGTTTTATGTGAACACTGAATTATGGTAGAAAATAAATATTTCATATACTGAATTGGTGTTTTAATATGCTATGGACAGATAAAATACTAAAGAAAAATGAAAGAAAAATTCATTTCACATTGTCCTAAATTATTATGTATATACAATTAGTAAGGACATCTTTTGTTCTCAACATTGCACTGATGCAATGTTGAGTGGATGGTTCACACTGGTAGCCTTCTTCCTAGTTCTCCTATGGCAGCTCCCTAGCCTATCCTGGGTATTAGCTCCCTCCCTGTCCTGGGTATTTGCTGTGTAGAGGCATTTTAGTGTGGTTGATCCTGAACATATTTCCAGAATCCACCTCCCACCCCCTCTACACACACACACACACACACACACACACACACACACACACACACACACACACACACACACACACACACACACACCTCCTACCCACCTCAACTACCCCCCATTGCACCCCCTCCCTTTGGCAGGGAGGCTTCAGTGACATCCATGTCACCTGAGCATGCTGCAGTGACAGCGGGGCTGGAGAGTGTGTGGCCAGCGCCTGGGCGCTGATCTGGGCTTGTGGTTAGGGCTCCTCACCAGCAGGCTATCTGACCCCCTCCATTTGAACCGTAACTCTTTACGATCGCTACGCGCAGGGGAGAAGAATCAAAAGAAAAGGGGCGGCTTGTGTGAGCGCCGCTGCCTTTGACTCCCAGCCAGGCAGAGGGGAGAGCCTTGCTGGTGGTTAAATGAAAATTGCACATCCTTTTTTTTCTACCACACAGGCCCCTCCATGCAAGAGCTTTTTTTATGTGGAGTGTGGATGGCACCCTGGCTGTCATCTCTGGGTTTTAAGTGAAAGCTTGAAGGCTTTAATTAGGAGAGCAATATTGTCTGTTTGGAGATATTTATGTCTAATTTCTGCTGTGTAATTCTAGTACATACTGCAGAGTTTTAAATCATGAATTCTTTGATGTCTGATGTACAAAGTGACTTAAGTCATACCAATGTTTTTGAATAATTCTGCTCAAAGAATTGTAAGATTTTGTGGAATCTCTGCCACAAAAGTTTGAATTCGCTGAGACAATGACATATAGCACAGATGAATACATTGTACTGTACTGTGTATGTGTGAAGAACATACAGATTTATAAGAGAAGTTATAGTCCTTCCAGGACATCTTCTTTCTCTCTTTTTCAAAGAATCAAGGTACACATGTTTTTATCATTTTGCCAGAATTTAAGCTTGCATAAATCCTCAGAAATAGTCCCAAAAGGTTTAGTGTATGTGCCCCTGCGTTTGTGCACATGCGTGTGTGTGTGTGTGTGTGTGTGTGTGTGTGTGTGTGTGTGTGTTGTGTATGCAATGGTTCATGCTTCGAGGAATTATTGGCTTATGGTGTAGGTGGGTCTCTAATGAGACAAATAGCGGCCACAAAATTACAGCTCTCTCCAAATATGCTGCCTTTGTCCAGCAGTTGACTGCATATCCTCTGGCTCAATCCTCCAGGTAGTTAATAAAATGACCTTTTTGTTTCCAACAGCTAAACTCATTGTGGAGACAGACACATTTGGAAGTCGAGTTCGGATCAAAGGAGCAGAGACAGGACTTTACATCTGCATGAACCGGCGGGGGAAGCTGATTGGCAAGGTAAAAGGAAAATGCCATATAGTTTTTTTTGTTATCGCTGCTATTCTGCATTGGTTATTGCAGAATCTGCTGGTTCCCCAGTTCAGATATCTGTTGCAACAGCAGGGAGTTTTGCAGCAAGCCTTAGCCAATGTGTAATTTTTCAGAAGACATTATGTGGCCAAAAGAACACTTAAACAAAACTAAGCCATAATAATATAAAAATATGCCTTTTTTTCAATGAGTAAAGTTAAGGTGAAGTAGGCCATGTATGACTTGTGATTGTGTGGTTTTAAAAAACACACAGGAACATGAATGCACAGGGAAAAAAAGTCATCAGGGTGCACTTTTGGCCATCCGCAAACGAGGCTTGAGGGTTCGTCACAATTTGTACAGTGGCTTCTCTTTTGCTCTGCTCCCTGTATGTGTGATGGAGTGTAAGGAATAGGATCTTTCCTCCTTTTTTAGCCGTCCGTTGTCGTTCCAAGGGTAGATTTGTGCCTCCTTCTCGCTGTGCGTGGTAATAAAGTGGGATCCGTGCTCTGCCCCCTCCTCCTAGCACCCTGCCAGGTGGACCATCTGCTTGGCATCCTGATCTTATGCTATCCGACATATTGGCTGCCCAACGACAGCCTGCATGTGAGAGAGAGAGAGAGAGAGAGAGAGAGAGAGAGAGAGAGAGAGAGAGAGAGAGAGAGAGCGAAGGAAAGAGGGAGGGAGAAAGGTTTTTTTTGTTTGTGTTTGTTTTTTCCCCCCGCTGGTGGAGATTTTTTTTTTTCACTCCAGGTCCCCTGGGTTTGAGTTTTATTTTTAAACAGGCCGTTTTGTTAAGAGGTTGCAGATAGGATTGCACTTTTGGTTTGGCTCCTTCAAACAGTGATGTGCTGCTGATTTGGCGGGTTGGGAGAAGTGAGAGGAGCTGGGTGTAGGATGTGGGATTTCAGTGGTGGTAAGAGCCATTAAGAATCAAGACTATTTATTGGCGGTGCTGGAAGGAAGACAAAATGGATATTGAAAATTTGACTTTATATCCATTTGGACTTCTAAATGTGACCCCATTGAATGGGTTGTAATTACAGATTGAAGACTAATTAAAACATCCCAGCGGAAGCTAGAGTCTAAGTATAGGCACCGCTTCATTGCAATTGTATAAATCTCTCCAAAGCAAGACTAGATATTGGCTTGTAGTGTGATTTATCTGTCTATGTGTAATCACTTGATCTTATGATGTATTGATATTCAAGTCATGCACCTCAAAAAAAAAGAGCTGCTTGTGTATTCGACCATGAAAAGCGCACTGTCATAAATACATCCAGATTTTTTACGCATCGGCCATAAAGAATTAAAAGTCAAGGCACCCACCAAAAGATTTCCCCCTCCTATGCCAAGCCTTAAACTATTGACCCATGAGCGGCTAGTGGTGGAAGAAACCATTTATCTCTGAGGATGGATCCGCGTCTGTGTTTACTGAAGAGGGAAAGCCATTGGTTACTGCTGTCATTTCCTTCTGCCTTGATCTTCGCGTATAATGACTTCAGCATATGCCATGTGCGTGTGGGGGGAGTCAGTGCGATTGTAAACTGGGACAGGCTCTGTGCTAGTTCTTCTTGATAGATTCGATTTTTCCCATCAATAAATTTAAATACGCCCCCCAATCCTGTCATTCACGTTTTATTTCCATTTCTATTGTCACAATTTCAAAATACCCTCTTAAGAGGAGAAAAATGGAGCAAAAATGTAATGTCATTAACCTCTGTGGTTTTGTGTATTTGTAGAGAAATGGACAGGGGAAGGACTGTATCTTCACCGAGATTGTTCTGGAGAATAACTACACAGCCCTGCAGAACGGCAAGTATGACGGCTGGTACATGGCTTTCACGCGTAGGGGAAGGCCCAGGAAAGGGTCCAAGACCCGGCAGCACCAGCGTGAGGTCCACTTCATGAAGCGCCTGCCCAAGGGACACCACGTCACGGAGCAGCGGCCGTTTGAGTTCATCAACTTCCCCTTCAATAAAAGGACTAAACGTACGCGCTACTCACGGGATCGCTGATGAGCAAGGAAAGGAGAGGAAATGAGAGCTGCGAAAGAGTGAGAGACAGAGAGGAGGTGAGAAAAAAAGACTGAATGGACAGAAGTTCTCCTCCTCCTCCTCCTCCTGCTGCTCTTCCACACATGGACTTCTAGAAACAGTTTTGTACTGAGCATTAATATACCTAACGATTAGTTTTTATAATTTTCCAGAAAGCAAAAAAAAAAAAAAAATTAGAAAAAAAGTGGGATAAATGAAATCTATTTTTGTACTCCAGACGTTTAGTACTGACCTGTGTAAAGTGTTTTAGAGAATGGTGCATACCACCCATTTGGACATGCCATGGGTGCTGACGGTATAGTAGTGCGGGGCTTTATCTCTTTCTTTCTTTCTTTTTTTTTTTTGTTTTCTTTTCTTTTTGCGGACAGTTCAGAGTTTGTACTTTTCACAATGCTGCTTTTTGGGAGAGTGGAAGAGCCTAAGAGAACGCACTGACAGTATGAGAGATGTGTATATTCAAACTCTCTTATACATAAACTCAAACATGTAACTACACACAAACACACACTCACACACACACATACACACTTACACATGCACAGGCAAGTGCATTTCATATACACATGAAAGCACATCTTCGTACAACCACATGTAACATGGGCTCCCCTTAACCTCCCTGTGACAACCCTACTCATCTCTGAATAACCTCCCAGCTTCTGGAACTTTCTTGAGACGGACACAGTAAAAGCAGACAGAGCTTTAAAGACACATCGTTATGGCAGCTAAAGGTGTATGATCACAGGTTTCCTGGGTTTAACTGTAAATTGGAGGTGTATAAATGTGTCATATGAAATGTAGGAAACCCTTTGTTCTTTGTTGCATTTTGTTTGTATGTTTTTTATACATATATAAATATATTTTTATTTGAGGATGTGTAAAATAATTTTAATGATGGAAATATTTATTTAAAAAGGTGTAATAAATTTACATTAGAATACTGAAATGACTTGGTTGTTGGTATTGATGTTTTACACACAACACTCTGTTTAAAGTGGCTCACACCAATCTCACAGTGATGCTCTTTCAGCGAATCTGATCCCAAGTTCTCTACTGTATGGTTTAAATTTAGAGGTAGGCCTAGACAGTATATGAATAAAGAGGTATACAAAATTAGCAAATAAAGAAACTGAAATAAACAAATACAAATATCTGACAATCTAAACCTGAAGCTGACATTGCTGCCAATGTGACCTCCAACTTAAATACAGTATTTCTGATTCACACTATGAATCTCAGCTCCTCATCCTTCCCCTTCAATATGATGCTCTCCTACATTCACAGCTGCAAATTTCCATGACTTGGGTGAAACAAGAACTAGGGATGACTATGAGAGGGACTCTAATCTTTGTGTTTGGGCCTGGTTCTGTTTGTGATGGCACGGGCCATGCAGCGAGCCCGTAGGGATAAACCCTGTGGGAGGACAGCAGTCAGCGGGCCAGGCCTGTTTGGCTTCACTCGCTACATTGGAAGGGCTGCTGTTGCCTCATCTTTGTATGTGTCTTTCAATAGAAGACAGGTGTTTTTCTTTAAAAGGACACTATACAACTTTTGCCACTGTTTGAGCTATCCTTTTTTTATCAGACAACATGGTTTCATACCATCTCCAAATATGTTAGGGTATAGTCATATGAATGGTGGGTAAATTCAAGTTGTATTTCCACCAGCCATCCCAGAGAAGCACTGTATAGTCCCAAGTGTGGGATAGGAAACCACATCAAGTTGAAAGAAAACCTAGTTCTACTAGCATGGCATTGTTGTCTCTTCTTCTATTGGACACTGATAGCATGTTCTTGCAGTGCCAACACTGGAAAATGTTTGGAAGGTTTTGTATGCCTTTTATGTAATTAGTTCACTAGTTTTATGGCAAAAAAATGCACAGTCTACCTTTAACTCTGAGCTTATAACACCAAAATGGAATACCCCCCCACCCCCCAACAGATATGGGCCAGGTCTGGACCAAAAGTGGACCATGTCCAGCAGCTTA
The DNA here is from genome assembly GCA_027497455.2 of Sardinella longiceps. NCBI lineage: Eukaryota > Metazoa > Chordata > Actinopteri > Clupeiformes > Clupeidae > Sardinella > Sardinella longiceps. The sequence continues at coordinate 12,277,822 of JAODXP020000006.1, read as the reverse complement.
ATCTGATCGGAAAGCCGAAGTTGCTCTAAATGGGGTTTTATTTGCTCACAGGGTCATCAAGAGTGGGAAGCCAAGGAGTGTGTGCACATTTGTCTGAGCTTGTGTGTGTGTGTGTGTGTGTGTGTGTGTGTGTGTGTGTGTGTGTGTGTGTGTGTGTGTGTGTGTGTGAGTGCTTCTGTTTGCGTTAGTATTTAGAGAGGCTTTTGGAGAAAGACTATGTTTGACCTTTGTCTCTGAAGCACTAGGTTTGGTCTTCATAAACAAACACATGCTTACCTATCCCCTTACAACCTTTATCCGCCAAGATTACAAGCGCCACACTGGAGACCTGTGTTCTCAGCATCAAGTCTAAGCGCAAAGCAATATCTCACACATGACAACTCAAATTCACCATAATTGGCCCTAGTTCCTGGAAACCCAGCAATCTATTCTTCTCTGCACTCTCTCCCTCTCCCTCTCTCTAACACACACACACACACACACACACACACACATGCACACAGACACACACGGACAGACACACTCTGTCAATGCAATCAGTGGTACATCAGGCCTTTTTCTGCGGGTTTATTATACATGTATTCTAAATACCTTTGCACTTCTGTTATTTTTGCAGCAGTCTGCCATGTGGTCAAACCCCATGTTGTTCTGGTAGCTGACCCCTGGGGTTTAGGGTCAGACTGTGGGAGAGATAGGGGACCCAGCAGGGCTTTTTGGAGCAGGGTGGGGAGGGGACCAGGAGGGCGGTGGGGTGGAGGGTGACACTATTCTCCACTAATTTGTCCAACTCGGCCCAACGGAATACAGTCCAACAGAGCCCGGCTAAATCCAGTTCTGTCTGACCCAGTCTGCCATGGGCCATGGTACAGGGCTGTATATTTGTCACAAAGATTCAATTCGCTGTATACACAGTGTAGCATCTTTATGCTTTTCCATTATCTAATGTATTGAAGAGGAAAAAAAATGTCTATTGTAAGTGCATAAGAGAACATATTAGTCTTTTTCTGAGGTTAAATTATTAAATTGAGGGAATTAATAAACTACTCTTGGGTTCACATTTCTATGCCTGTGCGTTCATTCATCTCATGGCGAGTTTTTGTCTTGTTTTACTGCCCTTAACTATAAAGTTGTAGAGGACCTGGAGAAGTGCGTAAAGTTGTGGGAAAAATCACACCTTCAGTGCAGCTTGCCATGCAAATGAGAAGCTGCTCCAGAGAGAGAGAGAGAGAGAGAGAGAGAGAGGTACAAAATTGCTTTCATCCATTTTATTGAGCTGCAACCGTCATCCTTAACCCCTCATAGACAAACAGTGCTACTTTCCTAATTTGCTTTTGGAGCAATTTAGACTTGTGCAAGCCCCCCTGCTGAAGTCATAGAGGAGCAGGGGGCAAAGGAGTGGATGACCCTGGCTCTTAACTGGGTAAGCTTTATACTCTGACAAACTAGCAGTGGTCATAAAACCACCCCTACAAACGCAAAACTAACAGGGAGACCTGAGAGGAAAGAATCTTCCAAAACATTTTGTGTTCACCATTAAAAATGTAAACTTGGAATTTTATCAGTATTTCCTGGGGTCCCAGGAATGCATTGTACTTGCATGGGAGCTAGAGCTGGCTAAATCATAACTGTGAGACTTTAGAAGGCTATAAAGGATTTATGACTTATGATAAATACACTTAATATCGATGACATTAGTCAAAGATTTTAATTACATTTTACAAATGCTCGTTCTTATTCCATGGTAAGGAAAACCCACATAATATATGACCAGTATTTGTATAATGTTATTAGATTTTTATTGTCATGTTTTTTCATGCTAATATTTATAAAACATTGTTGAAACTACCAGTGATTTACCTAATTGAAAAGCTAAAACCTTCAATTAATTACTTCCTAATGAGATGCTAAAAGGATGCATCCATATTCTTTTAGACAAGGCCAGCAAGAGGAAGACCTAGTGGCTTAACTTCTGTGGCATAATTGAAATGCAAACAGGGGATCAGAGAGATGAATCTCGACAGTTTGATTGTTTATATATGGGACTCACGGGAGACCTGTTGACTTTTCCAATTGGGGCTGTAATCCTTTGTTTGTCCATGCATTTCTAAGACTGATTGTCAGAATGATCTGAACAATTACTGGGTAAATGTGTTTACCAGCTTAGAGGGAGAGCCCCTGTGCACCATGGTCACCATCTTTTTTTTTTTTTTTTTTTTTTTTAAAGGGAAAAAGATCAAACGTGAAGACCCCCTTACCCCCCCTTCATTTCCTTTTAGTCATGTCAATTCAACTGGAAAGCCAACCATAAATTATTTTTTTTAAAGAAATCCCAGCATTCAGGATCCAGAGTAGTCAACTTGTTAAAAGTTGAAACAAAAATGTTCATGTTTCTATTGTGTGCTGTGCACAGATGATCAAAGCCTCTTTTGTTCTCCAAGTTGAAAACAGAGGAAGAATGGAACCAAATGCATAACTAGGTTTCTAAGGTTTCATTGCGAGTATCAATTAGCTACATTTGACATTTTAGTGGAGTGTACATGTGATGGATGGATGAATGGACATTTGAATGTAAACATGTATTTGTGAGCTATTTTAGAAATAAAACATACACACAAAGCACTCTATCCAAAGTCTATCATTTCCTTCAGAATTTTATTCTGCTTAGTATTATTAGCACAGAATGGTGATCAAAAATCTAGTTTATTTTGAAGGAATACCCGTGTATATTATCTGTGGGAATACCCCCCACCCCCTCCCCTAATGTGTGGTAATACCTGTGACTGCTACACTGAAGGTTGCCCAGGGCGGGCTAAGGGGAATAGGCAGTGCAGTGAATAGCCTGGACAGAGGGAGGGGAGGTCAGACCACCACTTGGGCCCAAACAAAAGCAGCCACCAAGTAGTTGCATTTCTGACAATCACACACCATAACCTAGATCAAATGGGCCCATTGTGGCAGTAATATAAAAACATGTTATACAATGACAGCTCTGAATGCTTACATGAGATGGGGTCCACCGTCAATGACAAGGGGTTCACCATACAAAAAAAGGAAGAAAGAAAGGGGGAAAGAAAAGGAAAAAAACATCAAGGCATTCGAATCTGCCGTAGACTGAAGGGGTGGATGGGGAGAGTGATTGAAGGAGAGAGGGAATGAAGAAAAGGACAAAATTGCATTCCACAAGCAACTGAGCATGTCCTCGGAGAAATCTAGTCTAAAGAGGCCAAAAGACACGAGGGGGAAAAAAAACTCTTAATAAGAGGAACAATGACAAGCCTCAACTCAAAATGTTTAAATGGTGAAGGGCTGTTCACGCTGGCCTTGCCATGGAAACACATTTTTTGTTGACCCCATTACAATGAATCAAGTCTTTTTTATGATTTTTGGCCAAAAAAAGAGAGCTCAAACTGCCCCTTATTTTTCTTAGTGCTATTCAAAAGCTGTTTTAGGCATTTTGAGCTATGTTTTGTGATGGTACCCACCCTTTCTACAATGGTGTTCTTGAACTGGAATGAAATTTTGATGTAAATTCCATAACTCTGTTTTCTTATAGGCCTACAACACAAAATATAGGCTATAGTTATACAGTAGCTGAAAATATGATAGTTGGATTTCAGTTTTTAGTTGGATTGTAATCCTCTGAATTGAAATAGACACAAGAACATGGAACACACAGGTGGGGTGGTGGTGGTGGTGGTGTGTGTATGTTTGTGTTGGGAGGGGGGGTCAGGGTCTGAGCTGAGTCTGAATGTTTTACTCCTCAAGGTTGGATGTTGACTATTTCCCTTAATGTCACTATCTAGGCCAAAAATCCCCCTAGAGCCGTTGGCTCGGCCTATGCAATGGCTGAAAGGGAGCTTGCAAGCATACTGTAGCATGCTTATGAGTGAGTAGCGTAGTTGTATGGTTAAATAAGGTTTAATCTGTTCCACTTTATTTTTACAATTTGCTTACATCTAGGCTACACACCCTGAGTTCAAATGTTAAAACATTTTTAAAATAACAGTTGATTAGGTCCTAATCCCCTGGACCTACAATAGGGGCCTATATTTTACCTTTTTAAAAGCCATTTAATTTTGATCCTTTAATTTTACTTTTCTACCTGCCTGATATCTAGAGCATCGGATCACAAACTGGTCTAGTGACAGCAAGGGTCCACAGCATGTTACCAGGGGGTCCGTAAAACAACAGGCCTACAGAAAACTGCTCATGCACTGTCAGGTTTTGCCAAATGCAATAAAATGCCTACTTAAAGGAATACTTTTTGCCACTGTTTGAGGTAGGCCTATCATTTTTTTTATCAAAGAATTAGTTTTGGTACAATATCCAAATTAATTTGGATGACATATAGTCATATGAATTGGGTGGGTAAGTGTAACAGATGGCAACTAGCTTGGCTAGCTGGCGGCAGAGTAAATCCTCACAACCCTATCCTTCAAGAACTGCAGAGTTGGAAGCCAGGGCTTTTCAGCTCAGTAGAATGTTCGATGCCTTGGGTTTATTTGACAAGATGGCGGGTTCGAGACAGACAGAACTTGACTAGGCTACATTAGTTCTGGGTGGGGGGTACTTCAAAATAAAAGAAAGCCTAGCTACAGTATGACATTGTTAATTTTTCATTGACATGATCTAGTGATAGAAAGTGTTTGTAGCCTGTGTCTTTTATGTAGCCTAGCTAGTTAACTAGTCTTACAGTAAAATCTGCACAGTGCCCCTTTAAACTGTTGTGGTATAGGCTAAGCAATTGTTTTTTTTGTTGTTGTTTTTTTTTTGTTGTTGTTGTTTTTAATAAGAGTTCAAAAGCGAGGGAGTTTTTCCTTGCCCCTGATTCTCATGGATGCTTCCCGTACTGTCTGTAAACCGCCGTGAGACAATGTACTGTATTTGTGCGCTATACAAATAAAATTGAATTGAATTGAATTGAATCTTAATATCGGCTCTATGAGGGGTCCCCATCCCAATAAAGTTTCAGAAACCTCCTCTGGTCCGGGCCAAGGCATGTTTCTCCTGGCCTAGGCTACTCTAAATGTTTCTCCTACGACTCCAACTCCTATATTTGATGGTTTAAACCAGACTAAATCTGTGTACATTTAAATGCACGATTATACACTGACTATTGGTGCTCTAATATTTCCCGCAACTTGCTCCAGTCCGACGACTTCACGCATCTGGTGCTACTGTGGAGTGCTTGTACGGCTACTGAAATGTTACGTTACGACAATCACGTGGTGTTCAGTCGTAATGTAATGGCTTCCTACACAAACTCTGTCAACACGCTGTGAAAAAAATGATGGAATACTGTATCTTTCTCTTTAACGTCGTTGATCGAGTCCATACCAAAGGCGTTACTAAACGTCTACGTGTGAAATACAGGGACATCTACAAACTACTAGAAAGGACCTGAAATGGGTTTATTTGTGCTACCAGAAGATGTCCTTTACCTTATTCTGTCGTATTTGGATTGCAAGTCGTTGTGTCGTCTTTCTCAAGTTTGCAGAAAACTTTTCCATTTCACAAACCATGATGCAGTATGGAGGAGGATAGCCAAAGACCTTGTAAACACAGGAATAACACGGCAAGGAGGAGATCTGTAAGAAATGTTTTATTTCTAGACACGCTAAGAGGCCCAGCTAAGCTTACGTCTTTTACGTAGTGCTATAATGTGTCTTTCCCGCAGCACCTGCGTCGTTTTCAGCGTAAAGAGTGCGTAAGATGCAATTCCCTATGCGGAAGTAACGTTAGGGATGTAAACAAACTGGTTTGTTTACAAGAATGTCTGTCCCTCCTGTTAGACTAACGTTGTATCTCGTGGTTATCTTACGATACTTTTGTGTAAAATAAAACGTGTCTGCCTCCTGTTAATTTTGTTTAAAAATCATGTGATACCACCTCTTTTAAGTGAATTGCGACCAGTCAGAATTTACTTTGACCTAGGCTATGTCATGTTGGTTGTAGCCAGAGAAATAACGTTAGCCTACGCATCGTGTAGGTTCTTTAAGGATAACGCTCTAAATTATCACAACCACAGTAAATGTTTAAAGGATACTATGCTGCAGACACCGGTCGTTAATCGGACAGTCTATTCAACATTAAAGGAACACTATGTGGTTTTTGCTTCAAAACAAGTTAACTAGTTATAGGCATATGGGTATGCATCTCTGGACATTTTCCTTTAAAAAAATAAACTGTTGTGCCTTTGTAAAAATATATATATATATATATATATATATATATATATATATATATATATATATATATATATACACAAAGACAACACTTGGTGTTTGGTTGTTCACATAGCCACCTGAGTGTGTCAAATCTTTGACACAAGAGAGGACTAATTAGTTTGAGCCAGGTAGCTGATTACATGGTAGGGCTAAGACCTGCACTTAACCACAGGCCCCCACTTCATGCCCATTAGTATGAAGAATCGATTAAAAACATGTCCATTCATTCTGTTTTCATCCTCTCTGTTGCTAAGTTGTTGTGAAATCAGTTAAGCCCCGCCTGGTCCCGAATTTTGTGTGTAATTTCCTGATGGCCATTAAAACATAAAGTGTCTAATAAATGCTTTCTCTTTTGTCATTGTCACAGGTATCCACGTATTCTCTTGAAGGACAGGGTGAGGACATCAAAGAACTGGTCACAAGGCAGCTGTCGAAAAGAAGTTCTGTTGAAGTGGAAGACAAAGTAAGTTTTGTAGTCCTCATTACCTTTAATAACAACACAAAAAGTAATATACCGGTAGTGGGAGTGGTCTTCAAGCATAGGTTCAGTTGTATGACATCAAGCCTTGTTTTCGGATCGATTACGATGATTAAGATTGACATTTTGACAAACGCTTCGGTTCCGAGAATTTTCTGTTGTTGCTGGAGCATCTCCCCACCTCCGTAACGGCAGCCTATGTTCAGTCGAACAATCCTTCCTAAAGTACATTAAATGTCTGTTTACAAAGGTAAGAAACTCAATGAGTGGTGTGTAGTGTTCACTGTATGCTGAAATATATAATATCACCGTATAATATGACCTCTAACAGGATCTAGCATGGATTTGGATATCTTGTGAGTCACCTATACTTTGCAGCAGTGAATAGTTAGATAACAAACTACGATGAAACTTGCTAGAAGTCATATTTTGCGGTGATATTTATGTCAGAAAAATCAGTGAACACTACAGACCACTCAGTGAGTTTCATACATGTACCTTTGTAAACAGACCTCTTATGTGTTTTAGGAAGGATTGTTCGACTGAACACACTTTGTGGAGGTGGGGAGATGCTCCCACAACAACCAAAAATTCTCGGAACAGAGATGTGTCAAAATGTCAATCTTAACCATTGTAAAACAATCTGAAAGCAAGATTTAATATCATACAAACCGAGTCTATGCTTTAAAATGACAGAAAAACTGGCTATTACATGCAAGTATGCTCATCAAAAGTATACTCTGCACTTTGCATTTAGTATGGGCAGCAGTTCTGACATTTCCCTCTATTAATATGACAATTCGCTTACATTCACTTCAAAAATGCAATATTAGCAGTGATGAAATCTCATATTTGGTAGTAACATATCAATGGCATATATACAACAATCATATTTTGCAGAATTTTTTGATGTCACCCATGACAGTTAAAGAGACACACTAGGCAACCATTTGCCACTGTTTGAGGTATCCCTTTTTATCAGAGAATTTATTTTGGTAACACCCCCAAATTAATAGATGACATTTAGTCATATGAAGGGTGGATAAATGCAGGTTTATGGACGTTGTAGTTTCAGGTCGGGGGTAGGAAACCACCTCAAAATAAAAGAAAACCTTTCACTTTTGTGTAGCTAGTACACTGGTTTTACAGCAAAAACTGACCAGCGTTCCTTTAAAGGGGAAATTTGCCTTGAATCAGTCAATAGCCCTGTTGTTTGAGGTCACTGAGTGCTGTCTTTAAAAAAAGAACCAAAAAATTATATCAACCATAATAGACTGAATAGCAAACAGACAACTAATGTTCCCTGAATGGGGCAAAGGAGTCTGAAACTGAAAATGAGTTTCTCTTCCCTACTCAATTAGTGTTAGCTGTTGAGTCACTATTCGGTCCATTTTGGATCAAGTTTTGTTATTCTCTTTGCACAAAAACTGAGAGAAGCATGTATTTTTACACCAAGGACAAGCAACGTGCTTTGCTGTTGCAAAAATTAAAGCACAATTTAAATGTTTATGTCTATATTTATGTTGCTTATAAATGGGTCCCTGTGATCATTTAAAACTCCTTATGAAATTTTGTACGTCTCTAACCTGGGTGTGTCATAGACTGAGTAATACATCATTGTTGTGTTTAGTCTCCTTGTCACCTTAATCCCATAGAAACCAAATTGAGATGTCGTGAAACGGGAGATGTGCGAGGGCGTGATGATTTCCACAATTTCTTGATTGTGTTTCCATACAGCTTGTTGCCATGGCTACAGCTGGACCGTGACGTGCTGTATCTTTCTCAAGCTGCAGACATAGGAGCATACCATCTGACTCCAGATAGGGGGAGGTTCCAGCGCAGCCGCTTTGCTCTTTTTTCTGGACACCAAGAAGATGTGTGCAGATTTGTCTTGACAGATTCTCACCTCATCAGTGCTGGAGGGTAAATCTGGTTCATTTGTCTTCCTCTATGCCTTTATGCTATTAAATCTTTTGCCTTATTGTGAAATAAAAAAGCATAAATTGTGGTATTCTGTATTTTGTCTCAAGAGTGTTGTAGTGACAGTAGTATGGTATCCTCTAGTCTAGTATAATGCCTTTTGGCATACATGTCAGATGATTCACTGTCAGATGTGTGCACCTGTCTCTGCAATAGGCCACTGTTTCACTGAATTGATAGTTCCTTGTGCCAATGTTGAAAGATATTCTGTTTAATCTGTCTAAGGGATGGCAAGATCATCATCCATCATAGAAGAGAAGATCTCTCAATGGAGTTCTATGGCCACAGCCAAGAGGTGAACTGCATTGATTGCAAAGGAGGCCTGATTGTCAGTGGTTCCAGAGACAGGACAGCACGGGTAAGTTATGCACTCATAACCCAATACAACAGCCTATGTACAACTCATCCAAGACAGCATTGTTGCTAACTTCTATCACAATCTTGGAAGTTAAATCACTAGGTGAAAGCCCCAAGCACGATACCCCAGACTCAAGCCAGCAGATTCTGTTGCCTCTTGTCTGACCTGTTTGTCAAAAAAGTTCCGTCGAGACACGCAAGTTCGACGGGAGTTAATGTCACAAACTCAATACTCAACATTTCACTGCCAGTAGCAAGTGCAGAGCCAAGCCATAGACATCTAATTATAATCCTAGGCAATAGAGACAATAGTAACAGTAGATATTTCATGACACCAGAGACATGATGTCCAAGTGAAGGGACTTGCCTTAGAAGGACTTTGATGACACTTGCTTGATGATTGCCTTTAAAAGTGTAAAACGAGTAAGTGTATCTATGTTTCTGTGTTTGTCTGAAATACGTCGCAGCTAACCCAAACCAATCAGAGTTATCCAATGGCCCACAGCCAACACTTTGAGATTCTGTTAAATCTGTTGAGTCTGAACAGACACTATCTGAGCCTAACCAAAAGCATCCAAACACTGAACACACCAAACAAATAACATGTTCCCAAACATGTTCAATCCTCCCCAAATGCTTCAAAAGTCCAGCGGTGGGCCCAGTGTGTCTCTGGTGTGTGTATAACAGCCAAGTTTGCAGTGAAGGTTAGTAATGGAAACTCACACCAATCCAGTTTAATATGAGTTGGTCTTGGTTTACAGAACCAACCGAACTCTTTTGTTTTAGATCATTAGTCTAGTTCCAGACTCTTATTGCATCTTGCCGTTTATGACGGTGCCATCAGTATATCTGCTATCCCTATCTATTTTTCCTCAACCTGATGGATTGCCATCGTAAATTCACTCTGATGGAATTTCTTTAGTGTTTAGTGCCTACACAAATGAGCCAAACTCTTGCAAACTGTCCAAGAACAGTAAAGTTTATTCAGGTGTTGGAATGTGAAAAGACATTTCGGAGTTGTGATGTGACCCATTGGAAGAGAAATGCTTTTTTTCTGAGACTCTGGAGATACAGTAGCATCACAGTGGTGGTGCATCCTGTGCTTTTGCCAAGATGGAGACTTGGCAAGCGCTAAGTTTATGACGCACTATTTGAATATTCCTGTTGGGAGCCCATATTGGAGAGTGGAGCAGGTGGGTGTTTGGCTGAATAGCCTCTAAATCTCCTGAAGTGTCCTGATTTAGAATTTCCTTTCCCAGTGCAAGCATCACTTGATTTAATTGCGTGAGATTCAGGATCGAGGTGATTGTGTTTAGTGTACAGTACACTGTGTGTTGTATTTTAGTCTCCCTCCTGAATTGTACAAAACTGCTTTCCTGTTGTTTTCTAGATCTGGACATTGACTCCAAATCGTCTTGGTGAATGTTTACATACCATCCCTACCTTTGATAGAGTCTGGTCTGTGGCCATAAGTCCCACCATAGGGTAAGTCTTTTAAAAACACCCCTTGCCCCTGACTTGTTTTCTTTTTTCAAAAGAAGATACTTTTGTGTGTGCGTGTGTGTGTGTGTGTGTGTGTGTGTGTGTGTGTGTGTGTGTGTGTGTGTGTGTGTGTGTGTGTGTCAAATGTCATTAACACACTGGAAGTAAAAGTGATGGTGAGCTCATACAGTATGTGTCACTACTACTGGTATACACTTACATTGAACATATTTGGCACCTTACATCACAGTGCATTTGGTGGGCATTTCCCTGCAAATAGGTGCACATAAACCATCACTAATATGTATACCATATATGCATGCATACATAATAAGCTTTCACAGTGTATTAGAATCCTCAGATGATCCTTTTTACACTCTGTATCTGGGGGATTCGCGGCTTGACCTCAACTTCATGCCTCTTGCGTTTGTGCAAATGTGAGATTGTCCAAACAGTGAGTGCAAACAGTATCTTTGGACCACTGCGTAGAAGAAAGGAGGCAGCTAGGTGGGTGGGTGTTGCAGGGGTCGTTGTGGATGGGTGAGAGATAGAAGGAGGGTGGTCTGGGTGGGTGTGGGGGTGGAGGGGGCAAGGCGGAGAGGGGTATGGGGGGACATTGTCATAGACAGGGAACTCCGGTGCAGGTGGCTCGATGACTGCTCGATTTATTGCCAAGAGGCGGCTTTGATGTCAGTCAGCCAACACCTCTGAAGTGCATGGGGAGGCTGGGAGGCTGGGTCAGGGGTGGCAGGACAGAAGGGGAGAGGTTGGGAGGGGGAGAATGTGATCCACCCCCTTAAATGCTTACCAAGCACAATCTCAGCCCCCTCCATGGCACAGAAACATGGCCACCTATTCCCATGCCCCCCCTCCCTCCACCCCTCCACCCTCCCTCGCTCGCTCGCCCTCTTTTTCTCTCTCATTTGACTTCAGCTCACAATACAATACAACACACAGTGGAATGGCTCTTCTTTCCAGCTTATCAGGATCTTGCTGATACGCAGATGTACCTCCAATGTTTATATTTTCTTTTTATAACGCTTCTACTTTGCTTCGATTTATGCAGTGATAACAAACAGATGTAGTATCCATTTGAGCTTCAATGCCAGTTTCCGAGGTCCCAGTTTTATTTTGATCTCCAAATAATTCCAATTAATTCCCAATATTGATTTTGCTTTCGATTCAATTTCTGTTGTACCAATTTTGCTCGGATTTGAGATGATTGAATGTGAATGATGTGTATTAATGTGTAGTAATGAATGTATTAAATATGTTTATTTTAACAGTTAACCCCAAAGACCCCAGAAAATATTTATCTATTTTTATCCACACACTGATAGGAACCTTGGTGTAACATCGGTACCTGTAAGTTATACAAATTAGTGGATCTCTCGAGGAGTGACCTGCTGCTGCTTACCCTGTGTTGCATTTTCAACACGGCTTGATTGATAAACCAGAGAATTTCTAGTGTTACCAAATTAGATTGACAGTAATTTTATTGCCAATACAGCTTAATAAGAGCGGTAATTACTAGCTAAATGAAAATACCAGCGCTGCTGCTATCTATTAAACACAATATGAATGTGTTCATAAGTTAAAGTGATCTCATTCCATTGTATTACATTCACAGAGGTCTGAAAACAACAGAGCCCTGTAGATGAGAAGCGTAATCTTGAAAAAAAAAGTGCTGTGTATTCAAATTGGAATTGGAAATTTGGAAAGTCCTAAAGCCACCCACTGCAGTGGAAAGATTAGATAATTCCATTAATTACATCTGCTATGACCGCATCAATCATTCAATTATCAGCGTTGGTTTTATAACACTTGTCAGAATAATTTTATTTATCTCAATGGAAACGTGTATATTAGAATCTAGAACTCTTTTGAGGAATTTGTGTTTCATAGATAACAATATACTTCAATATAATTTGCATTTAACCACAAAAGACAGTCAACTCTAACTATGTAGAAGAGACACAGGCATGCATGCACCCATGCAAGTACCCATGCACACACATATTGATTAGGTTTATATGCACTTGCAATATGCAATATGATCAGGATGATCACGGCTTTGCGTTTGCGCATGTAAACAATTTTTTCCCATATTCAAGATCCTAATAGATCCAAGTCCTAATAGTCTCTGAGCAATTGGCATATGGTAGGTGAAGTATTCCAAAAGAAACCAGGATGCTGTTGCATGTAAACACCTTATCCCGATTTGGCAGAGGAAGATTCTAGAGTGACGTGCGCAATGGAATGCTGATAAATGCCAAGATAACCAAACGTTTGTTAAGTTCCGTGTTCTATTTTCACAAGGGGGAGGGGGAAATCCCCTCTTATGCTGACCACAGTTGAGCTCCCAATACGCTGATATGAAAGATCGTTGAAAAGTTTATATTATGACATAATGCATTTATGCAGACCGGAATTATTCAGCTTTGCTCCCATTGAAACATATTACGTTGCTCTATCTTGGTGAGTATTCCATGATCTTTGATCAAACTGAAGTGCATGGAAACGTAGTTATTGAAAAAGGAAAAAGAAAACCTCTGGCAGGACTTAATGGCAAAGCAAGGTCACCTTCCTCTGCCAGTGGCCTTTGATTGCTGGGCCGTGTGTCCGCCCACTCGCACTCACTGACACAAGGACACATGAGTCCGTAACGCTACCAGCTCTCTCTTCCACCTGTTCCTCCAACGCTCAAGCCAGCTGATCCTATATTTCGTTTGGCTGCCTCCGAAAGAGAAGAAAAGGACAGGAGAAGAAAATTAGAAAATGACAGCAAAAAGGGAACATGATAAGCGTGTTACAATTCACCACCACACCACCCCACCCCACCGCACCCCACCCTACCCTCGCCCACCCACTGCACTTCTATCAACTGAAATGCAATCATGGTAGGAGCATCTATGTTGAGCGTTTAGGAGACAGGGTGGCAAATGTGTCAGATCAGAGGCTGAGCCAAAGTCAGTTTGTCTGCAAAGCAGTCTGACAGACAGACAAATGGTTCTGGTGGCTACGTGGTCCATTCTGAAAGTATGAGAGATGTGTCCTTACCTGACCAGACGGACTCGCCTGGCTGAGTCCAGCCCAGCCCAGCCTATCCCATCCCAGCCTGGCTGCGTTCAAGTTGCTCAGCCGATTTATCAAGGCCCACCACCCCTCCACAGGAGGGAAGTGCACCTACAGAATCACAGACGATTATTCACGTCATTAATTCTCCAATTTTAAGGCTGAAATACCAGACTCTTCAACACAGACTGCTACCCCCAAATAATGGCCCAGTTCACTTTTTAGCATATTGATGACTGGAGCAGGTAATTAAAACGCCCCTGAAATCAAAGTGTTTTACTGACCTATAAAGCACTTGCTTTTGAAAAGAATCACTCCACTTGGGATTCAACTGAACATAAAAGCAGTGCTTTTATGTGTTGTACTCTCGTGTTGTTGTTATTGTGGTGTATCACTATATCACTTTGTCTGTTTCTCCATTGCAATGAACTACCAGAGCAAACCTGTTTTGACAGGTTTTAGGGTGGGCCTCTTTTTTAACTTGAATTCCACATTTGAATCGAAACGCTGGACACCCGCTGGTGCTTGATTGCAGGAGTGCCATTTGATGGTAAAATCAGCAGGCGCGACACCTAAGGCCCCCACACAGCTGAAGAAGGCCAAAGGATGTGTTAAGGCTGAGATTCATGTTTCAAGGATGGATCTGGTGCTGTCGTTAGAAATGAGAAATCTGAACTCAGAATGGATGAGACAAGGGGGAGTGAGAGAAAGAGAGAGAGAAAGACAGGAAGAAAGAGAGAAAGAGAAACAGACGTGTCAGAGAGGTTGTTAGTGTGTGTGTGTGTGTGTGTGTGTGTGTGTGTGTGTGTGTGTGTGTGTGTGTGCCTGTTGGTCTGTGCTCGTGTTGGTTGCGTGTGTGTGCTGTGTGTGTGTGTGTGTGTGTGTGTGTGTGTGTGTGTGTGTGTGTGTGTGTGTTATTGGTGATGGCACAAAGCATGTTTTAATTTGGAGAGTTGAGACCAGGCGAAAGAGGAGCCCCTTGTGTTGCAAATGTAATTGTTCCAGCGTCACGCTTGGACTATCTAAAGGGCTGAGAGTCAGAGAGAGGAGACACAGCCGTGTGCGTCCCTGCCCCACAGACACAGAGAGAGAGAGGAGAGAGAGAGAGAGAGAGAGAGAGAGGGAGAGGGAGAGGGAGAGAGGGAGGAGTTAGAGAATATACAATATAGAATGGGACAACGGGAGAGGTGAAAACTCAGCAAAAGGATGGAAGACGTGAAATGTTGAGAGAGAAAACAGTATTGAAGAAGTGACTGGTTCTTTTGTCATTACCGTGCATCCTTTCATCGAAGCTCTCTCTCACCCACTTTCGCTGTCTCGCTCTCTCTTTCTCTCTCTCTCTGCATTTTCTCTGTCACTCTCTCACCCCCTCTTTCTCTCCTCTCATCTCCCTCTTTCTTTTTCAGTCTTTTCCGTCTCCATCTGTCCGTCTGCCACCCTTCTGGCTCTCTGTATGCCCATGTGCCCCGTCTCTTACATCCATTTCTCTTTTTTACACACACACACACACACACACACACACACACACACACACACACACACAGAGAGAGAGAGAGAGAGAGAGAGAGAGAGAGAGAGAGAGACACACAAACACACACACAAACACACACACACACACACACACACACACACACACACACACACACACACATAGCCTCCTGTCTTTTTTTCCATCAAGTATCATCTGAAGGTCTATTAGAAGTATATTAGGGGCTGGAGAGAAATGGCAAGGTCGTATCTCCACCGTATCGCAGTCCTGTATCTTTTTACAGCTGATTGGTCTCAGTCAGAGGCCGCCAAGCCGTGGCCTTTCTCTGTGATTGCCTGGCCGAAATAGAATTTATCTCTCGAAAAACCACTGCGGAGTGAATTGTGTGCCGTTGTTTTTTTTTTTTTTTTTTTTTTTAATATATATATCTTGTCTGTGGTTTGAATTGTTCACAGCTGGGATCCTTTGTCTAATGCCGTGAATCATGAAAGTTTCAGAGGAGTTAGCGCAGACTTGTGTGTCAGGGGGACCTTTTGAACATATCTGTCTGTCTGCCCATCCAGGCTCTGAGGTTGTATTTTTCAGATTGAGATGAAATTATGTTTTTAAATTGTAATACTCATGAGTCATGGGCTTGTGGTTCCTCAGCGGCATGTCCTCAAAATGACCACTCCCCACACCCTGCACACACACACACACACACACACACACACACACACACCTTCTACCCCCTACCCCTGCCCCCGAAATGTATAGTGGATGATCATCCCTGCTTATGCAACACATAAGCAACCTCAATGTGTGATAGCATTGTAAAGCCTCTTCTGTCTCATTTGCAGCCAAGTCCATTTCAAAGAGTCTGTTTCCAGCCATAGGACAAACAGATCAGAGAAGAGAGGAGAGACACTTGGAGATAATGATTTCTGATTCTTTATCCGTTAACCCCAGAGGTCTGTTAGTTCCCTCATCTTCCACCCCCTCCACCTCTTTTTGCCCCTCCTGTCTGAGCTGTATTGGGGTGTGTGTGTGTGTGTGTGTGTGTGTGTGTGTGTGTGTGTGTGTGTGTTGGGGTGTGGGGGTATGGAGTGTGTTTGGAGGTGGTAGGGGGTGCTTTTGTCTGCCATGTCAGCTTGCTTCCCCTGATGTGGATTCATCTGCCCTCTGTCCAGAGGAGAGCTCCTCACAGCCACTAATGGCCTCTCATTTGCATCCGTTTCATCCTGACCCCGGCTTCCTGCCCGATTAGGGCTGGCCCAGGGCAGACACACACACACACACACACACACACACACACACACACACACACACACACACTCAGTGGTGGGGTATTGTCCTTCAACTACACTCAAGAAGTTATCGATTTCGAACTCAAGGAGTTATCGATATCAGCAAAAAAATCTCCAAAGCAATGTCATCTTTTCCCTTATAGAGATGAAAACTGAAGATAGAAACTGAAGGATACCTTTTAGTGTCTGATTGCTTTTTTTAGTTATTGTCTTTTCAGCACTCAGGTTCCCTTGCCTCAGTTTTAAGTGGTGGTCTGGGATAAAAACATGATGACAGGATTTTAATGTAATTTTTACGTAAATGAGGGAAAGATGTCTTGGTAAAGTAATGCTGTCTTCATGAATAATATTGAAGTTTAAAAACCTGAAACTGTCAGAGTCTGTCCTGCCACAGCACAGAACCAGGACGGGGTACTCCTCTGTGTGTGTGTGTGTGTGTGTGTGTGTGTGTGTGTGTGTGTGTGTGTGTGTGTGTGTGTGTGTGTGTGTGTGTGTGTGTGTGTGTGTGTGTGTGTGTGTGTGTGTGTGTGTGTGTGTGTGTGTGTGTGTGTGTGTGTTTTGTTTCACCACAGCAGATTGATGGCTGATGATTTTTGTTTCTGCAAACACACACTGGAGCCTCGTTTCAAAGAGAGTATCAAATGCCCCCCTCAAAGCTAACCGTCTGGACCGACGTGCCACCCATGCAATTCTGACCAGTGCTAACTTCCAGGTCAGGCTCATGTCCAATCGAGATTTTGTGCTGGGCTACAGGAAATCCAATATGTCAAGCAGACAGCCAACTGAGCCCATATCTACTCTAAAGATCACACGTCACACAAGGTGGTCAAGTAGTGCATCACTTGTCCCCCCTTGACAAATATGTGTTGCCTCCGCGTGTATGACAACAAAACAGGACAGACATGTCAGAGTATACATTCATATAGATCCATATTTAATGATGTGCCTGTCAAGAGTCATCACATCTGACTTGCAGGAAAGCAGCAAATGTGAGCTGCTGGGCTGCTGATTGGCTAATGCTTTATCTTTTAAAGAACTGATAGTGCAGTTGGGTTTGGAGGTTAAGGTTTGTTTACTTTTTTGGTCATCTTTACGCCCCTATAGTCCTCCACCTATTCCATCTTGTGTGAGTTTACCAAAGAGATGACCAGGATAACTGTGTGTGTGTGTGTGTGTGTGTGTGTGTGTGTGTGTGTGTGTGTGTGTGTGTGTGTGTGTGTGTATTAGCTTGCGAGATTAATAGTCAGCTCAGCTAAATTGTTTCCTGTAATGCCAGACCTCTTGCTGACAAGATGGGACTTGTTGAGTGTGTGTGTGTGTGTGTGTGTGTGTGTGAGACTCTATCCCGACCGGGGGAAACCCTAGCTCTCAGAGCGAGCTCCAGGTTACACCCCGGCAAATCAATCGTCCTCTGCACACTCCCGCCACCCACCCACACAGCCGCCCAGTCGCCCCCCATGCCTTTGATGTGAGGTCTTCCCTCACCCTCATACAAGTTGGTAAACCTGCTTCAGGAAGGGGACGTTATATAGTTTGCTCGTTATGGGAAGAAGCTGTGATGTGTGCAATGTAAATGAAACAATACTGAATATACTGTACTGTGTCAGCAGCATGACTATACTTGGTTCTTAGAGGTTGTGGAAATTTGGAAAAAATGGTATGGGTGGGGGGAGTGTTTATCCAACAAAATCATTTAATTTCTAGTATTGCTGTCGTCAGTCTGCCATCTATTGATAGTGATACAATACATCAGCTATCGTTGTAGCATTCTGTGGCTATATATGAATTTCAGTACATTGCAAAGGACTGCAGAGTCGACCGAACAGAAGTTTTTTTTCAGAAATGTGTGATTCATCCACATGATCTGGAGTTGTTCGCTTTCCCAAGACTGCCCCCTAGCCCTGGCTCAACACCTGACTGGACTGTACCAGGGGAGACCCCACTCTCCACCATCCCCAGTGTGTCCAGCCATGTTTTTGTTTAAAAATATACCCCCAAGTACACACGAGTCAGTAAGAATAGATTTGTCAATAAGAATAGATTTGTCTTTTCTGCATGCACTTTTAAAGGAAAGCTCCGGAGTGAATTCAAGCATAGCCCTGTAGAACGAGCCTGCTTAATGCACTAGTTAGCGAGTGCAACAAAATAATTTGGAACAGCATAGACCGGACGCGAACACAGAAGCGAACAAGCACTTTACACTATATCAATGGAAACTGATTATTCAAAACTGAAAGTAAGATCTGAGGTACCGTTGACTCAATGTAAAGTGCATCGCGTTCGCGTTCGGTCTATGCTGTTCGCGTTCGGTCTATGCTGTTCTTCCACTCTAGTGCATTTAGCAGGCTTGCTCAACAGGGCTATGCTTGAATTCACTCCGGAGCTTTCCTTTAAGTGGTGAAACTGAAGAACGGGCTAGAAGAAAATGATGACATTTACAGTATACTGTATTAATATAAGCTGCACAGGCAGGGTATTAACCTTAGGTCAGTGCTTGCAAAAAGAAAAAAAACATATATTGACCTCACACATGTATTAACTGTTTGCTAAACATTACTTTACTCAATCAGAATCAGCATCATGTGTTAAGCTCATAGATGAAGATATTTTGCACAATCAATACATCAACCTCAGGTAGGGTACTGATGTTATTGTTTTTCAGTTTAGGGTTTGTGTAGACTCAGTACTTTGTTTCCATTTTGTATAGGCTAGCTAAATGGCATATGCACTCATACCGGCAACCAATCTTTAGTTATGTCAACTGCTTCTCTGTTCATTTCATCATAACATATTTTCTTTCCCATGTCACCCAACTTTTGACTTGCTTACTTTTACTTCACTCTTGTGAGTATCAGAAGTCACAGAGGTGTAGTTGACTGTCTAAAATGGCTGCTAGAATGGTGAGAGAATGGGACTAGGGTCAGCCCAACGGTTGCCTTCCTACCCGCCTGCCTGCTTGCCATCACCATCAAAGGAGTTGAATGCACAAAGCCACAGTGGTAGTTTGGGGGCCGCAACTGACCAGTCCAGGCTAGAGGCAGTGGGCAGTTAGGAGGGAGTCTGGTGGGGGGTTTGTGTGGGGGGTGGGGGGATTGGGGCGTTGGCAGAGGGGTGGCAGGGGTCTGAGAGTCTGCAAAAAGAAACAGCCCCAAAGAGAGGTGAGAAAGGGTCATTTTGTTTTCTGACAGGGGGTCCATGTTTTTTGTCCCGAACTCATCAAGCACAACCGCCGAGATGTTGCTGGGGCGGTGTCTTTTGAGACGCTCAATAGGAAAATAGCTGTTGGATGAACCCTCCCTCCCCAGCCCCACGACCCTCCCTCCCCAACCCTCTGCGAAGCACCACTCTCGCTCCCAGTGGATGGAGTGTGACCTTTGACCCTGGGTATCAAAGTACAGCAAGACGCCCCTCCCTTAATGCCCCCCCCCCCCCACACACACACACACACACACACACACACACACACACACAACCACCCGCCACGATCTCACCCCACACCCCTGCCTTCATCATTCCACTCAAGTCAGGAGGAGGAAAAAAAAAATGAGAAAGATGAAGAGAAAGAAAAGATCTCACGTCTTTCACTCAGCCCCTCCCTTTCTCTTTCTCTCTTTCTCTCTGTCTCGCGCTGTCCCTCTCTCACCCTCTCAAGCTGGCCTATGTCTCAGGAGTCAAGAATTCAATTTGTGTGTGTGTTGTGTTTTATGGGAAAGAACGAAAAGAAAGCCCAAAAGAATGAGCAAAGAAAGGGGGGGGGGTAGAAGAGAGAAAAAAGGTAGAAGAGAGAAATAAAGAGAAAGAAAGAAAAAGAAAGAGGCTGTTAACAATAAAGCGATAAGGCACAGGCGTGTGCATTCCCACACGTTAACTACAGGGCACCGTGCGTCTGAAAGCCCAGTGAGCGGGTGCTTCTGACTGGGTCGACAGGTGGTGTCTCGTCTGATTGCAGCCAATCGCCCCCGTCTCCACAGGCCCTCCGCAAGCACACCATTACAGCACGGCCCCATGCAGGTGTTGCCCCATCCAGCGCGCTTGCCATGGAAAACTTTTGTTACTACTCCCTGGAAGGAAAAGAAAAAGTCACAAATCGCTTGTGAGGCCAGGGGTGAATACAATTCTAGGAATTTGGCCATGCAGATTCTAGCTAGTGTACTGCACTCAGTCTAGATTTGTATTCAGTATAGATAAAGAGACAAAAAAACAAATACAGCGAAGACCGGATTTATATACAGTAGTATGCAGTATACATGAGACACAAGATTTTCACAGAGCAATAAATTGCTATTGTGCAGATTGCGTGAAAAGTATGCATTGTGCATGGCATAAGAGGAGTCATCGAGCCAATATGTTTAACCTGATATTACTTTTTTGAGATACAGTATGCAATGGTTGCATTAGTTTCCCTGCTATTAAAATAACATATTCTAATAGTGCCAGAAAGGCTCTGGAAAATCTTTGGAATGTTCTATAATTCTTATGATATATACTGTATTATGTTATATTCTTATGGTAAGCTTGGCTAAGAAAATGAAGCCTCTTGACCTAAACAATGGTATGCTTACTTGTTCCGACCACAAAATAAGTGCTTACCTAAATGGTCAAGAGAGTGGTTTTAGCATATGAGCACCAAAAATCAGACAGACCAGGAACAGAACCAGCAAAGCATGAAAGTGTATTTCTCTGCTGAAGCAGAAGTAAAATGGAGCTAAATCAGTCTATATCACTGTTTGTAAGTCCAGATTCTGAATAGATTAATTTGACTAATGGGTTGGGTCATTTACGTTTTTGAACATTTTTTTAAACACAACAGCTTTTGGGTGTTAGTGGATGAATGATATGCATTAAGGCTAAATAGCAGTAAATGCAAATTGCAGCAATTTCTGGGTTTAGAGATTAAGGGATTCAGGAGGGATCCAAGTTCCGAACTTGAGTTTTCCAAGCCTTGTAGATTGCACCTGCACTGAGCAGAAATGACTTGTGAACATTAGCACTGTAAAAAGTATGCTTAACCATGAACCTGACTGACCCATCACAATAAAAAGGACAGAAAAAAAGAAAAATTAAACCTGCAAGCAGATAGAAGACTAAACTTAATTTTGGAAATTATTTTCTTGATGTGGGGTCACGGATGGGGTGCATGGGTTATTTATTTATTTTCAAACAGCACTTTCATGTTTATGGTGTACAACTAGAGCTAATTTTCTAAAACACATAAAAACCCTCCGAACGTTTCCCAAAACCTTTTGTTTGGCATTGTTATTCAATTAATGCTAGTTGTTGTTTCTTAGCAATTAAATGGACAATGCCATGTTAGGTTCTCTTTTATTTTGATCTGGTTCCTTCCTCCCACCTACAGTAGAACTGCACAGTGCAAATCTTGGATGGTTAGTGGGAATTAAATGCCATCCAAGTTACTTTAGAGATTGACTGGAACAGAATGTTGTACTAAAAGGATATCTCAAACAGTGTTGGAAAGTTAACATAGTGCACCTTTTAAAAGCAATAAACCTGCAACCTCTTTTGATATCACGTTAGTGTGAGATTTGCTCATAGTGTACAGTGTTGTGAGAGACAAATAAGACAAATATAAAGAGAATGCGGAGTCTAGTCCATTATTCTAATCAGATTGTGCTTGTCCCTTCACCACCAACTCACAGTCTGTCAACAGTCTGTCTAGTTTCTCAGAGCCATTCACTCTCTTGCTGCTCTTCTGACTGATGGCTTCAACAGAAATGTTCAATAGCTGAAAATATAAACATTTAAAAGCAGGTTTCAGAGCGAACATCCAACAATTGTGGCAATAGACTGTAGGTGGATACAATGCATTTTGAATATAATGGTGTCATTCCCTCCACATTAATTACATTTCATTACCTCCATGATGCTCCCACCTTGATAAAATATTTTGGAATGCCACTATTCATTGAGAGGTGCCCACTGAATTGTATGAAGTTGCAACATCAGCAGGATAGTCATTTTCTGCAGCTTGCATAACCTAATGCATCATTGCACTGGTGCATCATTGCAGGGTTGTTACGGTGCGAGCACAAGAGACAATATACAACTGACCATAATGTTAGCCACACAGAATGCACTATTATAGATCTACTATTGTGTGCATTATTTTACATATTACAAAAAATGCCATCCCCTTCAAAAGACAAAACCATATTCCACACCTGGTTTGTGTTTTTAAAAAATGAAAAAGGAGAATTGATATTCAGACATGTATGAACACTGTCTAAGGAGTTCACAAATTCTCACCACTTCACTTGGAAATACTCATATTTCCCATATGTTATACAGTCATGAGCCAACATATTAGAATTTTGTTATTTTTTGTTTCATTTTTGTGTTTCTCCCACAGTAGCCTCCAACTATTAGAATTTTTTTTTCTGTCTAAATTGACACAAGGGCTGTTCCACTCGGATAAGCAAAAGGCTTGGGGCAGAATGTGGTTGTGACCCCAGACACAGAGGACGCGAAAAGGAGACCCAAAAGGTCCCCTGAACCGGGGTGTGAGCCACAGGGGGGGTTCCCACAGAGCTCTGGGAAGACAGAGGGTCAGAGAGAGGGAGAGAGGGAGACTGACCCTTTCCACCCTTTCCACTATTGTCCCCCCCACCACCACCTCCTTCTCCAGGCAGTATAAATACATCATAACCCCTCTTTTCAATTCAAACATATTTAGAGAGCTAGATGAAAGCACCTCTACAAACTAGATACATCCCCCCAGACAAAGACTGGGGTCAACCGAGACAAATTAACAACCCCGCCTGGACCGCCATGGACCTCAGCTGAAAGATTGGCAGCTGGGCTCAGGGTTAAACTCCCCTTTGAAATCCATATTTAGCCCAGGGTGTGCCAGCCAATGCCCTTGATTTGTCTTGGACTTATGCTATGGATTTGTGTTTGTAATGGACTTGTTTTATTAGTGTGGACATGCATTCTTGTTGTGTTGTTCTTTAGGATTAGCGGGATTAACAGTGTGGAAATAAAATATTTTTTCTCACTGCCGTTGTTGCCATTGAGGTCAGGAGAGGCGTAAAGCACCAGCATCAGTTGTTGATTTAAAGTAGCTCACTTGTTTATATTGTGGCTGTTTTGAAAGGGAGGATTCATTTAGTGTTGTAGTTCTGACGTGTGTTCATCAGAATAGTATAAGTTTATCATCTCACAGTTTGAGGTGATGGTGGTCAAATTGATGGACCTTTAAGTACTTTAGGCACAAAGGATTGTGCAAAATGTTTGTTTTAAAGTGATATTTCATACCAGAGCAACACTTTCACTGAGGTTTAATTTAGTTTACAAGTATGAACTAACAACAGATCAAAAATGTCTGAATTGGAAATTTTTCATCAAAAATGTCTGAATATGAATCAAAATCTATCTCCTAATGATTGAAAAATGTGTGCTATTTCTGTATGTGTTTACATTTTTAATCCAGTGGAATGATCCAAATGATGTGTTTGTAGTGGTGGTCTTGGGAAAAGAAAAAAAGAGGGGGGGGGGACAAGGGGGGAGCGTGACCCGATATGTGCGGTCGGTTGTGTTGGTTTTGCCCTAACAATGTTGTTACTGTTGGATGGTCTGTTCACAGCAGGGGCTGAATCAAAGTTTGTGTGACCCCAGCACTAATTTCATGCTACACAGTACCTCGAATAATGATGTCAGCTGATGAGGTTACCAAAATGGTTGTGTTGGCGGTGAACCCCCGACATGTTCTAATGATCTTGAGCCTGACTGCTGTGTTTTTTGGGGCAGAGGGCTTGGTGAGTTTGATGCTAGGGTGGGGACGCAGGGTATGGGGGGAGTGTGTGTGTGTATCTTGTGTGTGTGTGTGTGTGTGTGTGTGTGTGTGTGTGTGTGTGTGTGTGTGTGTGTGTTTAGGGGGCTCAGAGGGTAGTATCAGTGTGAGGAATTGAGTGAAAGGGACTGAGGTGGATTGGGGGAAGGAGGAGGGGGGTGTATAAAACCCCACCCCAACATGAGGGCGAGATGGAGTCCATGACCTTTTGCAGCTATAATATCACTTAGACGCTCTCTCAGATCCATCAGCTCACATCAGATGGCAGCTCGGGAGGGGCTGGGAAAAACTGTATTTCATTGTGTCGTTCTTATTTTCCCTTTCTTCCTCCCTCACTTGCCCATCACCCCCCACCTCCACCGCCCCTCTCCTCGCCCCACCCTGATCGGACTCAGCGAGGGATAGGTAATTGAAGTAATAGAGAGTAATAAGGGCTGGGAAGAGAGGGAGAGCGTGGCCTTGCCCCTATTGTATCTTGTGTCACAGCCAGGTCAGAGGTCACCAAGCCGGCATATTCTGCGAGGGCGCTGCGCCTTCATTGGGGCAAATGAGTTTACCCAACAGTAATTAAAATACCGGCGCAGGCCCCGCAGGGCTGAATGAGCTTGATGGCCCACCGCTAACCGAGTTGACAGCTGCCATGTCTGTCGCTGCCAATACGCTGCGGACCTCAATGGGCGTACCAACCGAAGCCGCCGCGCGCAGCCAGCCGATGCTCTGTGTCTTTTCTGTGTTTTCTCTCCCATTTCTCTCTCTCTCTCTCTCTCTCTCTCTGTGTTCGCTCGCTCGCTCGCTCGCTCTCACTCTCTCTCTTCTCATCACATCTCATGTCTCATCTTACATCTCATTTTTTTCTGTGCTTCTAGGGATTTTATTCTATTTTCAATGATTTTAGTAGAACGATTATTTTTTTTCCTGCTCTCTTCTATGTTTCTTCTTTTCTTCCCTTCTCCTCTCTTTTCTTCTCTCTTCTCTTCTCTTTGCTTATCTTCTCCTCCCTGTCTTCTCTTCTCTTCTCTTCTCTTCTCTTCTCTTCTCTTCTCTTCTCTTTTCTTCTATTCCAAACCAGTGGTCCATTTGCTAAAAATGGCTCAGTTCAAAGAGATCTTAAATATTTTCTTGGTGAGTTTAGCACTAACATTTCTGCCACTGTCTGTTATCAAGCATTCATCATCCCCTCATCCCTAAGCTCATCCCCCCATCTGATAAAGCACTTAGCCTTTACTGCTACTCTGTGGCTGCATTCTCTACAGTAGTCTGAGTATAGAGATACACAGATGCTCTGTGTGTGTGTGTGTGTGTGTGTGTGTGTGTGTGTGTGTGTGTGTGTGTGTGTGTGTGTGTGTGTGTGTGTGTGGGAGAGAGAGAGAGAGAGAGTGTGTGTGTTAGTGTATGTGCTTCAGCCACTGTGCCCTTTTTTCTCACTAGGGTTTCAGGCCACACTGGTGTTCAGTCACTGCTTCTCTCTCTCGCTCTCGCTCTGTGTGTGTGTGTGTGTGTGTGTGTGTGTGTGTGTGTGTGTGTGTGTGTGTGTGTGTGTGTGTGTGTGTGTGTGTGGAGGCACAAGCTCATTCACAGAACCAGGCTGTTAATTTGAGGCCACACTGGTATTCTATTGTGGGGCACATTTCTATGGCAGGGAGGGGGGAGGCTCTGCAGGGCTTGCTCTATGGCCTGCTCTCTCCTCTTTGGGCTGGGCTGAGAATGACTGAGAGAGAGAGAGAGACATAGAGAGAGAGACCAGCAGCTTTGTCAGGCAGGTTCAGCGACTTGCGCTCTTAACTTTTCTTAATGAATTGACTTTGTGTGTGTTTGCTTGTCTGTGTGAGAGACAGAGACATAGAGAGAGGTAAAGAAAGATAAAAAGACATAGAGCGAGTGAGTCGGTCTATACATACCCGTATGTATGCATCATTTGTGCTAGCCTGGCATCATGAAGTAGACACCGATGCTCACTATTTTAACTTCTCTATGTCACTCTTTCTGTCTTTTTTTCTTTATTACACAGACATTCTCTCTCTCTCTCTCTCTCTCTCTCTCTCTCTCTCTCTCTCTCACACACACACACACACACACACACACACACACACACACACACACACACACACACACACACGCACACACATAGGCACACACACAGGCACACAGTCTCTGAGACTCCATGCTGGAGTATTGTTGATGGCGCTGCTAAGCCCAGAGACACCCAGGGGAGTGTGGGAGGGCGAGGGACCCAGCAGGACAAAGTGACAATACCTGTCTGCATTCCTGTGCTGGTCCAGCCTTTGTGTCCCTTACCTCCACACACACACACACACACACACACACACACGCACACACACACACACACACACAGTCACAATGCGGGCAGCAGCCAGACCACTGTCCCCAGTCCAGCTGTCCTAAGACCCAGACCCATCCCCAGTCTGTGCAGCCCTGCAGGCATTCAAACAGGGGAATTCAGCCCAGGGTACTCAGACACATGTGGAGGCAGGCAGCAGCTACAAATACCATAACATACATGCTCTGTAGGCGCACAGATTTACAGACAGATGTGCACAGCTGTGAGTGTACACACAATCTCTGTCACACATACATGCGCGTGCACACACACACACTCATACACACACATAAGATACACACATTCTTCCTCCTCCCCTTCTCTTCTCCTGTCCTCATCCATTGTGGCCATTACATACACCTTGGCGGCTAATTTCCACCTGTCACTCAAATCAAAGGAGGAGGAGACCTAAATCTCTCTCTCTCTCTCTCTCTCTCTCTCTCACTCCCACACACACACACACACTCACACACACACACACACTCACACACACACACACACACACACACACACACACACACACACACACACTTCTTACATGATACATAGAGTGTGAGTGTGTTGTTGATGGTAAAGACATGAAATGCTTCACTAAAATCTCTCAGTCACACCACACATCCACACATTTCTTATTGTTTTTGATACTAATGCTTTCATTTTGTTTTTATTTAATGCTAATGCTTTCATTTTGTTTTTATTTGCTTTAACCATGTTTTTATTTATCTGTTGAATCTCAAGTTGACATCTCATCAGCATTATCACACTTATTTGAACTGCCAGCCTGCATCTTTTTTTCTGCACTTTATTTAAAATGTCAAATATGCAGCAATTTCAAATCTTTTTCAATCTCTTTTTTGGAAGGATTCATTTCCCTTTCCTTTGCCCATATATTATATTACACCATGTGTGCATACATAGTTAATATTAGTGTTTTCACAATCTGCAAAGCACCACATTATATGATGATAAATTATTGTAATTTAGCAATACCAATAGTTTCACTGTTTTAATAACCGTATTTATTGTTCTTGAAAATGTCAGTGTTTTGCTGTTCCTCATGGTGCGTATGCACTCACATGCACTTGTGTGGCCAAAGCTCCGTTGTTCAAGAGTCGTTGTTGGTATTATGTCCTTTTCCTTTTCGGAGTCATCAACTGAAGGTGCCCTTTAGAGAGGCATAGGGCAACAGCTGCCTTTAGAATCAGGCTTGCAGGGACAGCATTTAATGCCCCAAGGTGTTTTCCTTGTGGGCGCTCTGTGTGTGTGTGTGTGTGTGTGTGTGTGTGTGTGTGTGTGTGTGTGTGTGTGTGTGTGTGTGTGTGTGTGTGTGTGTGTGTGTGTGTGTGTGTGTGTGTGTGTGTGTGTGTGTGTGTGTGTGCAGTAGGGATGGGTATTGCTGTGTAGTGCTGACCGCTCCTGTGTAAATCTCTCCCTTTAGCACCTTTGTGACGGGGACGGCCTGCTGTGAGGACTCTACCCCTCTGCGCATCTGGGACACTGAGAGGTAAAGAGCCCCACAAAAACTCACCCTGCTGCACCAAAACACAATCAATAAACAAGAGCTTTTGTCCAAGCTCACGCTAAACAGCTTCAGGCTTTTGAAAAAAAACCTAATTTGGCTCGGCTGTTAAGTATGTTTATGGAAAAATCACTGGTTGAATCATTAGCAGTATTATAGCAGTTTTTTTTCGCATTTTACTGAATATTTGAAAAAAAAGTTTGTTTTTTAGCTCTCACTGTTAAATTTGAAATTTGCACATGACTCCAGTATGAGAATAACGACATGGAATAGAGAGATAACCTGCATAGTGATGCTGTACCCAAATGTTACGCCTAAAATTCCGGAAATTGTTACGATGTGTGCAGAACTATATGTTATAAGTAATATCTGAATTTTCACTGAACTTGTACTTATAATTTTCACTGAACATGCATGTATTTTAAAACTCCTCTGAATTCCAGCTTGAGCCATTAATCGATCAAAAGAACATAGT
>JAODXP020000006.1:12244309-12246809 GCA_027497455.2 Sardinella longiceps | reverse complement strand
ATGATTACGCGTCCTGCAGTGTCTCCCCTCACCCCCTTTCCTTCCCGTTTTAAGCCGCTCCCAGACAGACCACCACCATCACCTCTGTCCTAGCGGCCTGCAGCCTGCAGCACCCGCCCCGGCTAAAGTGCATTAGGGCCCCCACAGGCCTTTGATAGCAGGCCCAGACATCAGTGCTTCCATCATCACACAAACGCCAGCGTCGTCACTGGGATATTCGGCTACTTGCTGGTGCTCTGCCTGTGGCTGCCTGTTTTTCAGGCATAGTTCCTCTCTCTCTGCGATGAGGAGCCCTTGATAAGCACGTGTGGTTTTTCCATTGCAGAGGGCGTCAGCTTTTGTATATGTATAATTAGGCGGTGGTGTGAAAGTAAAGCAAACACCAGGGTTTCTTTTTCCTCTTTTTGCTTGTAGGCTTTGTCTAGGCAGAGCACACTACTACTAGACAAGTGTGAACAATAGTATGCAAACATGGCAAAACACAAGTCAAGAGTATCTCAAGTATATTTTCCAGTTTCAACCAGCTTTTCTCTTCCCCCGCATTTCTTCCTCCCTCCTTTACACTCTCCTGTTCTTTTCTCTCTCCCTCTCTCCCTCTCTCTCTCTTTGCTCTATCTCTCTCTCTCTCTGTCTTTTTGTGTCTTGTTATCCATGGTGTGTTGGTGATGATTTTGTTGGCTTTGATTGACGTTTATACTCAGGGACAGTCTGCCCTCAAATGAAATGTCGCCGTGTGCTTTAAACACCCCTTATCCCTCTCCAACAAAGTGACCGTAAATTCAGAGACACTGTGACCGTGATTCACAGCCATTCCAGAAGACGATACCCTGTTGCACCTTGTAATCAAACAACAAAAGCTTTGTTCGATTGTTAGGACTTTCCTTTCTCTCTGTCTCTATCCAATATGTCTCCATTGGTTGAAGTCTAGTGCCATCTGATAGGCTCAGGCCTATTGTCTGGGGCCTGAATTGAAGTGCTATGTGCAGCTCCACAGATATCGACAGATCTCGGGTGACTTGATTGGCGGACAATTTTTAACATGCAATTTGTCAGTTGGTGCTGTGGTCAATTTGTGGCTTGCGCATGGCATTAGGTTATCCTCAGAACACATTGACCTTCAAATGATTGTCAGTGGTCATCAGAATTTCCATTACATGTTACCATACATCTTAACCAACAGTGGTTGTCTGTGAGAGACGGGAGAGACGTCTGTGTCACTTTAACATCCATTTCCCAAAAGAGCGAAGGCCTCGTCTTTAAGCCATTGCTTGTAGTGATGGGCACCGTTTGTTTGCTGTGCAATTACAGTGTGAAAAGAGAACGTATCCTCGCCCATTGTCTCCTCGTTTGCTTTGGGTAGCCCTTCTTAGGATCACCACAAGCAGCGCTGACAGCTCCTGTAGCATGTTGGCTGAAAGATTGGCGCTTGCCTTTTGAAGGTGGCGTGTGGACGGCAGGGCTGGGAACAGATGCTAAGAGACTTGCTAGGTGAGGTGGTGGTGAGAGGTATTTAAGGTGGAGGTGGTGGTGGTGGTGGTGGTTGTTGGGTAGGTGGTGGCAGGATCTATGACAACAACACTCGCACCCTTATTTCCTTGCTCCTTTGGGGACAGGGAGAAGGAGGAAGAAGGGAAAGGGGGAGAGGAAGATAAGAGAGTGGTTGAAGAAGAGAAGAGAGAGGGGCAAAATGAAGGACTGAGAGAGATTCCCAGAGCAAACAGAAAATTGCTAGAAAAGAATTAGATTAGTGTGTGTGTCGGGGGAAGGAGGGGGGGGGGGGGGTGTTGTCAGCACTGAAACTGTAACCTAGGTGTAGGAGCACAGAGACAAGAGGACATCACCTGCTAAACCACAGGAATCTCGTCTGTCAAAACAGTTACAGCACATAAGCCCCCCAAGCCTATCGGCTGCAAAGCAATAAAGATAACCTGGACAGCTTTACCCAATCATTGTCACCTTAGGATAGCATAGATATTTATTTGTCCTTACAGAAATTTGTTCTGCGCCTTGCTCAATTTATCTATTTAATTTTTTACTCTGTATTTCATTCAGTTTCAATTGATGATATATAACATATTCTTCCTCGGTTCTACAATAATAGCAGCAATAGCCCTTTAGAGGTCATAAATTAGAATGCAGACAAAAGCAGCTTGCTCCCCATGTTTGATTAAAAAGCAAAGTCTGTTGCTTTACTCTGACCCCTCTAATTGTTGGCCCCTTGTCACTTGTGTTAGCTGCCGAGGAGGGGGAGAAAAAATGTTGCTATTCACCCACTTTTTTTGGGAGCTTCTAATTTGATTTTAAAG
Organism: Sardinella longiceps; assembly: GCA_027497455.2. Lineage (NCBI taxonomy): Eukaryota > Metazoa > Chordata > Actinopteri > Clupeiformes > Clupeidae > Sardinella > Sardinella longiceps. Next base: position 12,244,503 of record JAODXP020000006.1, on the reverse strand, counting down.
CATTTGTGTTTTCCTTTGGCCTAGCAATGACTTCTTTGTCTTTTGCTTCTTCGCGGCACAATGGGCCATGATCACCCATAGAGAGAGGTCCCACAAAGGTAGCACTTTGGCACCCCCTCACCCCCTTCCCCATCCCAACCCAACCTTTCAGCGGGCCCTCCCTCACGGATAAACAGGGCCAAGAGAAAGCCCAT
>JAODXP020000006.1:12236809-12241809 GCA_027497455.2 Sardinella longiceps | reverse complement strand
GGATGGGAAGAGGTAGCAGTAGTGGGATGAAAACAACATGAAAATAATTGTGAAAGCAAAACTTTATTGCACAAATCAAATAAACTGGACCGACTTGAACAGTTGAAATCTCTGGACATGAAAGAGTTGTGTTGTGGTTGTGTTATCACAATCGGACCTTTTGATCTGTTTATCTCTTATGTACAATCATGTACAATGGAGCTGCAGAATGACCTTTTACATGGACTTTCCCACCTCGGACACTTTAAGTGTATCAGCTGGGACAACAAGTTCTCCCCACTCCCACTGTATCTTCACATGTGCAGCAGCAGAGGTGAGGAGCATAGACCTGGGCTAAACAGGAGAACAAGTCCAGCCCGACCAGGCAGATGCAGTCATTTGAAAGATTATACGGTTATCCGCCATCCTGTAATCTTCACAGCGCACATAAAAACCAGTGACCTAACAATTTAAGAATCCAGCGTGTTTGCTCCTCGCCGTCCCACAGTGCTATTTACCGGCTTTAAAATCACAGCGCAGATGTGTGCAACTCTTTTATAGCGCTTGTTTTTCTTGTCTCGCTCCCTGACACTTGCTGAGGCCCGGCCCCCTGATCCGTGCCATCTGATCGCAAATTATGGGCGCGCCAGCGAGGAAGAGAGGAGAGAGAGAGAGAACAAAGAAGGGGTGCGGGAGGTGTGTGTGTGTGTGTGTGTGTGTGTGTGTGTGTGTGTGTGTGTGTGTGTGTGTGTGTTGGGGGTGGTGGTGGAGCACACAGTGATTGTCTGTAGGTGTGTCTGTCTAGCACTATGGAACCGGTGGAGTCTCACCTCACTGTGGAACCTCAGGACCTGACGCAGTGGCATGCATGCATCCATGCTTTTATTTATTTCCCACCCTCTTTTCCATGGTGTTCCAGGCTGTGGGATGGGATGGCCTACCTTTATGCCCACTGTTTTCACCTCAGGCTCTCAGGCTTTGGGGACTTCAGGGCCTCGGGTGGGTAGGTGGACATGTGTGTGTGTGTGTGTGTGTGTGTGTGTGTGTGTGTGTGTGTGTGTGTGTGTGTGTGTGTGTGTGTTTGGGGGGGTTGGGGTGAGAGGGTGGGTTTTGCTTGTCTGCTTGGCCCCCTCCAGGAGTCCAGGGCTTTATTCCTGGGAGTCCATCTCTTAAAGAGGTCGTCCAATAAGACCCCTGCGGCTGGCGGCTGGGCCGGAGCTTGCACCCCCTCCCACCCCTCGAGCACAGGTTTGGGGGGATTACGCGTCTGGCCTCCGCGCCGTGAGCCCGCAGGAGCTCCCCGAAACGTGGGGGGCGGTCGCCAGGGCCTTTGGCCTGCGCTAAATAGTTGCTAGGGACCAGGTATCAAAGGTCCAGCAGACGCACACAGCCCACAGTCACGGTCATGGAGGGTATTAAAGGGCAACAAAGAAATTGTTATTCTACAATAATCTGCCCTTTGCCGTGTAGGCCTGTAAAGACAGACAGACAGACAGAGAGAGAGAGAGAGAGAGAAAGACAGAGAGCGGTGGACTCAATGGATCGTCTCTGAGCTGTGATCATAGGAGCGTGGTGTTAACATTGCCCCTCCTTACTCTCTCTCTCTCTCTCTCTCACTCTATCTATCTATCTATTTCTCTCCCTCTCTCTCTCCATCTGACACACACTGCCTGTCTTTTATTCTGGTGTCTCACTTTTTCCTCAAACACACACACACACACACACACACACACACACACACACACACACACACACACACACAGATATCTGGGAAAGTGGACAGGACCCCAGTGCTCGTAATCTACTTCCCCAAATCCATTCATAGCCAGAGAGCTGTTTACTCCCCCCACCCCCACCCCCACAGTAGTCCCTGTCCTGGGACTTCACCAGTCTTTTGTGTAGCCTGGAGGTGTTGTGTGCAGCCCCAGGGCTGCTCAGCTCACCGAGTGGGATTTGGGGGGTAATAAGAGCTTAACAGGGGCAAATGAAGGCATTTTAGGGGGGTCTACTGGGGAGGTGTTGGGGGGGGAGGTATAAAGCTATGTAAGCAGCATGGGCACTAATATCTTAACCACAAATTCTTCGACATGAATTCGTTATCTGGGAATGACAGCTCCGGAGTGATTTGTTGGAAGCAACCGTGATCCGACGGATCCTTTGATGATTCTGTTTCATTTTCATGAAGGCCTTTAGAGACGAGGGTTTATTTTCACAGATGTCTCTTTTAGGGTGTTGCATCAGAAGAGATATTTTCGCAGGGGAGCGGACACTTTGTAAATTTTAGTAACACCTGTCTTGGAAGCGATTACCCCTAGAAAGATATGCTGGCGGCCCAGGTGTTTATCTGTCTTTCTTTTTTTTTTTTTTTAAGGAAATATTTTACAAATTACTCACCACAGTTCTCTCTCTCTCTCTCTCTCTCTCTCTCTCTCTCTCTCTCTCTCTCTCTCTCTCTCTCTCTTCCCTACACAGGTGTCAGCTGGTGTCTTGTTTGGGTGAAGACTTTCGCCGGGGAGCAGGTGTGTTGGATATCATCTACGAATCTCCCTTCCAGCTCCTGACCTGCGGTTATGACACATACATCCGCTACTGGGACTTGAGGGTTTGCTCCAGGTACTAATGGCTCGTTCACTCGGCTACTCAAAACATAAACAAAGCAAAAACAAAAAAACAAAACAGCATGCGTTAGAGCTGCTGACACTGTAAGTGTTTATGTAGTGCTGGTATCCAGGAAGACACCATCAGCTAAACAAAACGTTGCATAAGCAAACGCAGGTAGACATAAATAGAGCTGGGTGTAAATATGACATTAGCGTGACTGTGATGAAGCCTCAGAAAGCTCAAAGGTTTGCCTTGACCAGATATGTGCAGAACTGAGGGAACAAGTCCTTAGTGAGAGAAAACGACAGAGCACAGAGTGAACGTGAGAAAGAGAGAGAGATCGAGAGATTGCACAGAGAGGGAGAGAGAAAGATAGAGAGAGGGAGGGAGGGGAGGTCCTAGACTTGGAGCTGAGATTGTGTGCAGGCAGTGCAATAATGTAAATGCTTGAGTCCAGCTCACAGGCCCCTGATGAAGATTAGTGTTCCCAGTTAATCTAATAAGACCCCCTGTGCATAGAGTACCATTTAGACAAAAAAGAGAGAGATGGGGGCCTGGCTCAAGACCCCCTTTAAGCTCTAGGGGCACAAAGACTTGGCCCCTGGCAAATAAAAAGTCTCCCCTCGTTCTCCCTCCCTCGCTCCCTCCCTGTCTCTCTCTCTCTCTCTTTCTCTCTGTCTGTGTCTTTCTCTCTCTCTCCCTCTCTCTTTCTTTGAGGGAGATCTGGCCTGAGGGAGACCCTCACCTACCCCAAGGGCCACCAGGCAGCACACGGTGGCCATATTGATGTGGTATGCTGGGTTTCCCAGGCAACGGGACGGGTGCTAAGGATCAGTGAGCTTGTTGTGATGGGGGACAGGGCCCCTGCGCAGGACTTTTGGAATGGGGGCTTGTTAGAGTATAGGGTGTGTGTGTGTGTGTGTGTGTGTGTGCGTGCATGCGTGAGTGTGTGTGTGTGTGTGTGTGTGTGTGTCTACGATTTTGTGTGTATGTGTGTGTGTGTGTGAGTGTGTCTGAAAGAGAGCAAGAATGTGTGTGTGTGTGTGTGTGTGTGTGTGTGTGTTTGCGTCTGTGCGTCTGCATCTGAAAGAGAGTAAGAATGTGTGTTTGTGTCTGTGTTTGTTTGTGTGTTTAGCAGTGTTTTCTGTGCGTTGATGAGTGTGATTATGTTTGTGTGTGTTGTGTGTGTGTGTGTGTGTGTGTGTGTGTGTGTGTGTGTGTGTGTGTGTGTGTGTGTGTGTGTGCAAGCAGGAGAGCGAGTGAAAGAGAGAGAAAGAGAGAGAGAGAGCGAATGACATACGCTTCTGTGGGGTGCCGGGTGGTGTCCCCCACAATTGCATAAGGTCAGTGAAGTAAGACAAATGTGAGGTGATTGAAAGGGGGCCTGGGGGAGGTTGGGAGGGGTAAATGTTCCCTCTTAAGATATCAATAATTCACAGGCGAGCCAGGGACCGAGGACAATGCATGGGCCGTCCACACGCGGGCTGTTTTGTCCCCCGCAAACGTTGTGGCCTAATCAGTGAGAAAGGCCCCTGTTTGAGAGTGACACATGCTTCCAGGGTAATTGACAGGTGCCAATGGGAAATGTATTGTGACAACATGTCTGCCCCTTACCATTATTATATTAATTGTGCTCTCTCTGTCTGTTGCCTTCTTCTTCTTCTTCTTCTTCTTCTTCTTCTTCTTCTTCTTCTTCTTCTTCTTCTTCTTCTTCTTCTTCTTCTTCTTCTTCTTCTTCTTCTCTCCTCTTGTGTGTGTCTCATTGTATCTCGGATGCTTGCTCCTCACATGTGTTTGCATGCACGTTAATCACCTTCTGCCCTTCAGTCCCTGTGTTTTGTCACGTCATGTGTGTGTGTTGCATGTGTTAGCTAGGCTGTTTGCTGCTGCCGCAGGGCCCTGTCATTTTCCTCCCCTCCCTGCGGCCGTGGGTCTGGCAGCCCCGCTCGTGATCCGGGTCGGAGGTAGCAGCGAAGAGAGAGAGGAGAGCGAGAGAAAGAGAATGAATGAGAGAAGGGATAGAATAAGAGGAGTGTGAAGGAAAGAGGCGGAAAAGCGAGTGGAAGATTCCCAAAGCTCTAATTTCTCCTTGCCGCACTCATTGCGAATAGTCACACTTGAGTGATCCTTACACATCCTGTGGCACCACTCAAAGTGACCAAAAACAGGTTTTCCACTCAATCTAACGGCTGGACAGAAATGAAATAAATAAAAGCGTCTTCCGGAAAAGGGTTTGGGGGGAGGGAGAGGGGGGGGGGTGATGTTTCCAGCCCTCTCTTACATTGCACCTGCAGCAACCACAGCAGAGAAACCCTTTGTGTAGTTTCATGTCTGTTATTATAAGGTCTGCAGAGACAGTCCAGTGTATTTTATGCGGTATGTTTTCTGTGTGTGTGTGTGTGTGTGTGTGTGTGTGTGTG
>JAODXP020000006.1:11834309-12231809 GCA_027497455.2 Sardinella longiceps | reverse complement strand
ACTACTTAATTTGTTTGTTTTGGTTTGTTCGTTTAAATGAGCTCAAAATGAGCAGTGTTAGTATTTCAGTTTACAAGGAATGCAACTCAACCAAAAAGCATTGCAGGTCAAACATAAAGAAAAACAACAGAAGACTGTTGATGGTCACCGCATCTTCCCATGGCAGCTTCTTTGTGATTGTGATCGTGATCACGTTTCCTGTGAACAATACAAGGGTGTGTTTTCGCCTCCCTCTCGACACACGTAAATAATTGCGGCAGCATTTGTTTTGAAACAAGAGGCTGCGCTTGACCCTTAAACACATTTTAACTCCATCTGTCTCCATCACACCGACTCCTTTGCTCCTCCAACCCCCCTCAGAACCCCCCCCTCCTCCTCCTCACAACACCACCTCCACCCCACAAAGTTCAGGTGAAGGACAACTAATGGACAGCATGCTGCAGAGCAAGACTGAGAACAAAAGGGAGGCCTGTGTTTCGCAGGAGGCCGTGACTCTCCGCAGATGAAAGTGCATTGTGGAAAAGGGACGGGGACTTTGGAAGGTTCTGGTGAGTGGGACAGGGTTTCTCACCGCGCTTGAATGGTTGCTCCTGATGGGGGTGTCCATTTCCACTCGGGACTGTGGTCGACTCTAATCCTACCCCACCAACCCCACCCCTGCATTTCTCTCTCTCTCTCTCTCTCTCTCTCTCTCTCTCTCTGTCTGACCTTTGCGGTGAACACCTCCACCAAGGTGAGGCCACACAAGCCTGTAGGCTGACAGAACCTTCACAGCGAGGACCACAACTCTTTGAGAGAGGCAAAATGACACCTTTTGTGCTTGACCAGAGGGTTAAAACACTACACAGGCTTTTAACCATTTGGCTCAAGTGGTTGTATGACCTGAAGTGATTTATGTGGTGTTTTTTGTACCAGCACCTTACAACAGCAGACAGAAAAAGAGATCAAATCACAAACTCAGAAAACACATGTCCATTGTTTTAGGTTGTGTTGATAGATAAGCGATATCAGCCCATAACATTCTGCACTGAATGCTGCCGTGGGAGATGGAGACAAGTCAGTATCCCCCTTAGCCAGAGGAAGCAGGTGAAATGAAGCTTTGACATCCAGAAGAGGAGTCTGTGGTGGAGGATTGGGGGAAGGGAGGGGAGACAGGAGCAAGGTTGTGGGGATCTGGCCAGGGGTGGGGTGGGGTGGGGTGGAGGGTCTGGAGAGTCTTAGGGAGAGGATTTGCAGGATTACATGCTGCACCTGAGGAACCTACAGCACACAAAAGGAAAACACACATCGGACTAAAGAAAAGGAAAGAGAGAGATTTTTCTTCAGTCTTTCTTTTGGGGGGGGGGGGGTAAACTCAGGTGTGTGACAATGTCTGTTGCCTCCTCATGATGTCAGAGAGAGGAAATAATAACGAGTTTGAAGACAGACTGGGCGGTCTTTTTGGGAGGGGGTGTCAGTGTGTGTGTCGGGGAGTCATACTACAAGTGTTGGTAATATACTGTAGGTGTCCTGTATATGACTAATAAACATGTTGCCAGAAATAGAAAGGACACAGATATACACAATGACATACCAGAGGACAGCATAATAAATTAGAGCATGCTGGACTGGTCCAACATCACAATAAAGATGACATGGCACAGATTGACCACACCAACCACGGCTGGAAAAAGGACTGTCAGATTGAAGAAAACGCTGCAAAAGTAAAACCAATCCAGGGCCAAGTAGTGAACTTAGATTGATGAGATAAAAAAGGCTAAATAGAACATTCAGAAAGTGAATGTGGATAAGTCAGTCAGACATACAGTACAAGCTGTCTGGGAGTCTTCAACTAAACTAAGAAAACAGCATAAAAAAATCTTGCATTAGTATGATGATGACGATGATGATGTGTGTGGGTTTGTGTGTGTGTGTGTGTGTGTGTGTGTGTGTGTGTGTGTGTGTGTGAGAGAGAGAGAGAGAGAGAGAGAGAGAGAGGGGGGGGGGGGTGGTAATAACTGGTGATCCTGTGTATTAAATTCATTGTGGAAATAGATTGGTGGTGTGCTGGATTATTCTCGGTAATGGCTATGAATGAGAAGGAAGAAGGCCATTTGTTGTGAGCAAGGCCAGGCCTTAGGCTCAGGTAGAAACGGAATCCTCCATGTCATATGAGAATACAGGTGGGAGGTGGAAGCTAATTTCCCAGCCGCCCACCTGAACATATGTTTTATTTTGTGGGTAGGTCTTTGACTGGAACACCTTTTAAGTTGGAGAAGGGAGAAGGAGGAAAGGGACCTAGGATTTAAAAAAAAGTAAAAATAGGCTACTATTTGGCCTAGGTTTCAGAACAGTCCATCATGACCGATTCATTAAGATCACTTGTTTCTGAAAGAAAAAAATGAAATTGTTCATGTAGCCTATTACTGAAATCATGTGACCACCTGTCTAAGCGGATCGATTAGAGCAATTATGCTACGTTCGTTTTTCATGGCTGTATCTGCCAGCATCTGTCGTGTGAAGGGTGAGGTAACCTGAGATCAAGTTAAGAGTCAGACAGTGTTTTATTTGGCCAAGTTCACTGGACTTGAATAGAATGAAGTCCTTCCTTCTCAGAGCAGATGACCCTTATTTCCGACCGAACGGGGCCATACCCCAACAGCATTAAGTTGCGGTAAGGATCGAGTATCACCGTAGTCGCGCTGATCACACAACCAGTCCCCATCGCGTTGTGGGGTCATTTTTATGATTACACCGATACTGCCATCTGGAGGATGTCAGGCAAACTGCAAATTCTCTTGATGACATAAAGGAATTTTTTTTACACCTCTGACCAAAGTATTTTTTTACTAGACAAAAAAAAAAAGGTAAAATAAAAATAAGCAAGCAATAATGTAGTTTTGTTACCAAATTTTCTGTTGTTATTATTGTAATAATCATGTCTGATGCCATAATTAGGCACAAATTTGCACTTCTCTATTTTAATTAAAGGACCACAGACAAATCTGACACAAATTCTTTCACATACAATGATGCTGCTGCACTTGTTAAGCTGTCGACAACCCACCCCCCACTCCCAGTATGTATGCTTAATAGCTTTAAATCCATGCATGAGTGATAGACGCCGGCCTATGTGTAGTTCCCAAAGGACAGAGGGGCTTTTCCCTTTATTATGGCCCGACGCTTGGGGCTCAATGGGGAGTGCTTGGCGGCATGGCGCTGTGCGCCGTCCGTCCGACTCCCTTCCGCGGCGGCACGGTTTGAATCAGAATGGGCCCCACAAAAAGAGGGGGAGCAGAGGGGGTCTGCCCAGAACTCCCTGAGCAGCCCCACCTCCCAGCTCGGACCCTGGGAGAAACCCAGGCGCTGTCAGTCATCCGAGGGCCCAGGAGCCAAAGAATACGAGTCTTTCATGCGGACCTCCAGCATCTCTCTTCACAGAATCCCACCAGCAGTTAATAAAAGGCCCCCCTTCCCAAAGGAGAAGTAGAGAGTGGGAGAGAGAGAAAGACAGAGAGAGAGAAGGAGAGATGGAGGAGAGAGAGAGAGAGAGAGAGAGAGAGAGAGAGAGAGAGAGAGAGAGAGAGGAGGGAGGGGGTAGGGTGGAGGCAAAAAAGCATATTTGAAGAAACTCGACCCTACTTTGCAAATCAGTCAGTAGATACCTGATTGTCACTCCAAGAGTCTGGGCCTAATCCTATTGTTTTTTCTATAGGATTACTTGCTCTGGGTCCCTCTCCCCCTTTGGCTGTGCACGGGAGAAAGGACAGATTAAGGGGATTAGCCTGTATCCTCCTAACTTGTCAAGCCGGGATGTAAGGAACCATTGACTTCTCTGTTCTGAATGAGAGAAGTGCCTAAAAAAGGGAGAAATGAAAGGCAGTGAACAAGAAAAATTCCTGAAAGAACAATGTGATTTGTTTGCTTTTGTTCCTTTTAACTTGGCTGAAAGGTTCAAAGGGCCCTCACTTCAGGAGCAGACAACCCATGTCGCAGAGAGAGAGAGAGAGAGAGAGAGAGAGAGAGAGAGAGAGAGAGAGAGAGAGAGAGAGAGAGAGAGTGGGGGTGCTGTTTAAATTTGAAAATCTGTCAAAACAATATTTTCCAGAACACAGACATTCGACAGAGAACTCACACAGAAATCCAGCAGTCCACACAATGTCATTCAGAAAGATCAGAAAGTGAGGGGAATGTCAAAGTTGCACCATGCGTCATGGAAATAGTAAATTAAAATCGTTATAATGTATAATATTCGTCTGACTATGTACACTTTCTATGCATTTAGCAATGCTTTTGACACAGGCACAGGTGAACTCCTTAAAACCCATTGGTGGGGTGATTGGCTGTTTGGGGGTGGGGCATAGGCTTGTCTTGGGTTGGGGGACAGCGGGTGGAGGGCAGAATTGACCTGCTTGCCCTTAAATCCCCCTGTGTCCCTTTCTATTGCAATTTTGAAAGCTCTGAGAAGATTATAGGTCAAGTTTCCATGTCCCACAATTCAGTGCCAATTTCCCAACATGTCAAACACTGGCTTCATTCATCTGAAGGCGGTGTTGGTTTAGAATGTACAATGAAAGATACTCCACCCCACATTCCGATTGTTCCAGTTCCCATTTCCACTTTTTCTATTATCTTGCACAATGATCATGCTCATGCTTTAACATGTATAACAATTGCCTATTTATTTTTATCCTCTCATTTTAACCTTTAGCCCTTTGAAATCCTGGATGTAAGGACATTTCAAATAAAATGTATTATTATTATTATTAGTAGTAGTAGTAGTAGTAGTATTTAACATGCATATATATCTTAGTCTTACAACAACTCTCTGCTGCATCAAGCAATTCTTTTGCTTTGCAACTTACTACATACAGTATCTGAATGTGGAAGTTCATTGTATATTATAGGCCTATATGGAAAACATTGCATTCTATTTTCAGACATTTTTTTCATCATATCTCTGGTAGCATGCATGCACAGACGGGGAAAATAAACTTACAGCCCAATTACAGGTGAATTCTAAAGTTATAACACTCCTTTCATTTACAAAGGAAATGCAAAGTTGTTCAGAGACTTGTGTGAGTAATTAAAATGGAAAGAGCCATGCAATCTAGTTTCAGTGGAGATGTCCTCACATTATCATAAAAGTAAATCATTCTAAGTTCATGAGTATTTTGTCTGTTCAGAATTCTGGCATGCAGTGAAGGTAATAAACATACATTTAGATGAATGTTAATGAATAATTAAAATATTGCAGGCAATGCAAAATGCAGGATGTCATACTGACCCTATGAGAACACACACACACACACACACACACACACACCACCACCATCACCACCACCACTACCACCACCAACACCTTTGACTATTTTGTCAACTAGATGTACCGCATGGCGGTACAAAATATGACCGCCGCTCAGTTCTGCACATTCTCTGCATGATGCTTGTCAACTTGTTTGTATCTCTCTCATGTGTATATAAATGTGTGTCTGCATGAATGAGTTTGCTTTTGTGTATAAGAGAGTGTGTGTGTGTGTGTGTGTGTGTGTGTGTGTGTGTGTGTGTGTGTGTGTGTACCCGTGCGCATGTGTGCTTGTGTGTATGTGGTTATATATGAGCACATAATGATGTAAATGATCATTTGAATTTTGAGGATTTGTAACAATTCAGAGGAGAATTTACATTAAAAGCATTCAAATTAATTCAATTATGTTTTTTTTTTTTTTTTTTTTTTTTACTTTATTGTTTAGAACAATCATTTATAGACTATAATCCACATGTAGTTCCACATCTTCACATTTTTCCACATAGTCAGAGGAACAACTATGTTTAAATAACAATAGGAACTAATAACAATAATAACAATAATAACTATAACTGTGTGAACATATGTGTGCCTGCATATGTTCCAGGTTATAACTGTGTGAATGTGTCTCAGTTTACAAGTGTGTGTGTGTCAGTGGCTCAATGTTGCAACGTTATAAGAGGGGGTATGTGCATGAGTGTGTGTGTACCTTAGCTTAAAACACATTTCAACATCAACTCGATCACCCAATCTTCGCTAAACAGGCAGTCATAGGCTCATAATTATTATTTATCAGCCATTATAATTTGCAATACCGATAGTATGTGCATGTGTGTGTGTGTGTGTGTGTGTGTCTATGCATGTGTATGTGTGCATGCGTACATGTGTGTGTGTGCATACGTGTGTGTTAATGTGTGTGGGCATGTCTGTGCATGTGGATTTGTGTGTGTGGGCATGTGTGTATCTGTGTGTGTGGATGTCAGTGTGTGTGCATGCATGTGTGTGTGCATTGTGTGTGTGTGTGTGTGTGTGTGCGTGCGTGTGTGTGTGTGTGTGTGTGTGTGTGTGTGTGTGTGTGTGTGTGAGAAAGTAGGCCTATCATCCCAAACCAGTAACCCTTCGCTTAATAGCACCATCTACAGGTCAATGGTTGTACAGTCATTAAATGTACATATAAATGAATTTATTTTATAGCCCCCCCATGGATGAAATTCCACAAAACTTGTTATTCCCACAAGATTCAGGTCCAGCGCAAAGATGGAGTGGCCCCCAGGGACCAGACAAATTTTTTCCGTAAAAGTCTACTGGGGCTACATGCCCACCAAGTTTCATGTGCCCCGGTGTTACGGTGTGCCGGGAATCGTTGACCAAAAATTCAGGAAGTAGATGATGGGAGAAAAAAAAACTAAAAACTTTGACAATCACTATAAGACCACTACGCTAGCGACGGTCATAATTATGTTCTTTACGTTTAAATGTTTACTCAGTAAGTGATGATCTTCATACCTTGATCTCTTCCATAACATGATACATCAGACACAAAATGAGGGATATGAAATCCTAGAAAAAGTACAAACAAGTTTAATGTTGAAAAAAATAAAAAAAACAACCTATGTCCTTCTTTCAGCCATCCCAAATATATTTTGATAGACATAGGCCCCTATCACATGAATGAGACCTTGATAGACATTTTGTTAGGGCTGTATAGTTCCAGAGTGTTCAGGATAATTGGATTGCAGTCCTGCCTGTCTAATGCGACTTGCATACTTTTTTTTGAATGTGATTGGGATGTGACCACTAACATTTGTAGCAGAAAGTACAGAAGATTTAACCTCACACATGTGACAAACCACTTCAGTGTCATCTTACTTCAACCACTCACAATAAAACCTACATCCCATGATGCAAGGCGATTTGTAGTTTCTCAACTATTCCAAACAAACATAAACGCCAGTATCTTAGGCATAACTGCCAAAATAAACGATTTAACTCGCAAAATATAGATGTCTCTCGTTTTTTTGATGCCTCTTTGTCTCTTTCTTTTTCGATGTGCATTATTTGTTGCCGATCCATGCTTAAATGGACAAATCTATCTATCTATCTATCTATCTATCTATCTATCTATCTATCTATCTATCTATCTATCTATCTATCTATCTATCTATCTATCTATCTATCTAACTAATAGACTGATATCAAGTTATAGCCTACTAGGAATGTGCTGGGGAATCCTTTAAACAGCCTCGAAGCTCCTGCCAACAAAGCTCTTGTCAATAGTGAAGATGAAGAAGAAGAAGAAGAAGAAGAAGAAGAAGAAGAAGAATAGCCTAATAATAAACATGCAGATATAAAGTCATGAAAATGACCTCCAGTTTTTCATCCTTACATAAAACAATGGATTTAGCTTCATTTCAATTTGCTGTGGACTGTTCTAGTATATTAGTGCAATAGCCTTAAGTCAGTGTGTCTCGTTCCCTACATACAGTATTTTGCAAGTAGGCTAGCCTAACTCAAGGACGTATGATAGCTATATTGCGCAAATGTAGGCCATAGATTTGTGTCCACTGATGCAAACTGGCCATCTATCTACAGCTGGGTATTTATTAATCTGCTGTTAATGATGTGACTATATTTCGTATCACCCAAGTTGAATGCCTTTCTGTAGGCTGCCTCTTACCTAGTGTGAGCCTTTTTCAGGATACTGCAGTGTTTCGTTTCAGCCTATGATTTTAGCTAAGTCTTATGTTAGAGCTGGCAGCTTCAGGTTAGCCAGCTGTCAAAAGTGGGTTGCTTTGCCTTTTCAGTAGCCTGAATAAACTGATCAAGACTTACCTATGCATTCTCTACTAGGACTGAATTGGGTACAATGCGATGCAATTGAGGTGAATTAAAGTGCATGACCTAGTATGTGATAAAAGGAGGAGGGTTAGACTACGACTATGATATGCTAAAGTAAATACTTAAAAACAAAGGCTATCTCTCTTTCTTCTGAAGTCACCTGATCTACAGTACAGCGACTTGAAGCAGTCACACCTTTAAACAGTGACAGCTGGGCTGTTTAAAATTGATAGGTGGAATGTCCAATAGCAGCACAGATTAATGCCGACACCAGGAAGTATCCTCTTGAACTATCCAATGACAAAGTGGCGAGAGGCGGGATCTATGCTAACTTTGGGAGTTGTAGCCACAGATAATATACACGGTTGTAGCTTCCAGACTTGAAAGAACGAAGGATTTATGCACACAACTATGTAGTGGGGTACATGTTCGACTTAACTGTAAATGTACCCACGTTGAAAACAAAGTTTGGCATTCAGGAAGCCAACTAGACTTTGCTTAGAATGGGACTGTTTCTTTTGAACTTCGCTGGACCCATCAACTCGGCGACAACACAAGGAACAATCACAGAGGTAACCCAAGTTGTAATAGCTAACGTATAGCCAGCCTACTTTGTTGTTGTTTACTAATGAAGATAAAGTAGTTTTTCTTTGTCGGCTAGATCGATAGACTGGTCTAAGGACAGGCAAGGCAAAGTATAGCTAATTATCTGTATCATGAGTTAACGTTAGCGTCATCAAAAATGTATTATCCGGCAAATAACTGTAAAAGTTGGGATAAAGATAACTTAGCTGGCTAACGTTCGCTAGCTTAGCGAGACTTCACTACCGTTTGCCTAACAGATAACTATGCGATTGCCCTGGGAGGCTTGCTAACGTTAAGGTATAGCTAACATTTGCTAGCTGTGTGTTTTTATTAGCAAGGTAACCGTTAGCTACTAGCTTCATGTTAATGGTAAGAATTAACTTAAACTTTCATACTATTTCAAGAATGTGCGCTGCAGACTGATATCTTTGTTGCCGACCTCGCCAAATAGCGTGTTGCCAACTTTAGCTAATGGACCACAGTCAAGCAGGCTGTGTAACGTTTCTATGTCGCTAATGACACAGTTAACGTTAACGTTAACGTCATGGTTAACCTTAAGGTTAGATAACGACAATTTATTTGGGGGAAAAGGCCTTTTTATGAGTTCTTGTATTTGTTTCTCCCTTCACAATGGAAGCTATGGAATAGTCAATGTATTTTAAAACGCGGCGGACAGTCAAATGTGATATGAAAACGTTTAGACGATTATGAAATCTGAGTAAAGAATGTCTCCATATCATGTGTCCCATTTGAACAACACAAGTAGACAGTCTTGAACTGTTAATCTTCTGTCGAAGAATGCACTTGACAGAGGAAGTGACCTGGAACCCCCTCAACGTTGAACAGTCAGATAGCTTGTACGGGGTATATGTGTTTTGAAGCAGGTTCCCATCATAACAGGGACTTTATGGGGAGGTTGTGATATTCTGCTGGGCCTACCCCTTGATAGATTGACCAGCAGCACCTGGCAGTTTTTGAACTAATGGCTAGATTGTATTTGCTGGGGAATAATCTGTTTATGGAGCTAATAATGTTTATGAACTCGTTCCTCTTTTGTACAGTTTTAGACATACCCTAACCCTGTGCAAATGCATTTGTTTACAATGCTTTAAAGTAGAAAGACATGACTGTGTTTCCCATCAGGCTTTTGAATAACTGGGGTGTTCCAGCACTGACAGACCAGAAAACAATATAACATCCTTTTGGTGTTAGTTTAACTCTTTAACTTTTGATTTTTAACAGTTGAATTAAGAGGCAGTGTTCATTATGCTTGAACCCTCAAGCCACATATGCACAACGGACATCTGTCCTTTAGGAAACATAGTCATGGAATGGATTCCAGCAGTGTTGCCTTTACCCCTTGCAAGAAATCTCACACCTAGGCCTAGCCTATTGCATATAAATTTGACGTACATTGTTGGCACAGTTGGAGATGAATGAATGAGTGAGTGTGTGTGTGAGGGGAGGGTGGTCTGTGTTAGCTTCATCGTTTCACTTTGTGCAAAGCATCAAGATTCAACTGTCTATGTTTCCTTCTTCTTGGGCATGTTTCCTTCTTCTTGTGAAATATTGGGCATGCCAGAGCCCTCAGTTTGCTGATTGACCAGCAAAAAAATGTGTCGAAGGAAACCGAAGCTTATGGAGACAGAGTTTTGACTTGAAATTAGGTAGGGTAATTTTAGCAGAAGCACTAGACAGCACTAGCCTGGCTAGTTCTAAATCCCATGTATAATATGATCACCTATTTGTTACAATAGTTCTAGTGCACCCAATATTCATTCTTCTGTCTGTGTGTGTGTTTATGTTTGTGATCTTTTATGCAAGCTGTTCCTGAATGATCTCAGGTTAACATTGTTTGTCTGTCCAGTAGACTGGCACCACCCCTGGCACCACTATGCCACTGGCCTTACCAAGGTCAAGGGTTCAGTCGTTTGAGGAACAAGGAGTGATAGAGTATTCACTTTCCCAGCACATCCAGGTGCTGTTGACAAAGGCATCTGTAATTATAGCAAAGTGTCGACCCTATTAAAGTAAACAGTCTGGCATCAAATTAACTCTACTCTGTGTGTTAAGTTGCGAGTTGTTCTCTCTCTCTCTCTCTCTCTCTCTCTCTCTCTCTCTCTCTCTCTCTCTCTCTCTCTCTCTCTCTCTCTCTCTTTCTTATATCTGTTTGGCTGGAAGTGCCTTCCTTTGCTTTAACCTTTTACAGTCCGAGCCAAATTTATAGCCTAAGTGAAAATCACTGGTCATTACACTTGGCCTACAAATGAGAAGACAGGGTTGGCTCTATTATGTTTCACATTGAAATAGCATAGATGAAAAACTTTGGGTGGCTTTTGGAGGTCTGTAGTAGATGGGCTATGTTTGAAAGTGTGTATTTTCCCTCGCCTCAGTGTATCTAGGCCACTGCATTTGAATAGTTTTCTTTCCCTTTTTTTCCTTTTTTTTTTTTGAAAAGTAGGTTAGGCTACTGTTAGGCTTCTGATTCTTGCACCACAGAAAAGCAATTCAAATGGCACGCTGATTCGGTTGCTGTGTGGCCTTATTCTTCTCCTCCTCTAGTATTCAGTGGTGCCCTCTTACATAAACACGGGCTCTCAGCTGTAAGTGGCTGACGGCTGGCCAAACTCGTTTCCATAGGACAGGAATTTCCATTCTCCTCATTCTTCTTCTTTTTTCCCTGAGGAGGAAGTAGGACGGAGCTCTGTGCTTGTAGTTTAAATGAGTGCGCTTGTGTTTACACAACCATGTAAACATAACCCGGATGATTCAAGCTAGCGGGGTTGTATAGCGGGGTCTATCTAATTAATTATTAATACCAATACTAGTAGCCTACTATGATAAAAGTAGGCCTAGCAATGATGCGAAGGTTTAGGATACCAATTTAGGAAGCATGTTTATCTTGGTTCATTGAGCTTTTTTGAGAGAAAGGAAGAGAAAGACCTACCCACCTGTTTATCATAGTTCCCCCCACACTCCCTGAATGGTGTATTCTCCTTGCTGCATCGTATTCAGCTGGGATTGCTGCCTGGACTCTTCCCAGCAGTGCAGGGTGTCTGTTTTTCTCTGACCCCAGAGATGGCCTATTAGCAAAGTTTTGTGCCTGCATGAAGCCAAATGCCAAGGAAGCTGCCTATTGTCATTTCATTATAGCACAATGGTAGCCTGGCTTTGCCTTCCTACGTAGCTCCGCTCAGCAGCTCAGCAGTAGATTTTCTGTCCAGCATCTGTGAGAAATTATGAATTATTATTTATAAAGAGAAGGAAGTTTTTCCTTGCCCCTGTTTCTCATGGATGCTTCCCGTACTGTCTGTAAAGCGCCGCGAGACAATCCACTGTATTTGAGCGCTCTACAAATAAAATTGAATTGAATTGAATTAACGTTTCGTCGGCACTGTCTCTAGTTCACCACCCGCGCCTCGTTTTCATTCGGAATATGGCGGCCAGGTGAAAACGGTGAATTGTGATGCAATCGTTTGTCAATGGTGAAATGCCAGACCCTTGTATGAAGCTAAAGCGTAGACCAAGGGGATGGCCAAAGCCAGGCTAACACAATAGAGACATAAAATAGGCCTACTTCCCACAAAATCAGTTGGTATGATTTCACTTGCTTGCTGCCTGTGTCCAGACTGCTGATTGATATTTGTCATGCATGCACTTGTTAATGGTTAGGCTACACTTCAAGGCAACAGTGCCCTGGCCGCCTCCGAATAGTCCATTGTGAATAGGCTACTTGGTGCCAGTTGCATAGGCTACCAGTTTAAGGCCTGGGTATGTGTGTTATTAGAGGGAGGGTTGTGGGTTTGTCTCACTGTTTCAATCACAGTGAGGTAGGCCGACTTGCCTTGCCTATGGCATGGTGAGCTGTTTACCCAAATTCCCTGGCACCCTGCACTATGCAGCTCTTAAATGGTGTGTGTGTGTCTGATGTGAGGGGGTTGGGTGGGCAGCGTCACATCAAGCCGAGCTGTGTTTAAATCCGGACCCTCAGACGTCTGCTGCACCATTACACTCGGAGACACACACACACACACACTTGCGTCCTGTACCACACCACTCATGGCTATCGCAGAGGGATACTGCAGAGCTACTCTGAACGTTGTGTTTCTCTCCCGCCTGCCTTGACCACTGCTTGAGTTTCCCCCCACCCCACCCAACCCGTCTGCACAGGGAGTGTTTGTACCCATTCATTTGGATTGGCCCATCATCATGCCTTTCTTAATCTGGATAAGACAGGTAACAGGCAAACTTCAAGTACTTTATTAAACCAGGATTAACGCCAGAAAGTCAGTAAGTAAACCTCTGGGAGTTTTGCAGGAGTGTGGGAATGTGTGTATGTTCCAGAACTGTTGTCCTGAAGTTTATGCTAGTTGCAAGTGTTCAATGTAATGCACCTGCAGGTTTCTTTTTAGAGCAGGGTAGGCCTTCAGCTGCTCTATAGCTGTGATTTATCACACCCTTGTTTGTTTGTGTGTGTTTTTTTCTGTCAGAGCAAGCTGCTGTGCCATGGGCCAAACAAGAACTACACCTGTGAATCGGGCTACTGCTGCGAGTCCCAGTGTTGCAGCCACTACTACGAACTGTGGTGTAAGTACAAGCCCTCCACCTGCCTCCACCACCACCACCCTCCTGCCGCCTCCATATGCCAAGCCTGCGTGAAGAGGTTCTTCCTGACACAGCCTAGGCTACTGCCAGCATCAGCGGAAAAGAGAGGGAGCTCGGGAGAAATGGTCATCTGGTTCAGCTGGCCAGTCCCAGTTGATATACAGTATCACCTATTGCCGCTTTCTTAAGCATGTAAACAAAAAAAAGCTGTGAGAAAGACAGGCGAAACAGACCGAGAGATCTGGCTTGGCGTGCCACACCCATGTTACCGTCTGCTGCCTTTTTGTTTTCTCAGGCTTAGTCACATTCTCTCAACCAAATGTCAGGCTTTGTTTACATGCATCATGCATGATATTTTTACAAGGGTGTATTCTTTTTCTAATTGATTTTACTTATATCCAGTGGAAACCACACAATCCATCATTTTGGAAAATCTTGAGGAGATTTTGGAGAGCTTTTTTTAAAAAAAAAAAAAAAAAAAATCTGAAGGGATCGGGATAAAGAAATATAGATTTATAAAAATGTCTAGACAAGTAAAAAAGGGCCTCAAGGTGGCAAGTGAAAGCAAATCTATCCATATACAGAAGACTCTCAGAAGCAGGTGTATAAAGATTGTTGTTTTGATTGTTCAGCAAATGGAACTGCATATACGACAAGGTGGAGCTAAGGTCATTGGTTCTCCACCACTCTCTAGAATCTTCTTTCCCTCCCAATGATGATGATGTTACATATTAAAGGTTAAAGGTATTAACTGGTTGTCAACAAATTTGCACTGATTTTTGTTGTTGGCTTGCTCTGATGTGAGCTGTAAAAACTGGACAGCCAGTGACGTTAGTGACCAGTGACAGCTCTATATTTAACAGAGCAAACGCCAACACCTTTTGGTGTCTTTAGATTTAGGGATCAGTACTGAATCTACTGTATGGCCTGGCATGTGGAAAAACACATCTGGTTTGCTTAGAGAGCACCTCAGAGCTGGAGGGAAGACCTTGCTCTCCCATTGGACAGGTACTGCATACATCCCTAGAGGCCAGCCTTCTCATTGGACGACTACAGGGTGGAATGAAACGTGTTTTTCTTTCTTTTCTTTCCCCCTTTCTTTCTTTCTCCTTTTCTTTCTTTCTTTCTGTCTGTCTTTCTCTTGCTCTCTTTCACTCTGTCTGTCTCCATCTTTTGAGTGGCTCCACAGTCCACACCCCTGTTGGGGCAGATGAAAACACCTCGCTGCTCTGCTTTGTTTTCCTCCCCTTCAGTCTAACACCATGAGAACCTGACACATTACATAAGGCAGGCTGGATTGCTTTTGCGGGGTCCCATAGAAGGGAAGCCGAGTAGGCTAACACTTGCATAACATCTCTTGGAACTGATAGTTCTACTGCAGAATTATATAATTTATAACTATATTATTTAGGAATTTCCAATTTATTGAACCTTTTATGGAATGTTGTGAATTTAGATAATGGATGAGGTCGCACTAAATAGCTGTTAAATGTAAACATGATGTAGAAGTGATGTGAATGAAGATTACAGTATGTTGATGTGGTTCTGATCTTAAACTACAAGTTTGGATTCTGCTGGTATTTTCCATTTGCTGTCCTTAAGGTGGTCAACAAGCAGTCACTGAGGGGTGGGAAATGGGCATGGACAAAAACAGGCATCTTATTGGGAAAGTTGTGTTGGTGCCCACTCCTGACGAAGACGGCATGCTCAGGTTACATCCCCTCTCTCCGGGCGTCCTGTCTATTTTAATAATGTGGGCCCGGGCCTTGCCCTGCTCTTGGGGGCTCGGGCTATGGCACGCTAGCTGCTGAGTCAAGCCCTCTGCTCACGCCCCCCTTTTTCACATCGGGCCAGTGCATAACACCCCACAGACAGACAGCGCTGCCAGCGTAACCCGATCACCTCCGCTCCCGTAAACAGCTGCCTAAGGTTTCTTCTTTTGGAAAAGCAAAGATCCCCCCCCTTCTTCTCTCAATGGCACTGTGCATCTCTCTGATTTCCTGTGTTTCCTCCTGTGTTGGCTACAGTATTATTTGAGGATGATGTTTCACAATTCCACTTCTTTCCTGCATGATCCAAGCTCTTAGTCTCCACAGCTGTTTTCCTCGACCCACTGCGTTCCCCCTGAGCACGCTGCTGTTTTGCTCGAGTTTTTTTTTTTTTTTGTTAAAGAGTGTGTGCGCGTATGTAATTGAAAAGGATGAGGAAATGGCCAATCATTGCTGGTCCCCTCCCAAGCAGCACACATGCTGCGTTTTTTGGTGGCGCACAGGGTTTTCTCACTGCACGCTACATTGAGCCTGTTCGCTGTTTGGCTAAGGCCTACTCAGCTGTTTTAGTTTTCCAGCCTCCCCTCCCAGTGCAAAAATGCCAACCATTTTGCCCATGGAATGTGTCCTTGGTGCGGGAGTGCCCACATAGGAATAATTGAGTGCCCTGATAAGTAGCAGGCAAGGCAGCCTCATGCAGCTGCCCTAGAGGGGGCATTCCAGACCCATTTAGACTTATTCCACATCAATTAATCAAAAGTAATTAGGTATATTTAGCATTCAGACCCCCCCCCTCCCCTCCCATGACCCTCTTAGACACCCCCACTGACTTCATGCAGCCTAAAGGCCAGTGAGTCTCAACCTCAGTCCATTCCTGCCACCCCCATCCCAAAGATGGAGTCTGTATTCTAGTGCTACCAGAGAGGAGAGGGGTAACCGGCAGAAGTCTGGCAAGTCATCCAGTTGTGTAACACAATTTGTCACTTCCCAAACTGTATAGTTGGGAAATGCATACAAAATCAGTTACTCAATAAGGATGGGCTACGCTATTGTTTAATTGCCTGGTGTTTTTATTGTTGTTGTTTTGATTTGTTTTGCTGCTGTTTTGGTAGAGCCAAAGCATTTGTCCTAAAAGGTTAGGTGTGTTTCTAGGATTCTAAAATTGACTGGTCAGGGGTCCGTTTCCCCAAAGCATAGTTTCTAACAAAGGTAGCAACTTTGTTGGTTGCAATGCAATTTTCCTTTGGCAACCAACTAAGTTGCTAACTGGTTAGCAGCTATGCTTTTGGGAAATGGATTCCTGAACAGTCTTCTGTTACTATGTGGACTCCGACCCCTCTCCCTAGTGCCCTTGCTCAGTGTGGAAAAATAATGCATCAATGTCTTAACAAACACATGCCATGTATTCCAGAAAGTATTGTACAAGACAAGAACATAGCCTTTCGTTCGTTCGTTCTATTATTTTAGTACTGCCATTTAGTATTACGGGCTGTCTTTTTGTTATAATTATTTTTTATTTAAGCTAGCCTAACTTTTATTTAACCCAAAATCTCTTTTCCTGGCCAAGACAGCAGCTTAATAGTTCCATAATAAAATGTACAATAAAAAACAAACACCATAAAAGCGAACAGTATGCATTTTAACATCATCTCAACATCATCACAAGCACCTGCTTATTTTGTACTCAAAAAGTCCTTTATCCTAGTTTTAAACTGCGTCATGGTGGCTAGTCTAAAGACTGCAATTTATACCAAGAGGGTGAGGGTGCAAAAATCTTCAAAGACAGATTACATTCAGGCAGTGTCATGAACTGTCTTTCATTCTGAGATTTGTGGAGGGTTTTGTGCCAGTGCTGTTTAGGCTACTACTAGCTAGTTCCACTGTTCAGGCTTAGATTCCATGGCCTTGTTGATGAAGAGATTTTGGCATGTATTGCATTGAGTGGATGACTCATCTGTGAAAGTTCATTGTGTTGGCGGCAGGTGTACATTCCGACCGGGAACACTTAATTGTGTTCCATCATCTAACTTTAATCACAGGCTGGTGATGATTACGTTGAATCTGTTTTTTGGAATGAGGCCTTGGAGCCACAGGAGTCATTCGCAGATTAGATTGTTGACCACTGAGGTTTTATCAGTTCAAACCAGAGCCGTATAGAGAGTTTTTGTGATTTTACAAAATCTGTACATGACTATTATTCTGCATTAGGCTATTCTGTATAATATTTATAAACGTTTTGAGAAAAAAAATTGGATCTCTGTTGAATTATACCAAAGAAGTGTACACTTAGCTGATTGTCCATTTAAACCTGCGGTAGTCAAAACAACCTTATTGTCAGTATTTGCGTAATGCATGGGAGCCTAGCCTATTGGATTGCTGCAGTCATGGTCATAATTTGAAAGAAACGGGTCGCCCTATGAATCAGCAACATTTATCTGATACCCAATCCTGTTAATTTGACCATATCTGGACTAATTCCTGATCCAAAAGGAAAGATTAATCCATCCCTCCCTACTATTTTGTGCTTCTGGATCATGATTATTCATTGTTTGTTGAATAAAAATGAAGTAAAATGGTGTTGAATATGTAATGTTCAAAAAAAGTTTTGTTTGTAGTTGTCATGGTTGGCTTGCATTTTGTTTCAGATAATGCATTACACAATACTTGCATCTAAATTGTTTGTGTGTGTGTGTGTGTGTGTGTGTGTGTTGCATTTGTGTGTCCAGGGTTCTGGTTGGTATGGACCATAATCATCATCCTGATCTGCTGCTGTGTGTGCCACCACCGCCGCACCAAGCACCGGCTCCAGCAGCAGCAGCGGCAGCACGAGATCAACCTCATCGCCTACCGAGAGGCCCACAATTACACCTCTTTGCCCTTTTACCTCAGTAAGCACCACTCTTTGCCTTCTTACTGTTGGAATGTTAGAATTAGGCTAATGAATTGAAATTTGATGATAAATTGGCCAGAACTAGAAATTTGTATTGATAACTGTTTATTTGTCATCTATATGCCTACTGTAGGCCTACATTTAGTAGATTTGTTAACCTAAGCTAGAGGTTTTACAGATGTTGTACTGACCCACATCAGATCTCTGGCGACCCACGTACAGTATAGGTTCTTACTTACTGTTTGGAACCCAGTGGAATAGAGTAATGATCCATCAATCAATGACGGTCAAAATTGTGTTATTATTGTGACATCCTGTTGCCTGTTTCATATTTCCCTCTTATTGTTTTATTTTTTTTTAACCCTTTCCAGGGTTCCTGCCAAGTTATCTGCTGCCTGCCTATGAGGAGGTGGTGAACAGACCACCAACGCCCCCACCCCCCTACAGTCCGGCCCAAACGGTGGTGACGGAGGTGTGCGGCACCCCTACACAGACTGACCAGCCGGAATCCCACCGCCCTCAGGGCCCAGGCATTCTCCCTGGCCCCGGCGTCCCCTCCGCCACCTCCACCCCCAGTCCTGAGCTGCACCAGCAGCAGCAGCAGCAGCTCCACCACCTGCCCGTCTCCAACCTCTGTGGGGTGAGCGACGAGGACAAGCTAATCACGGCGGCCCCGTGCGAGGACAGACACCAGCTGCAGCCGCAGCGTCATCGCCAGTCGCCCGTGCCGCCACCGCTGCTGGCAGGGGAAGGGCCGCCGGCGCGGGGCGGCAAAGCCAGAGACTGCTGCAAGGAGTTGGGCGGAGAGCCCCTGGGCTACCCCCCCTCCTCGCCCCTCGATGACAAAGACCGAACGCCCGGGCGGCACCGGCGCTTCACGGGCGACTCGGGCATCGAGGTGTGCGTGTGCAGCCGGGGCGTAGGGGAGGACGATGAGGAGGAGGAGGAGGACAGTGAAGAGAAGATGAAGGAGCTAGAGAGACTGATGGACGCAGGGGAGGGGGAGGAGGAGGAAGAACGTAGCCAGCGTAATTTCTGCGACAGCTGCCAACCTCCCGGGGGCCTGGCCCACCACACTAACCAGCGGGCCCCTACGGGGCCAGGGGACGAGCGTGGGGACCCTGATGGCCTTGAACAGGCCCAGCATCAGTATCCTCCTCCTCTTCCTCACCACCACCATCCTCATCAGCAGCAGCAGCAGGAGCAGCAGCAGCACGGCCAGGCTTCAGTGCCACGCACCCCCGTTTGCCTGCACTTGCACACCATCAATGAACAGGACGGCTCCCACAGCCAGGGCAGCACTGACAACCAGAGCTGAGCACTTAGCGTCGCTAACTAGCCTGAGACCCTCAAAGTCTCTCAAGTCTGGGCGAAATCCCTTTACTCCCCCCCCACTGTACTTAGTATGTGTTGTGGGTGTGTGTGTGTGTGTGTGTGTGTGTGTGTGTGAGTGAGTGGTAGTGAATTCCTGTTATGTGAAGTCATGGAGTTGCAGGAGAAAAGGGGGTTTCTTTCCCCCACCCCACCCCTGAAACGCTGACGGCCGTAGGAAAGTCAAGCAAAGGATAGACTTGTGCCTTGTGGGATAGGGGAAGAGGAGATTGGGTCTTGTCCGTCTGTCTGTCTGTCTGTGTGTTTGTTTTCAGAGACGAGCCCTGGAGAAAGATAGAGAGAGAGAGAGACGGAGAGAGAACTGGGCTCCCAGTCAGCAGCATGGGTCAAACGTCAGCTTTAGTAGCAGGTCATTAGAACACCTCGTCCCCATGTGCGGGACAGGATTACGCAATGCAAGCAAATATCAAAAGAGGGTTGCATTGCTTCAGCCCCTCTGTCCAGTACTGTATGTGCTGTCAACCAGGACATTAGGGCGAGCTTTATTAGTTAAACTTACAGTACCCTGTGTAGCCATATCCAATAGTAGCCTGTATCCTAACAGACGTCCCCCCACCTCCTCCGATAGAGGGTTATTATAGTACTAATGGGGAATCATATTGTATTGGTACATTTAGCGGTGTTTGTGTAGCCTATGTCACACTGAATGAAGCTCATTTCAGATTTATTTGTGTCTAAAAATCAGAGGTACAAAAACCTTTGCGTTGCAGACTTGTGAGTTCAGAATTTACCACGAACAGCACTCAACTGCGCTCAAGCACATGTGCACAGCTGTGCACGTATCTTTCATTATGGATATTTTTACGGTGCAAATGGCAGAGCTTAAACTCTTATCCTAGGTTACGTCATCCTGGGAAGGGGGCCAAAAATAAGAACAAAACCTTTAAAAAGGGAAAGTCCTGAAGTCACAACACGAACCACAACAGGGACTGGCCAAAAAAACCTGAAACCTGAAAGACCCGGTTGATCTCCTCTGACAGAACAAGTTTGTTGAGCAGCACTGTGTGCAGTTTTGCCTCAAAATTCAAGATAAAAAAACATGAAAGCCACTGAACTTTATTAAAACACAAGTGTGTGATGATTGTCGGACTAACATTCAAGCACATGTTTCCAGTATGTGTGTGTTTGTGTGTGTGAGAATGGTCTTCAGTCAGACTTTTCACTCTTCGTCCCATTGTTTGGACAGGTTAACCCAAAGGTGGCTGACTGGAGATTTTACCCTCTCATCAGCAGTGCCTATTCATATCGCTTACTGTAATTAAACATCACATCATCTTTAACTGTTTTTTTTTTGTTTGTTTTGTTTTTTGTTTTTAAATCCTATCCGCTTTTCTTTTAAGTCTTTCTGTGTAGCAAAAGCTGCAGAATCTGACATCAGCATGTTATGACTTCAAAGAGCACACTTAACTAACATTGTGCCTTTTTGTTGTTGCTCTTCGTTGCGCAGTCATTGTGTAGGTCCCCTAGGTTGCCTTATCAAAATTGTGGGAGCCTCAAGACCGCGTGACAAAGCCAAGGCCAGTATGAGAGAGATTAAAAGCATTTCCTGACTTTACCCTGCTTGGGTTTTCTACTCCTATTCTGGAGTTTCTGGTCGGACAGGTTGTAGTTGTTTTTCATAGACAAGGCCCCCATCCCCAAAAAAGTTCAGAACAGCTGTAATGTCCTGGCTTGTCT
This sequence comes from Sardinella longiceps, assembly GCA_027497455.2. Lineage (NCBI taxonomy): Eukaryota > Metazoa > Chordata > Actinopteri > Clupeiformes > Clupeidae > Sardinella > Sardinella longiceps. The sequence continues at coordinate 12,210,766 of JAODXP020000006.1, read as the reverse complement.
AGCTGATGGTGTACTATTTGGTCTTCGAGTGGACAGATTTAATAGCACTATAAGGGAATGATATTACCACTAACAGTCATAAGCGGTAGATTGTGTAGTTCTCTGGATAGTTTTATCAGTAGATTTCTTTCCTAGTATCTAATCTGATCTGAAGCATGCAGATATGTTGTGATATGTTGGGCATTGAGAACTGTTGCTACAGTTTACAGCATGGAGCTCTGTAGTAGGTTTTGGCGTTATTAGCCAGCTAAGGCCCAGGTAAACCACAGTAAAGTCACTGTGGGAAGAATTTTTCGTGTGTGTGTGTTCGGGACAAAGTGTATGTGTGGGGTCAATGAACAAGGAACACTTTGGCTCTGTGAGTGAGAATTTCAACCGTGTTTTGATTTGACATGGATTTGTTGATTTGTTAGATTCCAGTCTAAATAGACTGCATCTGAGCAGTCGTGTAGAGTATTTGAGTGGCAGGCTGTGACAGAGGATGCTTAGTAACAGTTCAAAGGTCAATGATCAGTGATCAGGCTCATCAGCCCAGATGATGGCACTTGGTGAGGGTGTCTGCTATGCTAATACAGGCTTAATCCTCCACAGAGAACATTAGCTCCCAGATTGTATGGTTCCTGAGCCTGTAGGAACTGATTCAGTCGTTCTACAAACAGCCTAGCCCTGATGAGATTGATGGCACATAAGCTGGCCATCTCTGGCAAAAAAAAAAACAAAGACAAACTGCCATCAGAGGTTATTGTATATGGGTTTTACTAACTGCTTTTTTTCCACCTTTGCTTTCTGTTTGTACTTAATTAAACTTGCTCTCATACAGGTATGATGAATGAATGAACAAGCCAGTTGTCCAATCCATGGTGCTCTTTTCCATTTGTCATTAGATATCCCCACCAGCTTTCATGTCTTGCGACCAAATAAGAATGTTCTGGAAATGGAATCTTATAAGATTTTGTTTGTTTTTCTAATGTTTCTTTTTGCCTGAATAAGGTGTCATTGCACTGTTTCAAACTTCAACTTCTTAAACAACATAGTGCGTTTGTTTGCGATGTCTGATTTGACTTTAAGGCAGGGGGAGCCATAGCTTTCCATATGAGTCCAGGTACTAAATCTGATTTAGAAACCATAGCCTTTTTCTGTCTTGGTCAAAGTCAAATGAGTGAATATTGAAGACTATGACATGTAAATAAAGAGAACATTTGTAAAGTAAAAAACAACATCTCTGTCTTGTTTCATTTACATTGCAAAAGGTTGGATTGGATATGTACCTGAATTACTGGTTGAACCTGTATGAGACTACTTTCTGCACCTTGCATGCAGGTAACACTCTCCAGGCTGTCAGCAAAATAGTTACTCATTTCTTAAAGAAATAAATTTTATCATACTGCACGTTCCTTAAAGAAATGATTGGCTCGACAAAGGTCTTTGCTTATATGATATATATTTAATATTCCTTATGAGATTAGCAGCAGATACACAGATCAACTGAAAGCATGACATAAAACACATACAGCACAGAGGGGACAACAGTACTTTAACAAAATGCACTTTATGAAAACAGTAATGTGAAACGCTATCTTAATTTGGCTGGCAGCTCTACTCTTCAGTCAGCAGGGCCTGGCCCTTCTCCCAGCCCTCCCTGGGGCGAGCATAAACCTTGTACCTCTGCGGCTGGAGGACCACCCCGAATTTGCCCTCCAGCGAGGGCAGCGGGTGTCCGGCGGGCACCTCCAGGGTGAAGCGCTGCATGATCCAGGACAGGAAGAGGAAAATCTCCATCTTAGCCAGGGCCTCCCCCAGGCATACCCGCACCCCGGCGCCAAACGGCAGGTAGCTGGCTGATGGACAGTACAGACCGCCCTCCTTGTCCAGGAACCGGCCTGAGGGCAGGGGAGGGGAGGGGTAGGGGGAGAGAGAGAGGTCGCAACAGAGGTCACTTTGTTTGGCTTTTCTCAATAATTGAAGCGTGATATTTTCCTTTTATGGATTTTTATTTTGATGTGTGTTTTGTAGGAGAGCTTTTTTGTTTGTTTTGAAGTCTATGTCTGTTCTCACCAGGGTCAAAGAGGTCAGGGTTTTTCCATTCTTTCTGGTCATGATGTAGAGACCAAAGGTTGATAATGACTCGCGCTCCTTTTCTAATATTATAGTCTCCAATACTGCAACACAACAAACACAACACATTCTCACCACCAGCCAGGAACACAATTACTCTTAAGTAACCGCATGTACAGTAACTGATATCCGCATGTGTTTGAGTACTGTGCGTGTGTACATATGTGGATGTTCAACTGTGATGGCAAGATGACATTTCCAGAGCTTTCTCAGTTACCTCATATCCTATATAGTGATGTCTAACATTTTTTTAAAATTATTAGCTCAGTATCTATCAATAATCTCCATCCTATTCCTTTTACATTGGCCTTTTTTGGATCTTTTCTCCTGAAAAGAATGCAGACAGGGTGTACCTGGCGTCAGTCACAGCCACGTGGGGAATGAGGAGTGGGGAGACGGGGCGGATGCGTAGCACCTCTCTGATGGTGGCCTCCAGGTAGGGGAGGTTTCCCCTGTCACTCAGCTGAGGGCAACGTTCCCTTCCAATCGTTCGGTCGAGTTCAGTTTGGATCTTGGCCTGCACCTGGAAATAATTGGCAGCATCACAAAGTGATAACTTTACTCATAAATGTTCACTATTCTGGTAGCTGACTTATGAGTTTGTGCAACTTTTTTTTTAAAGAAATGGCTTAACTCTACTTAAAAACACTAAACTTTAAAATGATTGGCTATGCTTGCTCCTCTATATCAGTTAACTATGACATGTGACAAGGTAATAATCATTTGAGGTAATAATCATGTGGACTGTAAGAACCATTAAATGCTAAAACAAATTTTGTTTAACCATTTTTTTGAAAGACAACTAGTCAACCAATCTAGTAAATAATTGAGATTACACATTAAAAATAATTACAGCTCCACTCTTTTTTAATGGCTTTAATAATTCAGATCAATAGCCAAGTTCAATGATATACTTATGTTCTGCATAACAAAGAAAATAGATAAGACAATAAATATTAGGGATAAAAAAACAAAAAAAACATTGACTTTGACTGAGCATTGACCAGATTTTAGTATTTGTCTTCTTACCTGTGGATGATGGATTAGATATGCGATTGACCATTTCAGAACAGTGGTGGTTGTCTCCACACCTGCCCCAAAAATATCGCCGACAGTCATGAGGACATGGTCATCAGTCAGACCCACACCCTGTGTGTTTGTGTTGTTGTTCTCCGCACTGCGTTTGGCCCGCAGCAAGGCATCCAGCAAGTCCCCCTGGATATTATCGCTGTAGTTCGTCTGCAGAGGGCGACAAAGATCATTTTAACCCGTTGGCCAAAGATGCCCTCATTGTGCTTGGCTCTGAAAGGCCACCCAAACTATAAAGTGAAGTGATTGCACCAAAATTACATCAGCCTCCAAGACTAAACGGACAAGGCTATCCAAACATTCTTGCCCTCGAGATACTGTCTCATGTACCTTATGTTCCTCATATTTCTTCTGAAGCAGCTTGTCTCTGGTAGACACACAGTCCCTTAGGGTTTTTAAATCTTTGTTTGGGAAAATCTGCTCAAAAGAAAAACATTGTTGTAGTGACTACAAAAATACAAAAAACGTTGGTAAGTAATCATTTCTGTTACTTAACGACATGTTAAATTTTACCTGTAGCCATGGAAATATATCCACCAGGCTGTCTTTGGCAACTGTGTCCACTATTCCCTGGCTGTAATTAAGCATGGACTCAAACTCTGGATCTCCCCGCTTATAAGAGAAGTTGAAGCACAGGGAACAGACCACATTTGTGACGGCACGCATCAGCTCTGGAGCCAAGTCCACAGCCAAATTCTGCATCTTGCTCAGGGTCTTACACATGCCATCAGCCTCCCTGCTGACTGAGCACAGACATAGGGAGGGAGAGAGAAAGCATGACATGGGAGAATACATGGTTAAAGATAGGAATCTGAAGAGTTATGGTTTCTGATGTATTCTTTTAATTTGTTCTCACTCACTGATTTTCTCAATTGAAGCAGTCCCCTCTCCAAACATGCAGAGAGCCCCATGCACTATTTTTCGATGAAACTTCCAGGTGGGACTGTAGTCTGCAAAGGCTATGTCTTTTCCATCACGTGTCAAGATGTCTGTAGTGACCTTTAAGAGACATTATCTCTGTTTATTACAAAACAAAAGGTACTTGTGTTCATTTAAAAAAAGAAAAGAAAATCATAATACTCACAGTACGTGGTCTTCCAGCAAAAGTTTTTCCTTTCTTCATGAGGACTTCTCTTGCATGTTGATGACCGTTAACTATGATGACATTGTGTGAGCCCATAAAGAGTGAGTATGTCTCCCCATACTTTTTCTGCAGCTCCTGGAAAAATATGTGTGGTGGCCGATCACTCCTCAAGCTGAGGAGGCTCCCAATGATTGGGAAGGAAGGTAGAGCTGGAGGGCTTCTATATCCTGATGCCCCAAATCTTCTTCTCAAATAATACAAAATTATCACAAGTGCCGAAAACAAGAAACTGCAAATGAGCCAGGCCATTTTGTCCACTTTTAGTTGTGTTCTTTATGTTTGATTATTTTTTATGTGGTGGATGTTGAATGATGAATTCAGCTTCCACTACAGCCTGGGGTCCTGCCCTGCATGTTCGCCACCAGACTGTGACTGGAGGTGGTAGCAAAGGGTTTTTATCCATGGTCTTCAATGTCATCCCCTTGACCCCAAATATTTTGACCTTTGCTATCTTCATGTGATACAAGCCAAACTGCAACAAATAGATAGGCCGAGGCCTAAGGCATATTAAAGAAGCTAGATAATTGTGATAAAAATAGTTTCATAATGTCATTTTTTTCGTTAGTTATTTCTTGTAATTATGACAGAGAAGTAATTGCTTAGAGTAGACTGTGTCGACGTTTAAAAGGAGGTCACTTTAAAAGACTTAGATAGTGGCCAAATATGTTTCCATTGACACTTTTGACTACACTTGCCTGTCAACGCTATTTGAATTGTCCCTCTTGCTACACCGTAGATGTTGATCCATCATGGCGTCCTCAGATTCACAACCCCGCTTTGGTCAGTCTGTTAAAGGCCTTTTATCGGATAAAGTGGGCTCTTGCAGTGGAGATGTTATCGCCCTCACACGACAAGTTTTAAAGGGATCACGCAGCCAAGAGGTGAATCATGATGCGGGAGGGAAAGGTGTTTTGTGTACTAGAATAGCCACTGTCAAGGCTGTTTTGATTGCAACTATCGCTAACGTTAGCAAACCGACTCGTTAGCTAACATTCACTAGAAAGACGTTCTGATCCTTTCAAACTCCCATAGAAGTAACGTTATGTAACTTTATGGAAAATACATTTAAGTGTTAATAACAGAAGGATCTGTAACACTGTTAACGAATCGTTTAACGCTCATGAGTTTGCCAGGACAATGGAGAGGCTATATCAAAGATCCTGGAATACTGCTCAGTTTCAACCTTCTCTGGTTATGTTTACAGTTTTTTGGTGTTTATAGGCCTATTTAAATTCCTAATTCAGTGCAAATTCGTTTCAGCTTCTCAGCCAAGCGGCTAGGAATATGGTGATTCAAGAGGATGCGATTCTGCACTCAGAAGATGTATGTAACACTAACATAACCATTGTTTATTATTACTCTGCAATGTGATTCAGCCGTAGCCTATGTCTGTGTGTTGCTTTCAGTGGCAGGTGAAAGCTTGAATTGTTTAAAACACGATTGTATAAAAGTATAACAGCATGATGAATGAAGGGATGAATATTCGTCATGATTGTGGGTCATAATATATTTCTTCAATATGTACAGAGTCTTAGAAAGATGTCCATCATAACCACACATCTGCAGTACCAGTAAGTAGCTTATCTTTTATAAGATTTGGGTAAATGCATTGTAATTGTAATGCTATATGTGGTTTAACCTCTGTAATTCATATTCATTTTACCTTTCAGACAGGAGGCCATTCAGAAAAAGTAAGTCATAATCAATCCAACATTTAGCCTATGCTATATGATAATGGACTATCACCTTGAATTCAAAGCCAAAACATTTTTAGATTTAATCTCTTTTTTAAATATTTTTATTTTGTCTTGCTGACAGTGTGGAAAACTCGAGAAATCTACAGGATCAGCTCAAACACTTGTTAAAATGAATTCGGACGTTAAAAGGAAGAAGACTTCAACCACGCTGTTGGGACTGTGATTTTCACATTATGAGCATTAATTAAGCGATGCTGCATACGGTACAGACCAAAAGTTTGGACACACCTTCTGATTCTATGTGTTTCCTTTTTACATTGTGACAATGTACACTGTAGATTCTCACTGAAGGCATCAAAACTACAAATGAACACATGACATTATGTACTTGACAAAAAAAGTTTGGAGACACTTTCAGAGCTGAACCCAATCAAGATGGTTAGGGGTGAGCTGGACCACAGACTGAAGGCAAAAGGGCCAACAAGCATCTCTGGGAACTAATGACTGTTCAAGACATTTCAGGTGACTACCTCTTGATGCTCATCAAGTGAATTCCAAGAGTGTGCAAAACAATAATCAGAGCAAAGGGTGGATATTAGAATATAAGGCATTCAGTTATTTCACACTTTTTATTAAGCATGTAATGCCACGTGCTCATTCATAGTTTTAATGCCTTCAGTGACAATCTACAATGCAAATACTCATGAAATAAAGGAAGCACATTGAATAAGAGTTGTGTCCAAACTTTTGGACTGTACTGTACTTTTGCACTGTAGGCCAGTCTTTGACAAAATTGATGGCTTAATTTATTGTTTACCCTCTGAGATATATGTGTAAAGTTTGCCTTGTCACCCCATATCTCTTCCCTGTTCGTTTTTGCTTGAGCTTATTTATGTGTTGTATTTATTCATGTGTCTTAAACATGTTTGTATTGCAGACTGTTGATTGTGCAAGTAGCCTATAGCATGAAGCCTTTCTCAAGAAAGTCATTACAGGTGCTGACTTGCCATTAGATTCTGCTTTTGTTGTTGCCATCACCACCATGCTTTCTGAAATACACAGTTCAGTCATGGCTTGAATTTCCAAGGTGGAAAGCAGGGATTCTCAGATTTTAGTATATATAGTATATATTTCTCTCAAATGCGCGAAAAGTAATATCTGGCTCAACATCTGATTTCCTACATTTCTGAGTTTCATTTGCCTTTTAAGTTGTTTACTTACTGCCGCAAATGGCAATACTAAAATGTATCAACTGTCAATATCTTTTTATGTGAGACTTGTAATTAATAAAAAAAATATGTCATATTCATATTACATTTTCTGTGCTTAATATAGTTTAATATAGCTTAATATAGCTTTATAGTATTAGGTTATAATGGAAGTACTGTGTCCAGGTCACTCCTACATTCTGTGCAGAGGCGTTGAAAGGGCCACCTGTACCCTAAACCGCATCCTGAGCAAGGCTAGGCAGATGTCTGACCTAGGCTGCGGCCTTGGCCTTATGCCCACTTTGAATTGGCTCAACACAAGGTTTCACAGGAGGGTTTTGGATCAGCTGTAATGACACATCTATTCACATGTCTTCTGTGATAACACACGATTTAATGCTTTGAAGTGTTCATTCAGGTTGAACCCATTAGTAAAGAATGAAACAATATCCCAAAATTTTATAATGTTCTGTCACAGAACACTGTTCAACACAAGCACAATTTGTTCTACTTGTATTACATTTTTTTATTCAGGAATTCAAAGTCTCGCAACTTGAAACATGCAACATGGTGCAGTGAAGCCAAGTTTCAGAACCTTGGGATGAAGAAAGCGTCCCTCTCTGCAACCTTGAAATTCCATCTTATCAGTTAACAAGGCCTCCTCCAATAGCTCCCCTTTGCCAGAAACATCTCTGAAATGAACACAGTTGAACAGGTGGCATGGAAGGGGTCTACAGACATAGTCTAGCATGTAATATTCTTTAATATAAGAAATAACAACTTTATTCATGGCTTATGGCACCATATCAAATGACTTGCACAAAACCCTAGATCCCTTATGGGCTGATGGTACATTTTTAAATTACTCACGTCCATATTTATTCCAGTGTGAAGAACCATATAGTCTCCGTGTGTCTATTTTTTCTGTCCTTTGTCAGTTTTGGAGGTTAAGAATTTTGGCATTTGTCCCTGCATTTTTACAATGTTAAAGGGACACTATGCTAATTTTACTTCACCACTAGTGAACTAGGCCTACATGAAAGCATACAAAACCTTCCAAACATTTTCCAGTCTTACTGGCACTGCTAGAACATACTAATGATGTCTGATATAAAAAAATATGCCATTCAATTTGGAGATGGTACCAAATCAAATTGTATAGTAAAAAGGATATCTCCAACAGAGGCAAAAAGTTGCACGGTCTTCTTTTAACATACAGTAGTCCTACTTACAACATCAGTCTAGGCCTACATCATAAACAAGCAACAGATTTGTGTTATTACAAACAATATATCTATTTCAAGTAAGCTTAGATTTCAATCAATCAATCAATCAATTTACCAATAAAACCTGAATCAATGGAAGGACGTTCATATTAAAACATCAGCACAATGATCCATATTTGGATTTGGGCGTGTCATGATGTGGCGTTTGGCTCCCCCTGCAGAATGACATGGGTACGTACAAAGTAACACGGAATTCAGTTGTTCAATTCCATAAAAAAAATCTCACTGTTCATACTGGGGTTGATTCTATCCAACAACTTTGTTTGTTTAGATTCATTTTAGCGCGCTCTCTCTCTCTCTTCAGCTGTATTCATCAAATATTCAATATTTAAGTTTGGATGTGGGAGATTTCGCCTTGAAATAACTACAGAAATAGGCTACAGAAACCCACCTATTTAAATTGCATCAGTTAAGGTAATAAATATACCTGACCAGATGAAGGATACTCGTCGAAGCATTTTTGAATGAGTGTTAAATCATTCATTGATAAACGGGCTATAACACAAAATATGATTGTGCGTGTGTGGGCGCGAGCGCGCTTTATATTACCAAACAAGAAATCGAGCAAACAAGGTCAGCATTAAGCTCATGTCCTCTGTAAACGCAACCTAAAATCAGGTTTTGAACCTGGCTGAATGGTCCACAAGTCATACTCACCAATGCAAATTAAAATGCCAGTCACCACTGTATGGAACATCTGTCTTTAACCTCTGACAGCTGTTCGGTCATAGGAGGTCTTGGATTGGATGCCAGACACCACTCCCACTTCCTAAGACCTCCCAACGTAATCAGCGATTGGTTTTACAATAAATCAGATACACCATTCACGAGGATGTGGCGTTCCTTTGCATGTTTATTTTGAGTTGCCATTTGTCCAAGAAAACCGTAAGACCCACCCTCCTGTGTGTGGACGACATCATTGGAGTCTGAGACTGTCCATCATTGTACATCTGGAATAACACGAGTATTCACACAGTCCGCGCTACCGTGTAGCCTGCAGGCCACGGGAGGGGGTGAGTTATGGCAATTTTAATGTTTGACGTGAGTCAGGCAGTTGCGAAGATGAAAGCGGACTCGGATTCAGTCTGACTTCATGCACACTTTTTTCATTCAGTAAAACATGCCCACTGTCAACATGGCAGAGCAGTCGACTGCGGTGCCCTCTCCTAATATGGCGGCACTTAGCCCGGCTAGATCATTGACTGTTATTTTCTTAATTGTCAGCGGCTATCTGGTAAGCTCTGCAAATGGAAAGGAGAGGGTAGAGGAGACTGTCATCATAGGTATTAGGCTTGAGAATTCGGACGAAATATCTTACATGGATGAAGGCTTTTTGCGCGTCAGCGAGCGCTCGCGTGTCAAGTTGAGGGTCTATGGGCAAAACATTAACAACGAGTCGTGGTCCAAGATTGCCTTCACTGAGCACAGGCGAACAAGTGTCCCGAACGACGCGGACAGCATGTCAGACTTGAACCTGCAAAAACATGGAGATGCGTCTACTGGACAGTCGTGCGGCATACGCTCATCTGATATAATTATTCTTCCCCATATGATAGTGGACAGAAAAACGTCGGGAGTGATTGAAATAGACGTGAAGCCTCTACGGAAAACGGAGAAGAGTAAAGTTTACTACCTTTGCATTGCCACAGCACCAGCTGGCCCACCAGGTAAATCGGACGGGAGATCTGAGAACACCTGGACTTACCACGATGGGCAAGACACTAAGGTCCTTGTGGTGGAAGAGAAGAAGTTCCTCTTGCCCTTCTGGCTCCAGGTGATCTTTATTGGGATGCTTCTGTGCCTCTCGGGGATGTTCAGTGGGCTAAATTTAGGCCTTATGGCCCTTGACCCCATGGAACTTAGGATAGTTCAGAACTGTGGGACAGAGAAAGAAAGGAAATATGCAAAGAAGATCGAACCTGTGCGAAGTCAAGGTAATTATTTATTGTGTTCCCTTCTATTAGGAAATGTACTTGTAAACACGACTCTGACTATATTGCTGGACGACATTGCTGGCTCGGGCTTGATAGCCGTGGTAGTGTCCACAATTGGCATTGTCATTTTTGGTGAAATTGTACCTCAAGCCATCTGCTCACGACACGGACTGGCGGTGGGGGCAAACACAATTTTTCTGACCAAATTTTTCATGATCCTCACCTTCCCTGCCTCGTATCCAGTGAGTAAACTTTTGGACCATGTTCTAGGACAAGAGATTGGCACTGTGTACAATCGCGAGAAACTCTTAGAGATGCTTAGAGTTACAGATCCGTACAATGACTTGGTGAAAGAGGAGCTCAACATTATCCAGGGTGCTCTGGAACTCAGGACCAAAACGGTGGAGGACGTGATGACCCCTTTGAGGGATTGTTTCATGATTGCTGGAGATGCTATCCTTGACTTTAACACCATGTCTGAAATCATGGAGAGTGGATACACCCGCATCCCTGTGTTTGAGGGGGAGAGGTCCAACATTGTGGACCTTCTCTTTGTGAAAGACCTGGCCTTCGTGGATCCTGATGACTGCACGCTGCTTAAAACCATCACCAAGTTTTACAGCCACCCTTTACACTTTGTCTTCAACGACACAAAGCTGGATGCCATGCTGGAGGAGTTCAAAAAGGGTAAGATTATAACATTAGGCCTCATAGTTCTCTGTTCTGTCAAGCACTCCACTGTGTAGTTACCACAGTGTATTCTGTGTATTAGGGCCTATGCATGACACATCATATGTTATTCATTCTTCTAAATGCTTAAACCTCATGCCCCCAGTCACACTCACTCACACTCACTCACCCACAGATGGGATTAATAGTAAGATTATTCCTGTGAGTGTCTTTATGATAGTGTATGTACCGTATGTGACAGAGTGTACTCTATAAAGCCATATAGTTTATGATCCTGTAATTACTATGGTTCATTGAGTGCATAGCCTTTTCACATTGCACTGTGGGCATAAATAATAGTTTTAGCAGAGATACCATCAACCGTCTCTGGTTTTAGATGACATCATTACATGGCCCCTGGCCTCATCTCCATGACCTCCCTTGTCCATGTAAAAATGGACTCTCAAGAGTGGTTCTGGCCCATAGATCTGTTGGGCCCAAGTTGGGATCAATCTAGATTTGAGCCAGAGAGCTGAACCGGTAGCATTAAGTAAAGTCCTGTTTACATGTATGTTTTCTTTTTTTTCAAATGTGCTTTGGGCTGTCAGATCATAAATGGACAGTTGAGAGACAGAACACTGTCTTACCTACTGTATGTCAGGGTGTAGGCTACACTCAGATACACTGTTAATTACTTGCGCATAGATGTCTACTCTTTAGTGTCACTTCTACAGGAAGCCTCAGTGTTGAGGTGCATCTCAACAAATTTTGTATTTTCCCTACAAATGAATGTGGCCAAATGCATCCCAACCTGCCTTGGGAAGTGGTCTTCAGATCAGCCCAGAGTCATGGTGGTCATTTACACTTCTGACCCAGTCACCTAAAAGTTTGTAAAACCCAGTTATTCCCACCTCAAAGCCAAACAGAATACAACAGAAAGTCTGACTGACATCACTCAGTGTTTATCATGCTTGTGACAAAGGGAGGTGAGTTCTTCAGCGTGCATGATAACATGACGCATACATTCCACTGAGCCTGTCACAATGGCAGTCAGTATATTGTTCCTTGCCTGTAGACTGCACAACAAAGTTGTGTACAGTGTCCTGCATGCTCAACAGTGGCTTTTTCAGTTGCTGATGTACTGTGTGTGCTAATCACAGAGATGTCACCTGCAGGCGTTGTGCATCTGAAAGAATCTGTAAAGTAACAGCTCCTCTAATGTTTACAGTACGTTCTCTCTCCTGTCACTCAACACATCTCCCCAGTCAGAGATCTCAGTGCTGTAAATAAAGGCATACTCTGTCAATAGGCTCTCAAACTCCGACTGACGACTGTGTGTGTGTGTCTATACACCAGCCAAGTAATACCGTCCTGAGGCAACCATCATTTCTGCCTCTTGTTCTAATGGTACATAGTAAGACTGCAGGGGCCAGTCACACAGAGTTGGATGCAGTGGATAAAGAATAGCATCAGCAGCGAAATACATAGACATAATACAAGCAATACTTGTCACTTCACATTAAGCAGTGTGCTGTGTCTCAGCACTTCTCTTGTATTTCCATCCATCTCCATTCCAGTGTAATAGGCTGGCTCCCCATCACTCTCTAGCTAATATCTACAGAGGACACTCCTCATAGTGGCCGCCCGCTGACTTCACTCTGTCTCTGTGTGAGTGTGTGTGTGTGTGTGTGTTCCTGCATGACTTTCCTGAGAATGCATCACATATTTTTGACTGATCATGTAGCAATGCATGAGTCAGACAGAGAGCTCTGTTACCGTAAAACACACTATTCATGATCCTATCATCACAGAATCATAAGCGGGGGACCTTCCCACAATTAGTTTGTAAGAGTGTGTAAGAGTCCGTAACTGTAAGACGTAAATCCTTTTGAGAATACTTGGGTCTTTGGTATAGTTACGTAATCATCTGTGTTCCCTGGACTGTTACCTGGACTGTGTAATATCAGTTGTTCTGTGCTTTAGAACATCCACGTGAAGAGCTGAGAATATCAGACATGATTAGTGACTTATTCATCAGCGTTAATCATAAACATCACAAAGGATGCCATGAAAGTACACATACACACACAACTTTACAGTTTTCTGCCTTGCAATTAACATCGACAACAAACAGAACTGCCACTATCAAATTGAAAGAGCAATGTGGCCATATTTAGTGTCTCAGTGTTGCATATCACAGAGAATAGACTGTTATTTCATGTGTAGTGCATGCAACAGACTATCATCAAGTGAATCAACTATCATCATTATTAGACAATGGAAGTAAAACTACAGGATCTGATGTGGTGCCATTGGTGTATGGTAAATGGTATATTTTTTTATATGAAATATGTTCATGTGCATGCATTCAGACCTTAATCCAAATCCAAAATATCTTAATCCAAACTATCTTTTCACTTTCAATTTAAACAAAATATTTGCTTTGTGGTGCTATACAGTGAGTACGAGGTGCACCCATGAGTACAAGGGCAAGAACTCCCTTCTACTTGTCGTAATTCATTTTAGGAAGAAACCTTGGGCAGATCCATGCCTCATCTAGCCCATAATTAATCTAATCTAGACTTTTATACTTTATGCAACAAACTGAGGAAAACAAGAGAGGGTTGTCTGATGACAGGCAGTGGACTGTCTGATGATGACAGGCCTGTCTTGTTTTCCTCAGTTTGTTGACGGGCTGTTTGCCCAGGCTGCTGAGGGCCCTGTATGAAGGCCTGTCGGTAAACGCTTAGCTTTTCTAAAAGGCCAGCATTCCACCAGCTGTGGCACAACAGGAAATGGACTTAAAACAGATTTGGACAACAATTGATATGCGGTGGTTTTACAGCGTGAGGCTCGAAGCCATCAACAAAGCCTGTCTTAGAATCCCTTGATCGACCTCTGAAAGGGACGCCTGACATGATGCTGTCGTGCCGGAGATGTTTACTGCAAACAAACCAGCCAGTAAATTAAACTGTAAAAGTTTGCATTGGTCGTCTTCTTATGTGCCCGGTGAATAATTGAATTTTCCTCAATCATTTTTTTTTCATCACTTCAAAATGACACAAGGACTAAGAACAAATTATCTGACTTTTTCTTCTGTGTCACTAGAAGTGCAGTGTTTTGCCAGACAACAATGGACATGCCTTGTGTTATTATCTAGGTAGATTCTGTTTTAGCGGTTATTCATTACCTTTGCACCACACTAAATCATACTAGAACAGTAAGGTAGATAATTACATGACCACAACACACACACAGACACACACACACACACACACACACACATAGTTTACAGTACACAACATCTTAATTGTGGTGATGTTTTTGTGCAGGGATGGGAGGGGGTGTGTTATCACCTCTGATGTTTTGTGATGGGAGTGTTATCACTTGTTATGTAAACTTGTGACCGCTAAGGCAGTCAGCCCCATATTTTGGTTTTCCCCCGTGCCCCCCCACCACCCCCCAACACCCCACCCCCCCAGGAATGAGAGGTATTTGCGTGGGCTTGGATTGTCCTAATCCCTTAAGCGGGCCCAGGGCTTCACAGGGTTAATAGGCGTTTGTATGGAGAAAGCCAGGCCATTAGCCCATATTGACATGGAATCACGTCATTGCACAAACTACAGGCTGTTTTCCTGTCAAGCCGATGTGGTTTTAGGGGGAAAGGGTTCGTAATTGTGTTTTTGGTCACCTCAAAATAATATACAATATATGCTTAGACTTATTATAATGTACATGGAATGATGTGTTTTGCCTTTTGGACTTTTCATGTACAAATCCATTTTGTGTTATGTTTTTCAATAACTTCAACATGAGATGAAGATCAGAGTTTTATAATTAGCATCAGATAACATGTACTGTATGTACACATATTTATGTATGTCTGTTGATGCTGTGGCTTAATTGACCCTCAGACATGTTGACAGTGTGAGTGTACTGTATGTGCTGGGAACAGCGGTAGGATGTGGATGCCTGAGACTCTTGCGACGTGCGGTTGCACAGGGCTAGGGCATTTTCAACAGGGACTTAACTTGGTGTGGCTTTGAGGCTTTGTGCCACGGCTAATTGTTTTCATTTAGGTATTAATAAGGATTTGCACAGCTTTCGGTAGCCAGGGCCAGACGTGTTCATGTTTACAGGGTGTTAATTGCCATTGGCACACTTCAGTTGCTAAAATACTCTGACATTTTTTTTTTCTGAAGTGTGGCTATTCAGCGTGGGATAATGTCTTGCTTTTGGTTGCCATAACTCTATTACTCTATTAGCATGTGTCATTGGAATTGGTTGATTCGCAGGCATCACTGGGAGTTTGGAGGGTGGCTATGCCATGGGAATCATGTGTGGGAGTATAGGGAGGCCTAATGGATGTTTTCTTCATAGGGGAATAATATGTGGTGAGGTTTAGTTGCACCTCTACCCACCCTCCCCAGCCCATCCCACCCCAACCGACCCCATCCCCCTCTCTCAGAAAGCACTACATGGGAAATAATCAGGCACTCACTGAAAAGCCCTTGAACAAGCTACAGAATTCTCTCATATGGTTGTCATGCCATGAATGGAAGCCCATGAGCCACTTGCAATGAATTTGGTTTTCCAAGGCGGCAATCGAGATTGCAGTTTTATAGAACAGCATATTTTAATGAGTTCTGCAGAAAGTTGACATACACTGAATTATCGAGCTGCTAGGAGATGTTTGTGCTTAGTAAGGGTTTTTCTGCAGCTACGTTTCTTAATACGCCTAATGGTCTTGGTGTTCATATTTCCATTTTTTCACAGAGTAGGATGTTTCAATTGTTTGCTTAACCCTTTGTCTAGTTTCTTTGTCTGGATGAATATCTAGCTTGGTTGCAGACTGGACCACACAGATTCATGTTCAGCGCATTTAACCTTTGTTGCATAAATGCAGATATAATCATTCCTAACTACTCAGACGTGACCATTTTGAAGTATCCCATACTTAACTTAGGGTCAAATGTCATCAAGCTCAACCCTTCAGAGGCCTTGGCATGCCTTGTTTGAAAAGGACCAGACACGTTTCCCATATATATTCATTGCATTGAAAAATATTCACGGAGAGCATCATTGAGTAGCCACCCACAGTCTCAGGGACTATTTTTAGAGAAATTCCATTATGGAAAAAATCTTAGAAAAAAACTCCTTTCCATAAATAAATGGGAATTGAGAGAGCAGTACTGTGAGGCACATTGTGTTTGTTTGAGTGTGCAAGTGTGTGTGTGTGTGTGTGTGTGTGTGTGTGTGTGAGAGAGAGAGAGAGAGAGAGAGAGAGAGAGAGAGAGAGAGAGAGAGAGAGAGATGGGGAGGAAGTGTGTTTGCATGTGTGTCTGGATGTTTGTGAGGTAAACAAGTATCTAGTACCCTCAAAGTTTTTTTCTATAATTGTTTTTTTTCCAGAAAAGAATGATAGAAACAACTCTGCTGTGTGGGATCAATAGATTATGTGTTTATCGCTGACTATCAAACACCATGGGCCATCCTCATATAGCACTCATCTATCAATTACCCCATCTATACTCTATACAACCTTACTTACACATACCACTAAGAATATGAAAATCTACATGCATATCCTAAACACACACACACACACACACACACACACACACACACACCAAAGTTAACCTAGAAGAATTTGTTTGAAAAAAAGTGTTATATTTCAGACTGCTTTAGTGCCCAAGCAAACATTCTAAATGGTCGTCTGGCTGTGTCGGCCAAGGAAGTATGAATGAACATTGTATGTTTTCCTGAATCGTTGGCATTCCTTCTTGTTTCTTGAAAAATACTTTTGTGGGAAACTATGAAAGTATGAGTGACCTGGTCACTGGTCATTCTTTAGTCATGTTGGGGTCCACTAGAGCATGCTGGAGACTACGTATGGGCCTCCGACTGCCGTTGACGTAAACATCTGTCTTCACGTAGGGTTCAAAAAGGTGTTTACACAGCTGTCACAAAGTTATAAGTCTTCTACCATTCAAGAATGTGTGTGTGCATGTGTGTGTGTGTGTACTTGTGTGAGAGTGTGTTATGTATGTGTGTGTGTCTGTGTGTGTGTGTGTGTCATTCATAAGACCTTTGACACAGCGTGGGCGTTCTCCAGGATCCCAGATCACAAAGCGACTCCTCGGGCCGGGAACTTGGTGCCATGCTGTTGCCCACATTTGGCCTGAACCATTCCTATATGACACTGTAAACGTGGGCATTGCCTTAGGACGCCACCTCGACTTTTTTTGCACATAGTAACAGAAACTTTGATGTGAGTACAAGTGGAAGAAAGAATGACTGGAGCCAGTGAGGAAGGAGAACAGAGGTTCTGTTAAGAACTAGAAGAAAAAGACAGGACTAGTATAGTAGTTTGAACAAAAAAGACTTTTGTAAGGAGAATTGACAAAGCTTCCTGTTTTTAAACAGAGAAGTGTGAGCCTCTTGCAAAGATTAACTTTGAGCCAGTTTCGCCAAGTACAGACATTATACTCATTGTGCAAGACTACAGATGTGTTCCTCAGATTTGTAACATGATGTTCTTCTTCACTCAGAAGGTGGAATTAAAGGTTAAAAACAGCAACACTTCACCGTCCAAAATCTGGGATGCTCAAGGGCAAGAAATACCTGTTCTAATCTCAGTCACTTTGGATAAAACCTGCTAAAAGTATAAATATTAATGCATCACAGAAAGAGATGCACTGCACAAGCAGTAGGGTTTTTTTATGCAGTGAGGCTGGCCATGATTTACAGAGCTTGTCAACATGAGTTTGTTTCCTTGCGGATGGTTCTGAGTGAGTGAGGCACAGAGGACATCAGGTCACACCGCTGTCACTTCGGTGAGAGCTCTAGCCGGAACGCAATGGAAACTTCATTTCGGGGCTAATATTAGCTGCATGTTCTGGAAAATTCCTTTGAAATGATCACTAGCTGAGAAACAGGAAAAGAATTTTCTTTAACATTTTGGGTTGACAGTGCCGGGTAGGAATCTTTTTCTTTTTTTTTCCTTTCCCCTTTTTTTCCCCCCAAAGCTTCTTATCGGGGGGGTCCTGGGAACTCAGTTGTGGAAACATGGGAGATTTGTAAAGAAAACGCGGCAAGATCGTCAGTCTTAGGAACTCACATTGACTGCTCTTTGGGCAGTTGTATATTCATTACAAGCTTGAGATGCACTCCCCTTTGTGCTTAGTGCCAAAAAATCCCAGAATTTCCCACAGGAGAATAAAAGTACATATCGATCTATTTATCTATCTATCTATTTATTTATCGATCTATCTACTGTACTGTATGTCTATCTATCTATCTATCTATCTATCTAATCTTAAAGATCCCAATGAATAGGCATCTGTAGCCAACTCAACTCAAGTAACAGAAATGTCATGAGAATCCTCCCACTTGACTTGTGTGCCTCCAGTCCTTTACTCAGACCTGTTATGTTTGTGTGTTTGCCTCCACAGGGAAGTCTCACCTGGCGATAGTGCAGAGGGTCAATAATGAAGGAGAGGGTGATCCCTTCTATGAGGTGTTGGGCATTGTCACACTGGAGGATGTCATTGAAGAGATCATCAAGTCTGAGATCTTGGATGAGACAGACCTATACAGTGAGTATTCGTCAAGCATTAAACTTGTAACATGTAAAAGATTGAGAACCTCTTGCTCTTGCCATAAAACACTCTTAGAAATCATTCAAATATATTCTGTCACGCTACAAAGCTCTTATGAGATAAATCTTTGTTTCCACTTTGGTATAGACACAATAATACTTTCATTGATGGAGATTTTGTGTATTTTCCTCATGGTTTAGCTGACAACAAAACGAAAAAGAAGATAGTCCATCGCGAGCGCAAGCAGGACTTCTCTGCCTTCAAACCGGTGGAGAGTGAGCTTAAGGTCAAAATCTCCCCTCAACTCCTGCTCGCCACCCTGCGTTTCCTAGCAACAGGTATGTCTGCCGCTGGTCTGCTGCTCATGTGTGAAATTGTGATGCCAGTCACTCCCAAGTGTGAGGTCTTTGTCTGGATGAGTCTCTTCCTGTTTTCTCTGTCAATCCTTCCTGAATGACTGTGCCTATTTCCTCAGCTTGGAATACAACATTGGTTAAAAGCATACTGCCTTTTTTGTCTCAACACCCAAACTGAATAAAATTCTGAAACCAAATTTCTCTAAACCACACAATAAGACATCTCTCATTCTAACTAACCAAATCATTGAGTACAATATCCCTCCAACATCCTAACTAAAAACCTTTCTAATAGGTAATAGGTTTAGGCCTCACCTTTGCCCCCCTTTCTCTTCAAATAATGTACTCATCCTCATCCACTCCATGTCCCCTGTCCACTTCCCTTTCTCCTCCCCATCATTGTGCCATAATGTGCCTCGTCATCCCACTGTCCTACGACTCTCTGTCTACCTCTCCCCGAGCTCACTGTCTCCTCTCTCTCTGTCTGTAGAGGTGGAGCCCTTTGGTCCAGCTCAGATGTCTGAGAAGATCCTTCTGCGGCTCCTCAAGCATCCCCATGTCATCCAGGAGCTCAAATATGATGACAAGAACAAGAAGCAGTCGGAGCACTACCTCTTCCACCGGAACAAGCCTGTCGACCACTTCATCCTCATCCTGCAGGTGTGTGACATGGGCGTCATGGCCTTTGCTCTTTTTTGCCTTCAAGGAATTACCCCCCCCCAATTTTGGGTTCGGGTGAGGGTTAAGGGGGTTAGGGTCAAAGTTAGGGTTAGGTAGTAGGGTAGTAGTTTAGGCTGTGCTGCCTGGAAGGTGCAGTTGGGGGCAAAATCACCATTGAGCTGTCATCACCCAGTCTGATCTCCCTCAACATTCACAATACATCTTTTCATCCTTCTCTACTAACATTCAATATTTTTTGTTGTTAGAAAGTATTTGCATCAATTTGAATAGACTGTTGCAAACAGATGAGTTGAATTGAGTGATATCTGCTCAGCAGAGACTGTGACAAACACAACAGTGGCTTTGAGTCATCTGGAACACTTTGCTGTTAAGATTATTTGTTACATGTTCATTTGGAAACATTTATTTATGAAATCGTCTGTGACACTTGCAGGGCAAAGTGGAAGTTGAAGCGGGTAAAGAAGGGATGAAGTTTGAAGCAGGACCCTTTTCTTATTATGGGATGCTGGCCTTAACCTCCTCCCCAGGTATAGTAGGAGACACATACACACACACACACACACACACACACACACACACACACACACACACACACACACACACACACACTGGTGCTGAGTAAGCAGCGGGACACTTTAGTTCTGATGGTCTTTGATGATTGACCTCTGATGCCTCTAATGATTCGTCCTCTCTTTCTCCCTCCCTCTCTCCCTCCCTCCCTGCCTGCCTGCCTGCCTCTGGGTCTGCTGCTGTCCTCTCCAGTTCCTCTCTCCCTGTCTCGAACCTTCGTGGTCAGTAGAGCGGAGTCTCTAGCTGGATCTCCAGGTACCAAACTTCATCCTCCTACCTACTGTAGCATCCTCTGTCTGTCTGTCTCTCATGTCTCTTTGTTTCCTCCTCCACCTCCCTCTCTCCCTGTCTCTGGCAACAACACGTCTTCTTGTTTAACTCTACTCATATCATGTTATGTCACTTTAAAATGGCAAAAATAGTTAAGAGACGTCATTTTCCCCTCTGCTGGACCGAATCAAAAAGAGTAGCGCCACTGCAGGAGAAACATGTAAGAGTATGGGTAGCATATGTATCAAGTCTTTGGGACTTCCATGGATCTTGGAAAATTAGGCAGAAAATAGCATAAAAAAGTCTCTCACGAGAATGGAAGTCATTAAAAATCTCTTGTGTGTTATGCGTCAAAGCAAATCTGAAACATATCTGACATCGTCAAAGACGTATCCATACCACAAGCCAATTAAGTCCTTCATTTGAGAAATATGTATACACAGAGGCCAGCTTGGGCTTCTTTTCTGAAACATTATGAAAATATATGTACATTTGCCTGGACATTAAAGAAGGGCGGATTATATACAGTGCATTCCTTTCACATGACTGCTGTAATTCTACCCTGGGGACACTCTTTGAACTTAAAGACCAGAGGACCTAATCTTACTTTAATTGGAAAAGAGCTTACTGTTTGGAAATATTGTGACTTTTTCAAACCCAGTTTGTGCCACGTAGCTTATATGTACGGTATGGACGTATGCAGTACATGTGCGGCTGCTTCCTTCATCTCTCAGTTGCTGCTTTCTCACTCTTGTGAGTTCTCTCTCTCGTTCTCTCTCTCTCTCTCTCTCTCTCTCTCTCTCTACTTTCCCAAACATTTAAATGTTTTAGAGTGCTGTCTCTTTTCACACTTTTCAGTTAATCATGCTATTTACATTTACCATGTCATAAGGTTTCAAGCAGAGCGATCTTTGATGTGCAGTTGCAGTATTGAGAGATAGTATCGCCACCCAGTGGCAAGGATTTATATCATTCATAGAGGAAATGTCTCTTTGAATCATTTAAATTGGTAGTGTAAAGTTATATAAAGCCTCATCTTTGGTCAGGGAGCTTTGTGTAGGTAAATTGTGAATGTGGTGAAGAGCCAAACAAGAGCTGAGAATCAATTTTCTAAGTCATCATAGCTGGATTATCTATAAAGTCTATACTATAGTTCTCCAGTTAAATATTTAGACTATACAAAGGAATTACCCTTGCATCTTGTGTATGTTTATGGCTGTATGTCTCTTTTTACTGCTTCTGTGTGCATCATCCTCTGTCTTTTCCCATCCAAATAACAATATTATCTGTTTCTTCACGCCTAAAGAGAACAAATCCCCCCCACGGCCTTTCGGATTAAATCACTCCGACTCTCTGAATCGATCGGACCGCCTTGACGCAGTCACGCCAACACTGGCTAGCAGCAACAACCAGCTGAACGCCTTCCTGCAGATCTATGTTCCGGACTATTCCGTCAGAGCCACCTCAGATCTACTCTACATCAAGGTTTGTATTGGAACAACTGACCCCATCAGAAGGATAGTGTGGTATTCTTTTGGCAATATAGATTTTAGTTGACAGTGTTTATATCTTCATGTCTAAGTTCTACACATACGTCTGCCTCTGTTTTTCTATTCTGCCTATTCTTTCTATTCTTTTTTCTCTTCTCTTCTTTTCCATCGCTCTTCATGTCTACTGAACACCTCCCTTCCTTCCTGTGGGGTCATAGGTCACGAGGCAGCAGTATCAGAACGCCCTGACCGCCTCACGCATGGACAAGACGCCCCAGTCCACCGACGGTGAGTTCACCAAGATTGAGCTGACCCTCCCCGAGCGGCCGGACGGTGCGGTGGATGATTCGGTCAGCCCGCTCCTGCCCCAGCCCAACAATGCGCACGTGCACGCCAACTCTCACTGCAATGCGCACTCACACACAAACACACATTCACACTCGAACCACACGGGCCAAAACGAGGGTGCCATCTAAGCATCTCCTCAAACAAACAAATACATATTCACTTACACACACACACACACACACACACACACACACACACACACACACACACACACACACACACACGCACACACTCGGGACATACACCCAGAGAGTGGAGGTGGCAGGGGGTGTGAAGACAGAGAGACAAAGAAAGAAGGGCAAGAGAGAGATGCACACAGGCAAGACAGGATTTGACCATCGAGGGTTCAAAAGAAAACGAAAAACAAAAAGAGGAGCAAATCAATGGAGAGACCAGTCCTGGGTTGATGCTGTGCCGTGCCATGCCTCACCTGCACCCTACTCACTCCGAGGGGCAGGAACTGTATCTGATAACCCCCCTCCCCCCCTAGTGGCCAGGAGTAGAGGCCAACCTTGATAGCGCATAACTAATAGTCTCTCCTGGGCTGCATCGGGACAGAAACAGCAGAGTGGTTCAAGGACCTGGTCACCCTTTGCAGACGTGAGCCCAAGCAGGTGAGCCCCTCACCTCCCCAAAAAGACCTCTTCGTATGGGCACCTCAGAGAGGCCCGAGGCCCAGTCAGATGCCACTCACTCCCCTCTGCCGCATCAAGACAAACTCAGGTCACTGTTTATGGTGCTCTGCATGACGGGGAGGGTGAACACCCTGTAGAGAGCTCCATGTGAAGGATCAAGAATGGTGGCCTACTCATAACACACACGCACACACACAAATACATTTGGACACATGTAGAGATATCGTTCAATGGTTGGGAAGACCTTAACATGGACAAAAGTCTTACACACTGCTACTCCTTGGCGGGTAGCTGCACCCATGCACTGGTGAACTTCACACCCCCTTGGACACACACACACACACACACACACACACTCATTCACAGCAATGCTTGAATAGGAAGTCTCCCTGGTACAGGACAGCTCAACCCCCACCCCCACCCCCACCTTCACCCCTTCACAAACAGGGCAGCATTACAGAGAGGACCATCAGTCCTGGTCTACTATGGATCCAAGAGGAGCGTTCTTCCTGAGAGAGGATTTGTTTCATCTAAGCCTTGGATTCTAAGTGTAACTCTTACTTCAGCAGAAGGCCTTTAAGCCCCCCAACCCTCATTCACTTAGTCATTCATTCACTCACTCAGTCATTCATTCAGTCTGATTAGTTGGATTGTTCTACTGGAGAGAAAGAGAGAGAGTGTGAATGTGAGAGAGTGTGTGTGTGTGTGTGTGTGTGTGTGTGTGTGTGTGTGTGTGTTTGTGTGTGTGTGAGACCTCACGGGCGCCATGGAGCAAAAGGAAGCGCGTTTGAACTGCTCGACCAAAGACACTGGACAATGGAGACGGCAAAAACAAATGCATTCACCAGGGGATGGGGGGTGGGGCATGGAGAGTTTCGACTGTGCCAAAAAAGCAACAGACAAACAAAAAATAGTCCTTTGATGGCCACACGCTGTATTTATTTCCCTGCTGAAAGTAACGGTGTGTATTCTCCAAGTGTGCGTGCACACGCACCATTGAATACACGTATTGTACACTTGCAGTACAAAGGCAGTCGGTGTATGTTTACATGCAAGCGCCTTTTCATTTGTATATTTAAGTAGATAGTATTTTTTTTCTTTTTTTACTTTGGTTATATGAAGAAGAAAAAAAAATCTCAAGGTACTGAATTTTTTTACACTGTTCTGATAAGCTGTCTGTTTTAATCACTAGTCTTAAGGACCATCTTTTATTTTAGAGTAGCTACATATATGCCCTTATGTTGACATGATTGTAACAAAGTGGATGTATATTTTTTAACTCATAGTTAGCTATGACAATGGTGTTAAGGCTCAAACATTGAAGTTCTCTCTCACTCTCGCCAGACTGTTAAAGGTATTGTGGAAGCATCACATAGAGATCAAAATGTCACTATTCCTAAAAATCAAACATCACATCAACTGGTTGATCAGACGTGGTATAGATGTGTGTAGAAAGCTGTTTAAGGAGACTTGGACAGTAAGAAATGCTAGTACATAGTGGTAATATATGGACAAAGTGCTGTGCGTTGCACTCTTGGGGGGAGGTGGATTCTTTGGGTTATCTTAAGTGAAGAATGCAGGAAAATATCTATAACTAGAAAGTACCAGGAAGTATTTGAAATACAGCCTCTGAGGACCAGTCAGTCATTTCCCAAGCGGGTTCAGCACTAGCGCTGTCTCTTTTTGAATTCTTGGTGATGATAAAGGGCAGATGATTGCTCAAATTCTGAGCATGCTCTGTGAACCGAGGATGCCAACTGTTTCTCTCGTGTTTACACTCTGTGTAGTTTCCATGGTGCCTGATTTCACTACTCACTCAAACGGTTTTGTGCCCTCAGAGTGAGTCATATGTCTTATGCCTCTTCTTCCCTCCCACCATTATTTTATTTTTTATTTTTTTAAAAAACTCTCAGTATTGAAGGCATTTATATGGTGGTAACAAGTGACAAAAGGAGTACACCATAACCATTGTGGTCTACTCTTAGGGGGGTATTCTCCCAAGTGCTTAAGTCCAAAAAAAGTGCTTAGTGCAGGCTAAAATGCATGGAGCCAAGTGCTTTTTTTGGACTTTGGAGTATTTGGGAGAATACCAGCCTTAGAGAAGCAAACATAACTCTCACTCTCATGTACCAATGTTGTCTGACTAGAAGTAAGACATATGCCTGTCGAGTTCAGATTCACTGTACATGAAAAGTACATTCAGATTCAGTATTCAGAAGTTGATGATTTGAAATCAATTGTCAACCCATTCAATGGACCCTGAGTTTGTACTGATGTGTTGTAATAAGAACAGAGATGGAGGAAATATCAAGAGCCTTTTTTTAAGTGGTCTTATGTAGCAATGTTTCAGTGCAATAGAATTTACTATTATGCAGGGACAATCGTGTCCACGATTAATCTCCATTTTACCCACTTTTTCTTTTGTATTTATGGAAGGACACATGGCGGTTGAAAGAAAAGTAGTCTGCTCTGCATCACAAAATTTTGCCAGAGGTGTCCAAGGCTCACAGACTTAAAAAGGAAAACTAATTATTTACCTGCTAAGCCTCAGGTGAAGAGGATAAGTTAGAAAGATAGCCTGTTAATAATTTGTGGCTAATAATGAGTAATACAGTATATGAATGATGTATCTTCAAGGGTGGTTTTAAAAGATAGGACAATTGGTTGTCACAAAAAAATAACGACGGCGTCCTCTTAGCGACTGTCTAGTTGGAAAGACGCCTCATATCTGGGAACAAACGTGGGATGACGGTGGACTTTTACACATTGCACACTCATTTTCTGAAATTCCTCTGGTTGTAATGAGAGAAAGACAAAGTTACTTGCAACATCTAAGGGTCTGTTTAAAAAAAGAAATGGTGCTCCAACGTTTGATTTGAGTCCATTACTGATTGCTGCTATTTCCATTCTTGAATGTGTAAACATAGACATTTCAAATGTAGAAAGCTTTTAAATGCATACTTATATGTCAACCAGAAGAGAAAATAGTATAACAGATATCTATAGTGTGTGTATATATACATACATATATATGTGTATATGTGTATATATACACAAACTGCTTAATGATGTTGATACAATAAAAAGAACAAGTGAAATTTTGGCACGTTGTTGTCTCTGTAATTTCCAATGACCTATTCCCATGTGTGAAACCAAATCTTGTCATTAAGATATGGGAAGAGATGGGAAAGACTCCAGTTCACCTGACGAGAACCATGTGGCCATGGGAGAGGTCAGGAGAGGCCTTGAGCTAATATTGGCTTCAGTCGTCCCTCTTATGGTTGGTTGATACCTGTGATGTCCAGCAGGGGGCAGAGGTGTCCTCAGCTCCTCTGGCTGTTTGTGTGACTGACATGCACAGAGATCTGTCCCTGTGGCCCGAACTGTGGGGCAAGCATCAACGTCTCATCTCGAAATAAGCACAGTTCAAAAATAAACTGATCATCCACACATGTTGACTCCACAGTAGCAAAGTCACAAACAAGTGAGGATGCAGTACACATGCCATATTAGTACTTACGTACGTGTGTGTGTGCATGCATACACACATGGTGCCAGAAGCTTATGTACGGCATTTGAAAACAGCCATTGTAATACATTTGTTTTGTTTTATGAAGGCCCTTGAGTAGCACTGTAGTTTATATTTATTGTCTTCATGCCAAAAGATGCTGGAAAGAATTTATGGGAGATGAACTGTAACATCTCTATAACGTTTGCATTTCAATAATGTGAGCATCTGTATGATGTGAGTATATGAAATGACATGGTATTGAAGGCTATGTCACCTCATTGCTAATGGTCAGCTGAGTCATGATGCCTTGTGAGCAGTAGAAAAAGAAAATAATAGACCAAAACACAAATGGAGTCGTAACAGAATCACATGAAAGAACTTTGTTGAATTTTATTTTTGTTTGTTTTGGAACATAGATAAGGGAAAAAAATATGGCAACTATTTGGACTTTGAATCACCTGCAAGAACATGCATAACCAACACCTTATGACATTTTCAAACAAATAAACCAAAAAAATAAACATATGAAAAAGAATCCAAGCAGCAGGCAGCTGACATTACAGCAGTATTTGCATTCCCATTCACACTCACACAACTTAATTAACAAGAGTTTTATGCCATAATAAGTTCAACCAGCAGTCAGTTTGCACAACCGTTAAAAATCCCACATGGACGAAAAAGTAAAGAGCAAAGGACAAATGGAGTTAAGGCAGCTCGAACCCTCTCGAAATAATCACTCACATGCCCAGCAATAGTGCTACAGTGCTAGCTTCTTTCTCTCTCTCTCTCTCTCTCTCTCTCTCTCTCACACACACACACACACACACACACAGACGGCAAAAGGTATGTGCTATATTTTGCACTCAATTATTCTATGAAACAGAACCATTCATATCACATGAACTGCAATGGCAAAGCTGACGAGTCAGCTCGTAGTCCAGAGACTGTTCTGGAAAGAGACAGTAATTCCACTGAACAGTGGGCCAAGATCCATTACAGTTCCTTGAAAAGATACGAGATACATGAGACCACTCCTGAACCGAGTTTACCAGTGACACACTCTTCTTTAACGACCTCAAAACCTAAGCATTATACAAAACTGGGATCGCAATTTTGGCAAATAAAACGGCCAATAAGTCCGTTTTGCACTCAAAACAATAAAGGAACGAGAGACAGAGCAGAATTTGGACATTTTGGTCCACTTGCTCTCTTTCCATCTCATTTGTGTGTCAATGCTGCTACGAGTCAAAGTAATCCCTTTTAAAAACCACTGAGTGCCAATGCACGGGGTCCCACACACCCCTCACAATAGAGGAATAATAACCTTTCATAAAAAAAACACAAACAAAACACACACACACTCTCCAACAAATACTGGTCTTTGTATGAAATACACATCAGAACAAAAATCCAGCATTCACAAGTAGAAAAATAATAATTTTAAAACAAGTAATGAGAAAACGACAAATCCATATTTCAAATGGCAAACAATGCGTAGCTCTGCAGTAAATCTAGAACCGTCTATAATTATCAGGGATGCCTGACGGGCCTGGCAACAGGCATGTTCTGTGAAGCCCTGCTGGTATCTGTTGAGCAATACATCATGGCAGCTCCAGCGCAAAGCCCCACAGCTACGACTGGCTGCCCAGTGCTGAACAGAAGCTTAAGCAATCCCCCGTCACAGAAAGAGCCAACATTCCTCGTCTCCTTTGCACAAACATATCCAGCCTACTCTGCCACCTAACCCACAACACACACGTTTCAATCACATCACTGCTTATCAATGGCCTTCGTTTTTGTTGTCACTTTCAGCATGTATGTGAAAGCATAGGCAAAGTCGGAATAGTTTTACTTAATGATCTTATCCAGAAACCCTTTCCTCGTCCTCTCAGCCTTGTGGTTGTGCTTATGATAGTTTCAGCATATACTAACTATTCTGAATAACACTGAGCGGGTCTGGACACTTTGGTTGTATACAGATTTACATGAAAAAAGGATGTTGCGATTATGTCGACCAAACTACAGTACATAGTCTGGTCTGCTCGCATGCAGATTAAGGCTGCAGAACGGATAGTATATTGCATTTCCATATGGCCAGAGCACTCAGAAACCTAAAGCAGATTCAGGACACCCAAGCATGCGAAATTTTGGATGCGTCATTTTGGATCCCATCAACTTTTATCTTGCTTTCCCTTGGAACAACAAACAAATTAATAATGACAAAGAACTTCTCAACATAAACCAATTGATTCAAAACAAAAGACAGAAATGAAAAGCTAAAAAAAGGAGAAAAGAAAAACGTTTCAGGTCCATCTCCATCTTCATCGCGAGCGAAAGCAGGAAGAGGAGTTTGGTCAGTGAAACAGTCCTTGTATGGTTCTCCCAATAACAGAAAAGAATGTTTCCAAAAAAAAAATAATAATAAAAATAAACTATCTGCAATTGACCTAATCCCAAACTGTATATACAAACAGGGAACACAGTAATGATGAGAAATAAAAAAGTAAAACATTTCTCCCAAAAGTAAAGCCAAGGGGACAACACTGATTGCCAAGTACATCCTGCTAGCCTAAAAGGCTACAATTTTCCCTTCCTCTACCCCTTGAGGAAAAGTCCAGCTATGGACCAGTAAGCAAGGCCACATCCCTTTTTACTCTTCTTCCTCCTCCTCTTCCTCCTCTTCATCATCGTCTTCATCGTGGCAGTGCGTGATCTCTTGGGGGGTCTGGGGGAAGAGGTGGGGTGGCTGGATCTCGCTGATGGAGCGTGTGAGTTGATGCCGCTTGCATTCGTGGTCGCGGAAGTCCTGCGCGTGGCGGTTACGTGTAGCCATGGGGGACTCCGTGTCCTTGATGTTCACGTTAGTGTGCTCCACTGTGGATTCGTGTGGCATCTGTGTGTGTGTGTGTGTGTGTGTGTGTGTGTGCGATTGTAAATTAATATTTGATTCATGTGCATTTGTGTCAGGGAGAACAAAAGGGAACACATAAGTGAGAATTCAGGAAGAAAACAGGATACGTAAGAGAAAGGCAGGAAGGAAAAGCCAACATATGTAAAATAATTCCTAGAAATATTCAAGGTGTGGTGGCGATGAATAGAGCAAGAAGTAAGGGCTTGGGTAGGAGACAGTGGAGTGTCACAAACTCACCAGCACGTGGGCAGCTCGAAACAGGTAGCTGAATGGGTAGTAGAGCAGGTTGATGAAGGAGGCGGCGTAGAGGTCGGCGTAGCGCATCACCTGTGAGGCGAACAGGGTCTGTCGAGAGCCGCTGCGGAACAGGCTTCCCATCATTCCATAGCACATGTCCATGTCATGGGTGACTTTCTGTCACAGAGAAGGGAAGATCATCAGTCATCATCATTCACTTTGCATCTTTCTAGAGGTCCTTTGCATAAGATTTTGCAATTGCCTAATTTCTTTTGTTGATATTCAGTTCAACTTAGTTCACACAGAAAATACAAAAACTGTGAATGAATGGGTTCACATATAGTCCACCTTGTGAACACATGCATCAGGTCTTGTTTTACTTGAGTAGTGATGTGTGCTTTACCTTAATTCTCCTCTGGAGGGAGCTGATATCAGGCCTCTCACTACTACTGCTGTCCAAATGTCTGGAAATGGAGAGTGAGAGAGAGGGAGAGAGGGAGGGAGGGAGGGAGGGAGAGATAGTGTGAGTGAGCGAAAAGAGAGAAGCAAGACGGAAAGAACCAAATGTAGGGTAGGGGGCAAAACACTGGCAGGGGACGATCTGGGCAGGGGTGATCCAAGTGGCTATAAATAGCCCGGAATGTGTTTCACGCTGATCTGCCTGACAAATGGCCTTGGAGTGAAGGCAATGGGTGCACAATCCCCAACTGCCTTTCTAATCAAGCCCACAAGCGCCAGAGTCCCAATCATACATAGAGTGTTAAGATAAGGCATGGCTGTGGGTTGTGTGACTAACTGAAGGATAGTCTCCCAGCCTGACTCACTTGTACAGCTCCGCAAGGAATATGTCCAGGCTCTGCAACTCCTCAAACAGGGCTGTAAAATGGAAAGAGAGAGAAGGAGAGAGAAAGAGACAGAAGGGGGGGGGGGGGGTATGGAGACAGAAAGAGGGCGAGAGTGAGTGAGTGATCTGTCCTTGAATGCTGTAACATATCCTTTTCCTGTCTGTTCTATTTTTGTTCCAGGATGCCCTGGCATAACTGCGCTGGAACTATATTGACACCCAGGACTAACACCGTTTTCCAAGGGCCACCCTCCTAGCAACTAGCAACCATTTTGGCCTAATGGTTTTAAAAATTACCCAAAGCACAAGTAATCACTGTGACATCAGACAAGTCGGTTTCCTTACGAGGGAAAATTGTAATTTCTCCCTCACTTTATGATTCGGGTCATCCCATAATAGAATGAAATTAGGATGAAAAGTCTACATGATATTGTCTAGACGGCACTAAATGGCTCTAATAATAGCCATGACTAAACTGTCCAGACTTAATCATCTCGTTCTGTGCGCTCAACAGCTGCTAATGGAACAATGAATTCATGTGATCATTAACAAAAGCAGTAACAACAGCAGGCTTCAGGCTGAAATAGTCTTTGCCCAAACACTGTAAAATCACCTGGGATTACATAAATTACAGCATATATGGGGGGACTAGTCTGCTCCTTATTATTATTCTATGGACAATCTTATGGATTATATGGATATAAATAAACTAGTGCTGGCAAAATTAACTGATTAATCATGTGATTAATCCAAAAAATTTAACTCAGATTAAAAAAATTAACTCAGATTAATCCTGATGTATGGTTCCACTTTCATGGGATGTAGGCTATTATGTTCAATTTCAGATAGAAAATGGTTCGACTATCAAGTCAAACCATACAAAGATTAGGGCCTACTAGCTCCTGACTCTCCAACAACATGTTTGGGGAATCATTGGGGGTAGGGGACAGGTGTGAATTGCCCCAATTGAGACAAACAAAGCCAACTATTTAGTATCAGGACATTTACAGGTCAAAATAAGGATCCAACATACCCGAGCATCCAAATTCTTACTGGAGGAAATGAGTTGCGATTAAAAGTGATTAATCACGATTAATCATTGCAAAATTTTGTGATTAATCAGATCAATTTTTTTAATCGTTTGACAGCACTAAAATAAACAGAACATACATGTTTTCAACAGGCTGGCAAAAAGCACTGAATATTAACAACGGCTGTGCGTGTGTGTGTGTGTGTGTGTGTGTCTGACCGCTCTTGTCTGTCCACACATGGAGCTCCTGGGCCAGCTCTGGGATCACCAGGAAGGTCCTCCAGCCCTGGCGCTTCTTGGACTTGAGGATGTCGCCAAAGATGTGATCACCGATGTACAGGATGTCCTTTCCTTTGGCGCCCAGCAGGTCACACACAATGTCAGAGGAGCCTGGGGAGAAACAGCATGGCGGTGTTGTGATTAACGAGGAAGGATCTGACTAACAAGGACAAACACACAGTAGGAGCTCTAGGGAGATAGAACCAACAGTAGGTCTTGACAAACAAAGCTGACAAAGATGTTGTAAACTGTATTCAATGAGTTAAATGAGACCTACACTTTATTAGAGTGGTAAGTGCAAGATTCCTAATGTGCTCACCTCCAGAGTACACAATGCCATGCTGGAGAGGTCCAGTGTAAGTGCCAATCTTCAGACGGCCAGTGGTCTGCAAGAACAAACAGTCAAAGAAGTCAGCTGACTGCCTCCTGCTTCGGAACAGTAGATATGTTATCATTGGTACAACTTGAGCTCCCTGCCTTATTGTAAATTATGATTTGCCATCACTTTAATTGCATTGATTAGGTCGTTGTGTGGGGGTACATCTTAGATTTGTGGTGTTTGTGATACTCCTGCCAGCTCAAGTTTCTCTGGGCTTTAAGTCAGGAATCCCTTGATAATGCAGGCCAAACCAGATTAGCAATGGCATTCACTGAATGGGTTAAGTGCCGCCATTGATCTAGGAGAAGGCTTGGCTGGTTGTCAGAGATGCTGCTATTAGATTTGCCTCATCAGAGAGTACATGGATTATAAAGAGGAAAAAAACTTTCCAATCACTTTTAGTATACTTTTGTTCTTTACAGGCCACATGTAATCCTTATTCCATTCAAAGTATGACAATTTGAATGCTAACATCGTAGTGTTGCACTTTAAGGTCTCTGGAGTGTAGTATACTAAAATAGAGCTAGACTGACAAAGAGAGGTTTTGGGCCAACAGTGCAGAGTCAGAAAAGCCACAGGGCTCCGTGGGAGGGGAGGGGCTCTAGAAGTTTCTTTGAATGCCATCTTAAAGCTGTATGCGCTATTTATGCCACTGACAATAACATTTGTTTGCCTTAACCTTGACAATCAACTTAAAAGTAAACACTCTTCAGTACGGTAAAAACTGTTTGCCATCATGACTCATTACCAGCTCCTAATTCAACTTGTTTGCCCTTTGAGAGATTGTTCCTGCTTGCTTATAGTCAATACCCCACACACACACACACACACACACACACACACACACACACACACACACACACACACACACACACACACACACACACACACACACACAGCATAATCAACCAAACCGGAGTTTGACCCTCCGCTGCTTCTCTGACATTTCAGTTTCTGGATCATGTTTTGGCGGAGGGTCTCACCGTGTCCACCTGTCGCAGCACCGTACCCTCGCCAAAGAACAGGGGCTTGCGGGCGTCCACCAGGATCAGGTCGAAGTAAGACTGCCACGGCCGATGAGGACTTCCAGACTACAGAGGCACAAGAGGAGATCAGATGTTTTGAAGGATGAATAACAGCTCAGAAAAAGATAAAGTGTGGCACCACCACAATGACAGACGGTACCAGTAGTACCACATCATTTCAATGGATTTTTTTCTCTAGTACTTATTTATTACTGTTGGGTGACAAGAGCTGGGAGGCAGACATTTAGATCATGGGGATGATCTGGAGGCAGCTAGAGGAATAACCACATACAGAGATGCCTTGAGAGTGCTTGCTGACGGTCTATGCCCGAGAAGGGGTGATTGGTGTAAGTAAGCATCTAATTACTGTTGGCTAACTGGCTTCTTCATGTGCAAAGGCTACAGATGTGTGGATCCATGGGTGACATCCAATCCACCCCCCCCCACTCCCCCCTCCATTTACTTCCCACTACTGGCTAAATCTACAGCAACCCCCTCCCTTTTACAAAGAAAGGTTCCAGGTCATGCTCAAAATAATCCTCCCTCTGTGACTTACATGAAAAAATCTATATACAGTCCAGTCCACACTAAAAACAGAGCAACAGATGTTCTCTGCATTTACAGAAACGGTGGCTGAGCCCGTGTCCCAGACATAACCTTAATAGTTTCTCATAACTCATGCTATGTATCTGACTCAAGGACGACAGAGTACAAAAATAAATACCACACTCACTTTTGGGCCATGAGGTAAGTCAAACAGGTACGTCATAATTTTCTAAAGAGAGGGAAAATATAAGGCATCATTATGAACTGAAAGACTTTGCTTAAGACACTTCACTACAGGTGGTCAAGCACTTCCCATTACACATCTAAATAAATAATGCACAGAAATAGAGCATGAAGCAGCAACTTACATCAGTGTATTTGTAGTCACTGTTTGTGACCAGGAACACCTTTGAAACTTCATTCATTCGGCTCAGTAGGAGAGGCAACTTGGACTGGTTTAGGAGAAACACCACAGAGATTGTGAATGCCCTAGTCACAACCATCACTCATTTTAGAGAGAGAAAGCAGCCATCGTTCATTTTAGAGAGAGAAAACAGGCCGCATTGGAAGGTAAAGACATGTTTACTGAGGTACTCACATCTTTCACAACATATTTCTCAAGGTTCTCCACCGTCTTCTCCTTCAGTGAGCCCTAAGAGTGGAAGAAATTCACATTTAGTACAAATAGGAGAGAAATTACAAAAGCTTATTAGATACCATACATTATCTGATATAAAATAAATGTGCCCTAACAAATGCCCTGTGTTCCGTCAATTGGACAACCCACTTTATGACAAAGCACTGACAAGGGTCAGTGGGTTCACAGACAGGGAGCCCATACACAGAGACACTGCCTTCAAAATGTGTCAGTAACTGAAGTTGGATTCTAGACAAAACATTGTATTGTGTCATGCCAGACATCATATGGTGTGGGGATGAAAATCAGGTGGATGAGAGAACTGCCTGTGCCATACCTTGAAATGGACCCAGTCTACCGCGTCTCTGACATCCTGGAACATGCTCTTGTAGGACATGAAAAGGTCCCCATCTTTAAAGCCGGTTTCACAACTTTAAAATAACAAGGGTACATATCATTATTCAGAGTACTGTTCATATGGATGAAGTATCCTCCTAACTCTCTTTCAAAGTACTGACATTATAGGTGACCTTTGTTCTCTTGTAATAATGCTCAATGAAGACTCACCTTGTATATCTTGAGCAGTTTGTGAAGAAATCAACCAAACAGGCAAATAGGTATGTTTCTAGGGAAAACACAGCATAATCATGACAAAATAAGAAAACAACAACAACAACAACAACAACAACTACAACACTCGTTTTGAAAGCACATGAAGCACTGATTTCCATCTAGAAATAAGCCGGGCAGACAGGTTTTGACTCTTACCTGGCAGATTGAAGAGTGTGTTCAAAATGTAGAAGCGGTCAGTGTCTCCTCGCTGGATGAATTTGTTTGGATACTGTTCTCTGGTCTCAGGCCTGACACACACGCACACACACACCATAAATTGTGAAGCCTATTCCATCTTAAATGTCTTTCAAGTAATCTGTAACTATTCAGAGGGGTTATAGCTGCAACTAGATGATATACAAGTTGGTAATAGTTGACCATCGCATAAATATGGATAAATATTCTCACTTCTGAAAGATGCAACACTCACCCACGCTGAAAGTTGAATCCATGAGCACACACCAAAATGTTGCCATAAGCATCAACCTTCAAAAGGTTTCCATATGTGGTGTCAAACACAAGACCCCTGGAAAAAAGTCAGTATAAGTTAGTCAGTATACGGTATCTACAAAGTAAAGAGCTCCATAGTAATATTAAGTAAGGAAAAGTCTTATTTGTGAAAAGCTATAAAAGACCATGAGTAAAAGCTATTACAATATATACTTCAATTGACAACACAGTATGTATTTTAGGATTTTGACAGGCCGAATTTGGGCTGTTGACAAAGAACAGAGACCATCTGAACACCAAGAGAAATGTAAACATATTCTACCTAGTAGGGAATGCTGGATCATAGACAAAGTTGAGCAACTCCTGTGGGTAACCGATAGAGACCAGCCTCTCCACAGTCAAATCGAAGCCCAGGGACTCGTACTCTGGGGACTTGTACACTAGAGGAAAAGCAACACAAAGGATTTCTTTCTCACCTGCGGCAGTAGATATCAGATAGTAGCAGTAGATAGTAGATACAGAGTACAGGAAGTAAAGAGAACAAATGCCTTATCCTGACATCAGATACAATACAATACAATACAATACAATACAATACAATACAATACAATACAATACATCAGACTACATCTGAATAGATAGATTAAAAAAATTATCAGAACTGTTGGCATTCCATTGTGCAATATGGGATAAATATTTGGGATCTTGGGGGGGGGGGGTTTGGAAATTGGGGAAAAACACAGGTACAAATCACTTAGATTGTGCAATCTGCTGATCTCTTGCAAAACAAGGTCAAATGATGTAACTTCTGGAAATTCCACAACTAGACCCTTTTAAGTCTGGCTGACTGGTCTGAGGGCTCCACTGACTGGCATCATGAGGCCCCTGCTTCTTCCTGTTGTTCTTGCACTGCTTGCAGTGACGGCCCGTGCCGACTACTTCCTTCCTCTGGACTGCTCAGCCATCCATGAGCGCAACTCCAGCAGCCTCAGTGGCGTCTACGCCATCTACCCGTCAGGTCCCATATCTCCACTGCGCGTCTACTGCGACATGGAAAGCGATGGCGGGGGCTGGACGGTGTTCCAACGCCGGCTCGACGGATCGGTCAACTTCTTCCGGCCCTGGGACGCCTACAAGACCGGGTTCGGTAGTGTCGAAAGCGAGTTCTGGCTGGGTCTGGAAAACATACTGCTGCTGACACGGCGGACGCGGAATGAGCTGCGTGTCGACATGGAAGACTGGGATGGGAACGGGGTACACGCCCACTACGCCTCTTTCTCCTTAGAGCCTGAAGCCAATGGCTACACTATGACACTGGGGCCCTATGTGGATGGGAAGGCAGGGGATGCCCTGAAGGCGCATAATGGCATGAAGTTCTCCACCTACGACAAAGACCAGGACATCGATGACCGCATTAACTGTGCAAGCCACCACATGGGAGCGTTCTGGTACAGCAACTGCCACGTAGCTAACCCTAATGGTGTATATATGCAAAAATCAAATTCACCACATGGGGCAATATTTAACAGTTGGCATTCCTGGAAAGGCCATGGGTACTCTTTGAAAAACATCGCCATGAAAATGAGACCCGTCTCTCACTGTTCTCATACAACGGATTCTCATACAACGGAACAGCTGGCCTAATACCATAATACCGCACATTAAAAAAAAGGTGCAGTCATGATTTGTGAATTTTTTCTTTTTAATTCATGAGAATAAACAGGTTGTATAAACATGCTAATCAGTCAATTGTATTATGTGCCAAATATGACAGCCTCCTACTCGTCTCCAAATTTCTCCTAAATCTGTTTCCAGTAAAGTCTCTCGCCCTACATTTCCAAATCTTGCACACCGCCCACAACATGGTAGAAAAATTTGAGAGTTTAAAATAAATCATGACGCCATGACCTGCATACTGTAACAGCTATAAACCATCTGTGTCACCTAACCTACAAGCAAGTTTTCCTCTAGGGTGTTGGTTCTGTGTTTGACAGTATGAAATTTCAGACCCTTCTGGTAAACATTAGCACTTGTTTATGGATCTAGGCCCGATAAACAAACAGACACAAGTGCAGACTCTGCTTATGTTACACCATCAGCCTTTTGATAGAACTAATACCAAAAAATAGTCCTTACCAAAAGAAAGTGTGTGTGTGTGTGTGTGTTGGGGGTGTTGCTAGATGCAAAAGGTAAGATGTTCTGGGGAATGCTGTACCCCCGCAGTCGAGTGTCCTACATAGACTTGACACACTTTCTGGGAGAGCAGGGGACTATTTACAGATACATTACTCCTTACGAGGAAGGCATTCCTCTGTGAAACTGACTCACACTGTGAGCCCAAACTGTGTCCCTACGCTCACATTTCATTCAGTAACTCATTCTGCAAATGAATGAACATTTGGATCTAAAAACATGACAAAAGCTGAAAAATAAAGCTAGAGTAGAGAAAGCTGTATCCACACTTTGGCTGTAGACAAAAAGTTACTTTTAGTTTCCTGCGACTGCCAACTATACTCAATGATATTTTAGCTTACCTGCTAAAGTGTAATCCATATCAAAGCCAAAGCATTTGATCTTCTCCATCGCCAAACTTCTGTTTACAAAAACCCTGAGGATGTAAAGAATTATGGTGATCAGACATCTCATTGTAACCTTGTCAGTGAATGTACACAGGTAGGATATAGGCCAATCTGTTTCATTCTGATATTTCATGAATTTATTTCAATTAACAACTTGTCCACATCTATTAGCACAATTTAGTACCCTGGATATTGAGTTTGTCAATATCTCCTTACACTATTGACTTTGCCATCTTCCTTGCCACAACTCTGGAATGACCAGACTTAATTTGGCTCAATGACCCCTCTAATATAGAGTTGCACTGCATTAGTGTTTCTTCAAACATAATTTCCTGGATATGAAAGACATCCTGGTATAATGAAAACTTGATCTCTCCATCCAATGCAGAAAGACAAAGTCCAGTTACTGAAATGTTTGTACCGATATTCAGTTAAGAACATTGCTTTTTCCATTGTTGAGCCTACAAAGCATTTTCTTGTCTGTTACGTTATAATCTTATCTGTTACATAGTTTAGTTTCTAGAGTATCACTATATTCATCCACCAGTTTTATCCACCAGTTATACCCCCCCCCCCAAAAAAAAAGTCCCCAAAATCTTGATTTGACGGCAAATCAAGGCAATTAGAAAGGATTTGTCTGAAATCATAGAAGGATGAACAAACACCTTGAATTCACAATCAATTCAATGAATGAAATCCTGAAAAAATAAGTATGTTGTTAACCATCAGAGGTCAGTGTGAATGAGACACAACCATAAAGTCAAACCACCTACTGCCCAATTGCTATTCACAGCAGTAGCACAAAAAACAACCACAACCACAACAATGACTGCATGCGAGGCCTTCTCTATTGTATTGAACATCAAATTCTACTGAACACATCTGAAATTCAAACTTCAACAGTCTTCCAATGCCATTCAATCACAGGCCTGTCCTTATCTGCCTTATAAATCAGATAGTAATTAGGCTACTGTACTTGATAAACTGAATTAACACTACAGCTATTATAAACAACTGCCATTTGTATTTAATCTTAGCACTGATATAACATTTTTATAACAATGGTTTTAACAAAGTTCAGAGCTTAGCTTATTACATAAAACTCATGGAACAAATGGCTGACAGAGTGATGGTGGTTAGCCATCTCAGATCAAAGGCACACTACCGTAGCTACACTATACCAAAAATGACTGTTCAACAATCATTTCCCACAGAGCTGCAGGGCCAACTGGAAGAAAAGCACCCCAAATTAACCGCGCAATTATTGAAAAGTCTACATAGAGTCGTAATGAACTGCACACGTTATCTTTTCAGTATCATTTACTAAATTTTAAATAAAAACAATACCCGACTCAAAGAAACAAATTCACAAAAAACAAAAGAACTTGCATATTGCCGATTACACACAAACTTTAGCCTGTGAGGAAACTACAACTTTGGGTAAAATGTGACCTTGTCCAACGTGAAGTTGATATTCAGATGTGATTCCATTTCATTGACTCTACAGATCGGGGGCAGGGCTGTTACATTGAAGGAGTGATGCGTTAGGGGTCAAAACAATGGAGAAAGAGATGCGGTCAGAGGAAGAGGATGAAGGAGAGGAGCACTACCCATGATTTAAGCCACTTCCATCAGTCCTACAGGGAAAGCTTAAAAAGCACTTACACACATTCACACCATACAGCATTAAGTGTAGATGTTTGTTTTTTTAAATGGATGTTGTTTATTCATTCACGAAAGAAATAGCACCATGATGTATCAAATGAATAATATTTCCCATAATTCCAACAACAAAAAAGAAAATTAAAAAACAAACATTCAAGTCACGCTTTCATTTTAACAACAAAACTTCATCATACCTCATTGCTGGGTGACACTGGGCCAGTTCCCGTGGACAGCTTTGTGATAAAGGAATACATGTGCTAAACATTACCATAGTTCACACTTATGGGTTTGTGTGCCACTCACAGGGCACACAGTATGACACGGCAGAGGAGTGTTACAACTAATACATGTCCACTTTCTCTCTGTGTCACACACACACACACACACACACACACACACACACACACACACACACACACACACACACACACACACCTTGCTACAAAAGCCAAATAAATGTGCATGATTTCAAGTTCCTCAGTATTTTTTATTTTTATTTTTCTCTAATATTGTTTAGAAATCTCTTTAATTGCTTCACAAAGCAAATACACTTTTGCAATCTCTGATATCCCATATAGTGCACCAATAAAATTAGTTGGTTCTCCGATTTTTTCAGGAAAAATATGTATGGAGTGAGCGAGCCAAAAAAAAAAAAAAAAAAATGCTCTGTAGGTAAATTAGCGGTGGAAGTTTTAAATAGAGGGCTTTAAATAGAGATGACAATACATTATTGTTACACATTTCATAGGGTTCAATAGCTTAATAGAATTCATAACCATTAAGTATAATTAAAAAGTTGAAACAGTCTTCCATTTTTTCCACTAGCATGATTCTTCATGTCTCTCACTGAAGTGAAAGGGGTTATTTGATTGTTTTGTTTTTTTTTTCACGTCACGTGAATGCAATATACAGTCTTCAGTATAATAGCCATCAGCCACAGTGTTTTTTATGTTGGTGGGAGTTTGGATTCAATTTTATTTTTATTTCATCTTGCATTTTTCTCAAGAGGGGATTCCGAGAACCAACTAATTTTATTGGTGTGGCCAGTTCACTCAAAAAATGCTGTGTTCATGACAAGGTTTGTGAAAGACAATTAAAAACATTTCAATACAGTAATAATAAATGTTATTTTGACACTATGTGCACCGAGTTTTGAAAAATATAAATAAATAAATTTTAAAAAATGAGCCCCCACTACACAGCAAATTTGATGTGAATGAAACAATAAAAATAATCAAATAACAGGATTTTCAGAACTTTTTCTTCAAGTACAAAAATATTTTTTTCAGCTGTTTAGACCATATACAGTAGGTAATGAGCAGAAATGTTAAATTATATTCAATTTAATAAAAATGAAAAGAAAAGGTAAGGAAAGTGAGAGTCCAACATGTACTGTGACTCAAGTACTGTATATGAGATCAGGTGAGTGATGAAACTGAAAATGTGTCCAGTTTATTCTGTGACACTGTGCAGTTAAGGTAATCAACATCTTGAGTCAGATTTAGTTAAGCAACTTATCTAGAAAAATAGTCTCTTCAAACAAAATGGTACTACCTGTAGTTTGCTTCACAAAGTATTTTTTGTTCACCAATTAGGAGAGGGATTACTGAATAAACAGTATCTCTGAATTACTGGGGGGATTACAGAATGAGCTCGTAGCAATTTCAGTTCATGAAGACAAATAGATCAATAACAAAACATAAAAAAAAAGATTTGAAAGAAAAAAAAAGCTAACCCCATATACCCACAATTATTGAGTCATTTCCTGTAAAGTTTAGAAAATCCTCTCAGCACGCACATCCTCGTCCTCTGACATTCTGAATGTGGCCATGACAGTAATGATTTCTTCTTTTAAAAACAACAACAACAACAAAAAACTACTACCAGAATACATTGGTCAACTCAAATACAGTAAATGTTCGGCTTACAAAAACTAGCAACCAAATGTAAAACCACAAACCAGGAAATTATCTTCCACTTGCACAGCATGTACTAACCAAGCCTGACAAGCCAAACTATAACATCAAACTGTATAGTCTGGCTATGACTGACAGACCAGGCTCAACCCAAGGGGCATAATCAGCAGTTGTCTTTTCTTGCACCTCTAGGCTGCATCCAGGCAGCTCTTCAGAAGGATACAGCAACGTGATTTGGTAATGAGGCCCTGTGGTTCATTTCTGGATGTGCCTAAATTGCTAGGGCACATCGAGATTTCTAGGCTAGTTAGTACTAACCACCACTGACAACAATTTTGATAATACTCCACTCCTTTCTAAAATTACAATCTATCGATCAACATATTTTTGTTCAGTGGTTGGCAGTATAAATGTATTGAGTTTACCACTGTAAAAGTATCTGCCTACTTTTATTCCACACTATTCATTGCCTGGTTCTCACACATACTGATCTATTGCATATCAGTCTGGTCATGTCATCTCCAACTTCCCCACTTAGCTCAAAATACCTCTGTGGGCATTGGGCATGCCTACAACCAAACAGACTAATGATTGCAGAGAAAAGAGAGGGATGCATCACAATTTGCAACAAGACATGCGTTAAGCCCAACTCCATGGTGAGGTGAAAGTCCGTCTTTGATTGGAACCAAATCTTAAGTGAACTAGAAGAAGTGGCATGATATGCATAACAAAATTAGTATATGTGAGAACTAGGCTACACTGGTCCACAATGTTTAGACAGAAGCTGGAAATGACTTTTCTTTAGTACCACAGGCAGTGAGAAGAAGTTAAATGCTCTGTGTTAACTACAGCTAGATGCATTGGTACCTGTGATGAGCTTCTCTCCTGTATTTCTTCATGGACATTCCATCCATGTTGGCTGGTACATCTGCATAGTTCTGGAGTCTGTCACTCCATGAGGTCGTCATCTTGAATCGGTTTTAGTTAAACAAAATCTGTAGAACTAGTGGAGACACAGGGGAAAAAGGCATTGAACAATTAACCCGTAGGTTTTCTTTTTTAACCATTATGTCAGCTTCACCACAAGTGTGTTTACAAACTACACGTGAAGCATTAAGCTTTTGAACCAAATAAATTAAACCTGCTCAGTGGCATGAGTACTATGGAAACTTTTTTTCACCGTTGACTCTTATTAGAATGATACTTCTTAAACTTGTGTTAAACTAAGGCTAAGTTCTACAAATTCAGAGAATATCATAACGTTAACACAAAAGGAACCCTGTCTGGGAAAAGCTGCACCATCACACCTACACAAAACCACATAGTCGGTTTGGTTGTTTTACGTTTACCTACCCACATGCACACATGCAAATGGGAAACGCCTACAAACACTTGCAACATGCACTGTGTGTGTGTGTGTGTGTGTGTGTGTGTGTGTGTGTGTGTGTGTGTGTGTGTGTGTGTGTGTGTGTGTGTGTGTTTTCTTCAGGTTTCTGTGCACTTTTTACGAGTTCACTCCAGATTTCGTAATATTTTCCATGATTTTCTGAGCGTCCCACCAATTCATGTTAACGTTACTTCCTCAACCCTAAACTTGAGTGAAAGAACTAGGCCAGTTTCAGCATAGGTTTGTTAACGTTTGCTGCAGCTCTCTAATGGGAAATGGGTTGAAATAAAAGTAACCAATTTCCATTTCTGGAAGGGAGATAACCCACAAAACAATTTAGCCAAATATTAACGCGCCAGTCAAACAACTACAAAATTAGCCAATAGCTAACGTTGAGGTAGAAACGGTTCAAGCACTATCTGGATAAATCATGGAGGTAACGTTAAACAGACAGTCATTAGGATAATACCACAAGTTCAGTAACGTTAATTATCTGACAGATGCGTTGTAAATGAAAGCAGTGATAGCTCAGAGTTTTACGTTGATTTACCCATGTCAATCTGGCAGCTGTTGTCAACACCGCACAAGGATGAAATTACAATTTACGGTCTTCATACATCTGCTTGACTATCATCCCTGAAGACGCATGCATGCGGAATAACTACCTTAAACGGTTTATGTGTAAGCCTACTTGTATAAAGTTATAACTATATTCAGGAAAGCTAATGTTTGTTGCTAGGTTAGCGTGGTAGGGCAGTTCCGTGTCGTGCAATGTTAAGCTGTAGCCTAATCGTAAATATCTGTGTAGCAACTTAAATCTCTGTGCTACCTCTACAAAATTATAATGTGAATACTACATATATGCAATAATATCGCTTTTTATTCTGATTGCTGTCTATTACTGACACATTTCTAATGTAAAACATCTTTTTCGTTCAAGGATACCCGTGCCACACTTGCTACTCACCTCCGAGGAAGCAACAACTGCACCAAACGAAATCAATTGCGCCAACACGCATGCGCTCTGCTGTGGCGAGTGTGGAGGAATGCTAGAGACTACAAGCGTTGGCCATAACGTGAGAGGCGCTGCTACATAATCAAAATACAAGCAGCAACTTCCCATTTAATTATTATTTTTTGTATGGGCTTATGTGTATGATAACTGGATTATACCATTAAACACAGACACTTTAGGCCATTTCCCGCAAAAGCAGTTGTCTGTTTCTTGAAGTTAGGCTTCATTATAGCCTATAATAGCCTACTTTAGGCCAATACATTTTCATAATCTAAAACATACACATACGTACGTAAGTACAGTAAATAGGCCTACACCAAACCGAACAGGTTGCCCTACTTCTTCATTGAACACTGAATGAAAGCAGACACCGACTTTGATGGAAGTGATGGCTCATTGTTGTTTTAGCAAATAGCTCCATCTTCTGGTCATTGATGGTAGCAAACATATCCTAGGCCACATCGTTTTTTTTTTTTTTTTTTTTTTTTAATTCTTAATAGGTCTATCATATAGGCTAGATCTGTCTTTAAATCAAAAAGACTTAGGTTGTCAAGGGAATAAACTGCTTTTCAAAATGTAGTCCTAGTAGGCAGGCTATAGCCTAAAAAGAAATAGGCCTAGACCTTTGGGGCAGAGCCACAACTAAAAACAAACCGG
The DNA here is from genome assembly GCA_027497455.2 of Sardinella longiceps. Taxonomy (NCBI): domain Eukaryota; kingdom Metazoa; phylum Chordata; class Actinopteri; order Clupeiformes; family Clupeidae; genus Sardinella; species Sardinella longiceps. The sequence goes on along the minus strand of JAODXP020000006.1, from coordinate 12,165,993 downwards.
ACTAAAATTTTGCAGACATGCATTGATGTCTACACATCTGATAGGCTACATTTCTTTTTCTAATCAATTCATCACTCCTCACATTTAGACTCACTTTTTTGAAGTGAGACAGGCCTATCTACTAAATGGATGGTTCCATTTGGGTTAGGCTATAGCCTAAATTACATTTCTTACTTATTCCCTATAGGCTACTTAAAGACCGCACTATCAGATAACTTCATATTTTCTCTTGAAAATAAACACAGTATACACAATGAAACTAACGTCGTATTTTCATAATGATGTTATTTTTCAGAAACGTTGCTAATGGGATTAGGCTATTGTTTGGGACAGTCCAACTAATCCAACTCGGACGAGCCTATATAAACGCCGACAGAGCTGAAATTCGTGTTCCCGATCCTGTAGCTAAAATGAATTATAACTCCGATCACTATGTTTCTTCATCATACAGGAAAATCTTCGGGGATGTGCCACGCTTTTCAGGTTCTACTTCAAGAAGCTCCATGTCCTCCAGTGGCTTTAGGTCGCAGCCTGTCTCCCGTGCGTCCTCACTGGGTTACAGAAAGTCGGGGCGCTCGTCTTCTTATTCTCCCGTCCCCAGCGACAGTGTCGACCTAACTCAAACCTCAGTGATCACAAATGAGCTTAAAATCATACGAACAAATGAAAAAGAGCAACTACAGGGTCTTAACGACCGATTCGCAATGTTCATCGATAAAGTGCGCACTTTGGAGCATCAGAACAGGGCACTGGAGACGGAGTTGGTCGCTCTGCGCCAGCGGCATAGTGAGCCATCGCGCCTGGCTGATCTGTATCACCAAGAAATTCGGGATCTGCGTAGCCAGATAGATGACCTCAACACCGAGAAATCTCAGATTCTCATAGAACGGGACCATGTAGAGGATGACATGCATAAGCTTCGAGCCAAATATGAGGATGAGATGAGATCAAGAGAGGAGGCTGAACAGGCACTTAGATCTTACAAGAAAGACGTGGACGATGCAACTCTTGTTCGCTTGGACCTGGAAAGGAAAGTCGAGTCCCTTCTGGATGAGATCAATTTTCTCAGGAAAGTTCACGATGAGGAGGTGACAGAGCTAACGAGTATGATGCACGCTGCCCAGGTGTCTGTTGAGGTCGAGGTATCCAAACCCGATCTGACTGCTGCACTAAAGGAAATACGAGGCCAGTACGAGAATCTGGCGTCAAAGAATCTCCAGTCTGCAGAAGAATGGTACAAAACAAAGTTTGCTAATCTAAATGAGCAGGCCACAAGAACCAGTGAGGCTATGCGTGCAAGTAGAGAGGAAATCAGTGATTACAGAAGACAACTCCAGTCAAAAACAATAGAAATCGAAACACTGAGAGGAACCAATGAATCCCTGGAACGCCAGATTCGCGACATGGATGATTCACACAATATGGACATAGCAGGATATCAGGTGGGGAAAGTATGAATATGCTTCGTTAAATACAGCCACTTATTGTGAAAAATTCTTTCTTTGAAAAAATAGAAAACATGTCATACGTAATGCATCCATGTTTAAAATCGTACAAAAAGTGTTTTAGAAATCGTAGAGAAGATACAAATTGTTCACTGTCCATGGTGCTGAACTCGAGCCTGGGTGGCTTATTCCACCCACGCGACTGCTTGCTGAAAGAGGATTGCTCAAAGACAATTAACAAGGTCGTGGTCTTGCTACTGTGACACTGCACTTGCATGGAAGTTATTACTCCCAAAGTATTGCCATGTCTGATTATGGTCAGGCCCAATGTCCTGCAGATAATAAGATTGAACACCTCGAGTCGTAAAGTGTGATAACTTGTTTAGTCTGACGATCGTACTATTGCTTTTAATCTGATTAACCTACTTTCCTCAGAGGGATGCATAAGATTGTGTCTGTTGTAAATTCTGTCATGGTGGTCGTGTCACCTTGTGTGAACAAGTGTCTGATTCAAACGCCTGGTCGTTTTCAACAGGAAACCATTGGGCATCTTGAAAATGAGCTAAGAAGTACAAAGGGCGAGATGACGCGTCACCTTAGGGAATATCAGGACTTGCTGAATGTTAAAATGGCTTTGGACATTGAAATCGCAGCATACAGGTATCTCAAAGCTTTCCTAATTACCAAACTATACTGACTTTAACAGCATTTTCACTCTAGCGTGGGAAATATTGTAACAATGCTGACTTGTACCACCTGTTTTGAAATGAGTTCCATTGATCTATCCAAATGGAAGACTATTTAGCTTTCAACACATGGGCAAAGAGAAAGTTAGTTCATATATTAAAGAAACTGTTTCATCAATAACAGATAATCATACTGAATATTGCATGTCATGAAAATTGCTTTGGGAAAGGTCAAGAATAGTTTGGAATGTGTCTGGTGGTAAGCATCCTGAATAGTGTTGATGTATGTCTCTAAAATGTCTTGTACTTGTTCCTTTCCATTAAATCAAAGGAAACTTTTGGAAGGTGAAGAGACACGCTTTGGCACAGGCATGTACTCCACACCCAACCACGGGCTCAGCCTAAACTATGGATACCAGGTCCGCACTGGCTCCACAAAAAACCCTAAAAAAGAAAAGGAAGAGGAAAGTCAGGGCAAGTCCAAAATGGCTGTGCAGCGGGAGATGTTTGAGGAAATCATCGAGGAGACCATTGTGACCAAAAAGGTGGAAAAGAGTGACGTTGATGAAAATTCTAATTAGACCAGTGGTGTCCTTACTCAGTGCAGCATTCTCCTATGTATTTTACCATTCATGTGCATAAGGACATAACTTCAAGGTCACACTGTATACTGCTTTGAATCACAACATTAAGTATAATGCAATACTCAATGCCAGTAGCTGTGGTCAATTATGTTTACAATAAGTGATTTCATCACTGTGAATGACATTTCATTGCAGAGGACAGAGAGCCTTCTTGAGTTCAGTCAGTGTGTTTGTCATGTGTGTGTCTTAGATGTATAATTATATAACATAATACAAAATTAAAGTTTGTTTTACTTGGAGTTAGACCTTTATAGATTCTTCAGTCCAACAGATTTTTTTCTGTCCTGCCATGACTGCTAATAAATAAAACATTTCTTAAGATCCATGGTAGTGGACATGGGCAAGATATATCCTACCTTTAAAGTGCATCTTCATTTTTTTTAAAACTTCAGTCTATACCATCCTTGTAGTTATCAATCATCGAACTCTGGACTCTAAAGAACTACATGGCATGCTGCACACATGCCATGTCATGCCACCTTTTTTTAACCTTATTTCTCCAGCAGACTATTGTAAAGATTTGATTCATTTCTGCTTCCCTATAGACAACTGACCAGTATCATATCCAGACACAGGCTCTTGGATCTGACACTCACTTGCATCTTTGACTCAAACAACATTAACATTTGTCTAAACCAACATTTGGTGTTGCAGAAAAGCTTAATTTTGAATCATTTGCACCCATTGTAGAAACTGTTAAGTGAAAGTACAAATAATTGTAATTGTCGTGTGCCAAATCATTATAGGCTACAAGACAAATTTTCACAGCACAATCTCAATGGGTAAGACCGATATGTAGAAGTCATCAGAGTCGGTAATACCGACAAACAGCAGCCGAGGAGACAGTTTTAATTTTAGCTCAATCTCTAGGGACTGTGCGGCCGTTACCGTGGATACCCTTTTCATCCATAGGCTGAATCCTCAGAGGTTTCGTATCTGCGGTTTCAATCCATCTCTTTCCATCTCGCTCACTCCCTCTCTTCAGACATGCCTTTCCTCTATTCACATCTTTTCTGTCTCCTTTTCACACGTTCTGTCATCCTGTGATGTGGAGATGTAAGCGCAGCCCGATTCCAGCCCAACTCTAAAGGCCTTAAGATAGAAACATCTCTAGGAGTGACTCATCCACCAGCCTTGCTGTAAGAGGATAACACTCCATACACTAAATAAGGGTACTTGAACATAAGGAGACTACTGTGCCAGTGGGCATTCACACTGAGCACAGAGGTTGCCTGAGGATGCAAAAGCCATAAGTGCTCAGTAACCCGCTTCTGATGTTTAACACAGCAACGTCCATTCAAATCATAACAGGAAACATGTCAAGGAGTGGCAATGAATGAAACGACATCAAGAAATGCAAAACATAGTTTTGTTTTAATGGTTTTACCAGCGTACAAAGTGACATCTGAAGTGGGAAACGCCACAGTAGATACAAAAGATAGTTACAGTTGAAAAATTGCATTCTGTTATGCATTCAAAATATTTGAAAGATTAGGCTTATTTTTGGTTTCATATTTGAGGGTGAAGACATTCTCAGCAGTTGACTGAAAACCAAAATCAAGACAAAACACATTCTATTTAGTAAATAACAGAATAAAAAATAACAGTAGTTAATGACAAGTTAAAGCTGCTAACAATCTTTGAATGGTTAAACAGAAAACCATCTTATGGGGTCCCCAACAGACAAATACACAGCACAACCTCTGACTCAAATTTACTGCACCCTTTCATTCACATAGAAAATGTTGATTCACGTCAGAGCCCTTTATAATGGATAAGCAGCAGCCCTTCACCAAAAACTTTTCTTACACACGTCACTTCTGCAAAACACATCACGCCATCAACAGGAAGACACATTTTAGACCTTTTTTAAAGCCCTTGTTTCCTCTGTGCACAGTGGTAGTGGATTTGAGGATTTCAGCCATTTAGTTTTCAGAAGATCCAGCATAGATCTGTACCCAGACCCACCTGAGAGCCCTTTCATTACAGTAAAAAGGGTTTGTGCGTGAGCACGTCGCTGGCACACATGGCGGAGACAGAAAGAAAGTTTACAAAACAAACCCAAAAAGGGGGCATTGCATATAGCTTTAGAGACTTGAGACTTGCATCTTCAGTCTCTTTTGACTCATACAGTTCTTTTCTGAGGTCAGCTCCGGTTCACAGTGGCGGCAGGTTATAGATGCTCCATCCTTCATTTAGTCTGACAGCACAATTCCAAAGTGAAGAACCAGCAAACCATCCTTTAAAATATGGAGGAGAACAGAATAAATACAGGGAATAAGAGAGTAACTGTAACTTATTTACACACAATGTAACAGCAGTGTCAAACAAGTGTGTCTTAAAGGGTCATACACTGTATATTTTACTCAGTTCGGGGTTCATTTCCAGGCAAGACGATACACGACTCACAATAGCACCCACATACAGTTGAATCACTGTGTACTGCTCTGTACATCCCTTCCTATGGAGCTTGAGAAGTGGGCAGTACTTCCAATAATACTTGGATTCACTGCCATTTTGAGGTTCACGCTGCTGGCTTTACAGAGGAATCCCATACAAAATGCTCAAAGTAGTGGTCTTTCTTACAACTTCGTCATCGTTTCATGCCATCAACAGTGTAGAAGGGAAAGGGCTTGTGACAACTTCCCCATATCCGACATTAATTTGCTCCATGTTACAAAAATGAGGCTAATAATAAACTACCGTTTTGTGTACACAGGTGAAAAAAGCAAAACAAAAACAAAGTACCACAGCTGTAGTTTTTATGAATAATCTCTGGAGCACAAAACACTACTTTGGGCTCTGAGTCTGCCTCTTATCTCCGTTTAACACAAAAGAATTGTGTGATTAGGGTTAAGGGGTTAAGGGTTAGTTTTTTTTTCATTTTGTCACTAGGAAACACACCTCTAAGCCAGCCTGCCTCTCCCACCGGAGTTACACTGACATCATGCTTGAGACAAGCTGAACATTAAAAAAAAAATAAAAAAATAAAATAAAATAAAATAACAAAATGAACAAAACCATCAGCCATTGTGATCAATATCACAAATGCTAAAGATAAGGTGAACCTGTAATTGCGGTGCAAGTAAAGCCCGTCTTGTTCATATAAATGGAGAGAAACAGGCAGCCGACTGGAAAATACTATTTATTGGTGGAGCTGAGTCACCAGCTGCAAAGCCATTGTCAATGGATGTCTAAATTAAGATGCTCTGGGGACCACTGAAAAGGAACAAAGGCTACCTGCACTGCCTAGAAAATGGCTTCAAAGGAAGCGTCCATCTTTGTACATATATTGTCCACATATTCTCAAGTGCAATGCAGTTATGGAAACAGAAATACTGTATATTTGATATCTTACGGGAGATTTTATTCTGATTGCAAACACTACCTAACAAAGCCCACTGTTAGATGATGCTAATTGGTGTCTGATAGCAATGCAACGAACAATGCCATGCTGCATGTGTAGGGACTGATAATGCTTTGATCGAAGTATTATGCTATGTCAAGCCTTTTTAGTATTTTAAATGTAGTGATGTGGATGAGGGGGCTAATTGTGGCAAATGACCATTTGACTTGTATAGATGACAAAAAAAAGGTTTTAACAGCTTCAGCGCTGGAGTTTCAGTTAACCTAATTTCAGGTAGCATTTAAACCACATACCAAGAATTGTGTATGTCTAGGGTTTTGTGAAAGTCGAGGCACACAATTTCAGACATCCGGGTCTACCACTGACCTAAGTCACTTGAAGGACAGTCTACCTCATCTATCTCTTTTGTACCCTGAAGAAGGACAGCATTCGATAGAAAACCAATCCACCCAATAGGCAGCAGCCAGAGCACAAAGTTTCCATTTTCTTTTGAGATCTACAGTATTTGAAGATCACAATGAACCTTTTCCTGTGATGCCCTGCCATTTCCAAAGCTTGATTCAAGATGTTTTCCAATTCCTTTTTACTATATTGCTTAAATCACCTTCACTCCTTGATTGTAACCAATAAATTAAATGCACCAATTCAGAAATAAAACACCATCCAATCATTTTGAGTGACCAACTAAAATGCTTGAATGATGATGTGCCTGTCAAAATCAACTGCCATTTGGCCCTCCTTCCTCCCCACTTTGCGCTCGTCCTGGCGTCTGGAGGGGGGGCTTTGGGGAGGAAACCACTTGAGCAAAACCTGAAGAGGGTCAGAGTCTCTCTCTGTGTGCATGTGTGTGGACATGTGAGTTAGTCACCTGGAGGGCGTCCTGTCCCACGCTGCTGCGGACTTCCTTGAGGGATCTGCAGCGCTCTAGGAGCTGCTCTCCACACACCACATCCACCTGCGGGGAGACCAACAGTAGTCAAGCTCTTCACACATGCACACATCCACATCCACACACACACACACACACACAAATACACACACACAAATACACACACCTTGTACTTGCAACAAATTACCAAGATATGGCTGAAAGCGCAAAAAAAAAGGTACAGCATGTAGGCATAGGGCTGCTCGATTATGAAATTAAAATTATTATCACGATTAATTTTGGTATCTACTGAAATCACAGTATCCACAGTCCACAGTGTGTGAAAGAAAGAAAGATACAAACACGCACACACCAAAATATGAAACAGCACACAAAAGTGCACACATCATCTATTTCCAATGGGACACAGTGTATCCTCATAGATTTCCCCAAGTCAGACATAATAGTCCTCTGTCTCTGATTCACCTCTCTGTTTGGAAGCCTTAATCTTTAATCAGGCCAAAGGTGAAGCAGTGACGGGCTCAAGCTATATTGGTCACAGAAAGCAAGTCAGCTGTGCTCAGTGCTGTGCATCCATCAACAGCCAGACGCTGAGGCAAGGCAAAGTAATAGAGGCCATTAACTTCAGATTAGGGCAAGAAGAGGGTCAGTGGGTGGCAAAAGTCTGCACTACGTGTGCGTGTGTTCTTGCAGACCATCATGACTAAATAATCCAATAGATCATGCCACCAATAGTAATGGCACAGTCACTCACTTAGACAGAATTATACAATTGTAGTTTTCCACAGCCTTGACTACAGCTATGTGTACATCAATCTACTGGGGTCCTGCTTTGGGACTGATTACCGATTTCCCCTATGCCTCCCACTGTGTAGACACACCCAACTAGGGCTGCTACGATTACTCAGTTAACTCGAATAATTAGGTTGCAAATAATGCTTAGATTAATTCCAAAAGCTAAATTAGATACATGTTATACATGTTCCACAATAAGTTAAGATTGTGTCATGCATAATACGTAATTAATACAATGTGAGAAGACACATCCACTGAAGTGTGGAAGCCAGTAAGCCAACGGTTTTGAGTGTTGATCCAACACAAATTTGGAGTAAAAGAGTAAGACTTTTTTGGACAGGAATAATGGCTAATGGCTTGAACATTTGAACAGGCCTAACACACTATTCACGTTGCTGTTTATACACAAAATTAAGTTTTGTTAGATCACTTGCCAAATCAATGGTCAGAAATCCCGCCACCCCTCCTAGCTCACTCTGCTCCCCTCCCCACTTGTCTGGCAGTCCACTATCTTGTGTGCGGAAGTCTCTGACCTGCTCAGCCCTCGCTAAATACAGGAGAGGGAGAAACAGACAGACTGACAGACAGAAAGAGAAAGGACTCTGGAAATGAGCTTAAGTCTCTAATCCAGGTTTGTACAAGGAAACACGCAATGCACCCATGCAGAGAAATCTCAGGCTCCACGTTTGGGGTAGCCCTTCATTGCATCTGGGTCTTTAGTTGAATGTAGCACGCGTCACAGCAGTAAGCCAACACACCATTCAGGATACACTGCTACCTACACTGTGCTACTGTGAGGGTCTTGTCACTTGCTTTAAACCTTGTGGCTTAGCCCTGCTTGAACTCAACACCTTGGATTGAGATTCATTTACAAATAAGTCTCGGGGCTTGGGCAAGGAGGTCTGTTGACGTACAGCACACATAGCTAATTGCACAAGCAGCTGACTACAGCTACATCAAGTCGATTGGGAGAACTCAGGGGCTTAATCTTGCATCAGCTGTGTCAGGGCCCAGAGGACCAGAGGCAGACTCAAAGCCCAGTGGTCCAAGGGTGGAGTCAGCGTCAAGTGACTACTGCCATAGAGAAGGAAGACAACCTTTAGAGGTCTGATCCTTTTAAAGGGACCAAGGTTCTGTCCTACACTTGCAGTATAGAATACATCTTAGAATTACACCTTGGCAATTCTCTCTCTACTCTCCTTCAGTATTGTTAGTGCATGTTTGTCCGTGTGTGTGTGTGTGTGTGTGTGTGTGTGTGTGCGCCATTAAAAGGCAGAAAAAAAACAGAATCCTGTACCTGGCAGCTCTGTGTCAACTCCATCTTCCGCCTGATGAAGAGCTCCACATGTCGGATAGTGGCCTCCCCTGATACACGCACATACTTCCTCTCCAGGGGCTGTCAACATAATTCTCATAATCACATACGCATTCATGACGCACTAATACTGTATATTGTACAGTCAAGAACTTCACGTCATATTCATTGTGACATTATTTAAAAAAGAAGAAGAAGAAAAAGAACAAAAACACATCAATGATTTACTTCCTGCCAATGACATAATTTCACATATTTTACTGGATTAGAAGTTTGATTCTCCCTTCATTGTTTTGAATATATCTCCTTGTAAATAAATCTCTCTGGACTTACCTTGTAATTCCCAATGCCCTCCTCTGCCCTGTAAAAAAGCACACAAACACACACACAGTTTAATACATGGTGGATTTCAATCAATTCCATTTTATAACCTAGTAACCACAATGAAAAATGTTAACTTAACTGCCTCCACCTAGTGGTGAAAATGACAAGAAATGTCTCATGATGCATGAAGTCATGTACAGTACTCGTATAATCTGTGACAATTCCTGACAAAGTCTCAATAACAACATGATTTTGATGCAGGGGTGTCCAACTCATTTTTACCACGGACCACATTAGTATTATGCTTTTCCTCAGAGGGCCATCATACCTCAATCTACAGTACATGCATGACCATAAACTGATGGGTCCTTGTGTTTTTGACCATGAAAGCCCATCTTATTTATGACTTCCTCACAAGTTAATGTCGGCTTTGTTTCCGTTTGGGGAAAAGTTCCATGATGCATCTCATGGGGACGTGCCAGTATCGTGTTCAAATCATTTTGAGCATTGCTATAAAATCTTCAAGCAGGCCACAATCTTCTCAAGTTGTTCATAACCGGGCTGCACAAAACATTGGGAAAGGGCCTGATCCAGCCCCCAGGCCAGGCCGTATCTGAGGCCATACAGAGGCCGTACAGAGGCCGTACAGGATCAGTCAAAAATGCAACACGGTACACAGTACAGCAAAATGCATGGGATAAGTATCAGTTGTTGAAATAGCTCACACGAAGACAACTGAAGGCATTACACAGTTTTACAGTGTCAGCATGATGCAAAGAGACTGCACTCACTCACCCCACAAACTCCAGCACCAGAGAGACATCCAGCTCTGGTGGGATGCTAAACACAGGATGAGGTAGAGGGTCTTTCTGCCCCTTCTGAACCTTGCTTTGGGCTGCAGACTGGACTGCAACTACAAAAAAAAAAAAGTTTTAAAATCCAAGAATTTATAAGCTATAATTTGATTAATACTTAAAAAGAAAACATCAACTGGCAAGTCTTACCTGTTTTGGGAATTTCCAGTCCTCTTTCTTTGTAGAATTCAACCATGCGTTTTCTTTCCTCTAGTATACAGAATTTCAATCAAAACCATTATAGACAGACAGGAAATGCGCTGAATTAAAATATAGTGTGTCCACCATATGAACAAAGCTCTCTATTCTCATGTCATTAAACACATACCTTCTTCTAGATGAGGAACCATTTTGTACACAATATCTTGCAGCTGTCTGTCTGGCCTGAAGGAATAAAGCGGAACGCTGTACATCATTTCTAATTAAATATCTATCATGAAAAAAACTCACAATAAGGTCTAACAGTTTCCATGCGAATTTCAACAAATGGTTAAAACAGAGTACCAAAATATGATTTTAAAATGTGGTGCAGTAATATTAAGTGTTTGATACCTGATATTATACAGTGGCTGTGTTTGATGCACAACGATTGCACAATTAGGACATCTGTTACTGTAGAAGAAGTATTTCACGATGCAACTCTTGCAGACTGAAAAGACACAAGTTCACAGACATGCAATCCTTTAAGATAGTGCGTGGGGCATTAATGTTAAATTTCAATTACAATGTAATTGAACATAACTCTTATAAGTCACACCTCATATTCTTTGGCTTATAACCTCGGACACACTTTAACATTTAAACATGCTTTGCCTGTGATGAAGGAAGCAACTCACATGTGTGTAAACATTCTGTTATCGTGGTGGCATCGATGAGGAAACCGTTGCAAAGGGAACAGCGAATGTAGGGATAAAAGTCTCTCAAAGATAGTGTACGCTAGAAATGAAGCACACATAACAACACATTTTTATTCAATCAGTCCCTCGACCTTTTTACATAGCTGCTAGGCTAAATGGTTCCATTAACCAGAGGGCAGACACAGCTAACCCTATCGCTAACGTTGACGTTACCACTTTATGAGATCAGTTTGAGTAACAATTCACACACGGTTGTAATTACAGGTTGTCAATACCAAAGTAATTTTCAATTGATAAACTGGGTTGGGGAGATGAATTGCAAAAAGCCTTGTAAGACACAACTTAACGTCCCAACAGGATAGCTGGCTAACGTTAACTTTAGCGAGACCAACACCTCCATCAACAACCACCTGTAGAGCGCCAACCCTGGGTTACCTTAGCCACCCTCAACATTGTCAGACACACACTAAAAGAACCGCTGAAAAAGCGTACTGACAAACCTCATCGTCGGTGGTATCTTCGTCTGATTGCCCCATCATCTTGCTAATAGTCGTGTAAGTTTCAGACAAGTTGTGGTCATTGGCGTTGTCAAAACTGACTCCAAACAGCTGAGTGTCTTTTCGGCGCGCTCACGTTCCTTGTTTTGTTACTTCTTCGAGCTCTTTCTAAGCACTTCTAGGATTTCACGAGTAAATACCGCCACCTGCAGTTCAGAAGTGTATCTTAATCTCTGTGAAGCATAAACGTTTGATACAATGTGATTTTATTGTGTTTCAGCCATGAAGTAGGCTATAATGTGGCAACTGAAGACAAATGACGCATTTTTGTTCAATTTTGGATGAATTTCTCTAGCCTAGCATTCCACATTGGAATGAATGGGAGGCTGGACTTGGTATAGTTTCTCCATGATTTGATTAATACCTCCATGGTTAGCACTCAAGATTAAAAGGGGAGGGACTTGTATTTCATGGATAGCCTATACCAAAGTTATAACCAAGTTAACCAAGTTTCAAATAGCCCAAAGGGCCACGTGTGCCCCCCAGCCCAGGCCTTAATTTTCCCCATCAGTTATCTGTCTGATACGTCTATATCAGTGTTTCTCAAACTTTTTAGAACGAGGACCACTTTGGCCAAGAAATGTTGTTCAGGGACCACCTGCCCTCACACCCCTCTCCAAGTCACATGCTGCTTCACTATACCTTTTGACCTAATCAACGGGCCTGCATACAGTAGGTATTCTAAATAGGTATAATAGGCACTTCAAATTCACATTCTGAAGTTTTTAATGTAAATTGCATGCCTACCTCATAGCATTCATTGAACAACTCATCTTTGGCCTTCAAATAATGTTAATGAGAAACACAGACTAAATTCACATAGTTTTTGGAAATCCCTTCGCGGACCACTTGAGCTTGGTCACGGACCACCAGTGGTCCCCGGACCACACTTATGAGAACCACTACTCTATATCTATAGTATACCCCCAAAGTATTCAGAGTGCTCATTATCATGAGTTGACTATTCAACTTCTTTCTTGCCCATATGAGTTGTCGCCACCATGGATCAGAGCAACGACTGGAATAGTTTCAAAGAGGATATTTGCCAAATGCTGGCATTTACTGTAACATAGCCTATTTATCACAGATTGGAATTGAAATTCTCAAAATATGCATTCAGTTTTCAAATAATTGTGTCACATGTGCACATCAAAACAGCAGTTTCTCTGTTCTTTGAACCAGTTGCAAATGCTTTTGTAGTCCATGCCAAAAGTATACATATAATATACAATTTTCTGATTTTCAAGCTCTTTAGTGCTGTACCAACTGAAAGTTCAAGTTTGAGGCAACCACCATTCTTCAATGCAGATCCCTCCTTCTTGGCCAACACTGTATTCTTCACAGTAGACATCCTAATCCAGGCCTCCAGACAATCTGGTAAAATTGCTCAGCCCTCTACAATACCAGCAGACACCTGGGCATCCAAGCACCAGTTATTTCCCCAGACTACATGCTGGTCTGCCACTGGATTTCCTCAGGAAGTCCTCAGACACTGTTGTTCTGCTGCAACTTGGCAATAGCTCCCCACAAGGCTCACGTCAGCAACAAGGAGTTTCCGAGCTACTCTTCCTCAGGCCAACCCAACAGGACAGGAATTCCACTCCACCAATGATCTTCTCCCAGCAGGTCTCTTGATTGCGCACACCGCTCGTAGCATGCACCTCAAAACTCAGGTCCACGGCTAGAGGATCATCCCACCTCTGACGCCATATGTGAAATACAAAAACTATTTTCTATTTAAATGAATTTTCTGTTTTTGTCATAAAAACTCAAAATACTGTAGAAATGAACAAACTTCTAAAATCATGCACCTTCCTAAAGCTCGAGAGCTGATCACTCCCAAATTCTGGCTTTTTAAAAGAGTGGATGGGGCTCAATCAACTAATTAACTCCACCTGCAGACAATTACACAACTTAACAGCCTGTCAAAACATGTGCAAAAAATGCATTTTAAAACATTGTCCAACATTAATGAAGATATATTTTAAAAATTCAGGTATGAGGCACTCATGCATTTGTTTATTTGTCTACATAATAATTAATGATGATTCAGCATTAGCACTGCAATTCCTAGAGCACTGCATGCAACTTACAGGTTTCCCTAAGGACATTGTCCTATGTTAACATTTCTAATTTAGTTCTTTCTTTTCTTTGTTTTTCTTTTCTTTTATTTACTGTGTGGTATGTGCTGTTTTTGAGGAAGACACTAGCCTTTGCGGGTAATATATGGTGATTCACAGTTGTACAAATTGTTTAAAAAAAATGCACTTACTCTTTTGTACGTCGATAATGATTTGGGAAATGTAGTCACAGAGAAAAACTAAAAGAATTCTTCGTCACCTGAATGTACGATTACTTATATATCTCGAATGTCTTGTAGGAATGTAACGAAAATGTACGAATATATGTTTTGGAGAACATTGGTGACAGTTTTGGGATCTGTTTTAAAACCACCCACTTCATACCTGCCTGAGTTCAACTAATTCTAGGTCTTCAGTGTTAAGTTTATACTAGACTAGGAGGATCAGTAATGAAAGAAGTACACATAGACCGTAGTTCCATTGCACGTTTACTCCTGAACCTCTGACCAACTCTGGTGTGACATCCAAGCAGATCTGTGATACAACATCTCAATTCTAATCTTTACACAACATTCAGCATGCATTTTAGTAAATAGTGTAGCAATAGGTAAAACACTTTAAATCTTCTCATCATCAACATCATCATTATCACCACCACCTCTATTTTGAATGCCCGCAACAACGTTCTAATATATCAGAGTTGATCAAGTTGATGCTTAAGGTGTACTGCATGGTGAAATGTGGTATTATTTACTCTCGCTTGGTAATTCTTCATCACAACACAACTCACACATAGAGTGTTACCCTGGACATATCTAAAATATAAATATCCTTTTTCAGCATCATGGGTGACAACTGTTTTGTCTAAAAAAATGAGAAATAACTTTTGAGAGTGACAGAGAGCGCCAGAGTGAGGGGGGAGAGAGTGAGAGAGAGAGAGAGAGAGAGAGAGAGAGAGAGAGAGAGAGAGAGTGGGAAGGAGGGGGGGGGAGACAGGAGGGGGCAGGATTCTTTTCTCCAGACTCTTTTCTCCAGATTTCATGAAGAGCACAGATTGCGTCTTGAGCTGAATAGCCACTCTTCATGTAGCCTATAGGTTAGAGCATATGGAAGCTTCAGATAGTCCTATCTTTTATTTGGTCCTTGGTCGTGTTCTGACACCTTTAAATGTAGCATCCTCTCGCTCTGCCGCCTTGCTGAGCTAAGTTGCAGATGCTCGCCCCCCTCTGCATGTGCAGTAAAAACGGTGTCTTGCTGAGTCATGGGTTGTTTCCTCACATTGTCGAAATCAATACAGACTCGGCTAGGCTGTATGTAGGGGAATCATCTGCTACAAATCCCCCGCTAGCATGATATATTTTAGCATTTAGGTCAAAACGCAGACGTGTGCGCGAATGATTGCAGGTGGGGCTGGTCTACATCGCGATGATCGCTGCGGCGTTTCTAGTTTTACTGAGACCATTAAGCATCCAGTGTGTCTTAATATTACTATTGCTTTTACTGGGAACTATCGCGACTATCTTGTTTTTCTGCTGCTGGCATCGCAGGCTTCGCAGCGGAAAGCATCCTATAAAATCTGTTCTTTCAGGGCGCTCAAGGAGTCGTGGTGAGTAGTCGACACCTCATCTAAAGATGATTTAATCCTACTGGGAATAACATGATACTAAATTCATGTTAACGTCAATGTATGTGTATATTGGGCCTGGAAGCATGCGTAATCATTGTTGCCATCAGTGCCAAATT
The DNA here is from genome assembly GCA_027497455.2 of Sardinella longiceps. Lineage (NCBI taxonomy): Eukaryota > Metazoa > Chordata > Actinopteri > Clupeiformes > Clupeidae > Sardinella > Sardinella longiceps. The sequence continues at coordinate 12,150,436 of JAODXP020000006.1, read as the reverse complement.
TAACTGCGTATCCATCTCTCTGGCCATATGGACCACGAAGAATGTAGGCTAGCTATGATGACAAGTGTCATATTAGTCTTTGATGAACTGTACTGAATGTTAGTAATATAACTCACCCACTAACAAAAGAATACTTTTTGCTGTTGATTTAATGGCACATAACAACATATTTCATTTATTCTGGCAGCTGGTTTCCGAACACATCATTTTAGGTCTGAGGTAAGTCCCTTTTACATCCATCAAGGTCATTGTAAGTAATCTCTTTTGCATGAGTTGTGGCCTTTGGGAGTCGGATGTGGCTTTTCCTAACTTAGCGCATTGTAGTTACATTGTTACGCCACTCTTTGACTACTTTGGGTACCGTGAATTACGCATTGCGCATGTGTGATCAATATTTTATCTTTCACATAGGCTACTATATGTTATACAAAATCATTAAATGTTAGAGGCAATTTGTGACTTGACAAGAACAGCAATTGACGCCGAGATCAATGTGTATATGACTGTGACTAAAGTATTGTTTTGTTGTTCTCCACAAATTCACCATACCCCCACCTCGTTGGGTACAGGGCTTTCGGCATAGCCCACGTCATGCCAGGCGGAGTGCCAGATCGCGCGTGTCGGAAGAGACCAAGCCTCTTGTTGACATTGCCGAGAGTGAACCAGACTCAACTCCAACAGTGAGAAAACGTAAAGTGAAGAAAAGAGTCCAACCTGAATTTTATCAATCTATTCAGGTCACTCCAACACGTAAGCCCGTAGGTATTATCTCCATCTTGTTTGCAATAAACTTTCAATTGTATAGAACATAAGCCTGTTTGAGCACAAAAATCAATAACAGCCACATCATTAGGCCGGTTAAAATGCTGTACACTGTACATGACACATTGACATGTAGCTCAGTGAAATACATTTTAGGAGACACTAACATACAATCTGTATAATTTAGGTTTATGAGAGAGAACAAATCTAAACTGTGTGCATAGACTTACAGTAGGAAACTTGGACACGTGGATAGCCCACAGGTAGAGTATCCACTTCCTAATGAATTCTCAATGTAAACTTTTGTCGGTCTACTCATGGATCTTGTTGGATCATGTTGATGTTGGAACAAAAAAACAGGATGCAGGGAAAGTGACTGGATTTGGGTGTGTCCTCATTTGCCGTGGTAGGCTACTAACATTTAGACCATTATAATAAGACCACATGGCCTTTACTTCAGAAAGTCTCCCCATTGTAGGCCTATATTCTTATACTTATCTTACTGAATAAACGCGACCGAAAACATAACTAGAGTAATCATAGTTTTTTATTTGATTCTGCTAAACTGAAAGTTGCACACTTGTTTTAGCAAAATATTGTAGCTCAGCTCTAAGTGTTTCAAGGTTTCTAGCTACTGTCGCTCAAACTGAGCCAGCTCTGATACAGTTATCTCTGTGTGGTATTTTAACTCAGTCTGGATTGATACAATACATGTCGCTCTTCAATATCTGTGTGGCCTTGTATGTAACCTATTGTATAATATTATCCTGGTTTCCAAGGTATTTGCCATGGATGCAAACTTACAATCCCCCTTTTCATTATTTCACGTCAGTAAACAGGACACGTGGAATTTCTGCCGCTCTTGATCACAGTGATTCTTAGTGATTTTCATAGTGATTTTCTTAGACTAGTTTATCTTATACGCTGCTTCGTACTGTTTTGCCATACACTCCCTGACCCTCCACTGATGGTTGTATTAACAAAAGATACCTGGGGAGAAGCGCATTCGCAAGTGCCCACCACGATGGCGCTGTAACACCGCCTGTCTGAGGTTTGCTCCCTATTACCAGACAGAGCTTCGGTTTCCGTTCAGCACTCATTTCGTTATCCCAGGGAAGATGACGCGGTGCCATGCCACTGCCCTCACATCGTAGGGCGCTCTCGCTGGTCCAATCTGTTCACTTTCTCTTGGGATTTGACATCATTAAAGGCATCAGGAATCACACTGTGATACCCGAGCTCAGGGCAGCCCATTGTCAAAAGGGTGTGGTTCTGTTAAAATGACATCGACATCGCCACGCTTTATGTAAATAGCAGAAGAAAACACGGATTTTTTCTGCGTCTACCGGGGACCATGTATACAGCGGTAAGTGATTTTCCTCCTGGCGGGGGAGCCAGATGCAATTGCTTTATGTTCCCATAGCATCGCAGGTTCTGCCTTTTTATTGAAGACTAAATTAGAAAGGATTTTGGGGTTTGTGCGTTGGTCGTATCCTTGCTGTCTCGCTTGATGTATCCTATTGCTTTCCATTTGCTTACGAAGGCTAGACCCGGCCCTGTTTTGCCTGTGTGTCATGGTGAGGGAAACAGGGTTATTGTCACCTATATGGTTGCCTTCATTCATGACTGCCCCCATGTTTTGATTTTCAGAGAACGGTAGGTAGAGTGTATAACACAGTCTCGCCAATTGTGTTTACAGAGCTCCGGTTCGGGGAACGCATCGCTTCGTTGTTCCATGTCTTCATCGGCTGATTTTTCGGATGATGATGATTACAGTCTGAAATCTGGGTCTGTCTCGCCGGCACCCGGGGACACTTTACCATGGAATTTACCCAGACATGAACGCTCTAAGCGAAAAATTCAGGGAGGATCCATACTGGATCCAGCCGAGAGAGCAGTGCTTCGGATTGCTGGTAAGAAATATTTGTTTTAAATCTATTGCGTAATTTAACCTATTACCACATATACCAGTGTAATATTGCACGAGCTCTGAGGTACAGACACAAAAGGCATCATATTTTGCACAGGCATCTAAGTGAATTGCATGAACTGTAGGCTAACACCTAGCATATCTATTGTGGCAAAAGCATCCCATCCGTGAAGTGGAGCGATGCCACCAGTTGTCATAGTCTTTGTTTAGAATTTGTTCACTAACAAATGAGTCGTTTTGCTTGACATTTTGTCAGAATTCTCATGCACAGATGGTACTTTTAATGTGTTTTGGATATTTTTCTGGCAAGGCGTAGTTATGCGTTAAGCAAGACCATCCGTCACTGTATCAATAGCCTACCTGCCATGTCAACATGAATGACTGGGTTTGACAACATAGGCCGATAACCCTTTCAATGTCTTTTTATTTGTGCCAAATATATTAACACTCAAGAAGGCTTATGTCATATCAGTTATTACTCAGCACATTTTTTGTTGGTTTGCGAAGTTATTTAAATATTTTCGGGAAGAAAATTGTGAAAATATGTGAACCATGTTAAACCTGATACATGGTTTTGTATTTAGATATAATGTCGCCAATGATAACATGCCACAACATTTCACTATCCTCAGGCCTGTTTTTTATTATGCATTGTTGCCCCATGCAGTTGTGTGCTACAGCGCCATCGCGGCTGGAAGCTGAATAGAAAGTATTTGAGGACCCGATAAGGCAGCCTGCTGGTGTGCTTTGGCACGTGGGTTACCGGCAAGTTCATTGACAAGCAATAAGAAAAAATTATTGTTTTTTTTTTTAACATCTCTGACGATAATTCACGTCCGGTGCTCTCTGGTTAAACAGATCACAGTTTCATTACGCACGCTGTATCCTATGTAGAAATCTCTTTATGTCTTTTATTAGGCTACTAGTCGTTGGTTTCGTGACAGACATATGGTTTTATTTATTTGTTGGAAGAAGAAGGCTACTACTAAAAACTGTACCTGGAATGCATCTATAACTTGCACTCCATTGTGGTGATTTGTGGCACATTTTACCAGGACCACCGTCCACAGAAAATATTGCACATTGTGTAAGTTTACTTCTGTACAACACCGTAAGCAAAGGCAGACATCATTATTAGATTTTAACGGTCACTGGGAGGTGTGATTCCACTAAATAAGCATGGCCATCACTGCTCAATATGGGATGGCATTCATTAGATGTTAGTTCGTTCCTCCCAGACCGAGCGCACAGCTGAGATTTTCTCATGAAACCGGAGAGGAAGTCTCACCCATTGGATGTGCTCTGGACATGGGAGGGGGTATAGGGGCGTTTGGGCGTTTCCTTTCGTGGAACAACAGCGCAAATCACTCCGGCTGTATCGGCCACCACTCGAGGCTCGCCTATATGCGGCTACGGAGTGCCCAACCTCCACCGCCCCGGTCATGGCTCACTACACACCGGCGGCGTATATGCTAGTTGACGAAAAGGAATATCTCCAAGCTTATGAAGATGTTCTGGAGAAGTACAAAGGTAAAACAATTATTATTCACACCGAACTTTTGAATTTGAATTATGTCCAGTGAATATTTGGCAATTCGGCTTGCCCTAAATAGCCCTGTCATTCCAGCAACAGAATGTTTGACAGCAGCGGCTTGTGGTGGAGACGTTGGGTAGAGGGAGTCAGGATCGAGGTTACAATGTTACTGGCTTGGGGTGTAACCGTCTCAGTTCTTATATTCGTCTGACAGCTACTGTCAACCATAGCATACCAGGAGATGAGTAGGTCGCTAGTGTATGAAGGACTGCAATTGTTGTACAATACAGCTGTGTAACATTCTGCAAACACAGGCCTGTAGTTGTACATTGGTGCAGATCGTGGGCTGTGAGATGTCATGGTGACATCATCATCTAAACAGTGTTCTTGCATTGTTTTATTGTAGCCTGGGATGATTTCAGTTCATCGTTCATCTCCATGTTCTGTAGCCTAGCATACTAAGACAACCTGAGACCTGCTCAAGATATAACAGAATTGACAATTGTTAGTGCTCGTGGATGAAAAGTGATGTTATCCTTATATTGACAATCAGGCATACAATAAGGAGGCACAAGAGCTCCATAGTCCTCCCAAGGATCAGCTTCAATTTACATCAGTCTGTGCAGCCTCCTTGTCTGTACACATTCACATCCTGTGGACCAATTAGTGATGAATGGCTTACTGCCAGCTAATTTATTACTACAGAAAACCTGCAGAAGCCATTTTTCATCATCTTCTCAGTACTGACAATGTTTTTTACTCAATCATCGTCCAAGCAGACATGTATGACAATCAGATCATGACATAGATGATGTGAAATTAATCCAGTCGCTTAGTTATTCTGATAGACTATTTTTTTTTTCCTTCACTAAAAGTTGATAATGAGTAGCAGCGACAAAGATGGAGAGGATAAATGTATTATTGTTTCTTCTCCTCTATATTGTTGTGGAAATATGGTTGGCTACTGTTATTCTTTTGCATTGTCTTCAGCAAGAGCACAAAATTAGATTTCCATCCAGCTGTTAAGCATTATAAATGAGGGCCTGCTGTGGACGAGAGATCCATTGGAATCATATGATGTAGTGTCATTTGGAAGATGTGACTTCCAGGCAATGAGTCACAAATGGCTTTTATTTATTTGGATTATTCTAACCTGAAGATTATTTCTCTTTCTGCTCATATTTCAATAAGCCTGACTACCGTTTTCACATGGCTAAATATTTTATTATTAGAACACAGGAAAGGTTGTTGATAAGTTACTGGTCTTTTGTACAGAGTATTGATATGTTTTATCATCAGTTAAAAATATATGGTGTGCTCTGCATACAGAAGTCACATCTTTAGCCCTCAGGCTTGGTGTAGACGACTGCCTGTTTTGCAAGCGCACTGAAAGAGATTCTTTCATACTTAAGAAACCATTCTTTAGGGCAGACTAATATTGGCCCCAAATAAGAAACAGTTTCAAGTCTGTAGGATCTGTTGCTCATAGAGAGACCTCTGTCTTGCAAAAACTGCTGCTGTTCTTGTGACATGAAGTCACTGTCATTGCAAATGGAAATGTTTCTGTTATTGTTTATATGTAGTTAAGTAGAAGCAACCCCAATGAACAAGCAAAACACCACAGTCATTTTATTTGGATGAGAAAACAAAGAGATCTAATCATTTAATGATGAAGAAGATTGCCATGATGTTTGTCAAGAAAAGAGCCATGAAATTATTCCGCGTTTCCATGGAGAGGGGCCTCATGGTCATGTGATCTTAAGTTGTCCTTTATTATTCATGCAATGCAATATGCCATTGTCTGGGGTTGGAACTGTTATTGTGTTAGTATGGCACTGTAATTCCATTATGAATAACTCAATAATATGATAAAATACACAGAAAAACCCATTTGGATCCTTGTTTTGTCTCATATCTTATTTCATCAGTGTCATTGATGATATATTTCTTTAATAGACAGTCCAGCTAGGCACATTGATGAGCCCTACTATTTTGATTTCTTTCAGAGATCTGAGGCATGGTTGGCCATTGAACCACGCTCTACTTAAACATACTGTATGTTGAAACAGCAGAGGTGTGGTGCTAGCATTGGTGTTTGCAAAGTTAGGTGACCTTCTTGTGACGCCACCACATTCCAGGATTATGTACTGGGTAAATAAGATCTTGACACTATCTCTCTGTCTTTCCTGATTTCTGGACCTATTAGTCCTCTGGAGGCAGAAATGACGCCCACATAGGCCTATAGGCTACATTTCATTGGTCTATCCCTGCTGTTTGAAACTACACAGACAAGACGTTGGGTGTAGCCAAATAGGAAAAAAATGGGAGTGAGACAGAAGAAAAAGAATTAATATCTGTGTCGTGAAGCATTCCTGAAAGTGATTTCCAGCACTACTGAGACACATACAGAACAGTACAGCAGCTGTTCTCTCAACAAAAGCGCTTTAGAGTGGGCGTCCGGCTCCTACTGTCCACAACGGCTTCTCCAGCTGAAAGGACAGTGTCTGTCAGCCCCCAGGCCCATGGCAGTGGAGGAAGCTTGGGAACCAGTGGGTTATCAGCAGTTAAAGCCGTGGGACAAAGGGCCAGACACACTGGACCATCCTCTGACCTGCCTATTGTAATCTAGAGGAAACATTCTCATCTAAAAAACAGAGACAGGTTTCCTGATTGTCTGCTTAGCTCAAAGCTGTAATGGGTGATCTCTGTCGTACCATTGTCAGTGTTAAACCAAGAATGGTGGAATTATTGATATTGTGTATTCCAGTCAGGGTAGGATGTTACATATTGGTCATCAGTTGTCACCATGTACTGTAGCTCATGAGGATACAAGCCCCCCACTTCAGTCTGATCTCACAAAAGGCAATCACCTAGTTGGCAATAAGTGATGTTATTTAGATCACTCACTATCTAACCATTTACATAATTCTGTTGTATGATTTTTTTGGGAGACTAGTTGAACAGTGACTTCAAAAGGTAAACCATGATAAACCATCAGATTTGAAAATATACAAGAAAACATACTGCAAACACACTCCAGAGTATGTGACAATTGGTTTGGCCCCACTTCACTCACATTTCCTGTTCTCTCACAGATGTAAGAATGCCAACAATACTCAGTTAATTAGGTATTACCCACTAATTGCACACATGGAACCAGGGCTGTCTTTAGGGCAGTATTCATGTTCAGCTGTTCCAAAAGCATTTCTAAGGGCTAAACCAGTTTCTTTGAGAAAAAAAAGAAGCTTTAATCTTACTTCTTTGAACTGGACTGAGGTGTACCCTATGCACAATTAGCCTGTAAATTTGAGCCTGAGCTGTACCTCTCCCTCTCCTCACATACACAATGGCTGCTGCGTAGGACTTTGGATGTATGGACCCACAGTGTTCTAGAAAAGCTTCTTGACAGGCAAAGGGGATAAATTATGTAAGGCTTTGTGGCTTTTCAAACAGTAGATCCCCTACGGTTGCTGAGAAAGCCGTAAGATTTATTAGAGGTGGGTGTGTGTGTCTCGTTTTTCTCGGTGGATTGATTGGCTGTCCTTTCTACTATGTCAAGAGGGTTTTTTTTGGAATGAATTCCAACCATTGTGCGGTAAAACATCAAGTGCACTAAGGGGTTGGCTACTTTTGGGACCTGGAGGCACGCAAAATGGGACAAATGACTATTAGGTGCATGTGTTACAGGGATGGTATGTTGAAGTCAGGGTCCTTACCTTAGCTCTAAGGGTCATTCAAACTACGTTAGGTCACTGCTATCAGTTAGTGTGATGTTGTGAATGGAAACGTTGTTTATTGTTTTTCCCTGGGAAAGATTATCTTAATCTCACAGCAATGCTATTTAAAGTATTTCTGTTAGTCATGGAGGCCTACGTTTGCCTAGTGTGGAATCAGCACTGATTTCATAATTAGTCAATTGAGCAAATCAATGTGGGTTTTTGGGCCTCTTGTCAATAAAATTGGAGCGTCTATTAGGTAGTCTATTAGAGTAAGATAGTTAGTTTCAGTCAATTGACAGTGAATAGAAAAGAATTTGCAGACTTGACAACCAGATTGCTGGACTCCTTAAAAATGAAAGCACTGTAGTCAGCTGTGTAAAATATACAACTGGGCATTTTAAAATTGAACCCTTCTATTATTGCTGGTTGTTTTGTTTGTTTTCCTTGGGTAGATGTTGCTGTTTTTAACTGGTCATAAACTATGCCGTAATATTCTACAAATAGAACATGTAATTGCAAACCAGCATTGGGCAAGGCTGGCATGGTGCAATTGCGTCGGTCAAGCTTGCAGAGCAGAAGGCTGGACCATAGCAGATCATTCACATGTCCCATGCTTCATGTCATATTTAGCTGACTTGTTTTCCAGTGGTACAGTAGGGTAGTCCATCATTTTGTTGCGGTTAAAGGTCTTGTTGTGATTGAAAGCTTGTTGTGATCGGTTGCTAAGATACTATAAGGGTAGGTGCCGCCATAGTTGATGATCGGCAAATTCCTCTTTTGATATTAAATTTTTATCTCCTCTCTTCTCCACTCTTTGTGCTTAAAGTCTAAATGTTAGACCAAAAGGGATATTGTGAATCTTAAATTCCATAGTTTGATTACTGTTTAAAAATGTTTAGGCCGTATGTGTTTTCTATTCAAAAGCATGCATGTTGAATGTATTCCTCTCTACAGGGCTTACATCCAGTCTGTTAGTCTGTGCTTTGTTACAATGTTACGACCATAATATTCTCCCCTGCCTTGGAGTCATCACTCTTAGTGCTGTCTACTGACCCTATTAACAAACACTAGCCTGCCTAGCCTGTCCAGCTTGCCAATAGTGTATCCGTTGCCCATTAGGATTGAATCAGCCATTAGCATTGTACTGCTCCATCCTTGATTGTATCTGTTGTCGATATATGACGAAGCGACTGGTTAAATTTCTCATAAGAGAAAAGGTTAGCCTATTCCATATTGCATGTGGTAGAATATGGGTGTGCTAAGAGGATATGTCTGTGCTTTAGCGATGTGTCTGGTCTCTTCCTGGGGTGTGGTCAGGCTTTTCAGGACATTATTTCTTTCCATGTGGCTTGCTCGGGAATAGCTATTCCTCACACACAACCCTGCCCACATGAGGTGATTTGCAGGCCAGTTTTATTTTGGGTTTTTTATTTTGGATTTTCTTTTTTTTATGTGATCTTTTGACTATTACTTCCCACTATTCACCCATGGCTGGTCTGTCTGGGACATATGCACAATGTAACATTAAAAAGGTCTCAGGAAAATTTTGAATAACATTTAGATTATGTTAGTAATAATGTTCTTATCAAATGTTATGGCATATGCAAAAATATGAAATGTGCAAAACGTGCAGAATTCTGTCACAAATGATTACTATACAGAAAACCATATGATGCCAAAAAGTATGTAGGTCACAGACAGAATTTAATACAGAATTTTTCTGCTTATCATAGGAGAATAGAGCAGCAGTCATTTTTGCACAGTCACCGTCTTTGTGCTTTCCTCCTCTGAGCCCCGCCCTGCCTCCTTCATCCTCTGCCTCCTCCTCCTCCCCCTCCTCCTCCTCCCCTCTCTCTCTCTCCTGTCTCCTCTTAGTCCTTGCATCACTTTGAAATGGCTGGCCGCCCGCACACAGAGCACAAGCGGCCTCCGCCACGCTATCTGTCTGCTCCTGTACAAAAGGCGCTTTGTGATTCTGTTGTGGTAGATCCCCCCTGAGCCGTCGGAGACTATGTCTGCGTGCCACGTTTTGTGCTGCGAGTCGCTCCGCTTGGTGAGAGTAGGGGGGTCTCTATTCGTCGGCCGACCACCCGGCTCGCGGGGCACTGGGATGAGACGAGAGGCAGTGGACATCGGGGCAGTGTTAGGGAATACTGTTTTAGCTGTGTGAGTGTGTGTGTGTGAGTGTGTGTGTACCCCATGGAAACATGAACCCAGTGCACTGCTTACTCAGGACCCTGGCCTAAACAGATCCCTGCCCTACATGCTTTTTTCTGGCTCTGGTTTGGAAGCGCTGGCAGCCAAACTGGAGGTGACCACAGCCATGCTGGAGAGACACACAACAACACTGACCAACAACACTGACTCCTCTGTCCCATTTGGACACACAGACACTGGATGGATGGGGCAGAAGCTCTTTAGAAGATCAGCTCAGCAGTGACAGCAGCTGGCTTTAAAACCTCGGCTGACCTCTCACTGTTCCAAAAGGTCGATTTAAGAGATTGGTTTAATTGCTTTACAGAGCTGCTGCCTTGATGGGTGGCGTTGGTGGGGAGTTTTAATGTGTAGTCATGTCAAAGTAATCTAATCTGATTGTCGCACTGCTGTGCCGCTATTCATCATGAAGGCCCACCCCCCTCAAAGAGCTCACTTAATTGACATTCACTGTATATGAACTCCTAATGACCGTACAGTAGGGCTTTCTTAGCCCTGGGGTTAGTTTAGTTACATGTGTGTAGTAAGCCTTAGGTTATATAATAAGAAATTCTGGTTGAATTTACTTAGCACTATATACTTTGATTTTTCCCGGAAATAAGGTGATCCACATGGCAAACTCTGGCTGTAATTTAATCAGCTGTTGACCTTTAGTCTCTCACTGTGATCCAGACAACTATGATAGAAGAGTCCAAGCTTCAAAATGAAAGTGCTAGAAGAGAGTCATGCAGTATGACTTTAAATGGCTGTGTTGCTGTTTACAAAGTGTCACCCCATCTGCCCTACATAGTTGGTGTGCTCTAGTTTCACTATAAGAAAAGGGTGTACAGGCAAGCTGTTCAGTGTTTGTTTTGTCTACATATAAACAGCAGAATGATTCTATCTTCAGTTTTTCTTTTTTTTGTGTGAAATTGATTTCCGTAGTAGAGTAAGAGAATGTATGCCAGTAGTAGTGGTGAGAGTCATCCGAACTGTAGCTGAGGGATCCGTAGCACACAGCGAGATGAGCAGGATCACAGCCATCGGTCCTAAGCTCACATGCTGTGAGTAAGACCATGCGTGGCGAAACTGAATTCCCACTGCATATTCCACCATCTAAGGCATATAACCAATAGCAGGAAACCCCTGAATGAGAGAACAAAGGCACCCGTTACTCAGTGACCAGTCAGGTCCCGGTTAGCCTTCGCTGGATTTGGTATCGGACTCCTGTAGGACGCCTCAGCTGTTTGTGTTGCATGGAAAACAGCTGCAATATGAAAGGAATGTGTTGGATCATGGTAGCCCCAGATGGCCTTCGCTGGCCTTCTCCCTCTCCGTGATAGTCGAGGTCCACAGAAACAACAGCTATCATATCGCAAAAAAAGGCTTATTTGTCTCTTTGGAAGTATGTGCATGTGATTGTGAGTAGAGATTGAGGACGAAATAGGGTTAGGAATGGTAGAAGAGGGAAAGAGAGAGATAGGGAGAGAGAGAGGGGGAGAGAGAGAGAGAGAGGGAGATTGATAGAGAGATCAACAGATAGAGGAGAGAGAGAAAGTGTTTCTAATCTGATTCTATGCATCATTCAGAGCTGTATAGACATGCTGTGTGTCCGTTTGCAGAGGGGGAGTGGGGTGAGGGGGCTGCCAGTGAGCTCATGTATTTGGGAGTTGTCATGGTGACTCAGGCCAAGTGTGCGGGTCGTCCGCTCCCTGAGCTGTCTGTCTTCCTGGCTCTGACTACATGAGGTCATGCAGTGACTCATTGGTTCTCTTCCTCCTCCAGCAAAAATGCAAGGCAGCCATTGGCTCAATCAAATAATAGCCCTGCCTCTTCCCCACCACCAGCACCATCACCACCACCCCCCAAAAAGAAGCTAAGGGTTCTGGGAAACACGCCCTGCTCAGCTGCACTTTATTGATTTCATCCATCCTGCTGTGCTTCCTTCATGGCCCAGGAGGATCCAGAGATAACGGTTGGAAAATGAGGGCAGGAGCCTTTCGCTTGCCCACTGAGGCTCCTTAGTCAACATTTTGCTGAGGAGATACAGTATGTGGGTATAGTCAGCCTGTGACCAAATTAGACATTTAGCCTAGTCAGCCATTATAGGCCAGCTCCTATTATAGCAGTACATTTGGAAGAGTATGTAATGGACTTTAAAATATATGATATTAACATTCAAACATTCAGACCTATTTATGTTGTAATCCTATGTCTATGCATACGCTGTATGTTGACCTGGAACTTTCAAAACCTTTAAAGCCATTTAAATGACTCTACTGTAAGGTAAATGCAACACTTAACAATTAAAATGACTTTAAATGACTTTACTGTAAGGTAAATGCGACACTTTCAGTTAGCAGGATGCTGAAATGGAAGCTGGAAGTTTTCATCATTTCTTTGACTGATGCAGTAGCATATCTCCTCTCTTATGAGCTCCCAATGTGAGTCGAAACAAGCCTGCTGATAAGATAGCCACTCCAGTGCCTTAGCGATATGCACACACGCCTGTTTAACATGCTCCTGTGAACTTTACATGCTTTCATCCAGAAATAACAAGACATGTTTTATTGGACATTGCCAAGGATGCTGGCAGGTTGTCACCAGAGGCCTTACTTTTAAGGGAGATAAGATAATGTGCTTGTTATGAGATAACTCACATACTTTCTTGTTTTTATATGATAAGAATCTGTAATCTTCCATATCAGTGCAGTTGTTGGTGATGAGACCATGTGGCTGAATCAATAAAGTATATAAAAATAAAGGTAAGCCAAGGAATTACCTCTAATTAAAAGGGCACGTTCCTTATTTTAGGACTACTTGAACTGTTCAGAGTCCCCTTGTGACACAGGCCAGGAGCATGTTAATGGCAGATGGCAGTCTGTCAGACGCCTTCTCTATGACTTAAATTTCTGCACTGTGCCAAGGAGCACAGGCTGTGGGTTAAAGCTCCACCACACAGCTGTGGACATTTATAATCCTAAGTGGCTGCACGGTAATGGCTTACTTAAAGAAGCTGACTTCAAATCAATACTCATCAGAGTCCGCATGCCTGCCCCCACCCTTGTCTTCCATGTCGGGGCGGGGAGGGTTGAAAACGTTAGCATTATCGCGCAGCCATCCTTTTAAAGCAAGCCAGAAAGGACAGACAGTGTTGAACAATGCAGGCTGAATCTTTAATGCGCACTCGTTCAGTGGTGTGAGGTGTTGAATTCTCAGAGCCTGTATTTTGATGTAATATATGACCTAGACAGAATATTTTCATTATATTCAGAATAGTTTCATTACAAAACAGTCTAGAATGTGACTACCCTTTTTTCCATTCCATGGCATGTGCCTTTAAGGCTCTTAGGCCTCTGCTCTGTCCTTCTCTGTCAGATGTCCGTCCTGATAAGGACTATGTGCCTTTTCGCAGCTGTGCTAGCACTCGTGTGTGTGTGTGTGTGTGTGTGTGTGTGTGTGTGTGTGGAGGGGGATGGGGATGAGGTTGACCAGGGGCTTTCTGACCGTCCGCTGCTATGGCTCTGATTACCCTGTGCCGGCACAGGCATGTCACAGTGGTAACCTTGGTAACCCCAGCAGCTGCTGCTGACCTTACGCAGGTGGGTGTTAGGGGACGGCCTCCAAACACTTGTTACATTAGCCAGCGCCTCTCTAGGCCCTTCTGACATTTACAGTAGTACTGGCAGTGGATGGCTCTCTCCGGCTGTAAAAAAAATAGCTGTGTCATCTGTGTCGTTCTTGCTAAGAACACAAACAGGACTCTTCTGTTTCTCCTTATAAAGTCTCTAGACTAAATTGTGGTAAATGGGCTAATGATGGAAGCCTTTGCTTGTTTTGTCTGATGTTTGTTTTATTTTAGCGCCTGAAGTGGAAAGATCTACGACTAAATCTACCTCTGTAAACAGTCTTCAATAAACAGTCTTTAGTGATGCTGCAGTAACATACGGAAAACACTCACATTCTCTCTGTCTCTCTCTCTCTCTCTCTCTCTCTTGCTCTCACACACACGCACGCACGCACACACACACACACACACACACACACACACACACACACACACACACACACACACACACACACACACACACACTGACACACATACCAGACCATTAGGCTAGTAGGCTAGGATTGAAGCTGCAGGCTAAAAGCAGGGCTATCTGTTTATGCTCCTTTGAAGTCGGTGCTCCAGGCAGGCACTGTGTGACAGTCCCAGGCACATGTTTTGCATGCTGCCCTTCCCTGAGGAGAAAACATAGCCGCCTCAGACAGGAAGAACGGAAGGAATGTCACCTCAAGTGTTTTGTTTTTCTCTCCAGTCTCTCTCTATATGGTCTTGTCCTCGTCCACCTCATCTTTTAAATTCAGGTTTTTCTGCCCCTCATGGAGGGTTAATGACAGACAGCATGTCCAATGTGTGTAACACGTCAGCTCACACACAGCTCACCACTACACAACAAAGCACTCATTTGTGAATCACTCCCAGGATTGCAACAGTGTTGTCATCATCAGGGTATGAGTGCACTCCCCTTCTAACAACACATCTGTCGGCCGTGATCTCATACAGGCCTTACCTGCTCTGGAAGGGAGATGACTGATCGTCTGTCCTTCAGCTACCCTGAGGAGAACATAGGGATGGCCTAGATAGGAATCAAAGCCTGGAACACATATATGGAACCGAGCAACAAGAGAGCATATCCTGTAATGTTTTTTTTTTTTACTTTAATATGACAACGTGCAAGAGATTTGTTATAAGGAGAATGGCAACGTATACTTACATGTGACGCCAAGCATTCTTGCCCAATATCGCCATGGCAGCTTGGCTGGCACCGAAACTTAGTGATGCAATTGCCTATGTATGAAATAGTGTTTATTGCCTTGTCAGTCAACAATGGCTCTTCAAAAATTATATTGATGGTTTGTGAAGAAATCCACATGTACAGACATGAATTTATTATGATAGGGAAAAACACGGTAGGGGAAACCTCAGGAAAAAACACCACAAAGCTAGGGGGTTTTAGTGAAATTCAGCAATTTCAGGTTAAGTAACCAATGTGAAATGCCATATAGTGTATATGTAATAATTTAGACTTTTTCGGCAACAAATAGACAGTGACGAATGAATCGCTGCATATGTGAATGGGGCTTACTGTGGGGAGGTAAGTCTGGCCCTTATGCGGCCCATGCCTGGTGAGGTTCCTACCAGGGGATGTCTGGCGCACTGTGAGGAGTGTTGATTTATTTTCGAGAAGAGGCTATATGTCAGTTGATGCCAGGCCTACAAGTCGGGCTGGAGCGTGTGCCAGGCTTAGTGCATAGGAAACACTCGGCTGGTATTTACCCACTTCCCAGCGTCTGGCAGAAAGGTCAAAAAGTAGAACAGGAGCGTCAGGAGTCTGGCTTAGACATAAACCAGGCTTTGCTTGCTTTTCTCACCCTGTGTTAACGGATAACAATGCCGTTGGTGTGCCTGTTGTGTAGTCAAGGTAGTAGCAGTGGCGGTTTTAAGGAAAATTGTTTGTGTCGATGGGGAGTGAGGAGTTCGTAGCTCTGAATATTTAGTCTCATTCTCACAGTAGACCGATAATGAGATAAGCCAGATGTCTCTGTAAAGAACACATGTTGATCTTTCATTGCTGGCTATTTTTACACAGTCATGTACAGTGACCTACAACCAACAGGGACACAACTTGTGGCCCATGGCTTCAGTCTCTGTCTCATATACTGTAGGCAGGTCATGCTGTCCTTAATGATCATGCTGGTTAGATATCCGCTTCAACTGTCCTCCATTGACGGAAGGTCATTTTCCCAGAGGAATAAGGCCATTAATATCTTAATGTTTAAAGCAACTTTCCTTCTCATAGAGTTACATATTAATCCACATGACCAACACAAAGTCCGCAATATCACATTTTTCTGTTAGACTTCCTTTTGAGAGGGTCAGATACTAGTAAAGCTAACTGAAGTCTTTTCTGTGCCGTTGTGTAAACTGAGTTGTGGCATTAGTTTATCTAGCGCTGTGCTGTTCATTTTCATAATTGATTCATATCCTGTATTTGCCGAGTGAGTCAGCAGGCATCTCATGGTGGAGTCATTGAGAAAGGGAGAGGCCCTCTCTTTTCAGGCCACATCGCCATCTGTGTGCAGCATTGATACTGTATTTTGCCTCACGAGCACATTCTCTCACGCTCACGCTGAGGCACTCAAAACACACCCCACTGTAGCGCACCGCATGCCTCATCTGATGATGAGGGTGACGCAACAGTTTCTCTGTTCAGACACAGATGGCTATAGCATGCCATACGGCTTGTTCAAGTTTGCTGTCTGGATGGATGGCTGGCTATCTGGCCAGGACTTTTTTCATTGTGTAAAATCCTATCCTGTAGGTAACATCACCAGACATCACTGACTCTTGTCCAATAACAAAGCCTCAATATCCCCCAGAATGCATTGCTTAAAGCAAACCAGTCACGGTCAAACCTACCCACACATTACATGGGGTATACTTGGTGCTTTATTTTATAGGAGAGATCTGGTGTGATTCAATTCATAGCCTGAAGGCTGAACATTGAATTCCAATGTTCTTCTAAGTCCTGAACTCTAACTGGTATAAATCAGCCAATCATGCAGTTGTCAGCAAAGTGAAGTACCAAAGTCTATTCCTATCCCTTTGCAGGGTTCAGGGCTGAAGGCTTGTTTGTTTGAGCTTGTTTGTTTGTTTGTTCCACACTGCGCCCACACACAAACAAACAAACACACACACACACACACACACACACACACACACACACACACACACACACACACACACACACACACACACAACCAACCTAACAAGCACGTAGAAACCCTGAGATTCAGGCATTTTACCCTAGCCTCTGAAGTCTTTTTGGCATTGCTCTCTCAGCCAAGCTGAAAGCAGATAAACCGTAGAGTTAGAAAAACATCATACAATGTAAAGCTGAACTCGTGCTTCTTCTAAAGGAATATATGCTCTGTAAACAGGAACAATCTGAATGTACAGCACTTGAGTAAGGGCATTTGGTGGTCAAGTACATAAAGGTCAAGCAAAGACCGCAAATACACTCGGTGCTTTAGATCTTGTTCCTAAGCTCTCTCCTTTGTAATCCTTTGATACTATGGTCACGCATGTTTTGTTCATTTACTGTATAATAATAAAGTGTTAAGCGATCATGCTTAACTAGAACTAAAGCTGTTTTCTAAAGGTTGTGTGTGTGTGTGTGTGTGTGTGTGTGTGTGTGTGTGTGTGTGTGAGAGAGAGAGAGAGAGAGAGAGAGAGAGAGAGAGAGAGAGAGAGAGAGAGAGAGAGAGAGAGAGAGAGAGAGAGAGAGAGAGAGAGAGAGAGAGAGAGAGAGAGAGAGAGACTGCTATCCAGGTCCTGAAGCAGTTTTTGTCCTGACTCTTGGCAAAGACAAGACCAGTGTAGACCAATGAGGAGTCATCAGCAATACTTCAGACAGCAGCTTAGCACAGCCATAGGTCAAGGACTGTTGTTTAACACTCTCATATAGTATCTCTCCCAGTGGGCTTGAGTCAGGCAGGCCCTGCTAGCAGCTCCAGCAGGGTTAACTCCAAGCTGTTAATGGGAAATAAACAAGCTATGCTGGTATTTCACAACTGTCAGACGGGCCATTGCTTGTAGTGCAGTGCTAGGTGTGGAGTTAATGAACAGTGCTTTTGGCTGGCTAGTGGATGGAAATGTTTCTGGAGTTGAGTGATTCCATATACAAATGTACTTCAATTGGGCTCATTTTTGCATAAAGGTTGCTATTCAGAATGTGAGCCTAGTCATTTTTGTATATTTTTTCCCTCCCGATAGTATTCTTAGATAAGATAAGATGAGATGAGATAAGATAGTACTTTGTTCATCACGTATAGGAAATTCAAGCAAATTTATCATTTGATTCATGAAAATAAAATTTAGATTAGTATAAATTTTTGTATCTACACTACTTTATATTTTCAAGGACACTGTAGTTTAGTAAATTGTTGGAGAATAAAGCCCTTGTAGTGCATGGAAACATGTACAAACATGGAATATTGACCATTTTTAAGGCAATTCCATAAACATGTACCACAAGTAAACATAAACATTGCACTGTTCACTCTACTGACTCTTTAGTGTGCTCTAGTGTGCATTTTTCTGCTGTGTCAAGGTAGGCTGCATGTTAGGCTCTTACGGACTCCAGCAATTTCCGGAAATAATACTGATTTGGTCCAGGAGACTTGAGCCCATGTGAGATGATGGCATGCAGCCTTTAAAATTTTACAACTGAATTTTATAAGCGCTGCATGCAGAGAAGAGAGGAGTTAAAAGGAAGTCTTAGATAAGCATTGAACCCCGCATGATCTAAGGGTCCTTGATTTTTATGAGGCATAATGTGTTTGTAAGGAGACTGGCCTTTAGACCATGCCAAGATAAGCCATTCTCATTCTCTGGCGATCAGCATGTTTCTTGTATTCAATTTAACACTTGAAATAACTTTCCATTATTCATACTGTGAAAATGTCTTTTTGAGTCTTTTAGACTGTTCTCCTCGAAGCTTCCAGTTTCCTCTTGTAAACCATTTTTAATATCTATAAATCAGTGTTAACAACTCCTCCATTTATCATAAGAAGTATATGTGCTTTTGAACAGACTAATGTTGTTAATTACTTTGTTTGCCTCACAAAGTCATTTTCTGGCTCTCATCATGACCAGTGGCTTATTCACTGTAGCCTGTGTTGAATGTGTGTGTGTATGCCACCGTGCTGTAGGTAGTAAGAGAGACTTGAGTACTCACCTGGTTACTCCTCAAGAGGGCACTAGACTCCTCAGTTCTGTCACCTGGGAGCATAGCTCACATGCCAGAGGCTGATGTCTTGTAAACACCGGTAGGCTACTGTAGCACGTGGTCAGACCAGCCCATGCACAAATGTTGGCCAGAATAAAAGTACTTGGGAACTTTTATGGTCCTTATATTACTTTATTGGGATAAGTGTGAGATATATTTTCCAAAGAACTTTTCCATGTGGAGATACGAAAGTAGTGTATAACTTGTATCCAGTGGTGAACCATACCAGGTAGACTGCTGAATGGAGAAGGTTCTCTGGGTTTGAAAGGATGAATGCTCTTGTCTTTAATCGCCTAAGGTCCTATAAAGCATGTCATCATCTGGCACTACAAAGCTACCCTTTCCTTCACCTTTAAAGACCTCAAGCCCTTTTGACTTGGCTGTCTACACTGTTATGTTTGCTTCTCAGGTCACCGTCAGATACAGTATTGACAACACTATAAAACATTGTTGAGGGTAGCACCACCCATGCATCGATATAATTAAGGCTGTGGAGTTGTCTCTGCTAAAAGACGTAATACATTAACATGTTCTCTTAGCGTCAGTCAAGGTTGCCTACGGCGATGTTCCTCTTTTAAAGATATTCATGGCTTATTCAATACGTGGCCATGAACTGCGCATTTCCTGAAGGTCAAGTCTCGCTTCAGGCGGTGTGAGTTATAGCCTTTGGAGAGTGTGATGGGGACAAGGTTAGAAAGAGACAAACGACTTCAGTGCAGTACAGCTAGCCTTCTCTATGAGTCTTCAGGGAAATGTCTCCTGACAAATGTTAGTGTTCCGCTGTGATGGTTGAGCTGCCCATCTGTGTAGTTTCCGCTCTGTGCATAAGTTGCCACCAGCTGGAATGGAAGCTCTAACATGCACTCATGTTGTTTTGCATTGTCATGCCAAGATGCTTCATGCTAACAGGTGCAACACTACAGTCTACTGGAGATTCTGGGAGTTCACAGACTTCTTAGGATGTCTCTACTGCATGGCGTTGTTGCCATTCAGAGGCAGTCTAAACTTAGACTGAAACCGGTTAAGTGGGCATCAGTGATTGTATTTATACAGTATGTGATTACCATAACCAGTGTTTACAAAGGACTCTGTTCAGTAGGTTAATGTTTCCTCTTGTGTGTAAGCTGTGCGTGAAACTACTGTAAGTAAACAAATACTCTGATCAAACCAGTTACAGTAGGTGTGTGCCCTTTGTGGAGAGATGCACAAGCTATTTTATTTAATGTCACATAAAGATCACGTTGCTTCAGAGAGTCAAATGAGAAAAAAATGTTTTAGCATATTCAGCGTTTTTTGACATGATCAAATGAATGATTTTCAACAATGAAAACATTTACAGACTTTTCACACCTTAAAGTACACATTTCTACTTACTTAACAGGTCATTATAATGATGTCCCTGGGTATTTGATCAATCTCTTGATTACATTTGATTACATTGAGTTCTGCCAAGACTCAATGCAGGACACCATGTGGATTTACCTCCCTGTAATCACAACAAGAGTTGCTTAATCATTGCTTAATAGTATCAGCCATTAACTGGTTCTGCCTACTCATGGGTTCACGAAGGCCTGCTGCTCTGCACCAGTCAGGTCCCAGCAGTCCAGTGACTGAAGTAGTGTGTTGCACTTGAGTACAAAATTGAGCTTGAGAGGGAGCTTTGTAGTCAGCCTGCGTCTTTGGAAAACCTGACTGAACCCGTTCTCACTCCAGGAGTAAGGAGGTGCCTGCTGCCCTTTAGGCAAGCAGAGACTGGCTGAGAGAGCCTGTGAAAGAGTGAGTGAGTGAGTGTGTGTGTGAGACACAGAGAGATAGTGAAAGAGAGAGCAATTGAGAGGGAGAGAGAGAGAGAGAGAGAGAGAAAAAAGAAGGCCAGAGAGAGAGTGAGAGGGAGAAAAAGAGGCTGACTACAGCAGTTCCACTGAAGTCTTTCCCTCAGTGATTTCAGGCAGACACACTCTCACACACGCTCGCGCGTGGTAGCTGTCTCTTGAGGCGAAGTTTCTTGCGTCCTCTCTCTCTCTCCTCACGTGGAGTCTACCTGTCAGAGGAGTTGCCATGTTGCTGCTGCTGGGGAGCGGTAGCGAGCGCAGCGCTCACCTGGTGTCGCTGATGTGCTGCATGGGTCAGTAGGTCTCCTCAGCTTCAATCCTTTTCTGCTATCCTCCTCCACTTCCAACTGCTGCTGTGCCTTCTCTTCTTTTTTTCCCCCTTACTTCTAAACTGGGCAACTACTATTTTAAACCTTTTCTTCCCTGTATTCACAAGCCTTCCTGCCTGCCCCCTGCATTTAGCAGATTTGGGAAAATCCGGCTGTGTGAGCAAATCTGATTGTGTAAGAGTTTTTAGGAAGTGGGGGTTGATTGTGTTTGTGGTGGGACCAAAGTTCAAAATCATGCAGAGATGTTATGTTTATCATTCATTGAGAGACAGAATGACTGACCAACTAAGCTTGGAATTGTTTTATGAAAGGGCAATTACGAATAGGATCAAGTAAAACTTTGAAGCAAATTTGAAATGTTCATGGACTAGACTGTTGCTGTTTACTAGAATAATGTTTTAGATTATGGCGATTGGTTGTAGTGGTTATAGTTATTCATCTAAAGCACATATTTTTCTTAATAGCATATGCATGTTTGTTTTTGATGGCACCTAATGTTTGACGTCCTTGTAACATCCTCGGGAAACAGTCTGAATGGCCTGGTTGAGGCTGTTGCCATGACTACTGAAAACAAAAAATACTGTGGTCAGCCCAGCTTGCAGCAAGGAGCTCTGAGTAATGGAACCTATGCTCTGTCTTTTCAAATTAAGAGTCTAAAAATACCATTTCCTTTCCCTGCCATACAATTCAAAGTACACAATTGGATACAGTAGCGTACAACTGAGGCAGCCTGTGAGCTCCTTTGATTTTAAGATGAAATCAAAACTGTTTGAAACAACTTTTTTTTCCCCTAGGACTTATTTTGTTAATCCGTATTCCATTGGAATAAAGTGATTTACTGTATCTGTCATGAATATGCTATTTTGTGCTCTTGGAATACCACATAATTGTCACTTTGCATGAGAATAATCATATGTGATATTTAAATAAAAAAGGGTCATGTACTATATGGTATCACCTTACACAAACACTGAGTTGTAGGACCAGGATTTTAACTTGCAATACACTGATGCTTTGGAGGGAGTTAAGAGACCCTCTGTTGTTGAAAGTGTTGTTTCATCTGCAAGACCACCAGTGGTTTCTGTGCATAGATATAGGTCTTCTGTGGAATCGCTCAGAAGAACATCTTGTTCATGTTTTTGCCTGAACAGAAGACACAATATAGTTCTCAACTCTAAGCCTTTCACATCACCTACATCTAGAGAGTTTTGTTTTGGTATGTTTGTATCCCATTATAAGATGTTTATCTTCTTTTGTTTCAGATGAAAGAGACAGAGTTCAGAAGAAGACATTCACAAAATGGATAAACCAGCATCTCCTAAAGGTATGTTGCTTATCTTTTTCACTTTTCATTGTTTACTGCTCCACAGTCTAAATTCTGTGGAAAGAATTATATTGTCTACTGAGACAGCCATGCCTTTGTGTTGTGTTAGTCTAGTTTTTGGGAAAATATCATACCTGTGGAAATTGTAGGTGTGTACAGTACTGTAGATAGATTTTTTTGTTGTGCTTTTGGTACTCTAAAAGCAAGACGTTCTCCTAGACACAAGTAACATAAACATTGTTGATTATGCACTGCCCCACCATTTTGCTTTCTTTAACTTTCTTTGAGTGCCTAGACTTGTAGACCAAAATACACATGCGTCTCTCATCTCTCCAATTTCTTGGCATTGTATTCAGCACTTGTACTGTAGAGAACACATTCATTCATTCATTCATTCATTTGTATTTAGGACTTTATATTACTTTTTTAGTCCATTTTTGCTGTGTATCACCTGGTGGAATGGAATACTGATTCCTGATTGACTGTGTTGGTTCTGGATAATGCACACCTATGAAGCAGATCTAGTGAAAAAGCCTAATTTCTATTCTATATCAATGCTCTTTTGAAAGGTAACTGTCAAACCATCGTAAATTGCAGTTGAACCTGTCAGCAACAAGGAATTCAGCTGTTACTATTGATAACCATCAGTTAAAAAAGGAAAGTTGTATAGCCCCTGAACAGATTTCTTTGCTGAGCTGCACACACTTGTGTGTTTTAAATTGATATCTTTTCTTTATACGCATGAGTTGTAAGCAGGTGATATTGTGGAATCTTCAAGGTGTGCTGTTTTATGGGAATGATGCCTTTGCCTCATTCATTATTTCCATATAACAGCACACACCTCATTGGCTGTTATCCCCATTCTCTTTTTCTTTTGGGAGGGTGTTCTGTCATTTTTGCAAAGCTTTGAGTGAAGTGGGCCTATAATCACAGCTGTCAGACAGTAGTCTCTCACAGCAGAGTCCTGTCTTATAAAAACTGAGACAGAGGCAATTTAACCTGCGTGCTCAGTCTGTCACACGGCTCATGCATTCACTGCACTGTAGGCCTGTTTGCTGTGTTACCAGGGCTTTTCAACTCCAGACAAGTCCAAAATGCTCTTGCATTTTTTATTTTTATCACAGCCCATCAGCAAATCTCATTCAACACAAATCCGCAGTGGAATGATAGTGGGCAGCTTTAAGGTTTTTACCCTCAACCGTTTCCAGCACAATTAAAATAAATAATTGCTGGAATGAATTAGCTCCTGACAGATTTGGCAGTGACATGTTCGCTTTGCTAGCTTTAATCTTTGGCAGTTCTAATGGATATTCAGCAGACACTGCCAGTATTTACACAGGATGATTCCAGATCTTCACTGAGAATGTTTTTATAAGCCATTTTTGATACCAGCAACCACACACATTAGAGTGAACATGTCATTGCTTGTGTACTATCAGATGCTCCGCAAGGGAGTGGGCTGATTCAGAGTGAGTGGCTGGAAGGGATATCTTGTGGTGCACTGAAATCTGCCTTTATTTCACAGCTTAATGGGCTTACAGAAGGGGTCATAATCCCAGTTTTGACACAGTTTTAGGAGATTTTGGATCAAAAATTAAGTGGCTATCTGGCCCAACTAGCTTTATTTTTATTCAGTTCTGAAGATGCCACTACAGCCTGTGGGAACCTTGCAAATACCTCTTTGGAGCTTTGTCAAAGCAGCCTTATTTAACTTGGCCTAAACACTATTTAACTGTCTGAAGTCAGTGTTTAATTTACTTGGACGGTGTTAGCTGCCAGATCTCAGATAACAAACCCTCTGCCTTTCCTCCAGTGCCATTTGAATGCAAGCTGCTGCCATGCTGTCATATGACTGGCAAAGCAACACCCACAACCCCACCCCCAACCACCCACCCATACCCAGCCTCCCCTTTAATGTCTGGGTCACCGTGACCCCAACAAGTGTCAGTGGAAGCAAAGGTGCTGAGTAAAGACCCAGAGGGGGTATCTGGATGACCCAGAAAGGGGGAGGCTGTCCTGTCCGCCTGGTTCGGCCGGCCGGCCGGCGATGGTCTTATTTTGGCTCTGCAGCTGTGTGGCGTTGGGATTATGGCCGTTAGGGAGCCGTGGGTAAAAGCAGGTCACTGAGGCAGAGGGGTGATTTAAGCAGGCTGGTATTCAGGGCAACAGCGCAAAGGGGGGAAATGCAGCCGGCCCACCACAGCGTGCCCTGCACAGGGGCCTGGCTGTCAACCTGCAGAGTGTCAGCTGGGAGGGAAGCGATGACGGTTGGTTAGATAAGCGTCCGCCACAGCTCACTAAAGGCACTGAATCCCAGTCAGTTAGAGGAGGTAATCGGAGAGGAGCTGGGAGGTGTGGTAATAGAATAAAAGAGATAAGTTTAATAAGGAGGCACACTTGCATAGCCCAAGGAGGACGGTGTTTAAGGTACACAGCAGAAAGGCAGGCGTAACACACATAAACCATATCAGAGACAAACAAAGTAAAGTAAAGCAAAACCCACAAATATAAATACATTCTCCAGATGAAAACTCTGACAATAGCCTACTTGTTTTACATAAACAAGATACAACACGGGCATGTTTGGCCTTCATGTTCCGTGCCTCTAATTTTTGTGCTTGTGTGTGTGCGTGTGTGTGTGTGTGTGTGTGTGTGTGTGTGTGTGTGTGTGTGTGTGTGTGTGTGTGTGTGTTTGTAACATGCTCAATAAATGCATTAAGTAGATGCTTACACAAGCTGTTTTTCATCTTTGTCAGCACCTTAAGGTGCTGCTCAGGGTACATATTTGACCTCATGATGTATAATGATCACCTCTCTGAGGGATGATTCCACACCCATAGGTCACACATTACAAATATGATCTCAACAGCCTGCCTCCTACCTCCCTTTTTACAATGTGTGGAATCGGATGCAAGTTGTGTCAGATAAAAGCATCTTCTAAGAAATTAATGAACATTGAATTAAATAAAAACGTGATGTCAGTCAATATCACAGACTGCAAGTGATAATTCTCATGATACTTTACTGTAATCATCAAATGCCATTGTGGCCCAAAAAGGGCTCGTCTCCTTTAGGACTGTGTGATATAAAGCAATAAAGATTTTGGTTCACCATTTGAATATAACTGGACACAAGCCTAAACCCACTACAACAGTTCTGCTAGAAAGACTAAACAACTCGGGAGTTTGAGTGTTGTATTGGATTGGATATGCTAATGTTGATAACAAAACAGATAAAAAAAAATAGTGTTTGGTGCAGGCCCTGTATCAATCCAGGGTTGAAGAGTTGAGACCCTTCTAGATTCTACTGAAATAAAGTGGAGCTTAGCCCCTGGAACAGTGCACTGATACTACACATTCTGGTTTGGGAGGAAGTTGTCTAATGTCAAAATTGTCGTCATCTGAAAGCAGCAGAATCAGAATGTAAGAAGACTCATTTTCTTTGGTAGAGCCACGCAGTCATTAATGAACAATGCAGTAGTCTTCCTGTTCAAAACTTGAACTAAAGCTTTCACTTCTCAATGATTAATGAGAAGTTATATTGTAATGCATAAGGAGGCTTATGTCAGAATACATTAAATGAGTCATTAAGAAATATTATATCTCCTATCTTACCCCTTGGAGACTATAGGCTATAGTACATGCTTGCACTAGGCTTGTGACTAACACCCAGCTCTGAGGAACTCATTACTTTTCTCAGTGACAGGGCCCTGTCTTGCAGGTTTCACGAGCACGGGCAGAGCCCTATCGGAAACATTAGGCTGTGTTTGTACAGGCCAAAGGGGAGGGGCACCTATCCATTGTTTTTGACAGGGAGGAAATGCTTAAGGAGGCGCGATACCCTTGTGGAGGAGGAAAGCAAAACATGGAGGCGGTGCTGGGATCCTAAATGTTTTTAGAAGCCACTAATGGTTAAAGTGTTAGGTCCCTTCTCTGTTGCTAGGGCCCTTCGTGTAATTTGTGTCATTAGCAAGCACTTTCTTGATGCTTTTTATGACCACATCAGAGGAGATGCATGCATTTGTTTCAGAATTCTAATGGCATTTGAGGAAACAGATGGTTGCTGGCAGTGGAATAAATGGTTGCCTTGCTTGATTTGGGTCTGATGATTCATTTGTGGTGTTTGTTTACTGTAATTGTGGTTCATGTCTGAAGTGGGTTAATTGGTATAATGGTCCTGTCAGTTTTGGTTTTGCCTTGCAATGCACAGTGTGAATTGGTCATATTATGGCTTTGTGTTTGTGTAAGAGCCTGGGGGTTTCAGCTTGTTGATGAATCATTTTTGAGTAATTGATATTGCCAAAACACAATAATATTGTCCTAAGAGGACATTACGCACACTGAATTATGTGACAATAATGCCAGACATGGACGAATAGCATTGTTTTCCACATTTAAACTTATTAGAAATTAATTTTGAGTACAGATAGGGATAACTACTGAGCAGATAACAGATCAAGGTCCAGTCACAGCTTTTGATGCATCGCTAATGAAATGTCTATCCCTTCCTCACAGGTACGAAAACATGTAAATGACTTGTACGAAGACCTGAGAGATGGACATAACCTGATCTCGTTGCTGGAGGTCTTGTCTGGAGAATCATTGGTGAGTAGCCTTCTCTCCTCAGTGTATTCCCTGTGTATGTGTTGTGACATGTGCAACCCCCTCTTCCCTTTTTTCTGGTGTCTGGTTGTATGGAAGTTTTAATAGCACTCTCTTAGTTAGCCTAGCAAGTCGCTCTGTAGAGTAGGCCTAATAACACGTGTTGTTTTTGGGTTTGCATTGGTATGACAAAGTACAGCAGTTTAGTCAAGCGAAAAGTGGCAGGTGTTATTAATCCTTAATATACTACTTGTAAGCCTAATAACATGATTAATACTGCTACTAGGTGTTTGCTAAAGGCTAGTATGTAGCTAAGTTTGCCCTGCACTGCTTAAAAATAGCCTGTGAAAAAAAATGCATGTGAAATTCCCTATGTTACTTTTCAAAAGGAAGTGGGCACAGAATTTAGAATTGTGACTTGCTGGGGACAACGGCAGGGATTTTAGTTTATATAATGGATGCCTTTGTGTAGTGCATTGTTCTTCTTTGTTCTCTGTGAACAGCTTTATTGACCAAATGATTATAGTCATGAGGGAGCTCAATGTGCTTTGAAATAATGGAGATGCTAAAGATAATGAGATATGTTAGCTGCTGCTGGTTTCTAGGGAGTAGGCTAGGCTAACGCGAGGGGGTAGGTCCTCTCTGTTTCAAGTGCTAACTTTGCCATATAAATTGTAACTGCAATCCATTTTTTGTCAGTTGTTCTCTCTGTTTCAAGTGTTAACTTTGCCATATAGTTGTACCTGCTGTCGATCTTGTAAGTTGTGGTGTGTTATTAAATGAGATACTATAAGAATATACTGATGAATACAAAATGTAATTTAAAGAAGCTTAAGGCTTGAACAGTAGAAGTTGAACACTTTGTAAGGACTATTTTTCTTTTTGTTTTCTCCACTTCCCTTCTGTCTTCCATCTGCCTTTCTCTCTCTTCTCTCTCTTCTCTGATGTTCTGTCCATCCTCTTTCTTCTTCTTCTGCTTCTGGTCTACATGCCTGTGTTGGTGTCCCCTTTGCCTCGTTATGTCTCACGTGTGTGTGTGTGTCTGTGTGTGTTTGTTGTGCGTGTGTGTGTGTGTGTGCTGTCTCTCCCTCGTGCTCACGTTTACTGGGGTAAGCCGCGGGAGCGTGATTTTCTGAAGACGTTGCGGTTGGTGAGTGCGGCTGACGCATGCGCAGTTGTGCAGCATGGGGATGCGCAGGAGGTTGATGAAGACAAGGGGGTAGGTGTGGGTACCGCCCCCTCGGCCAACCCACCCTCCACCCCCTTCCTAACACCACTAATGTGTAGCTGAGTGCCGTGGCCTTTAACCAGAGTGACAAAACAAAACAAACAAACAAACAAACAAACAATCAAAGAAGCTGACTCTGAAAACTGATCCGGCCCTGTCCTGCTCCAATGTCATCTCCTCTCTGGAGGCTCTTCTCTCCTTCTTTCTCTCCCATCTTCTACCTCTTCTTTCTTCTATTTCTTCTTCTTCCGTTTTCTTTTCTTCTTTTAATTTCTCCTTCTCCTGCTCCACCTCTTCCTCCTCCTGCTCCATCCTCTAGTGGTGTGCAGTAATTAGGTTAGTCACTCCCTGCAGTAGCCACCTTTACCAGAATAGGCTAATGCCCTTGAGTATTTGAGCATCGTGACAGAGAGGGAGAGGAGTCACAGCCTGGATTGTGCTGATGCTTCACACTGCAGCCCCGGTAGTCGTTTGGTTTTTCTTCTGTGCACCCAGTGAGATTCTGCCACCTCAACCAAATCAATTCTCAGGTTGATGTTGTGACACCTGCAAGCCTGATGTTTGATTTCACTTTCTTTTTGATTTAAAGAATTTAATTTATGAAAGTAGAAAAAAGGACGTGTTTATTGTTGAACACGCAAATCAACCAATTTCCCCATGATTGACTTGTTGTTGTTTGCATGGAAGCTGAAAAGTCAAGTTGCACTTGCTGCTTGGGAGTTAAGCCTTGCACTTTCTTTCCACTCATGAGCGCTTATTGCATCATGCAGCCAACACACACACACACACACACACACACACACACACACACACACACACACACACACACACACACACACACACACGCACAGCACACGCTCACATACACACACCGACACTGTATGAGAACCACTTTATATAATAGCTTCACAATTCACCCTTCATCTCTGTCGTCACAATGTACAGTAAACGTGCTCACGTGGAAGAATGCTGTAACGATTTTCTCAGTTGTCTAGAGTGATTTCACGGGGCTCTGAAGAAAGGGGGGAGAAGTCAGTAGAGGGTTTCCCCTGGCATCACAGGGCTTCCCGCTCGGAGGCGTTTATCTGCCTGCCAGCCAGCCAGCCAGACACACACCCAGCCCAGACAGCCAGGCAGTCAGTGTCCTGACACGCCATTTTTCCATCTCACTGCCTCACACTCGGGCATGAGCATTGTCCACGTGTGTGTGGGGTTTGGTTTGTTTATTTTAGTCTATTTTATTTGATGTTATTTTACTGACTCCATTGGCCTGGCTGTCTCCCTGCTTTCTCTAGACATCTGACTTGCCCCTTCAGCTCATGGTGTTTAGCCTCTCAGCCACCAGAGTTCCCCTGTAGAATTCAACTCCCCCTGATGATCTTAACACCACTGATTTTGTTTGATGTTTTGATGACTATTTCAACCACTGGCTGTGTATTGTGTGGTATAACATTAGCTGCAAATAAATAATCACATTTAATTTTGGAACACTGTAATTGGAGGTCAAGGTTTCCTCATACTACTGTAAATTGTTTACTGTAAATAGGTGCCTTATCCCTCCCACTCTGTTGTGTCTGTGGAACTGTGGGTAGAACTGACCCCAAAATGTGATGACAGGATCAGTCAGTATTTCGAGACTTTCTCTCAAATACTTAAAGAGAGACCTCGGGGGGTTCACCCCTTCCCTCACACCCCACACACATACCCCCACACACACCCCCGCAGCACTCCCACACAATGGTGTGTTGTGGTAAGACTCCAATCCTTCTGGATTTTTGTTATTTTTGTTTGTCATCACATGCCGCCTGACGCTTCTCTGCCCTCTTGTCTGTCTCTCTCCCCACAGCCTCGAGAGAAAGGCCGAATGCGCTTCCACCGGCTCCAGAATGTACAGATAGCACTGGACTACTTAAAGAGGAGACAGGTAATTTCCTTGAATTTAATTTCCTTCGGGATGAATAAAGTACTATCCTATCCTATCTTTCCCTATCCTACTAGCTTCTGTAGCTGCTGCAGACTAATCTAAAGGCTGTTTGACTATCAGCCATGAACCAAGATAAGACAGTGACTACATTAGCTACTGTACCGCACAGACAGAGCTCTAGTATAATGCAGTATATTGTGGTGAATGGACTGTAATGCTCTATGTTACATTATAGCTAATGCAGTTCAGATAATGTTAAGTATGCGATTTAACGTTATAGTCAGAGTTAGTATATTTATAAAGGACATTTTAGGTTGGCCAAAGTGCTGAAATATATATAGTTATTATCGAAATCAAGGACATAATGGTTGTTATAACCAAAATGTCTACCTAACCTTGCCTGAGTGATTCCACTTGCAGCAAGCATTCATTACAATCCTGACAGATCATGAATGCAGTAGGCAGATCATATATCAGTGGGATGCTCTCTCCCCCACTGCTGAGAGAGCTGAGAGCTGAGGCGTAATTGCTACAGAATATCGTTATGACATAGTCCCCCATCCTCCAAAGTGGCCTTTATTTTTCACTCACATCCTATTTACTTCCAGGCAGTTTGTTTAATCAGGGAATGATGGGAAACGCAGTCTTTGGCCTCGCCTGTGTGCAGGCAGGCCCTCTGAGAGATTACATCACTGACAGCAGTCGGGGCCCGCAGACAAAGGCTTCTCACATTCCAATACAAACCGCCCCTTTATCTCATTGTTGCCTCTCCCCTTTGTAGCTTTGCTGGCAATTCACCCTGGCCATTCATATTCATTAACCAACTGGACAGCGCTTTCACTTTCTTTTCCATTTTCTGATAGTGAAAGGCAGCGAATGGTCACATGATCAGGAGAAAGGGGTATTAACGTTGTGCCAAGTTCATGCAGAGCCAGTGCACAAGTGTGTGAGCCCATGAAATTCCCACTGTCATCCTCTCAGAAGATTTTGATCAGCATTAGCGTTGCACATTTGGCCTGTTTCAGCAAAATGTAATATTAATATCAGTATGGACAGATGGTGGATCACTTTAACTGTAAATACTTTAACATCCCTTTTGATAAATTAATGTTTAGATAGGATGTCCATTTAACCAGTTATGTGCTATGGAATGGTTACTGTCTCTGCAAGATGTCCCTTTTATAACTGTATTACTTTTACTGAAATCTAGCTGTGTCAACAAAACTACCATAGTCCCCTCTCAGTAAGGTCAATAACATGCTGACTTCATGTGATGAGCTGTCTTTTACTGCCCCCTTGTGGTTGAGCATGGACAGTTTCAATAGCTTTGATCTAAATGTTACAGTAAGCATCTCGGGCAGATATCTCGATCGAATGTTATTTAGCGTCAAATGTCAATAAAAATATTGTCAATGTCAAATTGTCACAATGTCAATTTAAAGTCATATTGGTGTGTCTCATGGATTTTATATGTAATCACTGAATAAAGAGAAGCTTATTCATTAAATTGCTGACTAATGTAACAAAAAAAACAATGCTGAGCTAGGTTGTGCACATGGTGTTGAGTCCTCCTTACACATGCTGTTTTTTTTACTGACGCAGGTGAAACTGGTGAACATCAGGAATGATGACATCACAGACGGAAATCCCAAACTGACGCTGGGGTTAATATGGACCATAATTCTGCACTTTCAGGTAGGTTTGGACAATAACCCCTTTGCTACAGTATGGCTGGTGTTAAAACTCTTTTAAAGGCATGATGTGAATAAGGTGGTGTGATCTACAACTAGGCTATCTATCTACACATTATGTTTCTTCTATCCATAGCTCTGTTTTTCTGCTTGTATGGCTATGGATGAGAATCTGACACAAATCATTTAGACTGTCATAATATGAAATTGTTTTTTGAATAGTGACCAAAAGGTGGGCTTATGTAAATGGAGGAAATGGCTGGCACAGATACAACTGAATGGCCAGATTTTTACTCTGGCACGGCATGGTCCTTTTGCACTGGCAGGGGGGGAAGCTTGTGTGTGGCTTAAGCTGCTCATGAATCGGGATTAGCTGGTATTGCACTGCGGGGCACTTGATAGAAAAAATACAACTGCATTTCACCCTCCCACCACAAGAGGTCAGACTAATCTAAAAAGACGATCCTGCTGTTGAGGACAAAAACCTTGAAGCTCATTGTCTACAGATAGCAAGAAAAAAACAAGCTTGGTGTCAAGACTGACTCATGCAATTGAATATCTCAATTATAGAGACTGATGGATTACCTATAATTGTTTTATGGCATTGTTGCTCTCTCAATTATGTTCCACACAAATAATCAAGATAAATTATTTGGGTGTTTTTCACTTTGAGCAGTTAGCTTTGAAGTGGAGGCCAGCAAAAACACATCCTAGACCATCATGTCCTTAATCATGAAGTGGAAGAAGAAGTTTATGATAGCCCTGTAATTTGCCATGACCAAGCAGTGTGGTTTGATCAGGGTGTGTCTGGCTCAGAGGGCCAGAAGGGTGCAACCGGAAGGCTTGAGAGAGTTGAATATTTGCCAAGAAAGGAACTGGGGGTAATTATTATAGGCCTACACTGCCTGCTTTGAACATTAGCTGGCAATTTAGGTACTGGCTAGCTTAAATCTATCTTACCACAAGTGTATCAGACTCATAAGTATGTAAGAAGTAGGCTAATCAGTGTATCAAGATCATTTTGTTGTGGTGTTGTGTTTTCATTAAACTTCCACAGTATGTCTATATGTCATTTTATAGCAGGTATGATTTGATATTTTTTTGAGAGAAATAGATTCTGTGGTGTCACCAGTTGACTCCGGTTGGATTCATCAGGCGTGAATGTGGATTATAAATGGTTTAAATCTGCTACATACTTAATGTTGCCGGTAAGCTTTTAGCACTGATGCAGACAGACACTTTTGTCTTGTCTTTGCTGCAGTAGGTCTATTTTTAACGTATGCTGTCATCCATTAGGCGCGCTTTTACTGTCTGCAGAGAAAGGTAGCCATTTCTGCTTGTCCATTCACATTGTCCTGCTCACCCCCATGTACACACACACACACACATAGACAGACAGACAGACACACACACACACACAAACACACACACACACACACACATACACACACACACACAGCAGTTACCGTCCTGCTGTAGCTGCAATTCCACCATACCATATTGCAGTTCCACCTTGACATACAGTAAGCCTGCATTTTTGTGAAGCCACTGTCCTCCCAGGCCTCATATCATGTTGATGGCCTGTGCTTTTCAGAAGCATCAATTCCCCTAGCATATCATTGCTGCATGACTGTAGTCTGACTCCCTGTGCGCACGCACACACTGCATCACACTCATCTCTCTGCAATGGATTATTAATATCTCTGGCAATGCCTGCTGGCTTCACCTCAAGTTGCACTATGAGGCAGAAATGCTGGTGGTAGCGCTCAAGCTCTCTCATCTTACTGCGGCTGGGACTTAGAGAGGCTGCAGACTTAGCTAGGCTATGCTATGATATGCTAGGCTAGGCTATGGTGGGGTAACATTTAGCAAACAGACCTACAGTACTACAAATAGTGCCTTTACTGAAAGTCAGGATAGCATGACGCCCAGTTAGCTGGAATGCAAGGAGTTTATCCAACCAGCAAGTCTCAACCGCTCTGGCATCTGACACTGGAATGACCTACACATTCTCCATGCTGGCCTTCTTAAAGCAAAGAAATTATGGCAATCATGGCATAAAAAATGTGATGCTCGAGGACAAAACAAGAGGGAAAACGAGGGAGGGAGAGAAAGTGCAAAGTGGAGAGAGTCAAGAGAGAGTGTGCTTTATAATGCGTGGGCTCATAAAACAGATTGACAGGTAGCTTGGGTGACGTGTGCCCACACCTGCCCCTGTCACTCACGCTAGCCGTCAGGCATGGGCGCGGGTGGAGAGGGGGCCTGTTGCCTCTTGACTCGCTTGGGGTTGCAGGGCACTCTGGGAGTTGTTTTGCTTCCACTCTGGCCTGTCTCCAACAGCAGGAGAAATTGGATTTTGACAAGTGATTGACTCAGTGATTACTTTTTTATCTGGACTGGATTTTATCTTCACTTTTTGAATACTGATGTGAAAATTCAGATTTTTGGGTGCAGCAACCCAAATGTTTTTTAAATGTGAGCAGGAGCCAAACTTATAGTGTTGCCTTGTCGAGAGTTATTTGCTTTAGGGAATTTATCTCAGTGTCTTTAAGAAAATGTTTGACTGTCAAGCACAGTCGAGAAAGTCAGGATTCCATAACAGGGTTGATGTCATTTGTTTTATGTACACAAGACTGACAGAGGGGCGTGGCTCATGAGAGTAGCAGCAATATTCATATGCAGTGGTGACTTTTGTCTATTTTGCCTATTGAGATCAATTTTATCCCAATTTCAAATTTGCTTGATAGTATTGGACTAGTGAGCTTAGTGAAATGGCCTAGTAGCAGTAGTTTTGATTAGGTTTACATTTCACACTTGTCTCACTCCTGCTCACCTGTAAGAATGCTGTCACACACCCCACATATATGTATGTAGGCCAGTAGCTGGAAACCTCAAGAAATGTTGCGTCACATTGATTGATTTTGTCTCGTCAGCTTGTATTCTCCTGTTCTGATGAGATATAAATAGAAACGTCATCCTTGACTGAAAGTGACAGTCATATGAGGATTTCATTTCTTGGTTATTAATTCTACCAGTGGCGCCTAATGAAGTCATATCAGAATGCCAGAGCTACTGCCACTATGCTGTTTGCAGCTGTGATTGCTTTGTTTTTTGTCCACCTCTCTCTATACTGCGGCAGGCTGCAGGTGCTGTAGTATTGAACTGGAGGGTCCTACAGCCGGTAACCTTCAAAAGAAATGTCACTGGCTTCAGAATAGTAGCACAGCCCTGTGACAGGGGTTATTTATAGTTTGGCTATGGAGGAAAGTAATTTCTACACCTTCAATAACCAGTTAGTCCACGGCTGATGCCAAATTGATGTTTCATCTGAGGATTTTTCAATTAGCATATTAGAAAAAGATTCCTCTGCCAATTCAACATGCATGAGATCATTGTTTACTGAGCCTGTGATAGCTTTACTTCATAGCTGAAATGTTTGTGATACATTGTAGTAGTACACACATAGATCATGAAAAAGTGTCAGATACTGTCCACAGTTGTGATGTTTGTTTGTGGGAAAGGTCCAGTGAGTCATTGGCTTCTGCGTCACTGATTTCTGATGAAAGTCAGCAGTGCTTGATGATAATCTGTGTTTGTTTAGTTTAAACCTCCGGACTTGAGCCCTCCACTCTGCCTTGTGGCTTGCATTACTCCTGATTAGAAGGCCCTTGGCTGGGGCGCTCTAACCTGTGACATGCTTACACGACCCACACTAGTTCTTGTTATTTTTAAAGGGTCCATGATAGGCCACAGTTGCCTGTGACTGGCACGTCCCCTACCACCCTGTTCCCCCCGGGCCTGTAACTTGCTGAGCAAAGAGTTCACACACGCTGGACTACTGTGAGCGGACAGTGGGCAGCAGAGAGAGAGAGACAGAGAGAGAGCCCCAGCCCCCTTGCCTCCCCCCTCCATCCCTCTTTCTCTCTCCCTCTCTGTTCTCTTTCACGCTCCAGACAGTTTAGCTACAGACATGCACGTTTGGGGGAAACCCAACACCAGTCGCAACGCAGCAGCAGCAATGCCCGTGTTTATGCTTTAGATGAAGAACACCGACCGACCGACCGGCTTGGTTGCAATTTTGTTTGCCGTCAGGGAAACAAAGCAGAGCTAAAGGCGTGGACTTAGGGTTGCTCTCTTTCTCTTTCTCTCGTTCAGCACTCCCTATGACTTGATCTATTTCTTTTTGCCGGCACGTGTTTATGACGTTCACTTTGGATTAGGAGGGCAAAGGCAATAGTTTCAAAGGTCAGTTGAGATTCCAGGCAGCTGGCTGACTGGGAAGAGAGTTGGGCAGTCAGAGAGTTAGAAGGCAGTCGCAGTGTTTGACGCAGAGAGAGAGAGAGTGAAGAGAGAGACGGAGCAAAGGAGACTTACTAAACGAGTGAGTGAGAGGGAAAGGGCAGAAAAGAGGAAAAGGAGAGGGCACAAGGCTAGCCTGGGGCGCCTCGAGAATTCTCCCAGGGGGAATTAGCACACAAGGAGCTCTGGCCAGAAGGACGTCAGCTCTGACGAGTGAGCACTGGGCGGTGAACGAGCGAGTTGACCAGGCTGGCTGCCACTTCTCCTTCTCTCCCTCTCCCTTCCTCTGCCTTCCTCTCTTCCTCGCTGCGTCTCCCTACCCACTTAATTGAGGAAAGGAAATATGTCCAACTCTCTGTGGAATAAGGAATCTGTCTGCGCGGGAATCAGGAGAGTCTAAGCGGAGCGGGTATGCGAGAGTCGTGTTCTGCTGGGTGAGAACGTCGCAGGCTGTCTGTATAGCGGAAAGTGGGACATGTGAGAGGAGTCCACCATGGGGAATATGTGCGGCTGTGTGCGTGGGCCGAAGGAGGAGTGCTATGTCGACCCCAACAAGGCCCCGCTCACGCCGGGTTTCAAGGAGCTGCGCGGTGGCCGTCGCTACTTCCAGAGGAAGAAGAAGCGTAAGTCAGGCGACTTCCAGCCTGGAGACTCCCTAAGGAGCCGAGGAGGAGAGAGCGTACAGAGTGAAGCCCAGCTGGACCCTCCCTTGGACCAGACTCCCGAGCAAGATGAGAGGGCTGCTGAGTCACGGGAGACGGAGGCGACGGTGACAAGGCCCAAACTGGGGAGTCTTAGCGAGGGTGTTTACGTTGGAGAGGTCCCTGTGCGCTCCACGTCCCGTGGAGGTGCCTCAGCCGGGAGTCGGAAAAAGTTAGCGTTAGCACATGGATACCGCCGGCCAAGTGATGCCGAAGAGGACGAGGACGGCAAACCAGTCGCCATGGCTGCGGAACGAAACCTCCATGGCGTGACTCGAACCTCGCGGTATGTGGCTCCCAAGGACAGCCTGCTGGAACGCCGTCTCCTGCAAAGGCAGCTCAGACGGGCGGTTAGCTTTGGGGCGGTGGAGCACATGCTGCGGACGCTGCGAGCCGGGAGACGAGACGCCGAGGACCGTATGCTGGAGGATGTGAAGGGCCTCCGAAGACTTATCTGGAGCACACAAGTGCACAGGAAGCGTAGGAGGGCGCAAACATGCGTGGTGGCTTCCGGTTCTCAGGATTCCTTGGACGGCATCCAAAAACCGGGCGAGAACATGACCTACAATCCCTCTGAGGTAATGTAAGCACCTGCTATCCATATGTTCAGCATCAAGGCCTCATAATTATTAGTCCAGAATTATCATAAGCACTTGTGCCATTACTGGAATAACACAAAGCTCTTTGGGCAGTGAAAGATCCGTCACACTTTTGCTGATGAGAGAAAAAGTATTGGCAGCCAATTTGTGACCTACATTATTACTCCTGCATATGGATGAGTTCAGTTTGGAGGGCATTTGTTGTTGAATCTGTTTCTGGCCTTGCTGCATGGCAATGTCTATTGTTCCCATTTGCCTTGTTTCCCCAAAAGCCATGCAGAAGGATTGGCCTTTTGTAATTACAAACAGAGCTGGGTTTACTCTCTGTGAATCTAAAACCTCAGCTTGCAGTGCAATAACACAGGCAGTGGTGAAATGTTCTCATTGTCAGATGTCCATTTTAAAGGTCGGCTTGCCACAGAATGGTAATTATCTCTCCAAGGTTTGTAATTACGGCCAGATTATGTCTTCTTGGTAGATGAATGAATGAATGAATGACGTCACCTGGATGTAAAGCCTGTGCTGCTTCTTTAAATGTGGTGTAGACCAGGCCCTGGTGTTACAGACCAGACTGGGATGGAAAAGGCATTACGTTACGCAGTTATTTCCCCCCCAAATCTGCTTGGCCAGCACTTTGTAAGTCGCACGGCTAATTTGAGCAATTTGCCCTCGGATGGCTGCTTCCTGATGGCAGCCGTGAGCGTTGGTCTCCACAGTGTCCGACAACAGAGTTGTAAAGAAATTCTTATGCCCTCCTACTGTGATGGTCTCACATGAGTTGTGTGATGAGCATGATGAGAGTCATCTAAATAGAGTCGCTTTGTAGAATTTGTTTGTTGTGATAACCAGCAATCCCTGTGTAATATGATTTTCAAAATGGAAAAAAAGTGATGTCTGGGTTGAGAGGGATCAGGTCTGACTGGTTCCAATCCCCCTACTTCAGCTCTCATTGATAGGGACTCAAGACTGATGAAGGGTATTTAAAAGGAGAAAGGAAAAGCTTCGCCAGTAGAATGTTGATGGTCTCACATGAGTTGTACAATGAACATGATGAGAGCTGCTTTTGACACAGTTTGAATAATTTGTTTGTTTAATAGCCATCCCTGTGTGATATGATTTTCAAAATGGAAAAAGTGATGTCTGGGGTCTGACTCGTTTCCAATCCCCCTTCTTCAGCTCTCATTGATTGGGCCTCAAGACTGTTTCTTTAGTGGAGTGATGAAGGGTATTTGCAAGAAAAAACTTCACCAGTGTAATGCACTCAGTGACCCCAAACCATTGAAAAAACTCCCCAAGAGGCTGAGGTTTGAGGTCTATGTCTTTCATTTCATGCTAGGCATATTTTCCTGTTTTGGTTGGACTGTAGCAGCATTAAGTGCCTTAAAATGCTGGTTTGTCATTTACGCATATGAAAGATATTTGCGGAAGGTTTTCAAGTCTTTGATGTGCTAAAAAATGAATGACGAATGAACAAATTAATGCATTATTAATGAATGAATGAATGAACATTGTATCTGAAAAGATTTTGAAAAAAATCAGTACACCCTCAAGCTCAAGTTTTTGACCAAGACAGTGAAAGTAGAAAAGATTTCTCCCTCTTCTCCATTTTCTTACTAAATCTTATTTTCATACAGTATACTAGCTCACACTTTTTTCATTCATATTGAATATCGTTATCTTGCTCCCTCCACAGATCTCGGACATCCATGTGACGGGAGAGTCCGAGGACATGACAGCCAAGGAGCGTCTGCTGCTCTGGTCTAAGCAGATGACTGATGGCTACGTTGGTGTCCGCTGTGACAACTTCACTACCTCCTGGAGGGATGGAAGACTGTTCAATGCCATCATTCACAAATACAGGTAAGTGTCATTGTGGATAAGCTAAGTGTCATTGTGGCTAAGTTAGGCTAACTCAGGGCAATGTGCCCCATAAAATTTATAGTCTTTTATTTCTTTTTTCCCTTGGACCTATTTTATTTTCAATTATGTGTAATTATGATCATAAGTTAAGTCACATTTTGGTAATTATGTCATAAACCATTGCTCAAAAGTCATACACAACTGTCCTGCAATCTTCGGATAGGATATTGTTATCTCCCAAAGTTTGCCATAGCTGGTTGTTACTGCATACCCAATAAGTGTGCTGGAGGAGAATGACTTATGGAATATGTAGTGGTGCACTGGGCAAGT
The DNA here is from genome assembly GCA_027497455.2 of Sardinella longiceps. NCBI lineage: Eukaryota > Metazoa > Chordata > Actinopteri > Clupeiformes > Clupeidae > Sardinella > Sardinella longiceps. The sequence goes on along the minus strand of JAODXP020000006.1, from coordinate 12,110,725 downwards.
GATTAGTCGAGCATCAATTCCTTCCTACATGTGTGATGTCGAATACAGCCAAAATGGGCAAATGACACCAATATGTTTATATTTTTTTGTCCTGTTAGACATGGTCGACTGCAGTCATTGACAGATTTCTAAGTTGTGATACACAGGAAACAATCACACTGTAGCAGTCACTTCTGTGGTTGTATGTCTGTCAGTTCATCAGTAGTTATGGTTATTATGAAGCTCTTCTTACATCCTGAGCTATAAGTTATGTTCTGCCTGGCTCACAGATTGGTTCATATCTATGTCTAAGTTTGCGCTGTAGTACAATGTATAGACATGCTCACTTGTGCCACCCCATCCCCATCCCCACCCAACATAGTATGTTACTACGACAGCAGTAAATATGATCACAGAAGCACTTGAGGTTATTATATACTGCTGTATCGCTGTGTAATTGCTCTCATGACAACTACTGATATATGTAATGATATAGGTAAAAATATGGCTTTGGCTTCTGTTATGACAGGTTAATGGCATGGTTGTGTTTTATAATGTAGCCATGCTGAATGATGGCAAGAGTGAGCTTTGCATGCCCTAATTTTTTGCTGAACTTTGTGTTATTGTCCCCCATTTTAAAGTCATTGTGTGCTGTGAGTGGTCTGACCAATATGTTGGGTTAAACCTTGTTATAATTAGAATGACTTTGTCCCAGCTACCCTAAAAACTAGAGATGAAAAGGAGGCCTTGTGTTCATAGCTGTCTGTCATTTCTCTCTCTCTCTCTCTCTCTCTCTCTCTCTCTCTCTCTCTCTCTCACACATCACACACTCACACACACACACACACACACACACACACACACACACACACACACACACACACTCTTTCTCAGTATCTCTCTTTTCTTTCCCCTCTTCTTCTCCTTCTCCATTTTCCCTCTCTTCCTTTCCCCCTCTCTTTCCCCCAATAGCTAGTGCTAGCTCTCCTCAGGAGGCCGGCACACAATCTCAAGTATGCACAAGCAAGCGCTTTAGTCTGCAAACAGCTTGAGGTTTGGTGTGGAAAGTTTCCATTGACCCTTAAACCCTGTTGTCTGAGCTGGTCTCACTGACCTCCAAAGAGAGCACACTTTGGCCTGGTTTGGCTGGGGCATCTGGGACACATTAGGCATTTCCTCTGTAGGGCAACGACCCCCCGGTTGCCTTGTCATGGTTTCTTTATCCCCAATTTTTTGCTCATCTTTGTGAGAATTAATAGCTGGATGAATAAAATGAGTAAGGATCACAGAGTTTTTCTGTCAGAGGCAAGTTGTTACTGTTTTAGATAGGAAAGATAACAATCCTAACCTGACAGAACTGTATTGAAATGCATATGGCAGTGCATTATAAGATAATTATAACATTTACAGCCATGATGTGTCTCTGGAAGAAATGGGATATTATACAGACATTGGTGTTGCAGAAAATGTAGGAAGTCATTAGATACTCCTGCAAATATGTTTTCATGTCTAGATTGATATTGAACCCTTTTTGAAGTTGTTTTAAAGAAACAAAAAATCTCAGGTTAATGCTTTTTAGCACTAATGCAACGTGTCAACACTAGTCATACTTAATGCTGCTTATCACCATTTAAGACCCACATATATGAAAGCACAGTTGGAAGTACCTTTGCCTTTCTTTAAAGTGACAGTATCCTTATGAGAAGTGGAACAAGTATGACATGAAACTAAATCACTTTATTGCTATGAATGCTCTGAATTCTGGTACTCTGTTAATTCTTATATATCTGGATGTAAGCTATATATATAATAGCTGATATTTATGCTGCAGTAGAGTCATTCAGCTTACAGCAGAATGTATGTATGTTATTGTTGGCTCCTCAGTGACTAGTTTGGTTATTTATTTCTCTCATCATAGACCTGACCTGATTGACATGAGCAGAGTGTCAGCACAGACTAGCAGGTCAAATCTGGAACAAGCATTCGGTGTGGCTGAGCAGCTTGGCGTTGCCAGGTTACTGGACCCTGAGGGTAGGTGGCTTTGAGATTAAGAATAGCCATTGTTGCTAGGTTGTCCAAGAATTGCATGACAGTCAATATTATTACAATCAAAATGTTTGGCTGAAGTTTGGCTAAAAGTATGTTTGTGTGTGTGTGTGTGTGTGTGTGTGTGTGTGTGTGTGTGTGTGTGTGTGTGTGTGTGTGCGTGTGTGTGTCTGTCCCTCTGTCTTCCAGATGTGGACGTACAATCTCCAGACGAAAAATCTGTCATTACCTACGTTTCAACACTGTATGACGTCTTCCCAAAAGTACCCGAGGGTGGTGAAGGTATCAATGCAAATGTAAGTCCATCGATTTCCTTTTAGAACTATTATTGCATTACGCAATGCAGTGTGAACTTTATGAACTGTTTTAAGACCACAACATTCTTAGCTGGAATGCAACCATACAATCATGTGGTTTACTGGTCATGAGAAAATACTGTTTACATGGACTTTGGCGGAACAATAGTAGGAGATGTGTGGCTTTGGCTGGTCTTAGCTGTGCTGTTAAGTCAATAGTAGAGGAAACATGCTGATAAGTCTCTTTTATGAGGTGTCATAAGAAGAAGGAAACCGCTGTCCTCCTGCAGTGATGCTGCCTGTAAAAGAGCTAATTGAATGCAAGCTCGTCTCTACTTTCTTCAGCAATGATTCGTGGAATGACATAATAACCGCCATTGCATGAGGTGTACTGGGGCCATCTCCAGCTTATTGTACTCAATATGGCACCATACACACTTAGTTATTGCATACTTCATTGCACCATAGGCTAGTTTTGCCTTCATTCACTCTGGGGGAAAATGATACCCTCATGGATGTTGGCTGGCATTTTTGGCACGCAGCAGTTTATGGTGGGAAGAAGTTTAATTTCTGAAGATTGCCACTGTTGTGTTGGACTCAGTCCTAGAACACTGCCAAAATAGTTTCCTTAAGGCTTGCTGTCAAATTGTGGATAGAGTCCAGCTGTGTGTCTCACAGGAATGATATGCAAATGATTCACTGTGGAACGGTCTAGTTTTTTAAAAGAAGCGAAATACTTACACACACAGTTTTGATCCAGTTTTTGATAAGATGTTTTATCATGTTGTAGTCACTATTTACATTGTTTTTACTATACAGAAACACTGGGAGGTCTTATGCACATAAATCACTTTTATTATTTATGGAACTGTCACCACATCAAATAGTTTCTTCTTTACTGTCATACTTTCTACACTTGTAAAATAAAGCGGTGTTCCTTCACATTAAGTTGTATTTGTTTTTCACCTAAAAACAGGATGTCGACATTAAATGGGTGGAATATCAGAACATGGTAAATTACCTCAGCCAATGGATCAAACACAACGTGGCTGTCATGTCTGACAGAGCGTTTCCCAACAACCCTGTGGAGCTCAAGGTAAGAGAAACACAGTTTAGGCTAATTTATGGTCGTCCAACTCTATCAATACACACACACATACACAGTTTTATTGATGGAGACATTTATCTTTAATAGTTCACCAATGTGTGGCTGTGTACCGTGTAGCACCGAAACACACCACCAGACGCTAGTTGGAATAGCACTAATCTACTCAAATAGATTAAAAATGATTAAAAAGTTCTTTGGGTTTGGCTTGCTATAATTTTGTGTGTTGCTAATAAAGGCGCATCACCTCTCAATAGCCTCTCTATGTTATGAGCAAATTATGAGTTTTCTGCCAGCCAGTTGTTCTGTTAACTTGTAAACTTCTCACATACAGTACATGTACCTGCATACACAGTAAGGCCTGCTGACAAAGCGCTGATTTCAAAACTTCATTCAAATACTGGCACAGTAGAATTGGCTTATCCCTCCACTGTGTACAAAACAACGTCTGAGATTATTTTACAAAGCTTGCACTGTAAACTAGCATGTTTCTAAGTATACTTACTGTGCCTAACAAAAAACTGTCCATGGGTTGCCTTAATTCTAATCTTATGTTTATTGAACATGAGTTGAATATACAGCATAATACTATATGGTTTGAATTGTATCTGAACTGTATCATTCTGTGAGTATGCAAATATAATCATTGAATTCATTCATTTTTTTCAGGCACTTTACACACAGTATTTACATTTTAAAGAGAATGAAATCCCACCAAAAGAGAATGAGAAATCCAGGATCAAACATCTCTATAAAATGTTAGAGGTATGTGTCTTTGCACAACTAAGAAGCTTTCTTGAGCTTTTCACTGAAATTGAAACTACTTTAGCATTTTTTTTATAGATTTCTGTGTAGATTAACTATGCTGAAACACTCTCTCTCTCTCTTTATCACTCATTCAATGCAACAGGTGTGGATAGAATTTGGCCGCATCCACCTTCCCCAAGGCTACCACCCCAACGATGTGGAGAAGGAGTGGGGCAAGCTGATCGTGGCCATGCTGGAGAGGGAGAAGAGCCTGAGGCCGGAGGTAGAAAGGTATGAGGCGCACCACTACAGTACTGCTGCCGCCGTCTCTTGTGCCTGGCATCTGGTCCAAGTCTGATTTATGACTCGCAGTCGTGTTAGCAACCACAAGCCCCAGCCTTAAGCCAGCTTTTTGCCCAGAAATCCAGATTCAGCAGCTGTCTTGGTGGAACTGTAACATCACCCGTCGGAATGGTCTTTTTTGCCCTGTTAATGTGATATTTTTGGGGGTTCGTATATTTCCATTTTTTATTTTAAAATCATCTTAAAGTCTTAGTGTGACTTGGACGTTAGCATGATGAATGGGGCAGAGGTGGAGGTATTTTGATGCTTCTGGCATGTTCCTGAGACCAGTCTTATGTTATCTTGACAGTATTATTGCACCCATAAGAAAGCTATGTCTGACTGTATGTACTGTATGGATTATTTGAGGACATGTGCAGTAGCCTATGAAATTGTTTATTTCCATTCAAGATTTTTAAAGATTCAAAAAATATTTGCGCCTCAAGATTCTCTTAGTGTGACTTATTCAGAAGGTGTCTCTTTGTATCCAACTAAGAACGATTGACTGGGGTCTGTCATGTCCATTTGGGATATAAGAGAGTAATTTAATGCATGTTCTGTTTCTCAGTAAATGCCATTACATTTGCATTTTAGGTGCTGTATTTAGGTATTGTAGGTTGTCAAACATTGTTTTCCACACCGCTTTTCTGTTCTTGATTTTTTTTCTCCAGATTTTTATGTGACTTTGCAATGGACACATACAGAAAGTGCACAAGGATACATTGTGATTTGAGAATTTGGCACTTTTCTGTTACGTCTGCAAATGACTCAGTGTTTTGACTATAAAACTGACTGTAGTTAGTGTAGAGTTGTGTGTAATCTGGATGAATGTGGGCGTTGTCCAATAACATAACAACATAACAGCAGCTAGTGATGGATGAGTGTTAACAGAGGTTACTGCTCCGGTGTCTTTCTCCCTGCCCTCCTGCATAGACTGTAACTGTTCCAACCTGTAGAGAATTATCTTCAAAAAAGGCAACTTATCTCCATCACCCTAAGGCACCTTTTTTTAAAGGTAGTTGTGTGTGGGAGAGGGGGTGTGTGTGGGTGGAACTCACATCATTGAGCTTTGGTCTGGACACGTCCAAGGGGGCGTGATGCTATAAATGAGAGACGCTACTAGCACTTGCCACCACAGGCAGCTCGGTATCTGTGACTGTGGCAACGTGCCGCTCAGGTGGGTCTGTGTCGGATGGTAGTGCCGACACCGGTGATCTGTCATCAGTGTTAGGCACACGCGAACTGGGCACATACAGTGGTTGGCTACCATGACCAGCAACCTGGTTCACTGTGGCAGCATCACATCCGTGAGCAATAGCACATTAACCAGCATTGGCTCTTCAGAGAACCTGTTATCTGGGGCATTGGAAGCATATTCAAGTACTCCAGTTTTTCTAAACAACAACTCTGTCTATGGGCCTAGGTGAGTTCAAACGGGCTCCTAATACACCTGTGAAGGACACTGTACTGTGAAGGAGTTACTGCAGGCTTGCCTAGGTATGTGTCACAACTTTTAAGTGTGTAATCCTAATGCATGTTATGCTGTCTTTTTGTGACTTGCAGACTTGAGATGTTGCAGCAGATTGCAAATAGAGTGCAGCGAGACTGTGTAGCCGGTGAAGACAAGCTAGCATTAGCACGGACAGCTCTGCAGTCTGTAAGTAGCACAACTTTACATGGATTTATTCATTCAGTAAAGCAGCAGATTATGTTGTTCATGTGTGAAGATGACTTGGACCATCCCCACTGTGAGGGGAACTGCAAGTATTTAGGTTTGTAAATGTGAATATGTTGTATGACTGATAATTTGACCTAATTCACAGGATGCAAAGCGACTGGAGTCTGGGATCCAGTTCCAGAATGAGGCTGAGATTGCGGGATATCTCCTGGAGTGTGAGAACCTTCTGAGGCAGCAGGTGGTGGACATCCAGATTCTCCTGGATGGCAAATTTTACTTGGCTGACCAGCTTGTTCAAAGGTCAGTACTACTATTTTTTGCTTCCTTTATTTATGAATAGATTTTCATGACATTTTGTGAAATAACATAAAAGGCATACATTGCATGAACGCACAGGTTATGTTGAATGTTTTGGTTTATTTGAATAATTAGCACATACCTTTTCCATTTTGGTTGGGCATTAGTAATGGAATGCTTATTATTTCCTCCAGGGTTTCAAAGCTTCGGGATGATCTATTGACACTCAGGTCAGAGTGCTCATCGGTCTACAGCAAAGGGCACACACTCACCACAGAGCAGACCAAGATGATGATCTCGGGAATCACGCAGAGCTTAAACTCAGGTTACTCTCCCAACCTCAGCGCTGGACTCACCCCTGCCCTTACACCCGCCGCACTCACTCCCGGAAGCCTTGCTTCCGGCCTGACGCCGTGCCTAACTCCCGCCATGACCCCCTCTATGACCCCAGCAATGACCCCAGGCCTGCAGACCGCCTCCGTCCAGACCTTCGTCAGTGGAGGAGGAGGAGGAGGTGGTGGAGGTGGTATTGGTGGTATGGATGTGGGGGCTCTTCAGCATCTCAAACAGATGCAGATCCGCAAGCCCCTCATGAAGTCAGCTGACCCCAACCTGAGCGAAGAGGAGGCCAGCATGAATTACGTGCAAGACCTCATCAACTGGGTGGAGGAGATGCAGGTATGGTCTATACGGCCAGATATGGTGTATGCAGGTTATACTTGTATGCTTTTAGCATCTTGTTATTGATATTTGCTGTAATTGTGATTTCTTTAGTGCTCTGTTTGTTTGTACTTTTGTGCTCAATGAAATGACTTTAAGTTGTACTTTAGTGCAATTGCATGGCTCCATGTACGTGGGTAAGTAAAAATGGGAGTGCCCTTGTGCATAACATTGATCATCCTTGCATTTCTCTCTTTTTCTGAAGGTTCAATTGGATAAATCTGAGTGGGGATCTGACCTACCGAGTGTGGAGTCCCATCTGGATAATCACAAGAGTGTGCACCAAGTGATTGAAGAATTTCAGACAAGCCTTAAGGAGGCCAAACTTAGTGAGGTAATGTGTCTGTTAAGGCTGACCTCAATTCAATGACAAGTTTGTGTCAATTAATGGTTCTGAATGTTGCTTTGGATTATTTTTTCCTTAATTACTTGCCTCTGATTGATTTAAATCGTACACATGTAAGTGAAGTAGCATCTATCTTCCACAGATTCAGATAAACCCACAATTGAAAGCCAGTTATTCAGATAAGCTGGGCAAATTGGAGAGTCAGTATGGGAAGCTGCTGGTAAGTACTGTATATAACGTGATATTTTATGTGCGATGACCTTTAATAAATTCTTTTCATTTCTTCTTTTTTTTCTCCCTTTTATGTCTACTTTTTATTTTTATTTTTTATTTTTAACGATGTAGCACTTTGAGATTGCCTTGATATAAAGTGCATTACAAATCTATTATTATTATTATTATTATTATATAATAGATAAGTAATTTGTAATTGAAGTATATTTGTACAGCCTTGGCTTGGAACAAAGGGAGTACACTTTAAAAACCAAAAAAACAAGTAAATACTTACTAAAACTAGAAATGTAATCCAAATGTGATCTTGATGTGTCTTGTCTATCAGAACTGCTCAAGGGATCGAAAGAGGCACCTGGAGAGTCTCCGTGACTTTGTCTCCCGGGCAACCCAGGAGCTCATCTGGCTCAATGAGAAGGAGGAGGAGGAAGTGGCCTTTGACTGGAGCGACCGCAACAGCCATGTCACTAAGAAGAAAGACTACCATGCCGTGAGTTCCTGTCTCATTTGTGCACAGACTAATGCCCCACACAACACACCATCAATACCAGAGAATTTGTCTTTATAGTTCTTTTGGTTTTGCGGTCATGTATAGCCTCAGGAACCACAGGTGAGGGAGAAAGGTACGCTCAACTTAATTAACGCAAAAAGAGGGTTTGGGTGCGTCAAACAAACAAAATATTGAGTGTTAAAAAAGTAAAAGCACTCTCAACCTTGAACTCTTAACTACTTTTTTAATGTCAACATGTCCAAAGACGGACACGTTTCGGCCTATGCCGTCCTCAGCGTCTTAAATCAAGGCGTCGTGAAGCCTCAGGAATCAAACTGAAGCCGAGTGCTTATAGCGCTGTGAAGTCGACACATAACATAGTCGTGTTACATAAGATGAGGTTCTCTTTCAGGATGCAGAGATAAGCACTTTCTATCGGCATGTTAGCACTAGCACGGTGTTAATGTCACTGTGAGTGTGGGACATGAGTAAGTGGTATAGGATGTCTCTTGAGTGTTGCTTGCTTCCTTTTGCAGGAGCTGATGAGAGAACTCGATGAGAAGGAGGGGGTGATCAAGTTTGTGCAGGACAAAGCTGAAACACTGCTGGCTGAAAACCATCCTGCAAGACTTACCATTGAAGTGAGGAGAGACACAGACACGCATTGCCGATCAGACCAATGAATAGTCATGTACACTAATACTCACCAAAAACACATCAAAAACTATTTGTTTTTTTATATAAATGAACATGCACAAAATCCATTCATTATGTGACAAAAGGTCTTTTGCACCACATTTAGCCATACCGGTAGTATAGTTTGGTCATTATGTTTCAGTGTAGCCTATTTTAAACAACAGGAAATTTGGAATTGCTTTACAGTTAGAGGATTATCATATTGAATGCAATAGTAGTTGAGGAAGTACCGGTAGTATTAGTATTACCGGTAGTGTATTTATTAATGTTTGTTTTGCATCTGTAGGCATACAAGGCAGCCATGCAGACACAATGGAGCTGGATCCTCCAGCTGTGCTCCTGTGTGGAAGAGCACCTGAAAGAGAATGGTGCCTATTTTGAGGTGAATAAATCTCAGTCCCTTTAGTATTTATGAAACCGTGCCTTCCAGGTAGATCTCAAGCCGTTATGTAACATGAAATATGTATCAAAGAAATGACTGCTGCTGTGACATAACCAAATTGTATGCCCTCCAACAGTTTTTCCGAGAAGCCAAAGAGTCCCTAGACTACCTGAAGGGCCTGCAGGACGCCATCCAAAGGAAATATGGGTGTGATCGGACCAGCAACCTGCACAGGCTTGAAGACCTAATCCAAGAGTCCATGGTGAGAGCATGCAACTCTATATCTCAAGTGTATTATGCTTAAAGTTAGCTTCAGGCCATGCTTTTTTGTTGTTGTGTATCTTCAAAAATGTCAGACAGGCTGATGGGTAAATGTCAAATGACAATTTTAGGCAGAGTTTCCCGCCTGGATAAACCTGGATATCTTCTTTTCTTTGCTGGATATAATAGTCTGTCAATAAAGTTATTATCACATCAGCCTGTTAAGCTGCTTTTTGGACAACAAAAGTAGTGGAGACAGATAGATCTCTGATGTCTTGCTGATAAGGTACAAAAAATGTCAAGCAGAAAATTTCTTTCCCTCTTTATCTTATATAATCTCTCTGCCCCCCCCCCCCCTCTCTCTCTCGCTCTCTCTTTCTCTGTCTCTTTACTACATCATTCTCGTGCTCCCCTTCTTCTCTCTCTCTCTCTCTCTCTCTCTCTCTCTCTCTCTCTCTCTCTCTCTCTCTCTCTCTCTCTCTCTCCCTCTCCCTGTCTATCAGGATGAGAAGGAGCAGCTCCTTCAGTACCGCAGCACGGTGGCCGGCCTGGTGCGACGGGCCAAGGACGTCATCCAGCTGAAGCCCCGCAGCCCTGACAGCCCCATCCGCACCTCCCTGCCTGTCAAAGCCATCTGTGACTACCGCCAGATAGAGGTATCCCTTACATGGCACACACAGCTGCTGCTCCTGCGAGCCTTACTCTCAGAAGGCTTTTTTTAGGACCCACAGCCACTTGACTGGAACTTCTAGCGAACCATGACTAGGGCTAATCATTGGAATTATTAATATATGACTAGTGACAGTGGAATGACACATAAAAGTGATAGCTTATGTAAGCACAATCAAAAATATTATCTGTAGATATGAGATTAGATTTTAGTTAGATTATGCAGTTTATATCAGGTCACTTTCATTATTTTTTTATGAAATGTCTACAGATTACCATCTATAAAGATGATGAGTGTGTGCTGGCCAGCAACTCTCACCGGGCAAAGTGGAAGGTGATCAGTCCATCAGGAAATGAGGCGATGGTTCCCTCTGTGTGCTTCACCATCCCACCACCCAATAAGGAAGCAGCAGACATGGCTAGCAGGTGAGTTAACCGGGGAATTCTGGGAAGCGTAGTCATTGACAAGTGGATTATGTCAATTTATGTCACTAGTCATAAAACACAGCTAGCAGGCAAGTCAAGGATAGAGGAATTTTGAGAGGTGCAATCCACTAATAAAACAATGCATATTTTTCTTCATCAGTTCTAATAGTTTGAATTAATAAATGTTTAAAAGGTTGTAATAACATTTGATATTGCAGGTGCAACATTAATCATGTTTTTTTTTTCCTTTATTTAGGATTGAACAAACTTACCAGAATGTTCTAGCCCTCTGGCACCGGTCCCATATCAACATGAAGAGCGTGGTGTCCTGGCACTACCTGATGGCAGACATCCATGCCATCCGAAACAGCAATGTTGCCTCGGTATGCTCCTGGTCTTTGCACACACATGTCTGAAAAGGCTTTGCCAAAGGGGGAGCTCTCTAAAGCCTGGGAGGACCCCAAGGAAAACTGGCAGCCAGTGGCATCCATCTGTCTTGGCTTTGCCTATTAAACAAAAGTCATTTACTCCCAACATTTACAGTTGGTTATAGCAATGGAGAAAAAAGCAAAGCGATCACCTGCTCTTGTCACAGTCATAAATGTCACAGTCATAAATCACTGTTCATGCTATTCACATAGTTTGTCATTCATGTTACAAAATATACCACAAAACTCATATGGCCCTTGTCCCAATTATAGGAGTTGATAGGATTTAATCAGTAGTGATGTCATTGTTTATTCTGCTTATCAGTCAAATTTGTATCAATTTTATTAGTCAGTCCCTTACTTTATTACATACTATGTCCCACATAGATTTGATTATCAATACAGTTGCTATTTTAATCTGAGATTTAGTGTGGAATGTCTGACAAAATGAACAGTGTACATCAGACAACAGCCAATCCTTCGATGGTCGTCACCATCTCAGTGCAATAAGGAAGACCATGTAGAACTTCAATGTCTATTTCAGTTTCACTTTCGGATATAGCTAATGACCATGGTTTGAAGAACAGACGCATGCGACTTCAGTGAAAGCATGTGATCTTGTAGTTGATTCCCAATTGTTGCTACCCAATCCTAGTCCCACTTACTGTAGATGTTGTTCCCTTTTACTAATTGGGTGGTATAACAATCAATTCAATATTTTCCCCAGAGGGAGTAAACTGTATTTCAGTGGAGTATATTTCAATTAGTGTCTGCAATCTGTCTCTGATATCCAGATTAAGACCATGCTGCCAGGGGAACATCAGCAGGTCCTGAGTGGTCTCCAGGCTCACTTTGAAGAGTTCCTGGAGGACAGCGAGGAGTCTGAGGTCTTCACCATGGCTGACAGGAGTCAGCTTGAGCGAGACGTCCTGGCCTGCAAAGAGTACTACGAGGAGCTCCTCAAGTCTGCAGAGAGAGGCAAGGCTTAATTTGGCACCAGAGTTTGAGCTAAATGCTCTCATCCTCTTCTGCTTCTCTTTCACCCTCTTTTAGGGCAGGTTAGAGTGAGACCCACACCTCGAGGCAAACACATGCCTTCGTAATCCTATTAGACGGAAAGTTAATACTTTTCTGGGATTATACACAATTGTGCCAGGGCATGGATGTCTGGTGGAAGCCAAGAAGTGAGAGTGTGTGCGTGTTTGTTGTGTTGTGTGTGTGTGTGTGTGTGTGTGTGTGTGTGTGTGTGTGTGTGTGTGTGTGTGTGTATGTGTACGAGAGACAGAGAGAGAGAGTTAGTATATGGGTGTGATGAAATGACGTTATATGACAGAGTCCATGTTTTCTTCCTTGCCTCAGTTTGCATCATATTATTGCTGTGTATCACACCCTATCCCTAAAGATGCATTTGAAAAGTCCGTTAGAGGGGGAATTAGGTTGAAGCTGTAGAGCCCAAAGAGTTGCTATGTGGGTATTTGACTTATTTGGGGATATTTATAATATATTTGCTAGATGAATTTATGTATATATAATATATTTTTGTATGCAACACTGCAATTATAAGCAATTGTAAGTCGTGGATTAATGAAATAAAAAAGACATTACACAGAATTTCTGAACCCAGTTTAGGACACTGAATTTCTTTCAATAAATAAAAAAAAAACAGTTTGTTGTCTTGTACCTCTCATGGCTCACATCTGCCCCCTTGTGGTTGACAGAGGAACATGAGGAGTCTGTGTACAACACCTTCATCTCCGAGATCCGCAACTTCCGCATGCGCTTGGAGGGCCACGAAGAGCAGCTTATCCGTCAGATCCGCACACCTCTGGACAGGGATGACGTACAACAGAGCATCATACGTATAACTGAACAGGAGGTACTTGCCTTTAGAAAAACATTTCTTTTCAATACTTTTACTACAACAATGTGTCTTTCATACTGTCATCTACTGTCCTTTTGACTCAGCCTGACTTTCCATACCTTTCTGACTCAGAAAAAGAAAACCGATCTGGACCAGCTAAAGGAGGAGATTGAGGTGATGAGGGAGAAATGTGAGCTGTTCCTCAGGCAGGCCACCTCCTCCCCTCCCTCCCTCTCCGCTGAGCTACAGAACCTCGTTCAGGCCACTGGACTTGTGTACTCCATGTGCTGCATCTACCTGGAGAAGTATGTTCAGCCCGCGAGGCTGGTAGTAGCCATTTTGCAAGTGGCTGTTTTCTTGGTTCAATAGGATGGTTGGCTTTATCTAACTAAAGGGTGGTTTTATTTACCTTGCAGGTTGAAGTCTATCAGTTTGGTTTTGAAACATAGCCAAACCGCTGAGTCTCTAGTCAAACACTATGAGGCCAAATTATGCGAGGAAGATGCACTCAACGCAGACGTTAAATCCATAGAGAACATAGTCAGCACTCTGAAGGTACTGTAATGCCATTCTCACATGATCACACATCAGTCAGACACAGTGGTGTATTGCTGCATAAAATGACATTTTATTCCTTTGTGCAAAGCCAAAATGTATTTTTCTATATTTTATTTAGCTATGGCGCTCAGAAATCGATGAAAAGAGAGAGGTTTTCCATGACCTTGAGGACGAGCTGCAGAAAGCCCGTGTTATAAGTGACCGCATGTTCAAAACACACAATGAACGAGACTTTGACCTTGACTGGCACAAAGAGAAGGCTGACCAGCTGGGAGAGAGATGGAATAGCGTTCATTCACAGATTGAGAGCAGGTGAGTTTGACCTTTTGTATATTAACATTAACAACAGCATTAATAGTTGTGGCATAACTACAGTTTGAAATTGACATTTATGACTTAATTCATAGGCTCCGTGATTTAGAGGGTATCAGCAAGTCTTTGAAGTACTACAAGGATGCATACAGCAGTCTGGATGAGTGGGCCACTGAACTGGAGACGGTTCAGATGAAGATGCAGGAGAACCAGCCAGAGGACAGCAAGGCCCTGGCTGAGCTGCTGAATAAACAGAAGGTAAACTATGGCTACAGTACGTCTCAAATTGTGCAGTTCTGTGAATGCACTGGAAATTTAAAAAATTGTCAATGGCCCCACCCTTTTTTACATGAGCAAGATGGCGGCCATGTAGTACAAGCAGTGTCTACTGTTCAACACTGATTTTTTTTTTTTTTTTTTTTACCATTTTGGCAATTTATCCGGGTTTACTGAGTTTTACTGTGGTTTTGAGTGTGAATGCACCGTGCACTAAAACATTGGCCCATACAGAACATTTACTGTAAATTTTACACCTTCTTTTTTAGGTCAGGATGCTTTATTTCTAAACTTTTAAATTGAAATGTGTGTTACACTTTATGTAACTCATACTTTCTATTAGTGTGGCATTAAATGTTTTTGTGGCAATATTTTCCAGTTGCTTGTGTCAGAAATGGAACAGAAACAGAGTAAGATGGATGAATGTCAGAAATACTCCGAGCAGTACTCTGCTGGAGTTAAGGTAAGCCATTGCTTTCTTTCACTTTCATTAACCGAGTTACTAACATTGCAATCATAAAGTGAAGCATCTGTTTTTAAGATTTCTGATTAATAATTTGATGTGGTTAAATATTAGAAATGTTTTTATTTTTTTAGGACTATGAGCTACAGTTGATGACGTATAGAGCGATGGTGGACTCACAACACAAGTCTCCTGTCAAGCGGAGAAGAATGCAGAGCTCTTCTGATGCTATTCTGCAGGAGGTTAGTCTCACACAGTGTGTCTACACTCATTGCCATCGCTATTATAGATTTTACAAGTATGTCCATTCTTAATGAATCTAAAGTTCCCAGGACTGTATCCAGCATTCTGTTCTATTGTGATTATTTGCTTCTCTACCAGTTTATGGACCTCCGCACCCGCTACACCACACTAGTGACAATGATGACACAGTATGTGAAGTTCGCCAGTGAGACACTGAAAAGGACAGAGGAAGAAGAGGTATGAACATGATGAATAATACAGTAGAAATTCGTAAGATTGCAATTTTATTATGCTTTGTGCAACTTGCTTTCTGACTTGTTAAACTATTTGATGCTGATGCATTTTAGACTGTGGTAGTTTTGTCGTTTTTGGTGAAGATTCTTCTGCAGGTTTATGCTTTTGTGTTCTTAACTTTTCATGGACGAATGTTATTGTGAAATATCAATAACATCTACTGCACACATTTACATAAAGCTATTGTGAGCAGCATGCAAGCTCAAATTGATACAAAAGAGAAACTTTTGTATCAGTCTTGGCAGTGAACTTTGGGGAACGTATTTCCTCTTACTTGGACATTATATCTTGGATGTCGTTACTGAGTAGTGGTGGTGGGGGCATTTCTGCAAACACTCATTCGTCTTCATTCTGGTAAGTGGGCAATTCTTGGAATGCTGCCTCTCTCTTCCTTGGACAAAGTGGATGATCCTGTTTTTCGTTATAGAGGAGGAAGTCCTCTGAGAGAGCTGAGCACATCGCCTGGACAGAGACCGTAGAGTCCCAAAAAGAGGCAAGCCATGAGGAAAACTCCCGGCTTCAGCGGCAGGTACAAGAGCTGGAAGCCTCGCTGTCTGACAGACAGCAGCAGCTGGAGATCTTAGGCAGAGAGCTTGAGGTGCATAAGACAACAATAGATGAAATCACTGTGCAGAAAACAAAGGCTGAAACCACTGCTCAGCAGTTTTGCGTGGACCTGGAGAATGCGGAGAAGGTCAAAGCAACTCTAGAACAAGAGCTGAGTCAGGCAAAGATCCTTATCCAGCAGGCGGAGGTCAAGCGGACCTCCCTGGAGGAAGGCCTCCAGGCACTTAAGAAGAACATTGAAGAGAGCACCAATGCTCGTAGGTCACTGGAGGAGCACCTTAAAAGAAGGGAAAGTGATGTGCAGGACCTGGAGCGGGTGCTGAAGACCAAAGAGGGCGCTGAAGCTGAGCTTCTGAGTCACGTTCGCAGTATGGAGTTAGATTTGACCAACTCAAGTGTCAAGGGTCAACAGAGTGAGTCACAGGTAATAGTCTCCAAAGTGCAGAGTTCATCTATTTTGTCAAGTAGCCTCCAGAAAATCCAAGCTGAGGCTGAGGTCCTGAAGCTGAAGGTGGAGGAGCTTACCGGGGACAAGAAGAAAGCTGAATCTGAGATCAAGACTGTGAAATCAGAGTTGAATGGCATGTTGATGCAGAAGAACATGTCAGAGGAAAAGGCACAACGGTTCAAAGAGCTACTGGATGACTCTAATAACAGGCTGATGAAACTTCAGATGGATATGGAAGCAGACAGAAACAGTGTTAAACAGAAACTAGATGAAATGAGACAGGAAGCATCTGAACTCAAAAAGTCTGTTTACGTTCACCAAGAACAAGTCAAATCATTGCAGCGGGACAAAAGCAATCTGGAACAGAGAGCCATTTTCCACAAGACAGAAGTGGAAGGCATAAAAGAACAACTGAAAATAAGCCAAGAGAAACTACTCCAAAAGAACTCTGTAGAACAGGATGTCATGCACAAAATGAGATGCTTGGAAGATGAATTTACCTCAACACAGCTAGAGGGCAATCAGCTAAAGTTTAAGCTAAATGAATTCACAAGGGTAAACAGTTCTTTAGAGAATGATGTAAGAAATCTTAAGGTATGTATTGAATCACTTCAGAAAGAGAAATCTTTTGTAGAACAGAAAGTCAAAACACTGAAGGCTGAAAATGAGATGTTCGCGGAACAACTTCAGAATGCTAAAGAAGAGCTTTCATTAAAGACAAAGGCTGAGAAGGATAATTATCTTAAATACAGAAACCTTGAGATGGAGCTTCAGAAGAGCGGTCAAGAGGTAACCCAGCTGACAAAGAAGGTTGAGGAGCTCAAGAAAATCAACATTGAGACAGGACACTCCCTGAAAAGTGTGCAAGTAGAGTTGGACAAGGTCAACATTGAGCTTGGAAGCAAAGATCAGCAAATCAGCATTTACAAGACCCAAGCAGAAAGTACAAAATGCCAAGTTAAGATAATTGAAGAGGAATTGCTCAAGGTCACCAATACAGCACATGAATTCCAAGTGAAGTTAAGGGGTTACAATGAAGAGGTCAAGAAAACAGCTGAATTGGAGCAGAAAAACAAAATACTGGCAGCAAACATAGCCACACATGAAAAAGACATAAGAACCCTCAAATCTGAACTGAATTCGATTTCCAATGAGCGAAACACGGTGAAACAGAAGGTCCAGGAGCAGAAACAGGAAATCAATGAGTTGAATCTTAGCTTGAAAAAAAGCAGGGGAGATCTACAGAGAGAGAATGGTGAGGTGCAGAAATATTCTGCTAAAGTAAAAGAGCTTGAAAATGAACTTTTGAATTGCAAACAGGCCATGAAAGGAATAACAGGAAACTCTGAGAAGATCACAGTGAATCTTAGACAGGATCTCCTTTCTGTGCAAAGAGAAAAGCAAATGGCTGACCAGAAGCTTGTGACCCTCAAGAGACAGTTTGATGAACTAAGTGATACCTTGAGAAAAACTAAAGATGAACTCATTAAGGTAACCCAGGAAGCAAACAGCCGTAGTTATAAAGTGAATAACCTTGAAGAGGAGCTCCAGAAAAGCAGAGGGGTCATTAAAGACATGAACTCAACTAGAGAAAAAGACATGGCAACCTTCAAACAGGAAATTGCAGTCCTCCAGAAAGAGAAGACCATAGCACATGACAAAGTACAGCAGATTACGTCAGAAATGGCCACACTTCAAAGGGATAGAAATATGTTACTTGAAAAGAATCAGAATTTTAGTAAAGAGATATCTCAAGTAAAGATACAGTTAGTGCAAGCCCAAGGAGACCTCAGGAAGAGTCAAATACAAACATCTAGTGCCCAAACTTTGGAGCTCACTCAGGTCAAACAGGAAATTGTAGTTCTCCAGAAAGAAAAGACCACAGCACATGAAAAAATACAGCAGATGAGATCAGAAATGGCTGCTCTTCAAGTTGAAAAAAACACATTACTTGAAAAAAATCAGAGTTTGAGTAGAGAGATATCTCTAGTAAAGATACATTTAGAGCAAGCTCAAGGAAACATCAAGAAGAGTGAAATACAAGGATCCAATGCCCAAACTTTGGAGCTCTCTCAGGCCAAACAGGAAATTGTGGTTCTTCAGAAAGAAAAGATCACAGCACATGAAAAAATGCAGCAGATGATATCAGAATTGGCCGCTCTTCAAGTTGACAAAAACACATTACTTGAAAAGAATCAGAATTTGAGCAAGGAGATATCTCAGGTGAAGATACAGTTAGAGCAAGCTTTAGGAGACCTCAGGAAGAGTCAAGTACAAGCATCTAATGCCCAGACTTTGGCGATCTCTCAGGTCAAGCAGGAAATTGTGGTACTTCAGAAAGAAAACACCTCAGCACATGAGATAATACAGCAGAGTCAAACACAAGCATCCACTGATCAAGCTCTGAGCTTACAAATCTCTGTATTAAAAACTCAGCTACAGCAAGCCCAAGACGATGTAACCACAAAGCAAAGAGAAGTAAGTGATGCCCAAGTGAAGTCCAAACTGCTGGAAGACCAATTGGAGAAGTGTAAATACATGCTGGATGAGTTGAAGGATAAGCTAGAGAAGCAGAAGTCTGGCTATGAAAAACAACTTCAGTTAGTTCAGACCGAAATGGAGCAGAAACTCATTGTGAGAGAATCTCGCATGAAGATGGAGTTTGAAAAGAAATCTGTGGAGAATTCCCAGAACACAGAGTCAGTCGAAAGAGACCAGAAGCATCTCCGACAGGAGATTGAGAAGCTCAGAGTTTTATACCATAACTCTCAGATTTCAAAGCAAGAAACTCAAACGCAAATGGAATCTCTTCGTAGTGATATGCGGCGAGCAGAGAAGGACAGAGGAGCCATGGAACTTGAATTGCTTAAAGCAAAATCCAAGATATCTGATCTGGAGAATGAAAAAATCAAACTGACATCCAGCTTTAGTCAACTGGACAGTCTTCGCAAGGAAAATTCCAAAGAGGTTCCACGGCTGAAGCAGACTTTGGGAGAAACAGAGCGTAAGCTACAGGTCTCTGAGAGGGAGGTAAAATCCCTCAAAGAAAAAGTTGTTACCTACATGGAGGAAGTGAAAAACCTACAAGAGAAGGTCTTGAAGCTTGAGGTGCAGATCAGCTCAGAGAGCAGGAGAGTTAAAGAGCTGGAATCAGACAAAACATTCACATCATACCATCAGTGTCCCAAAGAACATGAAATTGAAAAGCTAAAGACAGAGCTCAAATTAACAAAGAGCATTGTATCTTCATATGAGGAAGCAAAGCAGAGTTTGGAGGATGAACTCACGAAGATGAAAGTTTCCTCTCAGGTACAAAAGCATACATATTTCCGTAAATACTAATTCAATATTTCCTGTAATTTAAACAAGTTGACTTGGATAATGAACAGTATTACAACTTATAGCTGTAATTCACTATAGAAGAAAAACATGTTGATCAGCTTAAATGAGCTCATATACAGTATATTAGTAGATATTCTCATAATAATAATTGTTTAAACTTACAATGTCTATATCTGTAACAAAATACTTAATTTAATATTATCGATAATCTCATGTCAACAGATAGCAACTGTGGAGAAGAATATTGTTCTGGCAGAGCAGACAACAATGAAGCAAGACAAAATGGAAGTTAATCTAAACAAAACTCAGGAAGAGGTCGTAAACACAGTGACCAATTCAGTATCACTGCACAATTCAGCTCTTGCACAGACACATTCAAAAGAGGGCGAGTCTGGCAATCAAAGTGTAAGAACAGAGCAGATAGTCACCGTGCGCAAAAGCTCTCTGTCTGAGAAAGGAAAATCTGGCAAAGGGCAATCTGTCACCTTTAACATCTCTGAAGTCACCAGCAAAGTCACAGATTCCCCTTCAACTCTAACTCGCAAAGTTCAAGGCCTTAGAGGACGCATCAGCATCAAGAAGTTAATCAAAGTGAAACTGTTGGACAGTGATACTGTCCGGAAGTTAGAGTCAGGACAGGTGTCCATAGAAGAAATACAAGCACATATTGCTCAGTTTGTTAGCAAGCCAACATCTCTTGCTGGAGTTTACGATGAGTCTAGCAAGAAGAAGATGTCCTTCACTGAGGCCGCAGAGAAAGGAATCATTGCAAAGCATTACGCTGTGGAGTTCATTGAAGCTCAGGCAGCTACTGGATGCATCATTGACCCATCAACAGGTGAAGCCTACTCTACTGAGAATGCGCTAGAGAAAGGAATCATAAGTGAGGACCTTAAGGATAAACTTGTGGATGCTGAAAAAGCAGTCTGTGGTTACGCTCATGCAGGGAAAATACTCTCAGTCTTTCAGGCCATGGAAGAAAGAATACTTGATAGATTCAGAGGAAAAAAGCTGATTGAAGCCCAGTTAGCCACTGGTGGCATCATTCATCCAGTAATTGGTGTTAGGGTGCCTCTAAGCTTTGCCTTTGAAAATGGCCTCTTGAACCAGTTCACCTATCAGACGATCTACGATCCAGTCAGCAACCCCAAGGGCTTTTACAACCCTGTGACTGGCCAAAAGGACTATTATTGTGAAATCTTAAAAATGTGTGTTTATGACACAGTGAGTGGTGTGTATCTTTTGCCATTAGGTGGTAAGGAGGAGGCAAACGCAACTCCTGATAGTGTGCAAGGCAGAGTATCTGTTGTCAACACCTCAACTGGAGTTGAGATGTCAGCTTATAAGGCCTTCAGAGACAACCATGTTGACAAGGCAACTTACCTCTTTTTGTCTCAGCAAGAAAGTGAATGGCAGGAAATATCTATCATGGACTCTAATGGAAGCCCCTTGCACATACTAACAGACGTTAGAAGTGGACGGCAGCTTTGCATTGAAACGGCTCTTCGCCTTCAAATCCTTGAATCATCTGAACTTTCCCAGTACCGGAATGGTCTCCTTAGCATTTATGAGCTTGCAGATCTCTTGAACTCCAGAAAGGTTGTTGTCAAAATCGCTCATTGTCCTATTGCTGGATTGTGGGAATCCAAAAAGAGACTGTGCGTCTTTAAAGGTCACCAGCTGAACCTTGTGGACAGATTGACCACCCTACGGTTCTTAGAAGCTCAAGCCTGCACTGGAGGCATCTGTGACCCAGGACTGGGGGAACGCATTGGACTTGCAGAGGCAACTCAAAAGGGTCTCCTAAATGACAGCTTCGAACAGCTCCTCAAGCCATTTGAGCAGGCTTACAATGGCTTCATACACCCCCAAACAGGGAAAACCCTGTCAGTAGCCCAAGCCATGCAAGAAAATCTCATACCGAAAGATGTTGGCATGAGATGCTTGGAGTACCAGCTATTTACAGGAGGCCTTATCAACCCAGAAACTCACGAGAGGATGACGGTGGATGAAGCTCTCCTTGGCTGCTTGATAGACAAAGCCACAGCTTCCCATCTTAAAGATGAAAAGTCTTTTTCCAAATCTCTCACCTGCCCAAAGACCAGGAAGAGAATTTCTTTCAGTGAGGCTCTGCAGAAAGGTGTCTTTGATGGCCACACTGGTTTCATGTTGCTTGAAGCAACCAAACCACAGAGCATAGGGACAGCAGGAACATTCCAGTACATCTGGAGCTATCGACACATTTAACTTATTGCTTTAGTACCACAAGGGCTATACATAAGCCATATTTTGCTTTTAGCACAAAATGTTCATTTCTGATTTAGTCATTCAGTTGGGTTGTAAATACTTTTCTATGGTTTTCTGTAGGTAAATCATTCTATTTTTGAATTAATATACTTTTTATTATGAGAATACAGAAATGTCATGATCGTCATGTCATGAATGTCCAACAACCAGTTGTATTGTTGATTAATACGCTTTTTGTCCCTGAATTCCAGAAATCTGTTGAGGAGGAAAAGAAGGAACATGGTGATAAAGTTAGCAAACTTTTAAACTGGGTATCCAGTGTGAAAGTGAATTCAAGCAAAGATGAGAAAGTTGGAAAAGATGGCAAAGCAATATCAGAAAGTTCTAATAAGCCCAAGGTAAATGATATGCATTGTAAATCTCTCCTTACTAACCTTTGTCACTGTTTTTACAGGTTGTACTCAAGACTTTACATTGCCTTCTATACTGGTTACATAAAAATGATTAAAACGCAGAGAATAATACAGTATGAATTTATCTTGTAGCAGAGTCATCATGCTTATTGAACTGCTGACTAATTAATCAACACAGTGCGACTGCTTTATATAGGATAATGGTGTATTTTATATATTTTGTTGTCAATAAAAATAAGACCACACTTTGCTCTCTGTCACTTTTGCAATACACTGTCAATAAACATAATCACAGTTCATTACCAGTTGTCAATTAAAAACAGTCTACACAATGCAAGATAGAGTTACAGTGAAACATATCATTCAGGTATTATATCACCATATAACTTTCCACACCATAAGTACAATATATCAAATTTCAAACATCACCTATTGCAGGACTTTATGCACTGCTGAATGTACACAAGCACAATGAAAGCCCTAAAAGACAATGTTTTCCCCCACAATAAGTATTAAAGACAAATCCAGATGTATTTTCAGCACATGGAAATGTAAATAATGACTTAATTGTGCAGTCCTTGTATTATCACTACATTTGCATAGTGTTCTAAAAAAAAACAGAATCTAATCTAAAACTCCATGATATCTCTTATAACAGATATAATCCACAACTTAAAGAAATCTGTAAACATTCATGAAAATGAAGCTTATCAACTCTTCAATCATAAGACCCTAATATGATATGTAATGACCACTTTTCATTGACTTAACAGTGTGCATTATCTCACCTGTCTTGGCCATCAGTCAGCTGTGGCAATCAAAGATGCAGATTGCTGTAGTTCATAAGAGTAAATGTAAAATGAAATCATTTGTCAAAAAAATGTCGGCATAATGCCACTCAGGAGTATAATTGGTTAAGAATATTAATATGTCACTCACAGAGTGTGTTTGATATCAAAAGTTATACTTTACCCTCTCATAGATTATATAACCATCCCATCCTTCAAATCCATCCTGCAGCTTTATTTATTTATTTATTTATTTATTTATTTATTTTTACAACTCAGGATTTATGTAATATGTAACACCCATCAATTCATCTCCTGTCCCATAGTTGCCCAAAGCATGCTACAACCTGTGCTGGTATTGAGGCATGCTGTTGCTGTTGCTGTTGCTGACATTGTTACCAAACTTCCACATACAGTGTATTCATCCTACACTGTATTCAGCAGCAGTTTATTTGTGTTGTGACACTAAATCATTAAAATCATTCCATTTTTCCCAACATTGTATTTTGACATTACACCGTAAAGAACTAGAAAAGCGCTCAGAGAGCGCAGACCTCCGCCAAGGCAATGTGGTCACAGACACAATATAAATTCCAGATCATGTTCTGGATCACCGATCGCCACCAAAATCGAATCAGCTCTTGCTTGTCCCATACACATTGTCCAATAATTTCATTCAAATCCATGCAGTACTTTTCGAGTTATCCTGCTGACAAACAAACAAACAGACAAACAAACAAACCAACAGACAAACCAACGTGACGGAAAACATAACCTCCTTGGTGGAGGTAACTATAGTGCTGCAAATAACTACTGATTATTTCCTTAGTCGAGAAAGAAATATTTTTTAAATATTTTACTAGTTGTTTAATCTGTAAAATATAAGGAAATAGTGAAAAAAGTCAATCGGTGCATCCCAAGTGTTGCAGCCCTAATCTGCTATCACAAATGTAACATATTACAAATCTCTTACTCTTTATTATGAAGACTTTTTTCATACAAAAACGTATTATTGCACATTGTGATCAAATGTACAGTTTGTTTGTTTTTTAAGCAAAAGGCAAGCAAACAGTAATCAATTGATAAAGATGTCATTCTAAAATGTGTCTATGGAATGCTTTTTATTTAGTATTTAGTATTTTATCTTTTAAGCCTTTGAAGCCTCTTTCAGGAAGAAGTTGTGTTGTCCTGTTGGCTAAATTGTGGTGTAAGGCACTAGAGTTTTAGAAAATTGTCCCATAATAATGTGGGGGTTCTTTTGTCTCCATTCTGTGTTCATATAGGCATCTATGGAGGAAATGGTGACAAAGAAGGAACAAATCGCAGAGGCATTGAGGATGACACAGCTGATGCTAACCAAACACAGTGACAAGTACGCCTTGAAACATTTATTCTATAGTACTGTATGCAACAACTCAATTCAATCAAAAAAGGCCAAAACCCATCTTTCTGTCCCCATAATGATGATCATAGGTATTTAATTTTATTGCACTCTTCCCTTTAGGATGACAGAGGAAGAGAAACAGGAAGCTAAGGAACAACTGAAGGCCCTCCACCAGGCCTACAATGATCTCTCCCAGCAGTGTGCTGATGCTCAGATGCCCTCTACTGACAAGGGAAAGGTACTGCAGTCTCTGTGATTCCCTTCCCCTTCAGATCCCCATGAAAATGCACTGCTGTCCCAGACTGCATGACTAACCATTGTTTCTATTCACCATATCCACAGCATGGTATGGCATATTTAGGTGTCACCACTTTGCTAAATTCTTCAAATCACATCCCTTGCAATTAAAGACCCAAACCTGTGTGAGATTGCTTGGTTAGGGTTGTAGACAGTTGACACCTGAGTTTGCTGGCATTCAGAGTAATATTTTGAGCAACATCAGTTGGTCACAGAAAACTTAACAAGAGGATTTAAAACTAAATGTATTTAATTATCAGTTACTTGCTTTGTGATTGTGCTCTGTTGGCAAAATTACCAAAAGGTGTTGCCCAAAATGCCTGATCTGTCATCATGCTAAGAGTGTGAAATGAGTATCCTGTAAACATGCCCCAGCATGGAGTGTTTAATATCACCCAGCTTCGTCTTTTCACAGCCAACCCAGAGGACCTTTCTTTCCCTCCATACAGGTATCCACCGAGCATCAATAATGCTTACCTCTGTTTTGTCTCTAACAAACTCTCTTGTTGTGCAAGATACCAAATATTCTATCCACAGATGCATGCCAGCTTTCAGTGTGTCGGCCTCCTTTTGCTGTTGAAATACTGACATTCACTGTTACACATGTACTGGTAGCATTCATAGGCTTGTTTTACTGGTGAGTACATCTTTGTGACTTTTTTTTCTCACATGCACAGCCTGTTTTTACTACAAACAAACAAACAAATACATAAAAACATCTCAACAAACAGCTTTTCATTTGGCATCATTTGTAAGAAAACAACATACTAAACTGCAGTTGTTCCTTTTTATTACAGATTTTTAAGACCATTGGAGGGATTCTGGACATGGGAAGTGGGACGGTGTTGTCTGTTTGCAGCTCTGTGCAGAGGGGCCTGATTGACCACGCCACTGGGCTGAGTCTGCTAGAGGCCCAGCTGATAACATCTGGACTTGTTTCTCCTGACCTCAGGACATGCCTGGACTTGGAGGAGGCTCTTAAGCAGCAGGTTTTGGATGAATCCACTTACAGGCAACTGCAAGTGTTGAATGAAGCTAACAAGTGCCTCTCAAGTCCCAAGTATACATCAGAACCTCTCCCAGTAATAGCTGCTCTGAAGGAAGGAGTGATATCTGAAGGCCTTGCCATAAAAATTTTGGAAATTCAACTGGCCACTGGGGGACTGAGAACCACCTCTTCTAGAGAGGTCTTCAATCTTGATAGAGCAGTCCAACATGGCCTGATCCCTGCAGATCTCCTCAGCAAACTTGGTGAGGATCAAAGCATCTCAAAGCTTCTCATTGACCCCAACACATCTGAGAAATTGTCTCTCATTCAGATGATGCAGAGGAGTGTTGTTCACGAAGAGACAGGTCTACGTGTGTTACCAGTGAGGGCTAAAGCAGATGGAAACATCTTGCTTAAATCAGGAAAGCAGTTTGGTATTATGAGGGCAGCCCATGAAGGAGCCATCGATCAAGAAACCATGCTTCGCCTTTTGGGCTCTCAGTTGTGTGCTGGTGGGATTGTTGACCCAAAATCAGGATCTAAACTCACAGTCGAGGAGGCTTTATCAGAAGGCCTCATTGATCAGGAGACTGCTAGTGGTGTACTGAACCTTCAGATCCAAAATGGTGGCATTGTTGACCCTCATAATGGTAAAAAACTAACTGTTGATGAGGCTGTCCAATGTAATTTAATGAGCTCTACAAGTGCACTTTTAGTGTTGGAGAAGCAGAAGGGTTTTATGGGGCTTTTGTGGCCTCACTCTGGCGAAATCCTGACTGTTACAACATCTCTTGAACATGAAATTATTACTGATAGCCTTGCTTCTGAACTGATCTGTAACCGACACAAAATTGCAGCCTTTTACTTACCTGAGAGTTCTGAAGTCGTTGACATTGACTCTGCCACCAAACATGGTCTGATTGATGAGTATACCGCTGAGGTGTTAAAAACTGTGGAAATACCAGATTCATTTCCTGACATTGATGATCTCAACAAGAGGTTCTCGTCTTGGTTGGTTTGGCGTGAGTTGCAGTTGGAAGGAGCCCATGGGTCTTCTCAGGATTCCGGAATGGATGAGAAGAAGATGAACACACCATCTCCTGCAGAGGCACGGCAGTTATTCATCTCTTACCTCATGATGAACAGCTACATGGACCCAAAAACAGGTCAGAGACTACTAGTGTTTGATGGACAGCTGAATAAAATGGCCAAAGTGTTCATGGAAATTTCTTCTGGACATGGAGAGTCTGAGGAGAATACCCATGTGTCATCTTCAAAATTTACTGATATCGCCTTGGCTGGTGTGGATGAAATACACTGTAAAGGTATAAATGGCTCAAGTGGTGCTTACTCAGAAATTACAAAGAGACCAGGTAATAGTAGTTCAAAAGATTTAACACTCAAAATCTCAGGTGAAGATGAGGACAAGATGGAAGTGGAAGAGAACCATGAGAGTGCACAGCTGTCTGTAAACATTATGTCCAAATCGTCACGTGAAAGTCAAGAACCCCAACCTAAAGCCAATGATGATGCATGTTTGACTACTCCATCATTTTTATATTCAGATATATCAAATGGGTCATTCATCAACAGAACCTTAGACAAAATAGTTGAAGAGAGTGGTGAGTCAGAATCACAAGAGGAAGAAGAAGATGAAATGGAAGATAGCAAGGTTAGGAAAACATCATGTGTAACTACTCACAAATGCTTTAATTTATCCAAGGCCTCAGAAGGGTTTTCATTCTCTCAGACTGATATTGATACTGACAAAAATGTGTTGCACATCACAGAAACACCAGTTTTGCAAATACAAGAAGATGACACTACAGGTCGCACCACATTTAGCAGTGAGCTGACCAAATCAGTTGATATGATCACTGAGTGTCCATACACAGACTTTTCTTGGGATGAAAAGAATGAGAGAGAGTTTGCAATCCATCTTCTGAAAGCTCAGGTAGAAGAAGGAGGCATTTTAGATGTCACATCGGGCAAGAGGTATGGACTAGATACTGCACTCGATAAGGGCATTGTCGATGAGGAGACCGTGCTAGAGGTTTTGGCTTTGCAGTTTCGTAAAGGCAGGGTTGTAGGGAATCCCTCTGGGACCATGTCAACCTTACAAGAAGCTGTTTCACAAGGTCTCATACCCTCTGAAGTCGCTCTCCAGATCATGGAGCAACAGAACCTTCTTGGGGGTTTCTATGATTCTGAATCAAAACACGCCATCAGTGTAAGTGAAGCTCTTGAAAATGACATGATAACAGATGATATGGCCCATAAAATACTTCACTCACATCCTATCCATAAAGCTATCATTGATCAAGATGGTAGTTGTCTCCATAGTGTCTCTGATGCACAAGCTCTAGGCATGCTAGATGAGGAGGAAGCAGAAAATATGTTAAACCAGAAGGAGGAGAAGAAGGTGGCCATTTTGATGTTAGACCTTCCTGATGAGCGCTGCTTTGATGCGCCCCTGGAAAAAAAATACAACAGATTTGAGGAATCTACTCAATGCTCTGGAAAGGAAAGTCCTATATATGACGTTTCACTTCCTAAAGACAAGGCTAAGATTACAGTTATATCCCATCTCAGAAACTCACCTCTTCCCATAACGCAGACAATAGAAGAATATCCTCTCTGCCAAAGCACCCAAAGTCATGTTTCAAAGAAAGATGATTTACCACAAAGTCTTTCTGAAGGGAGTGGGCTTCCATGCTTCCCCAGGAATAGTTGTAGTCCAAAAAGCATGTTACGTGGTCATAGCAAAAGTGATAGGGACTCTTTTGAGGCAGAAAATGATGCCGCTGAAGATGAAAAGGGACCTCAGAATGATGATGCTGATCAGCCCTCTGAAGCTGTCAACTTGATTACAAGTGAAAAGCATCTGCAGTACCGTGAAATTGCATTGAACCAGACTGTGAGTCCTGTTCAGAGTGATTCAGGCATATCATGCTCCTCTCAGAGCGATGTCTGTGTGGATGAAAAGAAGACAGACTGCCTTCAGAATGTTGACCAGCCGTACAGCGCTGTCAGGGAGGGGTTGCAAGACAGGCTGAGCTCATCCTCTCCTAAAGGGCTGTCTGATCAATCTGAAACAGCAGTCATGAGTCCTCAGGGAAACGCTAAATCTCATAAAACCACAGACACGACCAAGGTGGAAATAAACACAGATGTTGCCAGTAGACCATTGCATTTTCAGACAGTTCAGAGGGATGGTCAGAAGGTTGAAGATGACCAGCCTGTCCTGTCCTCATCCTTGTATGACAAATCAAGTTGTGACCCAAATGAAACACATGTTGATATCAGAGAAAAGCAAACTCTGAAGCAACAATCAGAAAGTGTCAAAGGATTGACAGAATTTAAAGATGAAAGTCACTCAGTACACAGTGCTGGAGATACCCAGACACACCCTTATGTAGATCGAAATAAAAGTCCTCTGGAGCACACAGACCAAAACACCTCTAGCACAGGATCTACGTTGGCACAAGAATTCAACTCTCAAAACATGTCAACAAGCTCCAATACTCTGTTTGGAAATGCATTACCAGGATGCACTGCAGATGTCTCAGTGGTCTTTGAACAAAGGCCAGACAGTCAAGCTGCAAATTATATCAGTCAACATGACTCAGTTACTGTCAAACATTCAAAGCAAAACACAGGACAGGCTGATGGTGCCACACATTCCTCTGTTAAAGCAGTATCTATAATTACACCAGCACCTGCCAATGTTGATTTAGACATTAACAACGATGGCAGACATCACTCAGAATCCATGACTTTGGCAGAGAAATCACCCGCCAATGTTGATCTAGACAGAAACAGCGATGGCAGACAATACTCAGAATCCATGACTGTGGGGGGAAAATCACCTGATGCCACACAAAACAAGGCATCAAGTTCTGATGGGTCTTCTTCTAGCCTCACAAATCAACTGACCTTGGTAACTACTTCTAATGTTTGTCAGAAAACAGTAGACAGACATATGGACATGTCTCTTGATTCACTCTCTCTTGGCATGTTGCCTGAGGAAAAGGAACAATGGCCATCTGATAACGAAGCACACACTGCAAAAGACACAAAACTAATTGATGGTGCCAAACATTCCTCTGTGAAAACTTTATTTACTGTTGATGTAGACAGTAGTAACGATGATGGAAATCGCTCAGAATCCTTTTTGTCAACGGAGAGGTCACAAGGTGCAACAGAAACTCTCCAGAGACGAGAACAAATTCTAACAAGTTCTGATGGCTCACCCTCTACCCTGTCAAATAAACCAAACTTTGGAGTTTCTTTCAATCTTGATCAGAACACAGTGGACAGCCAAACAGAGGAATATAAACAATTGACACCTGACACCCAAGCACACCTTATAAAAGAGAAATTACAAATTGATGATATCACACATTCATCTGTTAAAACTGTGTCTACAGTTGCCTCAGCACCTGCCAATGTTGATGTAGACAGTGACAACGATGACAGATTTTGTTCAGAATCCATGTTTCAGATTGAAAAATCACCCTCTGCTTCGGGTGCAACACCTATTATCCAGCTAAAAAATCAAGAGAAATTGGTATCAAGTTCGGATGGCTTCCCCTCCACATCAGTTCAACCAAACTTGGGAGTTCCTTGTAGTCGTGATCCAGATGCAGCGGACAGTCACTCAGTGTACTCTCTGTCTCCTAAGGAAAAAGAGCAGTGGCAATCTGATGCTGAACCACACCCTGTCAAAGCCAAAATGCAGGGTGATGGTGCCAAAGAGTCTTTAGTGAAAACAGTATCTACAGATCAATCAACATCTGACAGTGTTGGTCTAGGGAGTAACAATGATGACAGATATTGCTCAGAATCCGTGTTGCTGACTGAGAAAACACAAGGGGCCCCACAAGCTCTGCAGAGACAAGAAAAAACTACAAGTTCTGATGGCTCCTCTTCTAATCTCTTAAATCAACCAAAATTGGGAGTTTCTTCTAGTCTTGAATTGAATACAGTGGAGAGTCATATTGGAGGAGATACAGGAGGATCTCCGTCTCCTGGGATGTTGCCTGAGACAAAAGAACAGTGGGCATCCAAACCTCAGCCACACCATGTGGAAGACACAGTACTAGTTGATGGTGCCACACATTCTGCCGATAAGACAGTATCTACGATTGTTGCCACAACAGCCACTGTAGATCTAGACAGCAACAGCGATGACAGACAGCTCAGCTCAGAATCCATGTTGTTGACTGAAAAATCACAAGGTGCCACACAGACACCCCAGAGACAAGAAAAAATGGTATCAAGTTCTGATTGCTCACCTTCTAACCTCTCAAAACAACCAAAATCGGGAGTTCCATGCAATCTTGATCCAAACACAGTGAGCAGTCATACTGAGCATTCACTCTCTGCTGGCATCTCACCAGAGGAAAATAATGCCCCAGATGCCCAACCACACCCTACAACCACAGGAACAGCGATGTCTCCTCAGTCAGGACTCCTCAGTGCCCTGAGGTCATCGTTGACTGAGCTTGTCAAACAGCGGGGGGAAGGTGCGGTCGCTGATGACTCAGAAAAAGCTGAAAGCCAGACTGTTAATGATATCCTTGAGATCATCCAGAAACTGACCCCAGGTGACCTTCAAGACACTGACAAACATGCTGCCATCCCTGAGTGTCATCCAGAGTTGCCTAGAAATAAAGACCCACAGAAGGAAGAGGGTACAAGTGAAAGTGCAGAGCACCTTGCCTCTGATGTTGCAAAGCTTGAAAAACAGCCACTGCAGATTGTTAAAGATATGCAATCAAGGGAAGATCCCACTGCACTGGGGGGCATCCAAAAAGATGAACACAAGCTAGTGGGGAAAACTACTGGAGGGCAGCAGAGCCAAAGCAATGGTGCCAGTAGGGAAAACCATCCAGCTTCCACCACAGATGAGAGTCAGGCTTTAGATGATAAGACTGATAGGACTCCACACTCAGATGATCTTGGCCCAAGTGCAGAAAACCACAAAGGTGCAGAGATGGATGAAAAGTGCAAGGTGAGTTGTTTGCATTTTGCAGACTTTAAGTTTGAACTGATTGAGCCAAAGGCTTAAAAACATCATCTCATGTTTTATGTGAACAGAAATATGTATTAATATTTATTAATAGTGACTAAATGCTCTGTCTTCTGGTGATCTGTAGAGATACTCAACTCTGAGTTACCTGGAGTCGACTGGAAGGCTTCAGGACCATTTTGATGTCCTTGAGGACATTAAAAATGACTTTGAGTCCCAAGGGCCCCTCAGTGGCACTATAGATGGCTTGCACTCTCAGCTGGAGGAGTCTCAGGTAAGTTTACACTTCTCATTTCTCCTTATACTGTTTGTGAAGACAGGTTAAGGAACGGCCATAGTGACCTCAAACTCTGTCGATGTATTTGCTAGCTCCCTGTTTCTCATTCGATTTCCGTTAATTGCCACTTTTTCATATTTCACTTTCTGAGCACATCGTTATTAATTTAACTCTCTTTCTCTCTCTGTGAAAAGTACTGTACCTCATGCTGTAAATCCACCCTTTCTTTCAAAGCTTCACTGTTTGCATGGGAATCTGTCAGCACGTCCAGATCTTTGTTGATCCCTCTGCTCCCCTCAGCTCCCCTAATTCAGCCCACCCTCTCTTTCTCTAGTCTCTGGAGTCGCAGCTTGCTGCTATAGCTGGCATTCTAACAGCAGACCTGGAGATAGCTGCACAGCTGCTAAATTCTGCTAACGGACACGTTCCCACACAAATCCAACAAGATTTGGCTTCGGCCTTCACATATTTACAGCCTGCTTTTGCAGACATTTGCCAAATGTCTGCAGAAAGGAATAGTCTTATATTGCAGGCAATTGAAACAGAAAAGGTCAGTGAAGTTTGTGTGTGATTTAGTGTAGAAGGCCACTGCTGTTTTGTCAAAAAAGAGAATTCATGGAAAAAAGATAACAGAGTTTGACAGTATTGTCATGAGCTATTGGTCCCTTAAATATGTCAATGAATAGTTGTAGTCATCAGCTGTTTAAGTAGAAGATAACCATTCACTCTTCTCCTCTGCAGTCCCAATTAAGTACATCTTATCAGGAGCTCCTTTCAAGCCTGGATAAGTTGTCAGAAAATATTCATGACAACTATGAGATCATCTGCAAACTAGGCATCATGGATACAGATGACACTGAAGCAATTCAAAGTCAAATTCAGCAAATTGAGGTATTGGATTTCCATTTCCACAATCCTGGCATGAGATTTTGATCAGTATTGTGATGCAAGCATGACTCAGTAATATACAGACCTTGTAAGCTCGGTATTGTGGAAAAGAAGTATCTTAAGCTTCCTAAAAAGAATCATACATCATTATTAATGTACTGCATATGTGGTATTGCATAGTATGAGCGGTTGATCAAACATTTATCTTTCCCCTTCTAGGATGTGGAACAAAATTTGGCAGACACTCAGATGGAGCTGGAGAATGCTACATTTAGCACTCAGCACTTTATATCTGAGAACGCTCAGTTCTTGAGTCCTGCTCAGAGCAGGATGCTGCTGAAGAAACTCAGCAGTACTCAGAGAGCCTTCCGAGAGCTGGCTGACAAGCTTGCAGCTCAACGCCGCACTCTTGAGCTTCAACTGGAGGTCCAGCAGGACGAGCGCCAGCAGCAGGAGGAGGTCCGGGATGAGGGACACAGACAGCTCATGGCATTTTCACAATGTCAATTTAGAGAAATGTTATAACGGGTGGAAATTAGCTCCTGAAAAATGTGAACCAATCTTTTGAATGTTAAATTTTCAATTTCACCAGAGTTTCATATTTTTGAAATGCTCACTGATGTTTGGTGCTAATTTCCATCTCTGTATTGTTGTTCTGAAATGTACACACAATACATTTGTTGTAAAATAGTACAATTCATAACAACATTCTGCCTCTTCTGTTGAATTTGTTGTTGAAGTGTTTTGAGCTGCAGCAGAGTGTTTTGTTTATCAAAATGTTTAAATGTGAAAGCATGGCATGTTTATAACATCACCACCTTCCTTTAGAGAGTCCATTGCTTGATCACTGCTGAACAACTAACGTCTCTCATCAACCTATTTGCATTTACAGGTGTGAAGACAGCACTGATGTACTGTACTACTGTAACTTCTGGTAGACAATTGACTTTCCCACCCTTGACTTTTTATGCCACACAGATGTCAACATTAAAAATCCCTGATTGTACCTAACTAACCATCAACCTTTTCTATCAAAATGTTCAAACTCTTTGAATGGCTGGCATGTTTACAGCATACTCAACCAAAGTTTAGGGTAAAGGTTCAGGGTAGGAAGGTATTGATTGCATTTTGTGCTTGGTGTGTGAGCCTTGATGTGTGTTCTCCATAGAACAGTGCCCATATATTTTTGTCTTTTTAAATACTTTAGCAGGATGTATTGGAAAAGCAGAACGAGTTTAAAGGGAAACTACAGGAGCTCTGTGATAACCTCACCCAGACGGAGAACCGGCTCATCGGGCACCATCAGCAGACCCAGACCATTGAAACCAACAATATGGAAGACCTGCAGCAGTACCGACAAGAGCAGCAGGTAACAACTTCACCATTGATTTGTTTTTCTTTTTTTGTGATAGGTAGTATTTGGTTTTTGCTTTTATTTGTATAGGGCAATGAAGAGTAACTAGTAGAATGTGGGAGTGATGTGGGTTGGGTTCATTGAACTTTCTCAGATTGTTGTTGCTACATTTACAGAAAGAGAACTGGGAATATCCCATGAAGGTTCCCAAAATGTAAACTTTACAGAACCACCAGAGAAAGTTTGACAAAAGCCATTTTGAGAGAACATCCTGGGAAAGTTCCCTGAAAGTTTTCTAAAGTGCAACCTTAAGATAATTATCAGGGAAGGTTCCCTAAAAGCTTTACCAGAACCTTCAGGGAATGTTCCAGGAATGTTCTGTATTTGCTGGGATGTTTACAGTTATGATAAAATATCACATAAGCAGATCAGCAAATCAAATACAAAGCTTTTTGAAATATACAGTGCAAATGATCTTGCTTTTCTTGTATTTATCTAATCAGATTATCAAAGATATGTTATTTTTTGCATAAAGAGTTTGAGGGTGTTTTTTTGTGCATGTAGTTTATAGCCAGAGCAATAAAAAAGGGTAATTGTCTCTTTTCTTGGTGTCTTAATCCAACAGGCCTTGCAAAAAGACGTTCAGACAAATGCCAGAGCTTTAAATGAAGTCATAAGCAGTTCTAAGAAGTTCCTTGAGGAAAATCGCAGCAAGCTCACGCCAGAGCAGATAGCTGATATTGAGAACAAACTAGAGGAGGCCAAGAGCAAGGCCAACATGCTCAACGAGAAAGCTGAGGAGTCCAGGAAAGACCTGGAAAAGGTTGTGACCACAGCAATCAAACAGGAAACAGAAAAGGTTGGAACACGTTCCATAAAATCCATTTGGGACTGATAAAAGTGGCACTAAACAGTTGTAAATATTTTCTCCCTGATATTGACTGTCTGCAGAGAAGGTCTGCGTTATTTCAAAAGATGAGATCATATAAAATAAGTTTGGTTAAAATAAATAATTTCTGTTATCATGAGTTCATCCTTTAAAAAATGTTTCAGAATGCTATTAAGGCTGTTAATGTTAGCCTCTGCTCTTTTTGGGGGGGAACAAAAAATCTAAATCCACCAAAAATAAATGTGTTTATTTGTTGTGTGTGTGTGTGTGTGTGTGTGTGTGTGTGTGTGTGTGTGTGCGCACATCGGTAGGTGGCTGCTGTAGAACAACTGGAGGAAAGCAAAAACAAAATTGAAGGCCTGTTGGACTGGATCTCGAACGTTGGAAAGGAGAAAGGGGATGGGGACAGTACACAGAAGGAGACCCCTGCTGGGACAGAGAATGGCAACCTGCCCATGGACACCACCGATGATGCTAATGGAAATGCGATAGACACCACTGACAATGTGCCCATAATATCCAGCAAAGGGAAGGACTCCAACAGTTCAGATTTGGACACGCAGTTTGACAAAGTGAAGGTAAACAATGCACATAACATTAAGAAGTTTATTTTTAGAAGAAGTTTTTTTTTTAAGTTGTCTATTTGTGCCTTTATCGATTTAATTCATTAAAACTTTCACATTTTTGACCCCGACTCTTTTGCATGCCCTTTAGAGTAATTACCACTCTTTTAATTTTCTTACCATACCGCAGAGTTCATACTAGCAGGGATCATTGGGTCTGGTATGCAGTAGTTAGGTTAGGCCATCCATGCGGAAATAATAGGCTTTTAATAAAGTTTGCTTTAGCATTTAAAGCTGCGGTTTGAAACTTTTGGTCACAGTAAATGTTAATTTGTGTTCCTTATTGTCAAAAGGAAAAAAGTTGTAAACTGCATCTTCAAATTTGAGTGTGTGTGGCCCTCTCAATTGTGGCATAAAATCCTGTTACCCAGAACTATGAGTTAAACGTCTGTCACCTCCAATGCCCCACAGCAGTTTTAGCTCTCTGAATGACTGTAGTATTCACCCTGGCCAGTTTTTGATTTGATTTGATTTGATTTGATTTATTTTGGATACAAATTAAAACAGTGATCCAAAGGATAACATGCAAAGTGAAATACTTATTTCCAGCATGGTCCTTGGTGTTACACAAAGAAAAACATATGGACAAAGACAGACAGACTCAGTTTACCCACCTACAGTAACCCTGCATTTCACATGTGAACTAAAATTGTTTGACCATGAACAAATGAGTTTGTTTTGCCCACAAGCAAACACATCAACAAAACAATGGAAAGCACTAACGAGGACTGGTATGCTTCAGCTGAACAATGAAAAGAATCTGGGTCGCTCTGCAGCATCTGCATTGCTCCTTTGTTTTCATAACTCCCATTTATTCTATAATGCAGGAATGATGATGATGATGATGATGATGATGATGATGATGAAACATCTCTTTGTACAAAAAAACAATAAAAGACTTCACACGGTTGCAATAAAACAAGCAAGGAAAAAACAATATTATGATTGAAAAATGCACATTAACATGTGACAGGGAAATTAAAGGAAGGAAGCGCAAACCTATACTAATATATATAAATAAATAAATATCAGATGGTGATGAACAGTAGTTTTATACAGTAGACAGCAGAATAATATCATATTATTTAAAAAAAGCCTCTTTTGTGTCCTAGGCCCACCATCAGGAGATCCTGTCCCAGCAGCAGGACCTCATCATTGCCACTCAGTCGGCCCAGGCACTGCTGGACAAGCAGGCCCACGTGTTGTCCGCAGGCGAGAAGGACAAACTCCAGCGGGATATCCAGGAGCTGCGCAGCCGTTACGAGTCCTCGCTGACGCGGGCCGAGCAGCAGATGAAGCAGGTGCAAGCCGTCCAGGAGGAGCTGGCCAAGTTCCAGGGTGACTGTACCGACTTCCAGGCCTGGCTGCAGCAAGCCCAGGGGGAGGCTGACGAGCTGGGGGAGCCGACCGGCCGGCTGGACGCCCTGGAAGACAAGCTCCAGAAGCAACGCAGCTTCGCAGAAGACGTCATCTCACGCAAGGGTGACCTGCGCTTCATCACCATCTCCGGACAGAAAGTGCTGGACGCTGCTAGAGCCTGCAACCGAGGTGGTGACCAGGGGAATAAGGATGCACTTCCCGAGGTGGACATGTCAGGAACCTGCACTACAGTGCAAGAGAAGCTGGATGCTGCCGCCAGTCACTACAAAGCTCTGCACTCTCAGGTATGAGCATGCTTACTTAGGGGCAGAACTGAATAAGTAAGTCTGCAGTACCTTATTGTTACCACAGGGTGGGGCCATTTCTTTTTCCACTTCTGATCGACTTGAGAATAGTTCATAGACTGTTGGTTTAGTCTCAAAGTCATATTGCACACTGCATATTCACATAGAATGTCTACAATGGCCAGTAGAAATAAAAGTGGTGTGTGTTTATCAGTCCTCAATCAGCATGTCTTGTAATCTCTTTTTAGAAAATTTCCTTACAAAGTTGAATACATGAATGCAGCTGAGTGGATGTGTATTTATGCATTCCAGTGCAATCAGCTGGGCAGCAACCTCAAAGACGTGGTGGAGAAGTACAAGAAGTATGACGAGGCCAGCAGCGGACTGCTCAAGTGGCTGGACACCTCAGAGAAGGAGGCCCTGAAACAGCAGGGGGAGCCCATCGCTGCTGACCCACAAACACTACAGAAACAGCTGGAAGACACCAAGGTACCAGTTTCTACTGGCACACCTAAAACAGACCCAACAGTTGGGCCTACATACAGTTAGACAAAGAAACACAATGGTAAAAACAATCATTTTAGTAATATCTGACATGTTCCAAGATGTGACACCATCGCATTACTAGAATGTGTGTTCTAAATTCTTGGAAATATGTTACTGTGGTGCCAGAGTGAAAAATATGATTTGGCAGCTGGTACTGATAATAGTGTTAGCATTCCATTTAACTGCTTAGCACATTATGTACTATAATGCAGTTTAGGAGAACTCAAGTGAAATGGTACCTTGAGATAATGTTACACAGCTTTCTCACGTCTTGGAAAGCACTAAATTGCACACTTAACAGAAGTGTCTCCTTGGGTGCTCTGAGTGCTTGAGAGTCCGTAACGAGATGCAGTTTTCCAGCATGTTCATGCCTCTCGGCAACCGAACAAGTTGAGAGGTCATCAAGCCCGAATCCCAGCCTTCTCCATATACAGAGTTTCCACTCGGTTTAAAACAACACGGCTATTTATAGCTCCTCATTTCAAAACACGCCGCCGTTCCAAGGCACAAATAGCTTTGTGGAGATTTAATGACATTTGCTGTGTGCGCATGGCTGAGAGAGGGAGAGAGGTTAGGCAAATTTTGTCAGAGGCTCACAAGCCCTCCTCTGTTATGCCCTAAATAGATTACATCTCTGATGTAGCACACTTGCTTTGGCCCCACTTGTCTCTCACTTTTGCTCCCCCAAGGGGGTAAATGCATTCATGGTGTCTTACGTGTGTGCAGGCTGCTGGCAACTCTGTGCTCTCTCAGATACTGACAGATTAGGGGCGCCTCAGCCACTCAAAAGATCCCTCAACAGCCTGTTGGAAGCAGAAGGGATCATAATTACATTCTCATATTGTCCCACGATAAACCTACTGTACATGAATTTACATTCTGTATCTACTTATTTTGTCTTCTGCTGTTACAAAAATGCAACATTTGCTTTTCGGCATACATTTTATAAATGCAATGTGCTGGCTTGCATTGAGCCCAGACTGAATGGAACTGATAGTGAATAAGTCGAGTAAAGTTTTTAAGTCCCTGTTATTTGACAACATAAACAGGCCTTAGTGAGTGTTGAAAATGGGATCACCCCAGAGACTGTGAGGTCACTGACGTTTATAATTCCACAGGCTCTGCAAGGTCAGACGACCGGGCGGCAGGCTGCCGTGGAGACGCTGCGCAAAACAGCTGACGCCCTTATCACA
This sequence comes from Sardinella longiceps, assembly GCA_027497455.2. Classification (NCBI taxonomy): domain Eukaryota; kingdom Metazoa; phylum Chordata; class Actinopteri; order Clupeiformes; family Clupeidae; genus Sardinella; species Sardinella longiceps. The sequence goes on along the minus strand of JAODXP020000006.1, from coordinate 12,071,637 downwards.
GCCGAGGGGGACCTGCTGAGCAATCAGGATGAGATCCAGGAAACAGTGGGTGAGTATGACATTTACCTTCTCGCTCAGGAGCCAGCTACCCAGAGTCACAGAAAATAGCCCAAATAATGAAATTAAGTTAAATGAAACGCAGCCAAAGCATAATTTTTTATTTATGTTTTTATTTTTACCATCAGTTCTGTCGTGGAATCTGGACTTGCTTTAAATGAACCATATCCTCTCTATGTCTGTGTCTATCCACATATCCTGCTCTCCTCTTTAGATGACATCGCTGAGAGATATGACAACCTCTCCAAGTCGGTCAGTGACCGCAACGAGAAGCTCCAGGTGACGCTGACTCGCTCCCTCAGTGTGCAGGACGGCCTGGACGAGATGGTGGACTGGATGGGACGGGTGGAGGAGAACCTGGGCAAGAAAGACCACGTGCCCCTCGACTCAACCAGCATCGGAGATGCCCTCAGCAAAGAAGCTGTATGTCACCCTTAAACATGTCACCCTTAGAAATGATTGAATGCATTACAATGTACATGTGAGCAGTCGGTAGATATGTTGTTGTAGATGGGATATGAAGATTGAATTTCTGAAGTAGGCTACCGGTATACATTGTATACATACATTTATATTAAGTTTTGGGTCAGCCTGATGAATTGCCTGATCAGTATATGTCATCATTTGAAAGAAATTGTCCAACCTTTATAATGAAGTTAATTGATGAACTCTTTTCTGATGGTCCAAAGGCTTTGGAGCAGGACATGTCCAGTCGTCAGAGCAGCATCTCAGCCATGCAGGCCAAAGTGAAGAAGTTTGCAGAGACCGCAGAGCCCGCCGCTGCCGCACAGCTGCAGTCCAAGATGGCCGCCCTCTCCCAGCGCTTCAGCGACGCCTGCAGCAAGCACAAGCAGAAGGTGTCTGACCTGGAGCAGCTGAAGGACAAGGTGGAAGAGTTTGAGAAGACAGCTGACAAAGTGCAGCAGTTTGTGCTGAAGAAGTCTCAAGAGCTGTCCGAGACAGATGGGCCAGGGAGGAACGTTAATGAACTCTCTCAGCTAGTGAAGGTGGGATCATTTTCTTTTTAAAAGTTGGCATTTACAGTAGCATTCTTCAGAAATTGCACATTTAAAGTGGTGTTTTCCTGTGCAGTCTGAGCTGCTGTAGTGTGTTGTTGTACTATGATGTACTAAAAGTTATATTATATTATATTATATTATATTAAATTATAGTATAGTATAGTATAGTATAGTATAGTATAGTATAGTATAGTATATTATTTTGTTGTACTTATTTTGTTTTGCTCTCATAGGACACCAATGTGGAGTTAGCTGAGCATGCCAAGGATATGGAGACTCTCCAGAGACTGTCTAAGGAGCTATCTCAGCTGAGCCCAGAGGCAAGCAAAACCCAGATCCAGGGCAAGATGGACACTCTGTCCAACACCTTCAACGCCTTCAAAGACACAGTGAGAGAAAAGTAAGTGGCAAGTGTAGTGTATGCAGCACAACTTGATGCCCAGTTGGAACAAGTGGAAAACAAACTGCAGTGTTCCCAAAACGTTCTGTTTTTGACTTGATTTCTGTCCTAAAGTACAGCAGTATGTAATTTCAAATGTCTGTGCGGTGACCTCAGATAGCCCTTTCGGGTTGAAAAGTGAGGGTTTGTTTGGCGTCTGAGGAGCAGACCATACCATTATGTGTGTGTGTCTGTGTGTCTGTGTGTGCGTGTGTGTATGTGTATGTGGCGGTAAATACCATTTTTTTTCTACAGGCGGGAGGAGGTTACGTCATGCCAAGACCAGCTGGGCGAGTTCAAAGCAGCAGCAGGGGCCCTGATGAAGTGGCTGGAGCAGACGACGGAGAAGGTGCCAGTGGTTCAGCCCAACTGTGGTGAAAAGAGCCTGGGAAAGGGCCTGCGGACGGTCAACGTGAGTGAAGCTGAGAATTCAGGGCCTGCCCACAGGGCCTTTCAGAATGCCCTGAAACTTACCAGTCACTCTAAGCATCTCATGATATTGCACATAACAACAGTCATTAATAATTCATCCATCATCGTTCAGCATTGATCCCCCCCCCCCCCCACACACACACACACAAATTGTAGCATACACATGCATTGGAACATAGACTGTGCAATAGATTTCCTTTTTTTATTTCAAGCATAAAATGAGGAGACAGTAGTATTATGTTGAAAATACTCACACATTTTTTTAAAAAATCAAACCAATGAGTATTTTGGCCAAACCATTGTCATTTTGCATGCCATATAGCTGTTGATGAAAATAATGTATTTTAGAATAATTGCTGTACTGTATGTGCGTACCTCAGCATATGCCCTAAAGACATACAGCAGAGAGCTCATTAGCTCAGTCATTGAGAGCTCTGCTGTTTGCTGCTGAGGCTTCATGCCAGAGAAATGAGGAAAGGTGTTTTCCTTCAGATGGGGGAAGGACAAGATAACAGCTTCTCCCAACCCTCAGAATTCCCCCTCACGTTGAACTGTTACATGACCCCAAAAAACAAGAAGATTAAAAGCGTTGTAGTAATGAACCAAAAATATCTAGGTCGTACATCAAAGACTGGAGGAGGGATAGCCTCCATTTCTCTCTCTCTCTCTCTCTCTCTCTCTCTCTCTCTCTCTCTCTCTCTCTCTCTCTCTCTCTCTCTCTCTCTCAAATTTGCATATTGAGGAATACACACAAATAATATGATTGCCCTCAGATTCTTGAAAGGGGCCTTACTGTAAGTCATTTGAATAATACTTCCAAAAGAATCTGAAATTGCTCTAATATTTTCCCGGAGAGAGCCTGATCTCCAAGAATTCTGTTCTCCACTCTCTAAGCTGATGTTGAAAATAACTCAAATACGCGTCGCTGCCATTCATGCCCTCTCTTGAACCATGATTTAGGTATCAGCATAGCACTCATATTTCAGACACATATTTTTGTGTGTGTGTGTGTTAAGTGTTTTATTGCAATCATTATTCCCTTCTCAGGCTCTGCTGGAAGAATGGACCTCCAAGTCTCCCATGGTCCAGGATATAAATAGCAAAGGCTCTGCTCTGTGTAGCCTAATCAGTGTTTTGACATCCCCAGCCAAGGCCAAAATCCACCCAAAATCAGGTACTGCCAGCATGCATTTCAAAATAGCTCGAATGCTTTTGAATTGCAGGCTTCTACCTACTTTTATGAGCTGATCGGCAATAGTCTCCCAAAGCCTTTTGTGGGTTTGCCAGCACCTTGGGAGTGTGTAGCAGAGTGTGTAGATGTCTAATAGAGCTTTTTGGTGTCTGCTTTTCATCTCACGGTGGAGGCATGGGTTGTTCTGCTTTTGTTCTGTCCTCTGTAGGGTCAGCTGTTACTAATGGCTCTGGACCAGGAGCGCATGCTTATTTAACTAATAAAGGTAAATGCATTTTTTTGGCCAAACATGATATGTTGGATAAAAGCAGGTATTCATCTTGTCGATAGGTATGAGAATGACGGGATTTCATGCAACGCTGACCAAAAAGCAAAACGGCAGTCAACACTAGCTGATGATGACATAAACGTTTCGTTTTCATTTGTCCACATCTGTTAGCGTTAACTGTGAGTTTACATATTCGGTCTCCCTTGTACCAAATACTGCCGTTCTGATATCTAACCGATAGCACTCTGTAACCACTAAAATCTTGGGCTCCATTCTCAGTGTTGATACCCAGTCATGGAACCCATTTTGTCAATATTGTATAATATGTTTCATTGAATTCTAATAAATCAATGAATTTGGACTAATTATCATAGCTAAATGCTCAGCACTTTGATATACAGTATGTGTACTGTATATTATGGCTACTGATACACTCACTACCCTCAGGTGTTAGCATGGTGGCTAGACGTGATTCTGTGGCTTTCATCTGTTTCATCTACCCCCACTCTCTGTACATTTGAGATGTAAACCAGCAGTGGGTTTACATGTAGTATGTTTTAACCCCTCAACCTCCCTGGGCCCCTGTTTTACAACAGAGATCTATAGACCGTTTCAATGCTAAAAACAAAAACAATGCCTGCTTTAAACAGCCATATGGAACGTTGAAATGAAATCCCTGTGGGAACAGCATGACGCTAATAATCAAACTCTCTTGAAACGGTCTATAGCAATGCGGGATGAGTTCTCAGATGTGATGTGTGTTGATGGGGACTGTGTTTGGTGTCTGGGGAAACCACCCACAGAGCTTACAGTGGTGCAGCAGAGCATGACCCAGGTGACTGAGGGCTACGGGACCCTGGGGGAGTTGCTGCGAGCCCGGGAGGCCGAGCTGAGTCGTCGCCACGGTGACATGAAGGAGGCAAAGGAGCAGGGCAATGCCATGAAGACGTGGCTGGCGGACATGAAGAAGAAGGCAGCTTCCTGTAATGCTGCAGGGGCTTCTGGGAAAGACTCAGTCAAAGCACAGATGGAACAACAGAAGGTAAACACACAATATAGGCAGATTTATAGATACACAGGATGTACATACTCTTGTCATTATTATACACCAACAAAGCACATCCACTGTCAACCAACCATGCAGCTCAGATTTCCAGTTTAGGCCTATATGAGCCTTTATGATACACAAGCACGCAACAGACCTTATGGTGCTGGCCAAGCATTCACTGTGCAGCTGGCCTTAAAATTGATTCATACAAATATTAATGATCCATATAAGATAGTCATTCATTTTAAAGCCTGTGGTTTTTAACCCGCTGTCCTCAAGTCAGTACGTAGCCAGTGTCTTCTATATGACCCAGTTCAATCAACGTTAAAACAACGAAGAAGAAACAGATAACACTTAGATACGCATCCCTCATTTTTGGAGTGTATTTTTTTTCTCCCGTCCCTCAGGCCTTTGAAGACGGCTTGAAAGAAAAGCAGGCCGAGCTCCAGCAGCTGAGAGAGAAGCTTCTTCAGCTGATCGAGCAGAACCCCAACTCACCCGAGGTGGCCAAGTGGAAACAGATGCTGGCCGAGATAGGTATGCAGCACCTCTCGTCTCCCGCTCGCCATCAATCTCCTGGGCACTTTGCAAAACCTCGGGTTGGTTGCAAGGCACTACCAGCTCAGCTCGTAGATTTCACACCCCTGTCAGTGCTGCGTTAGCAGAACTCCCTGAGGATATGGGGAGGACACGATACTGTACATCGAGACTGGTGGGAGTGTCTAGATGTCAGTTCTCCTCTGGCCTGTCTGACTCTGTGTGTCTTCTTAAGTGTTCGTCTTATCTAGCTACTCATGGAAAGATGGTGGGTGTTACAAATGAAGACATTTACTAGGCTCAGTCACAAGTGAAAACGTACACTGCATCCCATCCTTATTGGTGTTTTGGCACAGTGCATCAGTAAAGATGACATGATGCACTGCAGTTCTATGAGTGTTTCATTGCTGTTGTTTTTGTAGTAAAGCTCTCCCCCATTCTTTTTCATTTAGTTAGTCTTCTCCTGTGTTGCAAGTTCCATTAGTCACCTATCTGTGATGGGAATGGATAGAGAGAGAGGGAGAGAAAGAGAGACAGAACGAGAGAAAGAGAAATGAGAGTGTTACTGAGAGGTGTTTATTGTGTTCCTGACACCCCAGATGCAGCGTGGGAAGAGGTGAGCGGCTCAGTGGAGGACAGGAAGCAGCACCTGGAGGAGTCGTCCCGCATGCTGGAGCGCTTCCAGACGACCGAGCCGCAGCTCCGCCAGTGGCTGCAGGAGAAGGAGCTCATGGCCGGCGTGCTGGGGCCCCTCTCTGTCGACCCCAACATGCTCAAGATGCAGAAACAGCAAGTTCAGGTGATGGTCCACTGATATAACAGATAATGGGATAAATGGGCTAAATTTGGATAAAATAGCAACTTTGGTAGCTAAAAGTATCCACCACCATAACCCTCTCCTAGTTTATGTCCTGTAAACTTAACAATCAATGCCATGACATCTGTGATGTGTGAGGATGAGTCTGAGGCAAAGACCTCACAAAATGTACTGATTGTAATTGGTTAAAATGAGAAGCCATTGTGAAATAACCTTGTTTGGAAGAGCAAAGGTTACCACACTCATGCTTTTAGTTCTTTGTCAGAATCAAAGATCGCACCTTACAGATCAGTACTCAATATCGCATTCTGTGTTGCTTTAGATTCTCCTCAAGGAGTTTGACAGCCGCAAACCCCAGTATGACCAACTGAACGAAGCTGCGGCAGCCATCTTGAGCTCGTCAAGTGTGCAGGACCCGTCGGCTGGGCCCGTGAAGGAGCAACTAGCGTCCATCAACCAGAAATGGCAGGATCTTACTGGGCAGCTAGACCAGCGTTCCGGCCTCATCGACCAGGCGTCGGACAAGACAGCCCAATTCCAGGAGCTGCTTCACGGACTCGCCGAGAGCTCGGCTGCACTTGAGGCTCAGTTGGAGGGTCAGCAGGCCCTGAGCTCTCAGCCTGATGCCGTCAAAAAGCAGTTGGAGGCGACCAACGACATCCTGGCCCGCCTGCGAGATGAGAGAAAAAGGCTGAAGGAGGCGGAGGCGCTGTGCGGTGAGCTCTCGGCCCTCGTGGCCGAGGAGTACCTCCGCGCCGACCTCACAAAGCAGCTAGAGAGCGTCACCAAGCCATTCAAGATGCTGGAGGACAAAGCCGGTGAGTCGACTCTCTCACCTCCCCTCACCTCACCTCACCTCCACTGAGCTCATCCCTACAAATCTTTTTTTTTTTTTTGGACTTCATCCCAGGAAATGTTATTGACTACAGTAGACACTCATTTTGGAGTGATCAAAACATTATTTAGATATCCATGGATATATTCCAGACATGTAAACAATAGAGTTCATTTATTTTTTAACAAGCCGTCCGGTCAGATAGTCATTAATAATCTTTCACTGACTGTGCTGTGTGCTTTCTGACCTCATGCTCAGTGGTAAATGCCATAATTGTTATGACTATAATGACATTCGCTTTTAAGCGTACAGAAGCATATGCTTCATTGTCTGGGCACGTCTGAATGGTTTTCCATGTCTAGTCAGTTTGGTTTGACTTCACATGTTGAGCACGTGGCATGAAGGCTTTCCAAACGCTGCTCCATGCAGTAGCCTTCTCTCAATTGTCTCTCCCCCCTTATTGTCTAAGCTTGTGTTCCCTCATGAATGGTTTTCCTCTCAAAGCTCATCCATGGATGTCAAAGCTGTATAACTTTATAGCTTTCAAACTGATACTTTAATTGTAGCGGTTTTATTGGAGTTGAACTAACAATGGCAACTTTTATTTTTATTCCCAACTTTTGTTTTGTCCAGGGAAACGAATTCAGCAGCTCAACTCGGCATTCGCCAGTTCGCAGCAGTTTCACCAGATGTCCAAAGACTTCCAGGGCTGGCTGGATGAGAAGCTTCAGGAGCAGTCCGGGCCTCAGTCCGTCTCGGCCAAGGCTGAGACCCTGCGGCAGAGCATCAAAGAACACAGCGCCGTGCAGAAAGCACTGAATGAGCAGGAGGAACCCTACGGAACCATCATGCGTGAGGGAGAGGCCTTGCTTCAGAACACCGAGGGTGCCGAGAAGGTGGCCTTGCAGGGCCAACTGTCTGCCCTCAAGTCCAACTGGGAGGACGTGAAGAAGACCACGGCGGAACGTGGCGAGAAGCTCCAGGGGGCGTTGCAGCTGGCGCAGAAGTACGGCGAACAAGCGGAGAAGATTAACGCTTGGCTGCAAGAGAGCGAGGGCCGCAGAGACGGAGTGAAAGTCAGCACGAGCCCCGCGGAGGTGGAGAGCTCCCTGTCACAAGTCAAGGCCATCCAGAAGGATGTTGACAAACACCGCGGCCAGGTGGAGCTGCTTAATACAGCCGCGGACAGCCTCCTGGAAGCAACAACCTCTGATGGCGAAGCCGTGAAGGAAGAGCGTGCGGCCATCGAGAAGGGTGTGGAGAAGCTGAGCGAGGATCTGCAGGGCAAGAAGGACTCGCTGGAGAAACTGGCGCAGAAGCTGAAGGAGTTTGGCGACACCCAGAAACAGACCAAGGACAAGCTGGAGGGGGCACGGAAGCAGCTGGAGAACCACAATGCTCTGGGAGTCCAAGCCTACAGCAACAAGAACCTGGGCGCCATGAAGGCCCAGCAGAAGACACTGACCGAGGTGGAGCAGCAAGTCCAGCAGCTCACCAGCCTGGCCCAGGGCCTGGTGGTGGACATGCCAGAGGCAGACGGAGTCACAGACCTCCTGCTTCAGGCCGACAGCCTGGAGAAGGAGCACGGCGCTGTCAGCAAGGAAGTGGAGGGTGTCTGCTCGGCCCTGGAGGGCAAGCTGCAGGGCATCGGCCAGTTCCAGAACAGCATCCGAGAGATGTTCGCCAACTTCGCCGACCTGGACGACGAGCTGGACAGCATGCCGCCGGTGGCCCGTGACAAAGAGGCCATCCAATCCCAGAAGGACTCCATCCAAGGCTTTGTGAGCCGACTGACTGAACTCACGGCCAACGCAGGCAACGCTAAAGACACCTGCAGGAAGATGCTGGAGACTGAGGCCTCACCGGACCTGCTGGGCGCCAAGAGGGACCTGGAGGCGCTGAGCAAGCAGAGCGGCAAACTGATGGACCGTGCCCACGGTAGGCAAGAGCAGGTGGAGAGCACCCTGGGGCGCATGGAGGAGCTTTACCAGAAACTAGAGGACTTCACCAGTGGCCTCAAGAAAGCCGAGGAACAGGAGGAGTCCCAGGGGCCCGTTGGCATGGAAACGGACGTCATTAACCAGCAGCTGGAGTCATTCAAGGTAAGACAGCAAAGCCTTTTGGTGAAAGAGCATGGGAATGTCAGACTACTGGCTAAGTTTAATAATGTGCTTTTAAGGGGTTAGGATACAGTGGGCAAGTAGCAATTCTTAAAGGGCTGGAATAATAGGTCCAAGTAACCCTTTGAAAATTTGCTGTAAGGATTTGTCTTGAGTCTGTGTATGCAATAACTTTTTTTGTAGAAGTAAAAGCTGTAGGCTACTTATTAATTTATTTCAGCAATCATCATTCAGTCTCTGCTTCACATTATTCTGCTTTCATAAGGCAGTGTAGCTGAGTAGCCACACCCCTTATTTCTTTCTTTTTTTGTGATGTCACTTTGACCCTTCTAAAATTACTCAGCAGAATATTGCTGTGTGTGTGAGAGAGAGAGAGAGAGAGAGAGAGAAAGAGAAAGAGAAAGAGAGAGAGAGTATGTGGGAGTGTGTGTGTGTGTGGTTGGGGGATTGCATGTTCAGCCGTGTTGGTTTGGAGAGCAGCTGGCATTAACAAAAGAGACGCGGCCCATGAGCCCTTTGTTGTGGGTGACCAAGAAGCCAGCTGGGGGCCAGCGGGGTGTCGTGTGTTTGGCCGGCCCCCGTGAAAGGTTGGGGGAGCAGGGGTGGGGTAAGACTCCTGCCCGGCCCGGGCCCTCTGTTGAAGGGAACTGGGCTATAGCAGCCCATCCGCCCGCACTTGCACTGAGGGGTGAAAAGGCTGACTGTTTCATTATTTAACCCACCAGCTAATTTGATGGCTGCCCAAAGCATCTGTTCTTGTTATCTCCATGAGTGCTTCGTTCAACTCTGCTACCCTTTTATAGAAGAAAAGTTTTAATTGCATTTCTGTGGCATGAAAGTCAAAATTGTTATTTTTGGCTTACTGGCTTTAGTTATTTAAGGAACGGTATATAGATTGGTTGTAATAAAGATTCATATTGTTCAAAGAGAAAAGTGTTTAGAGAACATATTGATAGTGATCAGCATTGCTCTTCAAAGAGCTTATTGCTGTGTTTTTCCATTTGAGAAGGCACACTGATAAATGCAATAAATTAAGAAATAAAACGTAAAGTAAAATTGCAAGTATGTCAATAAAGATTTCTAATTGTGCAACAAACACCACATATTGTATCCTTAATTGCACAGCGCCACGCCCTTTGTGCTGCATTTTTAATTTGGTTGTAACTGAATCAGCTCAAACTAAATTATCTAAAATGAGAGAACAGAGAATATACACCCATAGTGAATCTCAGATTTTAGTTGTTTTTTTGCCCAGTCTTGTTTTAAAACTTCAACCAGCATTGCCATATTGCTCTTGCATGGTTGCATGGTTGTGGTTTCTTTAATTCCCTCCACGTCAGTAAGCAGCAAAAGGCACCTGACTGTGCAGTGTGCACGTCCACATAGAGAGAGATGCCAAGTGGAGGGGCTTTAGGGAGAGGGTGCAGGGGTCAGCTGGGACAGCTCTGCTCTGCCCCTCCCATTCTGCCTGTCCTGTGTGGAAAAGTTGAGGCAGACATTAGTTGTCCGTGCTCAGGACTTGGACACACACATCTGCCTCTGACTCTCTGAAGTCTAAATCCCTTGTCATGAAGTCATGTCAGGCTTATATTGAATCATGTAAGAGCAGTTGTGTGTTATCCGAGTCCAACACACAGTAGGATTTGGACACGGCATCTTACGTAACACCTCCATTCTTATTAAATGAACTTATAAGAGACAAACACAACGCTCAGTCCAGTGGAAGAGTGTAGGGGGTGTAGCCGAAAAACAAATCTGCTGTTTACTATATCATTACCAGATAAAAGGAGCGATGACCATTATCAAGACTTACAATATACTGGGATAAAAAAATGCCTTAAAAGCCTTTAAATGCCTTTGGAGTTGATGAAAGAGGCTTAACCTATTTCTGCTTTTGGAATATTAAAAATGGTTTATTTATGTCACAAACACAACAAAAGGCGGAGCGTCATCAGCCACAACAAGAGGACAAAACCATAGATTTAGAGGCTTCTACAAAATGGAATCAGCATTGTTTGTTTGTTTATTTATTTATTTATTTATTTATTGTGTGTGTGTGTGCGCGTCAGTGCCAGTCTTGTCAGCAGAGACGGATTGAAAGGCATTGGTCCTTGGTGTTGAAAAGCCTCATCTGTGACTGAGCGGTGGGCCCCCATTCTGGCTCGCCCCAGCCTCATTGTCTGTGGCCTATGAGGGCCAGATAGGCAGGGCCCTTGTTCCTACCTCAGCTGCAGTGAAACAGATCACCATTGTTCTCACGGGGGACTCTATTCTCCTCCAGAGAATCGCCCTGATCATTTATCCATTAAAACCAGTCTTTTGTGCCTCTTTATTCTCTGCCACTGCATTTTTTCTCTTTTGTATGAAGGGATTTTGTTGTTTAAAGCAGCCGACCAAGAATGTTTTGGGTTTATTTTGTTTTTGTTTTGTTTTTTTCCATTTGTTTTGTTTTAATGAAATGGATTTTGGTTCGGTCCCATGATCCTTAAAGTGTTTATCAGCAGCGCTCATGAAGCTAGCATTGCTAATCACATTTGCAGCTACTCATTGTGTCGCCGCGACGGCGGTCATTACAGCTTTGGCAAAGTGGCGTCAGCTCAAGTGTGGTGAAAATGAATCCTCGTTCCCCTTTTGAAGTCCCCCCCCACTTCTGTCTCGTTTTTTTTTTTCTTTTTCTTTCTTTCTTTTTGTCTTTGCTTCTGTTCAGGCGTCTTCATTCTGGCAGTCACAGCAGCGTTGCCACTTCTGAGGAATCTGGCTAATACAACACCCAGTATTACTGAGACCACATGAGTGGCAGGGACTTCTGGATAGATGGAGATATGGGTGGTGCAGTGTTGGTGGTGTGTGGGTGGGTGGGGGTGTTGGGGAATTTCAGGGGGTTGGTGGGTTGGTGGGGGATGTCCGACGTCACATCAGTACCTCCCATACTGCTCATGGAATTTCCACACCCTGAGTCACCCAGATTCCGGTTTGTGGAAGAGTGTGTGTGTGTGTGTGTGTGTTGGGGGGGGGCAGCCTCTGTTTTATAGGTAGGCCTCAACGTAGTGCTTACTCATGGTCTCATCTTCAAGCTGTTCACACCGCAAGAAAAGGCCAGGATATGTGAAACCACTGGCCCTGAAACGTCTGAGCTGTCACACACGTTATTGTGTGGTGGTGATGCAGTTAACATTTGGCCGTGCTCAGGTTGCGTGCGAGGGCCCGGGTCTCAGGGTGAAGTGGAGCCTAGGTGAATGACCCAGAGCTGGGGGAGCTCCCAGTACACACAACAATAAGGAGATTTCTTTCCTCTCATTGAAACCAAGTGGTGTCATCTGTTGTGTGTATTTGTATAAGGGCGTGTTTGTGTGTGTGTGTGTGTGTGTGTGTGTGTGTGTGTGTGTGTGTGTGTGTGTGTGTGTGTGTGTGCGTGAGACAGAGAAAGCCTCAAACAAGCTCATGTTGTTGGTGGCCTAACCACGCCACACCCTTGGAGTTTGAAAAGTCTTTCTGAGTTATTGCAGTCCTAATTTAAATATTTGATATGACAAGAATAACTGAGCTGCAGTTTGTCGAGTTTGTTATCCTTTGTCGAGTTTGTTTACACTGTTTGAACCTGTTTATGCCTGTCTATTCCAAATCAAATGGTCTGTTGTATAACAAATAAGTTAATTGTGAAGTCATAAGACAAGCTAGGGGAACTGAGAGCCAGTGTGCCAGGGCTAAGAAAAAGACAAACATCTCTCTTTAATGCGGTGCCTAGATTATGCCAGAGAGTCGGAGAGATTCACCTCTTTGATTATCTCTCTCCTAAGTCCCACTAGATCTCTGGAACCTTTTCCTCGTCTTCATCAGCTTGTGTTTCTTCCTTCTCCCCCTCTCAACTGATGGGGTGAGAGGGGCGCCAGTGGCATGTGCCAAACTCTCTCTCTCTCTCTCTCTCTCTCTCTCTCTCTCTCTCTCTCTCTCTCTCTCTCTCTCTCTCTCTCTCTCTATCTGTCTCTCTCTCTCAGTGTGTTATCACCATGGTTATCACAGTGGGAGCAGTCATAGAACAGAAATACTTTGTTTCATCATGTCTCTCCCTTTTCTCTGGGCTTCTCCCACTGTGTCTCTTGATATCATCGAAAAGTGTGTGTTTGATGAGTGTGTGTGTGTGAGTGTGTGTGTGTTTGGTGTGTATGTTGATGGAGGATGATGTGTGTGTGTGTGTGTGTGTATGGTGGTGGGGGGAGCCCCTGCATGGCCATGGCAGAGCTGCTGGTGTTACATTACCTGGGACCTGTGCCTCCCTCAGAATTCCAGTGCAATTAGGAGGATCGGCAGGATTTACATCAACTGAGCACAGAGAACAGTGGATAGAGAAAGAGAGTTTTCAGGTGTAAAAGGAGAGAGAGAGAGAGAGAGAGAGAGAGGGAAAGAGGAGGTAGTTAAAGAAATGATGAGTGAAAGGCAGGAAGAGAGAGTCTATTTCTGCCCTATGTGATGTCACATGTGGAGCTTTTGGAAATGGGGAAATGTGCGTCTGTTTCCTTTGTGTGTGTGTGTGTGTGTGTGTGTGTGTGTGTGTGTGTGTGTGTGTGTGTGTGTGTGTGTGTGGTGTGTGTGTGTGTAAGGGGGAGATGTGGGGGTGGGTGGGTTAAGACTACTTGCCCCTCTCCAGCCAGAGGAGTTAGTGAGCACTAACAGTGCTGGATCGCGATAGATGACTAAGAAGTTAAGTCATGTGTCCCATAGAGACAGAAGGGGAGAATTAGAGAGAGAGAGAGAGAGAGAGAGAGAGAGAGAGAGAGAGAGAGAGAGAGAGAGAGAGAGAGAGAAAAGGGTCAAGCGTCCACCAATCAACATGTGCTGGAGCGGCTCCACGCACACAGAGCCGTGGCAGATGTTGCCTGAATAATGAGCAGAGGGGGGCGGGGCCATTAGTCCACTGCCAGGAGGGTGTCTGTCATTGCTGGGGCAAGCCACGAGAGAGAGAGAGAGTGAGCGAGCGAGAGAGAGAGAGAGAGAGGGAGAGAGAGTGAAAGAGAGACAGAGAGAGAGGCAGCAGAGGCTTTTTGTTCATCCAGGAGAGCCGACTCTCTCTTTGATTGCCCTTTGTTTTTGGTGGATCAGTGGATTTGTATCTGGATATGCCTCTTTGCACTGAAGGAGTCTGTCAGCCTCTGTGAGGATTCAGGGATTTGGAAGACCGAAGCACTTTTTTTTGTGTTTTTTTTTTCATGCTGTTATTTTTTTCTCTGGTCTGTCTGCGGGATGTTGGAAGTGAGGGACCTGCTGCCGGCGGAACAAGCAACAATGAGCAAGTTGTGACAATGGAACCGAATGGGAATGGACTAAGTGTGGGTTTCTGTGTGGACGTGCTGCTCAGAGGAATCACATGCTGTTCACAGGCATAGCGTCAGTAAGAGAGGAATAAGTCAGCTGTGGTATTTTTGGCTATATATGGATATCATTTTTTTGTTATTGTCCAGCTTATTTTTTCTACTGAGAATATTTTCTTAATACCATTTTTTTGTGTTACTAATTGTTATATAAAATATTTTTTTGCTGTATTTATTTTTTTCATATCGTTACTCTATGTTTGAATAAATTATCAGAAGCATAGCATGTTATTATTATATGTCTGGATATACAAAATTCTTATAAGCACCTTAAAGTTTTAAATTGTTTCAAATATTTTTTTTACTGAGTATTATTACTGAACAAGAATGCACTGAAAATCCGTACCTCATGTACTTATTTTTGTACAAATATTTGCTAAGATTTAAACCTTAAAGTTAGCCTTTAGCTGAGTGAGTTTGGACTAATTAAGATGGGTAAACCTCTGAGCAGACCGGACTGCCTGCGCCAGAACCCAACCTGCGTGGGCAAGGGTGAGGAAGAAGATCTAAACATTGATGACTGCTACGTGCCTCAGAGGTCAATCTATGACACTGTACGACTGAATGAGCAGATAGACTCTGGCTCAAAAGGCAGTTTGAGCTCCAGGCACTTTGTGGGGACCTTGCCCTATGTCCACCGCACCCTGGACCTGAACAGTCTGTGTGGGAATGGGGTCCTGGCCTCCTCCAGTGCTTTTGAGCTCCGGGCCCGAGAGGCTGGGCGCTTTGACGAGCGGGCGGTGTTTGACGGGCTCAAGCTGAACGGCGATGTGATCCGGGGCGCGGGTACGATGGTAGCTAAGAACCGTGCCTCGGGCGAACGGGGAGGCAAGGAGCAGCCGCAGCACCGGCGCTCCTGGAGGACGTTCGCCCCCACGCACCTGAACGAGTACGCCAGCCGCAGCGGCACGCTGTCCACTGATGGAGGCGGCAGCGGTGACCGCCGCAACCCCCGTAGCCTACTGAACCACGATGGCAGAGGTCGCAGCATCGCTAACTCACTCACCTCCGAGGACGACTCAGGCTTGTGCAGCCCCACGGCCGAGAGGGAGAAGCGGAGGCAGCGCGCCCAGCGCCGGGCAGGCCCTGGCACCCGAAGCCTCTCCTCCACAGAGGCAGTGCACGTGTCCGGTGAACTCAGACAGGGGAGGTCCCTCAGTTCTGGCCAGGAAGAGTTCCCCTTCTCATCTGCCAAGGAGTCGTTACCCACCACCCGCCTATACAGCGACAGTCCACTGCCAGACACCCAGCAGACCCTGGATTCATGTGTTATTGACCTTAGCGGAGTGGATCATGTGCTCACCAATGGGGACCGTACCGACTCAAAGGGGTCAATACCTTCAATACCTTCGTTACCGTCTGGGTCAGGGTCCGGTTCGGGATCTGGGTCGTCCAGAAGGATGCGTAAAGAGAGGCGCTCACGGACGTTTGCCGGTTACGAGGAGTTACCCACTGCGGAGCTCCTGGAGGACGTGTTGCCTCAGGATGATGACGCTGTGTTAACCAGTGTTGTTGTGACTCAGCCTGAGTGTGCGGACAGCGACAAGCATGAGCTAACAGAACCAGATGACACGTCATATGACATTGAACAAAGTTCACTTGAGTACAACATCGCGGACATTGAGGACTTCTTGCTGGCATTGGCCAATGGCGTCCACCCCATCTACAAACATATGGGCGAGGAGGATATCGCCAGCATGCTCGCCACCATCGCTGCTATGGATACGTCCCAGTTGGATCTCTCTGGCCTCTGTCCCCCACAGGTATCCAGAAATAGCCTTGTGAGGACAGCAGTCCTGCCCCCACCCCACCCCACCATGACCACCACCACCCTCTGCCCTCTGACAGCACCAATAACAAATCTCTGTCGATAAATGTGCCACTTTTGATTAGTGCTTCCTGGGAGCCTGGTCTGTGGTGCCCCGCCTAGATCAGATTACCAGATGGCTGAATTGGGTTTGGAGCACTTGCTGGGTCTCTGACTCAGTGGTCCTGGGCAGCTGTGCTGCGACTGATTGTAGCAGTCTCTCTCTCTCTCTCAATCTTTCTCTCTTCCACTCTCTCTCTCTCTCTCTCTCTCTCTCTCTCTCTCTCTCTCTCTCTCTCTCTCTCTCTCTCTCTCTCTCTCTCTCTCTCTCTCTCTCAGTCTCTCTATGCCTGCTTGCTGATTCTGCTGACCTGTGATATACCGCTTGTTATGACCACACGCTAACATGCTGTGATGACAATGGGCTATATTTAGGCAAGGATGAAAATAACAGAGGACTCTCTAGGCTAACCAGTCGCCGTACCATCGTTTTGTAGGCAGTAGTGGTGAAAGCATAGTTTTAGCAAGAATACAAAAAAGAAGGAACTTTTTTAAAAAAAGATAGGCCATTTGATTGGTTGATGCTTTTGACATGACATGTTACCAGCAGGACACAGCCTGGCAAATACAGACTGTTCCCTAAACAAATAGAAGGCAAATGAGGAAGTTGTTATTGAAATGTTTTTTTTGTATATTGCTCTTATTTGGGTATTATTTATAACATGATGCTGCTTGGCTTGGTTGTGGGTGTAGGGAAAGTATTGTTTGAAAGCAAATTATTCCTTTTTTAGATGAAAGTAATTCCCCAACAGTCAGCCTCTAGGCATCACTACAAACTGAACGGAACATTCAGTTCTAATCTAGTTATTCTTGTAAAGCAACATCTAATTCACGTCTCATTTGTTAATTGCAGGTATTCCAGAAAGATGCAATCGAGTCTCTACAAGCCCAGTTGCAAGACCTGAACTGGATTGGCCAGGGACTTATTCAGAATGCTGCCAAAGGGACCAGTACCAAAGCCTTGGAACAGGACCTGGAAGATGTCAACACCAGATGGAATACGCTTAACAAAAAGGTGAGACATTAACCTTCCCACTGATTATGTGGAAGAACATCACAGACATACAGGCGAGGTTTTTTGGATCTGTTTATTTTGGAAACATAACAATTTGCATTGTTCTTACCAAAAATTTCAACACACATTTTTGAAATGCCTTTTCGTGGAGTTGTCTCCTTTTATGTCAAATACTTCAAGCATAACTGAGGCAGGTGCTGCTTTCCTTTCTCTGCCAAATCAGTCACCTTAGTGAAATGGGAATCTGACTGTACTGTACAAACTCCTCTCCAGGTCGCAGAGCGCTCGGCCCAGCTGCACGAGGCCCTGTTGCATTGTGGGAGGTTCCAGGATGCCCTGGAGTCTCTGCTCAGCTGGCTGACAGACACAGAAGAACTTGTGGCCAACCAAAAGCCGCCATCTGCCGAATTTAAAGTGGTCAAGGCCCAAATACAAGAGCAGAAAGTGAGTACCTCCATGATTGTCCATGATATACATCTTGCCATGAATGTATCAACATTGAACCAATTAATTTTGTGTAGACTATTGTTTTTTTCTCCACTGTTTTACAGTATTGTTTTTGTTGTTTTGTTTTGTTTTTTTGGACATGATATTGTATGTAGATGCAGCATTTATAACCGTTTGTGTACTGTTTCATTCACCAGCTCTTGCAGAGGCTGCTGGATGATCGTCGGCCCACAGTGGAGCTGATCAGGAAGGAGGCAGGAAAGGTGACGGAGCTAGCCGAGACGGAGGACAAAGACAAGATCAGCAGAGAGGTGGAGAGCCTGGGACAGAGATGGGACAGTCTCCTAAAGAAGGCAGACAGCAGGTAACACTGCACTTACTCTCATCTTCAGGATTCTGACAGTTTTACACACAAATAGACAGACTAACAGACAGAGAGAGAGAGAGAGAGAGAGAGAGAGAGAGAGAGAGGGAGAGAGAGATGTAGGAGAAGATGTTTGAGATTTCTTATAAACAGACAGAAATATTAACAAAGGGTTTCATTTTGCAAGTTTTAAAAGCTGCATTTTGTCACAGGTTAATGTTAACTAGTTTTAGCTTGTCAGCCACCTGTGAAAATCTACAATGTTCCTTATCAATTTGAGACCAGTTCACTGTTGTTTAAATGCTCTGTGATAATACCCTATTATATATAAATACCCCGTTATACATATTGGTAAATATAAGTATATTCCCCGTAGACACAAGCAGCTGGAGAGCATCCTGGTGGTCGCTCAGCAGTTCCATGAGACTCTGGAGCCCCTGTCTGATTGGCTGACTGCCACAGAGAAGCGTCTGGCCAACTCCGAGCCCATCGGCACCCAGACAGCCAAACTGGAGGAGCAGATCTCCCAGCATAAGGTACAGACATACCCCATTCGCCGACCCCTCAAACCCATTACGATCCGTTATTGTCTTCCAAACATTTTTTGTTGAATTTCAGTTACGTTATTACCATCTTATGATTTCATATTTGAATTCCTGCATGGATCATCACCTCATTTTTAGTTTCCCTTTGTGTTTTTGTTGTTGTTTTTGTTTGCTACCCCCACCCCTCTCCCTCTCCCCCTTCACTGTTTGTCCATTTCCCTGATGCCCCCTCTGGGCACTCAGGCCCTGGAGGAGGACATCATGGGCCACAGTAAAGACTTGCACCAGGCCATGAGTCTGGGCCAGGACCTGCGGGCTGTCAGCAGCATGGATGACAAGGAGCTGGTGCAGGCGCGGCTGGACGCCACGCAGACCAGCTTCATCGAGCTGCAGGAGCGCTGCCGGCGCAAAGCTCAGCTCCTCCAGCAAGCCCTAGCCAACGCACAGCTCTTCGGCGAAGATGAGGTGGCGCTCATGAACTGGCTGAATGAGGTGCACGGCCGGCTAAGCGAGGTCACCGTGCAGGACCACAAAGCGGATGTGCTCCAGACTCAGCATGCTGAACAGCTGGTAGTGTAGCCGACCCCAACTCTACACCATCCCCACCCCCCACCCAATCCCCTTCCTAGTCTCCATTTAGTTCATCCATTTGAGTTTGATTATACATCTTGTGTTTATGTCTATTTTATCGCTTTGTTTATTTGTTTATTTGTTGAGTCTGATCTATGCTGATAACGGATAGTTGTTGGAGCTGTTTTCAAAGACCTGTACTGAGATTAAGTTCGTCCTTCCTTAGGCTCTTCATGAAGACATTCAACTTAGGAAACAAAATGTTGATCAAGCCATTTCCAATGGCATGGAACTTCTCAAGCAGACCACAGGTAAGGCATCTAGCCTAGAATCGAAGAGATTTATGAAGCATGCACACACAAACACGTCACACTTGCATGGCTCATCAACAGAGTCTTAACAGACGTAAATGTTTTTTCAACAGGGGATGAAGTGGTCGTCATCCAGGGAAAGCTGGATGGAATTAAGACGAGATACGCAGAGATTAATATCATGAGTAACAACGTGACGAAGAACCTGGAGCAGGCTCTCTCGCTCGCCTCCAAGTTGGAGCACACCCACGAGGATCTAGCCTCCTGGCTGGATAAGGTGGAGGCCGAACTGGAGGTCTTTGGGACCCAGGAGCCCGTGGGAGAGCAGCTGACTCACATTCAAGAGAGCAGAAAAGTAAGTCTGCTTTTTCCTTGGTGGGCAATTTAACCACAACACAGCTGTCTTATGGGCTCCATCTTGTCCATTGGGTACAGTATATGCGACTAGCATAGTTGGGTGTGATCACAAAGGGATCGTTCATGTGCATCATATCCTGTGGCCCAAATTACACACTTAACCCATCTCTACCTCAAAAACAACTTGTGTGAAATCGCTTTTCATAATGAAGCAATCCAGTAATTACGCTACAATAACTTACAGCTATGGTCAATTAGCGCAGCTAATGCAATCAGTGATCACAAACAACAACGCCCAGAGAACAAGAGGAAGTTGTCTCATCACAAACAATGTGTTGAAAGCTGCCAGAAGCTAACGATTTCCTCTTCTTCTCACTTCTCCCAGGCTCTTCTTACGGAGGTCCAGGAACACAAGCCCCAGGTGGACAGCTTGAACGAGGTGAGCAGCTCTCTGCTGGAACTCGTGCCGTGGCGCGCTCGCGAGGGCCTCGACAAGATGGTCACCGAGGTCAACGAACGCTACAAGGCAGCCGGCGAAGCCATAGCCCAGCACGTAGACGCCATCGGCGCCGCCATATTGAAGTCCCAGCAGGTAACCTCTCACGTAGCCCCTTATTTGGCCACTCTAATAAAACATAGCCTTTCCCCCTCCAAACAAAATGACACCTCCATTCATTCACAAGCACCAAACAAAGAGGCTCCACCAAAGCTGAATGCTAATTGCTGTTGTGGTAAATAGGAGCTATTATGATGATAATTCCATCTGCTTTAGAGGAGAGCAGTGCCTGGTTAGCCCCCCTGGGAGCTAGCTGTAGTGGGCTGTTAATGACATACAGGGGCGGGGAGAGTTTTTATTTATTTTTTTCCTGGGAGCTTTTCTGGGAAGGAGTGAGTTTGCGTGTGAGATACAGTTCAGTGCAAAGCAAAAGTAAATTTGCATGGCATTAAGTACTCCCTCTATGGCTCAATTCGGGGGCTTTTGTGAAGAAGCCTTTTGTATGAGTTAATGTATGTACATAGACAGAAAGAGTCTTTGCACATAAGCACGTTGATAAAGTGTACCAATTAGACACTGTAAAATTTGGGTGAAGGCTGATAGTTTAGATTAAGGGGTTTTATTTGAAATATGGAAATGCAAGGCATGTTTGCATTCTTATTTTTCCTGTACTTGGGACACTATAGAAGTACAAATGTTTTGTGTTACACAAAGATTTCTAAAAGCTTTCATTCCATAATGGAATGGGGACTGAAAATGGTCTGCTTTGGCTGTCAGGTTTTTCCAGTGTTGTTTTGAATGTTGCTGGGAGCATGAGAGTATCATGTTCTCTTGCCCTCCCCCTCACTCTCTCTCTCTGCGTTACCTGTTACCTGTAGTTTGAGGAGGCTGCGGAGAGTGAGCTCACCTGGCTGAGCGAGGCGGAGAGGAAGCTGCTGTCGCTGGGTGAGATCAGACTGGAACAGGACCAAACCACAGCGCAGCTCCAGGCACAGAAGGTCAGCCTGACACACCACACTACCACCCCCTAACCCACCTCATCCCCTAATGGAAAAGTCCAGCTGAAAGCATGAATGATTCTAATCGCTTTGATTACAATCATGCAAGCCTCATATCCTCAAGTATAAATATTAGTCCTCATGAATTTTATAGGTTTAGCAAACATTTTCATGTACTTCACCACCAACCCTCACCACACACACACACACACACACACACACACACACACACACACACACACACACACACACACACACACACACACACACACCATGTCTCTGTATCTTCTCTATCTTGTCCCCAGCCCCACTGCACTGCAAGCACAAACAAGCAGGCAGTAAATGAGTGTGAGCCACAGCTGTGTGTGGTCTGCGCATGGATGATGGATCTGAAACACACTCTCTCTCTCTCTCTCTTTCTTTTCTCTCCTCTTTTTCTCTTTCTCTCCCTCCCTCTTTCCCCCCATTCCCCTTTCACTCACTCCCTCCTTCTCCCTTCTCCGATTCTCTAGGGTTTTTCCATGGATATCATGAGACACAAAGATTCCGTGGACGACATTGTCAAAACAGGAGAGGCCATTATGGGCAGCAAAGATGAGATGGAAAAGCAGGCCCTGAAGGTACTCTTCGCCCCTCAACATACACAAGTCTAGGAACAAAGCCCTCCTTAGCCAAGGGCCTGTACACAAGTCTCTCACATCTGACTTGACAAATGATACCTTTTGGTTTCACCTTTTGGGTTCCATCAAAACAAAGTGCGAGTTGATCCGATCAAGCGAGACATCATGTGCTCTAAATATGCATATTCAGACACATAGGACATAGACGTGCTATTCATACACAGTACACACACACACACACACACACACACACACACACACACACACACACACACACACACAGACAGTCTGGGAGAGTTTTACAAGGAGTGCACTTAGGTTCCATTTTTAGATTGAAGATGCAGCTCAAAAACATTGACTGCATTACTGTAACTCCTTTGCAGATCTGCAGTACCTGCTGCATGTTTTATTCACCCACTGGGCTGTATGTAGACAACGTGTCATTGTCTGCTGTGAAATGTATAGATTCAAACAGATGCACAGGCTCTCAGGACATACAGCACTACTGTAGTCTGGGGGTTTTATAAGGTTTATGGGGTCTGCACTGAGTTCCATATCCTGCTGGGGCTCTTTTTACGAAGAGCATAAAAAATGTGAAAAATGATGATGGTCGAGCCACTCTCTTCCTGTCCGACGTCCCCACAGGCCAAAATCCAGACGCTGCTGGACAAGTACAGCGCGGTGAGCCAGCTGAACTCGGAGAGGTGTCTGCAGCTGGAGCGCGCCCAGTCGCTGGCCAGCCAGTTCTGGGAGACCTACGAGGAGCTGTGGCCCTGGCTCCAGGAGACCCGCGCCAGCTTCACCCAGCTGCCGCTGCCCGCCATCGAGTACGAGGCCCTGCGGCAGCAGCAGGAGGAGCTGAGGGTAAGAGAACCCGCCGGAGGGGTCATGAGTCACATGATGAGGTTTCGACACGGAGAGGGAAGAGATCCAGGGCTGGGAATGCCATGACATCATGCAAGGCAGTGTTTGAGACCAGACATTATAGACTAAGGCAGTGCTTTCATTTAATGATACGTTACATGATAGTTTTACAGGAAGAGCTGAGTGTGCAAGAGATGACATATACATTACCTCAATTGGTCCAGTGGTCCGACATGCCTTAGGATAGAATGTGTTTGATTAGTATGCATTTGTGCAATTAGTAGTAAATGAAGTTATAATTTGTGTTTTACACCACATTTGTGTGTGTATAGGGGGAAAAAAGAAACAAGTCATAATTTAATGTAAGGTTATGCTTGTTTTCTAATTTGTTTGAGTGACTGAATAGCTGGAAAATATGAATATACCGTAAATGACAATAATTTGAATGACAACCATGAATAATGACACCCGCTTTTTCCTCAGCAAATGCGTGAGCTGATTGCTGAGCACAAGCCCCACATTGACAAGATGAACAAGACTGGCCCGCAGCTGCTGGAGCTCAGTCCGGTAGAGGGAGAGCCAATCAGGGAGAAGTACACTGCGAGTGACAAGCTCTACGCCCAATTGAAGGCAGATGTCAAGCACAGAGCCGGAGCTCTGGATGAGGCCATCTCTAAATCAACACAGGTGATAACTACTCGGCCAACTTCTCTTTTATCCTTACCTTAAATACTATATGGCATGTTTAGGTTACAAATACCAAAAATGAGCTAGAACTATAGTAAGAAGAAGAATGAATGAAGAACCGTCCTTATTTATGCAGTTTCTAATGTTCACTTAAGTTAGCTTGCAAACCAGTTAGCACCAGGTCAGCTCTCTTATAGTGTCACATTACTGTATGCCATGTGGCTGAACTATTAAATATAGTGCAAATGAATGCAAAATGTGTTCAATCCCACTTAGTACTTTTAATCTTAACTTCAGTCCATTTTATTTGAGATTGTTGGACAGATGTTGGAGTGATCCTTGCCCATCAAATACTGTATGTTAATTCATCTCTTTGCTTTGGGCATTTATCTGTCTTTTATTAATGTGTTGTCCGTCGTCTCTGGCTTGTTTTGGATTCATGTCCAACATAAGACCAAACAGGTGAGCCTGGGCATTTGGCTAGAGAGTTGTTTAGTCTTTTTGTCTCTGGCATGCAGTGTGTTCATGGATTCTTATCAAGCTTGGCTTTTCCTCCAAGTCCATAAGCTCTCCTCTGAAAGCCCTGTCCGCTTTATCATAAGACGGCAGAGAAAAGTTAAAAGTTTCCATTCAAGTTTTTCGTGGAGTTGTTTGATGACGACCCAAACTAATGACAACACCTTGTGATAACCGCAGCCAAAAAAAGCCCTGATGGAGTGTCCTTATCATAGACCATTGACTTCCAGATTTTTGCTTGAGTGCAAAAAGGAAATATCTTTCATATCCTTCCTTTCAAAGGAGTGAAGAAAAACCCTAGGCTCCTGCACTGCATGCCAACAGTGTAGCATTTGCTCCAAGTTGCTCTTGGGTCCTGAATAATGGCCTAATCCAGTAGAGCAGTGAAGTTTTATAGACCGGTCATGTTAGGTTTGAATGAGTTGTGGTGTGTTCATGGTATGTTTGAATGACATAAACAATAATTGTTTAGTGCTTGTTCTGGTTTCTTGTTTTTATCAAGCTGTGTTAAATACTAAATACCGTGCTTTGTTATTGAAGACAAACCTCAGACTGAAGGGACATATTGCCTGTTAACATAATGCATTTTAAACAACTGTAATAGTCACTGAATCATCTCCTGTTCACTGTAGTGCTGTATCTGTCTTTTGGCTGACATACTGTATGTCCTCTTTATGTCTCTATAGTTCCACGACAAGATCGACCCCATGCTTGAGTCCCTACAGCGCATCGCCGAGCGTCTACGTCAGCCACCCTCCATCTCTGTGGAGGTGGAAAAGATACGAGAGCAGATCGCCGAGAACAAAGCCGTGACGGTGGACTTGGAGAAGCTGCAGCTGTCCTACGACACGCTCAAGCAGCGTGGCGAGGAGATGATTGCTCGCTCCGAAGGAGCCGACAAAGACATCTCCGCCAAAGGTAGGCTACACCAGAGTGCCTTCCCCATACAAAATCTGTCACAGAGACTGACTGTATATGTATTCCACTTGGCAAGCTTATTGAGAACATTTGTAGAAATGGCGGGGCCTTGGCTTTGATTTTGACGGAATGGTAGAGATGGTGAAATGTATACTCCCTTCTGAGGAGGATAAGCGTCTCCTCAGTTCACTCTGAACACTCCTAACTTGCCAGATAGTGTCTGTTCCCATTATTCTCTGAAGGTAATTTGGGTTTCTTTCATTCATTCATTCATTCAGTCCTTCAGTGTCTTGGCTCTTGCCTAATCACAAACTCAGAGATCAAATGATCAGTAATACGAGAGGAGACCAAATTAAATTTCACCCATTACGTGCCCGCTAAATGTGCGCCCGGAGTGAAATTGCTTGTGGTTTTGTGTGGTGGCTTTTTTGAAGCTGTGCAAGACAAGTTGGACCAGATGGTGTTCCTTTGGAACGACATCCAAGCCCTGGTGGAGGAGAGGGAGGCCAAGCTGCTGGACGTGATGGACCTGGCCGAGAAGTTCTGGTGCGACCACTGCGCCCTCATCGTCACCATCAAAGACACACAGGACCTGCTCCGGGATCAGGAGGAACCCGGTGTTGACCCATCTGTTGTCAAACAGCAACAGGAGTCATTAGAGGTAAAGAAATTTACCGCTCATTCACTCACTCATTCAGGCCACAGGTTGGCCACTTTTGTAGTATTTTTGTCTACTATTTTTAGCAATAGCACCTGCCTTGCAGATGAGTCATTCTATCCATACTGTATGTGTGTTAGAAATTGATTAAGTGGTAGCATATGTCATAGCATATGTCTCAAATCTGAATGGATATATGCCAAAATCTTACACATATATTTTCTAATAGTATCTTACTGTGTTTGTGTGTGTGTGTGTGTGTGTGTGTCCTCTACAGGGTTTCAGAGAGGAAATTGACGGACTGCAGGAAGAGCTTGATGTTGTTCGAAACCTTGGGGCAGAGCTGATGTCTGCTTGTGGTGAACCGGACAAGCCTGTGATCAAGAAGAGCATAGATGAGGTAGTGATGTGTGGGGAATTGGGAAGGGAAATGGGAAAAATACTCCCAGAAACATAACCCAGATATTCTGATAATCAAAGCATCATGTAAAAAACAGCATACTAGAATTTTTCACTGTATATCATCACATTCTGTTATTAATCAATGGCAGTATTCAGTCACCCAGTATTTCAGTGATAGTAGTAGTATTTCTCTGTAATCAGTGAATAAATATGTGTATGTACAGTAATTTAATAGATTTCTCAGTCAGTCGTTCAGTCAGTTAACTGGTGTCTTGTGTAGGTGAACTCTGCGTGGGAGAATCTGAATAAGATGTGGAAGGAGAGGGTGGAGCATCTGGAGGAGGCCATGCAGGCTGCAGTGCAGTTCCAGGACGGCCTTCAGGTACAGTACAGCCCACTCCCCCCCTGCCCTCATGCATTCACAAAGCACACACACAGATCCCATTACTAGTCATGACCAGAGTGCCTTTATTTTCCCCCCAGTGCTACTGTGTGGTTGTACTATGTGTGTCAGCACTTGTGGTGGAGAGAGTGATGTGATGCTGATGTTAACGCTCCAAGATGTGATGTCGTGTTCTCTTAGTCAGAATTGTGTGACGCAAGCTTAGTCACAGGAAAAAGGAAATGGCTCCTAATTGGTCTGCATTTTTGTAATGTGAACAAATGGAGGCCATTTAGGGGGGAGGCATCTTTGTGTGTGCCTCCTGAGACCTCTAACCCCCCACTGTGCTACTGATGTCATTCATATTGTAATGGAATAGACAGATCCTCATAGCCGGGGCCTTGCAGGCCTTTTGATTATAGACAGGGTGTGTCTCACACCCCACTCCCTCAACACACACACACACACACACACACACACACACACACTCACAGTCCTTGCACACAAGTGATTGTTATGTGGCGTGATATACAGGAACTAGTTTTTTTGTGTGTGTCACATATGCTGCGAGTTATGTATCTACAGTATGCTATTTAGTCAGGATGTTTTTTTCTAATGCTCAATTCATGTTTTTTAATTCACCTGTTTACTAAACATACCACACTGTACATATACACAAGACTGTAATAAAAGCAAATATTGGAAGGTTCCATTACAACACTAGAAAAGTCAACAGTGTAAGTAAGGTGTGTCTCTGTGCTGTGGCTTCTCCATTGTGAACTGTACTGCTTTACACCCACTGGGGGTCAGAGACAGAATCAGTCTGTGTGAAAAGCCTTATGTTTTCTTTTCCTCTCTCTCTCTCTCTCTCTCTCTCTCTCTCTCTCTCTCTCTCTCTCTCTCTCTCTGTCTCTCTTTCTCTCTCTCTCTCTCTCTCTCTTTCCTTTCCTGTCCTCTCTTCTTCTCCTGGCCTCATCCACAGGGTATGTTCGATTGGGTGGATATCCTCGAGAGCAAACTGGACGCAATGCCACCCGTGGGCACTGATCTGGAAACTGTGAAACAGCAGATTGAGGAGCTCAAGGTGCATTTTTATCACACTGCTGTCTTTGAGTGTTTTATGCTGAATGTATGAGGAATCGTCGCCACACGGCTGTCTTTGTACACTGTATAATTCTTGTCCAGCAGTGCAACATGAGGTCCTTAGAAACCATTTATTCCAGTAGGTTCCGTAGACTGATAGAGTGAAGTTAAATTTGCAGGGATGAGTGCCCCAGGCACTGTTTGGATTAGACCGACAGTTCACAGATGAAAAACAGGATCTGTTTATATGGCAGATAATCAATTCATGTCCTCCACCTCACGAATATCAGAAAGGTCTCATAACAAGGAGGCTGTGTGAGAATCCCTTTGGAAAGCCATAAAAGGCAGATTCATTTATATTTTGGCCTTTGATGTCTGTGAGGGGAAGGTTATTGTGCGTTACTTGAAAGGGCCTCTTAACAACAGTGGGCAGGTGGTACCAAACGCTTTACAACCTGGTCATAGCCTTGTGGTCTGCAGTCATTATGTGGGCACAACAGTTGAGCTGTGTATGAACTGTACATACATGTATGTGTGGGTGTGCCACTATGCTGTGTGTGTGTGTGTGTGTGTGTGTGTGTGTGTGTGTGTGTGTGTGTGTGTGTGTGTGTGTGTGTGTGTGTGTGTTTGAGGTTGGTTGTGTTTTTGCCTCAATCTGTGCTCATATGTGTGTACTCGTGTGTGTGTGTCTGTGTGTGTGTGTGTGTGTGTGTGTGTGTGTATGTGTATGTGTGTGTGTGTGTTTGTGTGTGTGCACGCTCATGACATAGGAGTTCAAGTCGGAAGCGTACCAGCTCCAGATAGAGATGGAGCGGCTGAACCACCAGGCAGGTCTGCTCCTGAAGAGAGTGGTGGAGGAGGCGGACCGCAGTGCCATCCAGGAGCCCATGGCAGAGCTCAAGATGCTCTGGGACAACCTGGATGAGAAGATCATCAACCGGCAGGTCAGCACCCAGTTCTCAGGCTAAACATGTCCGAAAACCATCTAGGTTATGTTTTAAAAAGGTTCCCTCAGCACAAGTCTACAGATATATCGTATTTATCATTCTGCTTTATGGATTTCAAAGTCTATTTTTAAATCAGTCAATAAAACAAAGCCTGATGGGTTAGTCTTCAAAACCGTTTTAGAGAAATCAAACCAGAATATTAGCCAAAAGTATGGATTTAATTGTCTCTCTTTCCTTCTTCTGCAGCACAAACTAGAGGGGGCGCTGTTGGCGCTGGGGCAGTTCCAGCACGCATTAGACGAGGTGATGGCCTGGCTGACGCACACCGAGGGCCTGCTGGACGAGCAGCGCCCCGCCAGTGGAGACCCCAAGGCCATCGAGATCGAGCTCGCCAAGCATCACGTAAGCTGTCGCCTACGCCTTCTCCTCCTCCGACCTGCTCCACGACCTCTCCTCCATCACCAGCTGCTTATCTGGACTCATGTTGTTCGGGGCAATTATGTTGTTACTACTTACAGACAGTTGGGCTTTGCTTTCTGAGTGGTTGACTGTAATTTAGCAGCTAATAGCTGGATCTCCCTGAGGAATGAATTCAGAGCTATTATGTATGACTTCTGTCATCAACTTCAGTTCTATAAATAGATAATGTTTTAGAATTAAATATTAAACACTGATAGCCATCTGACAGGCAAGAGAATTTGTGTTTGAACCATGCAGATTTTAGATTGTAATGCTTACACAAGTACTTATAAACAAGTAAAGTAACTGTTAAAGCATTTGTAGGAAGCTTTCTTTTAAATCTAGCGAGTTGAAAGTCAGGAGAAAACTGCTGCATAGCTGGGACTGAAAGCATAGTATACTACAGTAGGCGATATATTTTGGTTATATGCATTGTAGTTTAAGCCTTTTCCCATTTTACATTTCCAGATACTTGACAATTATTGTTTACAATAAAAACTATGTTAAAAGCTTCACATTGCTACCTGTTGTGCACTGTGTCAGTGTTGTAGCTGATGTTTGCATTGATTCCTTGCTCCTACTGTATCCTCTCCCAGGTGCTGCAGAATGATGTCCTGGCCCACGAGAGCACGGTGGAGGCCGTCAACAAAGCCGGGAATGAACTGGTGGCATCCAGCGAAGGCGAGGAAGCATGCGGACTGCAGAGCAAACTGGAGAAGCTCAACCAGCGTTGGAAGGGCATTCTGGAAAAGACCAAGCAAAGGAGGCAACTCCTGGACAGTGCCCTTCTTCAGGTCTGTGAACTTCCCATGAGCCCCTAGACATCCATCTTCCACACTTACACACACACACACACACACACACACACACACACACACACACACACACACACACACACACACACACACAGGCATACACATACACTGCACGCACACTGCTGGCAAACCATGAGGAATCTGACAGCATGGCTTTACTTGCACTCACTGAGCTGTGATTGATGCTGTTCACCACAGGAGTGAAAGAATTTAGCTCTCTCAGAATGATGAAGAACACTTAAGGGGAAAAGAGGAGGTTTGCCTCAGGCTATTTTTTCCCTCGGTACCCCAATGCCCCGTCCCAACTCTTGATTCACTACCCTAACAATGAATGGAATGTTTTTGATATAAACCTGATGAGCGATCTTAGCTGCTAGCACGGATACAGTTTTGTATTTGGAGATGAAGAATACAGAAAAGGGGATTGTTATCAAGAATGTGCTGTTATTATTTTTATAGCCAAACAAACAAGACAGTTTGAAAGGATATGAAAGTCCAAAAATACATGAATAAAATCCTTCATGGTTATTGATGTATGTTGCTGGCAAGTTTGCCAAGAAATGATCGTTAATGAGTCAGCAGATGATTTACAAGTTTTGAAAAACATTTTTTTTTAAAGTGCTCTAGTGAATTTAATGGAGAATCTTGCAACACAAATAGTTTCTCAATGAAGCTAAATTCAAAGATAGAAACAGCCCAGGATAAAATAGAACAGTGTCACATGTTCTGCCATATAACATTTTCAATTGGAGTGCATTTTTTCTGATTGAAAACAGAGATCGACCTGACTTTATTGTTTAATGTAGCACCGCTCAGACATATCCAGCCTTTTTAGGCCATAGCTTCAGCTCGCAGAGCCAACACCTCAAACATGCTTCATATTGGAGTATTTTTTTAAGACC
The DNA here is from genome assembly GCA_027497455.2 of Sardinella longiceps. NCBI lineage: Eukaryota > Metazoa > Chordata > Actinopteri > Clupeiformes > Clupeidae > Sardinella > Sardinella longiceps. Next base: position 12,041,284 of record JAODXP020000006.1, on the reverse strand, counting down.
AGAGCTTTTCATCATCCTTCATGACTGCACAATGAGTGGATGAAGCCTATTGTTGTGACTCACCACCCCCCCCTCGACCCCCCCACTCTGTGTTGCAGGCCCAGGGTTTCCATGGAGAGATTGAAGACATGCAGCAGTGGCTGAAAGACACAGAACGTCAGCTGTTAGCATCAAAGGCAGTGGGAGGCTTACCAGACACGGCGCGGGAGCAGCTTAACGCCCATCTGGTACGGCTTTTAAAGAATATGAAAGACGACGTGCAGATGGCAGGCATGCCTGCGCGCAAAGTGCCGCTAACTGAATGTTTGTGTTTATGTTTGTGTTCACGGGCGGTGATGACAAAACACGTTACACAAAACAAAAGGCAGGTCCTGTTAATGAGCTTGTTACTCAGGGGTAAATACATTGATATGGAGAAGGATCATTAGAGATCAACTTTCCTGTAGTCAGTTTTCTTGGCATGGCTTCTGTGTTTATGGCCCGTAGCCTTCACCCACGCTATAGTCTCAGTATTATAATACAGTCATGGATAGATTCCAGTTTAACACCAATTATGGCCAGAGAGCTGCAGCTATCTCTGGATTTGAGCTCCCACAGTCCCAATATCTATGTGTGGGTGGACAAGCCTGTCTGTGTTTGTATTCAGAGCATGTCCAGTCTGGTCTTACGTGCTGAATCACAATTAAATCCCAGTTCAGCCGCAGAGCCGAAATTATTTATTTTAGCGCTGATATCACTGTTTAAATTGTAGAATCCGTGTTGGATTGCCTCTCTGCCCAGCTTCCAGAGCCCGTGTTTATAAAGGGCTGATTTGATTGAGATAAATATGGTTGGTGTATGCCTAAAGCTAGTCCGATCTAATTAGGCTTTTTTTCCATGCCATCTTCACAGGAGTTGTGCAAGACGCTGGAAGCCAAAGAGGACGTCTACCAGCAGCTCATGCAGAAAGGCAAACAGCTGGTCGCCATGGCACCACAGGGCCAGGACAGCAACACAGAACAGGACCTCCACAACCTGGAAGGGAAATGGGAGTCCGTGCAGGCCAAAGTGGCAGAGAGGAAGGTAAGGAGTGGCCAATGCCGGACACCTGTGGCTCATGGAGGGAAAAGCAACAGCTTGCCCCAGGGACGGCCAATATGGCTGTAACTGGCTGGCCATATGTCTTGAAACAATATGCCTCATTAAAGGCTTGTATTTTTATTTTTTTTCAAATAGACTGCTTTGTAATTCACACCTTCTTTTGAAAAAGCCCCTGTTGGAAAGTAAACTAAAGTAGCACCCCAAGCCATATTTGTTTATTCGTTACAACTTTCCCTTACTTTCACATCCTTACAACTGTTACTGTAATGTGACCTCACTGCTTTGAGCCGTTGAAGAGGGTTGTGAGGAGTGATGTCACTCACCGTGAGTGTGGTCACACAGGGGATTAGGGCTTTAAGATGGCCTGTGGGTGCGGTCAAGGGTGGGTGTGGGGGTGGGAGCTCTGGGACCTGAATCAGTGTGCTTCTCCAATGGCTCCCCTTGAGTCCGCTGCAGCAAGGCGACCTAGAAGGGGAACTTGACGCCGCACGTAAAGGAAAACATGTACTTACCGTGGGTTTGGGATCCGCTCCAAACCTAATCCCAGAGTCGGCTAAATGCATCAGCAGAGTGCTTATGTTGGATTGCATCTTTCAGCGAGATTTCTCGTTCCCCTCCGCCTCAGTTCAAAATGATGGGATTACTGCACAATCCCCCTTGTTTTGGCTCCCCCGCTCCGAGCGGCCCTTGCGTTGTTTACCCCGACCGTAGCCCGTGAAACGAGAATGAGTTACAGTTTAGCATATTGAATCAAAGCGCCCGTGATCCAATTATGGCAGCTGCACGGGATGTGCCCTCGCTGCGCATCACTCCCCTCCGTTCCCTCGGCCACGGACGAGTTGGCCTGGACGGAGCAGACGCGCTTCTCCCTGCCAGAGCCCCGGGGTCAGAAGACGGGCAGGCGGATACGTTAGCATTAGCGTGTGGCAGCCAGCCTTGCCCAGCCGGTGATGGTTCTCTCTCTCTCTCTCTCTCTCTCTCTCTCTCTCTCTCTCTCTCTCTCTCTCTCTCTCTCTCTCTCTCTCTCACACACACACACTCATTCTCTCTCTCTCTCTCTTTCTCTCACTCTTCCTGTCTCTCTCTTTATGATTCTCTCTTTTTCTCCTCTTAATGATTTCTCTCTTTTTCCTCTCTCTCTCTCTCTCTCTCTCCCTCATTACAGGTGAAACTGGAGGAGGCTCTGGCTATGGCCACAGACTTCCATAACTCCCTGCAGGACTTCATCAACTGGCTGACGCAGGCCGAGCAGACCCTCACCATGGTCTCCCCCGCCTCCCTCATCCTGGAGACCATCATGTTCCAGATCGACGAGCATAAGGTATGTCTGCCTATGTCTGACATGCACATACATCACATGCAGAATTTAAGGAGGACACACAGACACTTCAAACATTCAGGCACCACACAGCTCCAATATGATTCACACTGTTTTCCAGCCACGACAGGGTCGGACTCATTTTTTCCTTTGCAGTTTATGCAGTTGGATCTCATTATGTGGGAGTCTGTTAATGAGCTTGTTGTATTCCAGAAGCATTCAGTATTGAATTAGTTGGCCCATTCCTGATGAGCAGGACTCAAACACTATTTTGTCTGTAGTTCATCTTTGCCACATCAACTAACCCCAGGGACAATGATTTCTTAATGAGTTGTCGATTAGCGATTTGATTGGACTGTGAAGCTGCTTGATATCAAACTGCACCAACACGTTACCCTGCATTTTCTTTCAGGTGTTTGTGACTGAGGTGAATTCACATCGTGAGCAGATCATCGAGCTGGACAAGACGGGCACGCACCTGAAGTACTTCAGCCAGAAGCAGGACGTGGTGCTCATCAAGAACCTGCTGCTGAGCGTCCAGAGTCGCTGGGAGAAGGTGGTGCAGCGCTCCGTGGAGCGCGGACGCCTGCTTGATGACGCCAGGAAACGCGCCAAACAGGTAGAGTAGAGTAGAGGACATCAGGCTTGTGCCAGCTTGGGGCAAAGCAGGAGGGATACGGGCATCTGGGCATGGGTGCACTGTATATGTGGATGTGTATTTGTGTGTGGGCAGAGTACTAAATCAAGTCCTGCGGGTCTAGTCACTATCAATCTTTCAAATTCTGTCATCTCCAGTCATAGACCATAAGTCATCAGTGTCAAAGAAATCCCGAAGTCTTTTGTCAGCTGGTATTTGTGTGGAATGACAACAGTTTTTGCAAAAGGTATTTCATCAGTGTCATGAAAGTTGGGTTTTGTGGGTGATTGAAAAAAGAGGAAGAAGAAAAGAGAAGCTTTGGCGGTGCTCAGAACATGCCAGAAAAAGAGCAGAATAGCACATAATGCAGTGCAGAATAAATAACACTGACAAGCTCATTTCCTTTCCCCCTTCTAGTTCCATGAAAACTGGAACAAACTCATGGAGTGGCTGGAGGAGTCGGAGAAGGCTCTGGACTCGGAAATGGAGATTGCCAACGATCCCGACAAGATCAAGACGCAGTTGGCCCAACACAAGGTGAACCAAGCCACCCAATTAGATCTGCCTCTTCCCCCTAACACACATACACACTCATGTACACACACACACACACACACACATACACACACATACAAACAACCATACTTAAAAGCACTCATACAGTGTATACACACACACACACACACACACACACACACACACACACACACACACACACACACACACAAATACCACCTCCCTATCCAAAGTGATAAATAAAATGCAGACTCCTGAGGTCCTGATGAAAACTGGCCTGTGCGTAGAGCTCTGCAGCTCCTAGCGAGCATGTGAAAGACAGCTGCGCCGAGCGCGATCATTTGTCAGAGCTGTGAATCACCAACGCAGCTGCTGTCAGAGACTACGCTATTTGGGATGGGTTTTTTTTCCGCCTGCGTTTGATTTATAAAGCAGGTGCCCCCGGTTATATTCCTAGTCTACTGGGACGGCCGCAACGGGGCCTGCAACACTTTGTTCAGCGTATGGGGTGTTTTGGCCTCGACTGAGTGTGTTTTCACTAATGATGTCTCAGCACTTGGCCAGGCGCTTTCCCCTAATCCTCCATTGTAATCCCCTGCATGTATAGAATGAGTAATGGACGTTTCCGATTTCGGATACCTCTAATCCGGATAGATCTGAGATTTTAGTGAAACGTTATACCCCCCACTGTTTGCACTTGTGACGCCACTTGCAAATCTCTGAAATTCATTTATGCTTTTGTCTTGTGGAATGCTCTACTCTCACACAAAGGAAGAGCTGTCTCAGACATTACTATGATCTTCTGTCACATAAAGGAGTAGAGCTATCCCATACATTACTCTCAATCAAAGTGCTGCACCATGAACCTGTAATAACACGCAGTTGTTTTTATGTGCATTTATAAAATGCATTCATAGATAGATACTTTGTTATCCTCTTGGAAATTAAGCCATTTGGTTGTGTGTGTGTGTGTGTGTGTGTGTGTGTGTGTGAGAGAGAGAGAGAGAGAGAGAGAGAGAGAGACAGTGAGAAAGTGAGTGAGTGAGTGAGTGAGAGAGAAATATGAGAGAGGGATAAACTGATCATCCTCCTATGTGAACTCATCATCTTGCTTTCTTTTTCCCATACCTTAGGAGTTCCAGAAAGCCCTGGGCAGTAAGCACTCTGTGTACGACACCACCATCCGCACAGGCCGTGCCCTTAAGGACAAGACCACCCTGCAGGATGACATTACCAAGCTGGATGACTTCCTGAGCGAGCTCCGGGACAAATGGGACACTGTGTGCGGCAAATCCGTGGAAAGGTGAAGAGATTACTATCATGGCTGTTTGATGCTGCTGCTAGAACGGGTCATTTCAGCCCATTTCTGTCCATTTTCATGTACCTGGGTCAGATCAAGGCTACAGTATTTTTTTCTGTTTGATCTCTCAATGGATCTTAGAGACCTTAAAGACTTACTGTTCAATTTAAATGTAAAAAAGTCCCCATGCTCTGTAACCCTAGGTCTACACTGGATGTGTTACAGAAGCATTAAGTCAAGCCATGTCAAAATACCAATTTAAAAGATTGGTCTATTTTTTATTTGGAATGTTTGCTGCGCTGCCAGATCCAGCGAGGCCAGTTCCATTGACTGTAGTGGAAGCTAGTTGTTACGGCAGATACAATTTTGACTAAACATTACCACTGTAGCCTCTCTGTTACGCAAGCTGCGTCAAAATACATTAAAAGACTGGTCAGCGCTGCCCATCCGGTGTCTAATGTCATTGTTATTGGCAGATCGGCAGCATTGACTTAATGCTTCAGTAATGTATCCGGTTAGCCTCCCTGTCAGATGTAAGCCATAATAAATTGTAATTTAGAGTCACAAATGATACAGTTGTGCTACACAGTATCTTTGCTCTGGTGACAATTGCCTTTACAAGCCTAGTTGCACATTCTTTTTTCTTTAAACTGTTTACTATATAGTTTATCTAAAGACAAGCCTTAGTCGTGATTCTTAGTTGATACAGTGAATTGTTTACCAAACCAAACTGAGCGGCACCCTGGTGTGCAATTTGACCCACATTTGAATGCGTAGCTTGTAGCCAGGATGCTGATCTGCAGTGTGTTCAGGCATCTTTCATTACTACCACTAACCTAATTCACCACAGGCTGCACGGTCAATCTGATCCCAGATTAACAAATCTCCATATGAATGTCTGTTCTCTTGAGGGAACATTCTAGCATGGGGCAGCAGCAGAGCATTAGCAGGGAACTTCCTCTCCCATGTCATTACTGGTGGTGGGGATGGGGGCATACATAGAGTTAATACCATAGACATTAGTACAGTATATAGGTTACTATGGGTGTATATGTGTAAATCTATGGTTAATACTGTCTTCCCTGTCTTGTAGACAAAACAAGCTGGAGGAGGCTTTGCTGTTCTCAGGCCAGTTCACGGATGCCCTGCAGGCTCTGATCGACTGGCTGTACAAAGTGGAGCCCCAGCTTGCTGAAGATCAGCCAGTGCATGGAGACATAGACCTGGTCCTGAACCTCATCGACAGCCATAAGGTACAGTATACGGCCAGGCCATGGATGCAGATACAGATTGTGTAATCCCATTAGTTTGCCTATTTGGTTGATGGATGGTTTGACTCGTCCGCTCGTGTCTCTGTGGTCCGTATGAGCATGACGCAGAGCACAGCTGACTGTACGGATGGAGCTCAGTGCCTCAGAGAAATGCTGTTTATGTTGACATGATTTCCTGCGCAAACAACCCCCATCCTGCCTATTAAAAGCCCAACACGTGCGTCTCCCGGACAACTGTGCTCACACAAAGAAAGACAGGACACAGGATGGACAGACAGACAGACAGGGTGGCCAGGTGATAGCTATTCACAGACCAAACGCGGGCCTCTACTGGCCCACTTGAGGCCCAACCGCAGCTTCTGTTTCCTCTGGTCATTCACTCTCAGAAAGCAACCCCCCCCTCCCCACCACACACATACACACACACACACACACACACACACACACACACACACACACACACACTCCTTCCTCCTCCTCCACCACCTTCCCCCAGGAAGCTCTGTTGAAAAAGACGTGTACTGCTCTGCTCTGGACTAGCCATTTTCTTTTATTGCGTTCTTTGATACATGTCCATAGGCAGGAGGAGAGGCAGCGCTGCACACATGAAAAGCAGTGGAGCTGAGTGGAGTCTAAAAACAGATCCTCCAGACTGGGCATTCATTCTCCTCCTCCGGCTGGCTGTTGGATAGAAAGCAGCTAGTGTGACAAACATGCTGGTTTCAATTAGAGGGAGAGGAGAGGTGTTTGCCGAGCTGGCAGGATGTCTTAGTCATCGTCCCCCCTCCGAAACCAGACCTCTCTCTCGCTTTAGTCACCCCGCACTCGAGCCTCGCTGAGCTGTGAGGATGACTTCATGCGGGTCATAACTCATCTGCCCCTAGTGGGGATAGGAAGGGGTGGATGGGGGTGGTGTGGGGGGGGGGGGGTCTGTTTGGCTCTGTGCTAGAGGTTCAGAGGGAAATACGTTCCCGTCTGTTTGAGCTTATTAATGTAAATCTGTAGCGATTGATGTTGATTTAGGACCAGAACATTGTCTTCTGTGCTGAAAGTAGATGGATGTGATTCTTGGAAAGCTCTCTCCATGCATTGCCATTTGATTAACTGCACCAGTCCAGTAATGACATCAATTGTCTGCAGTTCTTTTACAAGAAAATCTCTGGCCCTTGCTGTTATCACAAAGTTAAAGACTGTCCAGCACTATAACTTGAACGATATTGAGTATATGTCTTGTAAGCCAGCTTGTTAATACTTGTGAGCGAGGTTCTGACATCATGTGTGTGTGTGTGTGTGTGTGTGTGTGTGTGTGTGTGTGTGTGTGTCTATGTGCAGGTTTTCCAAAAGGAGCTGGGCAAAAGGACGGGCAGTGTGCAAGCCCTGAAGCGATCGGCCCGTGACCTCATGGAGAGCAGCACCGACGACTCCTCTTGGGTCAAAGTTCAAATGCAGGATCTGAGCACCCGCTGGGAGACCGTATGCGCCCTCTCTGTGTCCAAACAGACCAGACTGGAGCAGGCTCTCTGTCAGGTAAGCACTCCTCTGTGCTCCTCTGTCCCCACCGCTCATCGTCCAAACCAGTCAGAGTCTTAGAGGTCAACAGAAGAAGGGTCAATGCACTGTGCTGCTTTAGACATTTGTATGATATAGAGATGTATGTGTGCCAGATGGATTGTGTGTGTGTGTGTGTGTGTGTGTGTGTGTGTGTGTGTTTCTACATGTACAGTAAAGTATGTACTGTGTGTTCAGTTGTACTTACTCCAGTCATTGGTGGCACCGTTTATTCCTTTTATCTTGTGTTTTCATTTTTTGTTGTTTATCCAAGATAGTTACTGTAATTACTCCTGTTAAAGTCTCTGTTTTGTATACTGTAATTACTTCTGCAAAATGTAAAAGTCTCTGTTTTGTGTGTGTGTGTGTGTGTGTGTGTGTGTGTGTGTGTGTGTGTGTGTGTGTGTGTGTGTGTGTGTGTGTGTGTGTGTGTTTTACCTCCCCTCAGGCAGAGGAGTTCCACTCCAGCGTCCACATCCTGCTGGAGTGGCTGGCCGAAGCCGAGCAGAGTCTGCGTTTCCATGGCAGCCTGCCCGACGACGAGGAGGCTCTGCGGTCTCTCATCGAGCAGCACAAGGCAAGGGCAATCGTCCATGACTCCATGGCTAGAAAGAAAGAATAGACTGGAGACTGTGTGTGTGTAAAGTGTGTGTGTGTAAAGTGTGTGTATGTGTGTGTGTGTGTAAAGGGGGGGTGGGGGGGTTGCTGTGGGGAAATACTGTAGTTGCAGGTGCCAGCAGAAGATTCCAGAATAACTGTCTCCACGGAGAGAGACTTGAGCGAGAGGCCAACAGCGTGAGGGTGTAACCTCGCTGAACTTAGCAGTCAGTGGCAGGGGTTGGAAGGCCAAACTGATCCCCAGCTATCTCTCAGATGACATGCACTCGTGAGGATGGTGTCAACTTTGATAGTCACCATTTTCGATCAAACTATCGGAGACTGTCTGCTCCCCTTAGGGAAGATGTAGGCTGTCACAAGCAATCAAGATAACACATTTAGTCTTGTGTTTGGCCATAGTGCTGTGCTGTTCATGTTGTGATAACTCATATCATGTTAACATGATGTTTAGCTTACATTTATCTTGCTGTATAATATATGGAACTGCATTATTTTGTGTAGCGTACATTTATCTTACTGTATAATACAGCGAACTGCATTATTTTGTTTAGCTTACATTTATCTTACTGTATAATGTACCGTACCAAGCCTTATGGCCCAAGACACAAGTAAGAATTAATGTATGTATATTTTTGGACCATGCAGTCTTTTTTTTCTTAAGTAAATAGTGCTCGTAGGGGATATGTGTGTATGGTTTCCCCTGAGTGTCATTCTTTTATGATTAGATCCATGCACAATGAACTGCAGACATTCTGACAGCCTCCATCCCTCTCTCTTTCTCTCTCTCTCTCTCTCCATCTCTTTCTCTTTCTTTTTCTCCTGCCTGCCAGTGGATTTAAAATGCCATACATGGCTCTCCGAGGCTTATTAACTATTGCCTGCCAAAAGCAGGACTCTGAGATGTTACATTCCTTAAAGCACGATCTCATATTTTGAATCGAAACCAGTCGGGCCCTCAACTTCTCACATACTAGTCATCGCACATTGTATGTTTTTCCTCGCTGTCAGTAATTGACCTGGACAGAAGTAAAGCCTGTTGGCTGATGAGCGTAAATCCTTTCCTCCCTTCTCCCTCCTCCCTTCTCCCTCTCTCCTCTCTCTCTCTCTCTCTCTCTCTCTCTCTCTCTCTCTCTCTCTCTCTCTCTCTCTCTCTCTCTCTCTCTCTCTCCCCCCTCCCCAATGTGTGTATTGCCAGAGGGCTAATGGAGACCATTCCCCTTCATTGTGATTTCTTGTCCTGTTTCCCCTGCAGGAGTTGATGAAGAAGCTGGAGGAGAAGCGTGTTGCCCTGACCAAAGCCACAAGCATGGGGGAGGCCATCCTGACCATCTGCCATCCAGACTCCATCACCACCATCAAACACTGGAACACCATCATTAAAGCTCGATTCGAGGAGGTCAGTGCACTGCACTGCACTGCACTCCACTGCTCTCCACTGTACTGTTGCTGTCTGCTGGGCATATGGCCTCCAGTGTGGCTGCACCTGTAGCAGTTAAACCAGTGCACGGATGTGGGCTTCGCCATAGTTTACTGGAAATCTTCCCCCCCTTGGTTTCAGACAGTTAGACAGACGTCAGACTGTATTTGTGTGTGATGGCTATTAGCCTATTCACTGTTCTGCATTAGAGCTGAGATTTTGTAACATTTGGTTTTGTAACTGACACAAATGCTTCCCTTTTTTTTAGCAGCCATACTGTAGTTGTTTTATATCTTTGTAGACATACAGTAGATGTATGTTAGTGTTGTTTACCTTTAAGGCCTGTTGCACCTGGCTGCTCACCTTTCAGCAGAATATTATGAAACCTCCCCAGACCAAATCTCTTCATTTTCATTTTCAAGTCCATTCAAGTATTTTTTTGAGTTCAGCCAACTGCGCTGCATTCTGTGAAGGCACAGCCACTGTGATGGTTGACTGGTTGATAGTGTGATTAGATCCCTTTAATCCCTTTTATCAGTGAATGCTGTGTGGTTGTTAACTGACTCTAGTGTCAGTGTTGATGTGTTCTGTCACTCACCTCTGCCTGCTGTTACCAGGTGCAGGCCTGGGCACGGCAGCACCAGCAGAGGCTGGCGGCGGCCCTCAGCGAGGTGCAGAGCACCCAGGAGCTGGTGGAGAACCTGCTGGCCTGGCTCCAGTGGGCCGAGACCACCCTCAACACCAAGGACAAGGAGCCCATGCCCCAGGAGATCGAGGAGGTCAAAGCGCTCATCGCAGAGCATCAGGTACGGTACTGTGGGAGTGTGTCGGTGGAGCCAGTCCACTTAGGATAAGATAAGATAAGATAGTACTTTATTCATCCTGTAGGAAATTCAAGCATCCTGTAGCAAGATGACAAGATATTTTTCACATTGAGAACCCCAGCAATTATTACTGATCTCAGCTGTTGGAACTAGCATTACTTATTTGAGCACTGAGTGTAGCTGTTATGGAACCAACAGATCAGGCTGTGTTTGGCTCTTCACACTTTCTACAAATCCGATAAATCCAGGTGAAGGTTAGTTTTAGCCCTAGGGTAAAGCAGGGGTAGGTGTAGTAGTAATGACACTAGTGACACGCCGGTAATCTGGGAGGTTGTTATGACATGATGAATCACATGACTCTAAATCTGCTGTGCTGTCTTATGTTTAGGCCTTTATGGAGGAAATGACCAGGAAGCAACCCGATGTGGATAAAGTCACCAAAACCCACAAGAGGAAGCCAGCAGGCGAGACATCCCTACAATCCCAAATACCTGTCCTGGAGAAAGGCCGCACTCCAGGAAGTAGGTTCCACTGTCTGCACTCTCCTGATACTTCTGCATTTAGATTGTATAATGTCTGCAATAGGCATCAGTAATGCACTTATCAATGAACTATTAGCTCCTGTGTGTTTCAGGGAGGAAATCATAATGTGGCATTGATGCTCATTGGTGCTCTCTAAGTATGTCTGGATTTGATGTTTATTGTTTGTCTTTGTCTTCTTCCTCTAGGGAAACGCTCTCCGACCCAAAGCATGTACACTGCGGCTGCGCAGACACAGGTGGAGACCAAGAATCCACGGGTCAACCTGCTGGTCAGCAAATGGCAACAGGTGTGGCTCTTGGCCTTGGACAGAAGGAGGAAACTCAATGATGCCCTGGACCGACTGGAGGAGGTCAGTGAGCCCCAGCTATCTTAAGAATTAGTGTATATTTCATCTGCCTTTGGGATACCTAAGTTAAGTTTTAACTGTGTACTCTTGCAATGTGTCTCTTTAGTAAGCAATAAGACTCATATATTAATATGAACGGAATGATATTTATACACTAATTTATACTGTATTTGTATCTATTTCTACTATGTATTTCTACAAATGTCATTAGGTTATAGGTTACTATTTTCTTATAATGATGGCTAACACTGTGTGAAATGGAACTATAGTCATGAGTAAGACCTTTGTAATGAACGGTCTGTAAATGTGACTATTTCTCTCCTTGTTTCCATGCAGCTGAAGGAGTTTGCCAACTTTGACTTTGATGTGTGGCGGAAACGCTACATGAGGTGGATGAACCACAAGAAGTCGCGTGTGATGGATTTCTTCCGCCGCATAGACAAAGACCAGGACGGAAAAGTCACCCGTCAGGAGTTCATTGAAGGCATCCTTTCCTCCAGTGAGTGTGTGACGTCCTTATTCCACTCAGTTCAGAGATGAACTTCTTGACCGCTCTTGTAAAAATGATTCCAACGAAGCGGCTTTCAGTTAAAAATCCCTTTGCTAAGGGTGTTGCCAGGAGAGGTTAATCAAACTAGTAGATCTCTCTAAAGCCACTGAACGATTAAAACTGCGCTCCGATCTTTCAGAATTTCCAACCAGTCGCCTGGAAATGAGTGCTGTCGCCGACATCTTCGACCGGGATGGAGATGGCTACATCGACTATTACGAGTTTGTGGCGGCCCTTCATCCAAACAAAGATGCTTACAAACCCCTGACGGACGCAGACAAAATAGAAGATGAAGTAGGCTCTGATTTCTTTCACAGCCAAGTGCTAAATCTGAATGACATAAATGCCTTTTTGATGTGTGTCTCTTTTTCATTTTGATTTCTCCCCTCTAACTTGTACAGGTGACTCGTCAAGTGGCAAAATGCAAATGCCCTAAACGATTCCAAGTCGAGCAAATCGGCGCCAACAAGTACCGGGTACGTGTCTTGCTTAAACACCTGTCATGACCTCATGGTTCGCTTTTCAGCTCTGTTTAGATCTCTTAGCAACAACACTTTCGACCTCGGCAACCCGAGTTCACCAGAACACAGAGATGCGTTGGTGCCAAACAGCACAAAATGAGATCTCATAACTCAACTCCTATTTTTTTGTTGTTGTTGCTATTTTGTCGGAAAGAAGTGTCATATCCACATGGGGGTGGATGTGGTGCCTGCCTTGTTCGGTGCGGCCAGCACAAATACGCCATGCGGTGTTTCACGCTGACTTGTGCGTCGATGAAAAAGGGGGGGCTTGTTTTTTTGGCGAAAGCGGGAAGGCAAATCCTAAGTGTGGAAAATTGGCAGTTTTCCACTGACCCCTGTAAGCCATCTCACGAAGTAGGACCTGCGTGCCCCCACACAGAAAGCCTGCCAAAAACAGTGACTTCAGCACAACTGAATGTGGGCTTTGATTTCTTTTTTTCATCCTTTCAGAAATAGGATAGGGGGGTTTGTCAGAAGAAGGCCTTGTATAGCCTTTTGATAATGAAATAGTTGAACTTTAACCTAGTTTTTGCAATTTGTTGCTGGCACCATCTGTATCATATTGCACAATTAAATTGTTGGCAGATAGTGGCACAATAAGCATGCTTTTTATGCCTATTTTTTGTGCTGGTCCTATAGGCCAATGTTATGTTATAAAATAAACAGAAACACTTAACCTTAACTTCAGTTCTAACGTTAATTTCAGTTCTTTAATGCTGCTGCCTCACAGTTTGATGAAGAGGTCATGATGAATAGATTTACTATTCACTATGAACGTCCAGTTGTTTGAACATATTTACATGTACAGTACACAGGCTTATTGAACACTGTTTGAAATGTTAGTGCTATGATATACACTCAGCCTAGCAGATGACTAATTTCTTGTATTATTTTGTATCTTTTTTTGTATTGCTCCTTCTCCCATCAGTTCTACCTTGGAAACCAGGTACATACACACTCTCTCTGGTGTAACCCTCTGCTTTCTCTGTGTCCTGTTTTTGTTTGTGTCCTCTTTAACTCAATCCCGTTTTTCAGATCACAACCCACAATTAACCCTAATCTCAAGCTCAGAAGCAGATAGGCTAGGCTAGTGAGTAAGATCTCTAGTAAATACCACGTCAGGATGAGTCATTTAGTGTTTACCCCTCAGTCAGCTAGTCTAACCCACCAGTCTAGTGCACCATGGCTGGAAAGAGCCAAGAGACTCAGGCTGAGGGATGTGGGAAAGTGTTAAGGCTGGGCAGAGAGGCTAAGGTAGAGGAATGTGTTATGGATGACTGTATCAACCCCCTCCGGGTGGCAGCCTTGTCTTTCATGTAGCAAAGAAAGTGTTCACTAGAGCCCCATTAGTCACTGCACTGACATTTCCCCCTAGTTTCAAAACATTTACTGTATGTGCAGTAGACATAAAGAGCTCCTGTTTGACTGCACAAGAAAGGACAGAATGGAGATATATTATTGAATTCTGGGTAATGTAGGTATATAACTGTCCTGGAAACTTCAAGCAAATGCAGGGCCTTGATCTTGAAAGAACACTGTAGTACTTAGCCATTAGTGCAGAGAAGGCGTATCTGGTTTTGAGTTGCCAAAAAAAAAAAAATCCTTTACCTTTTCCCGTCCGTATAACAACAGTACCATATATAGTAGTATGAGTTCAGCTTCTGTGCAAAGTTTGTTGATTTATGTGCTTACCCTCGTTATAACTTTCCCTAACTTCTTTGGGAATGATTTAACTACAGCTTGTGCACCCTCAACCCTCATCGTCTTTCTCAGTTACCCCCTTGCTTAAACCTGGCCAAAAGTTTCTGTTGAATGTGTTTATCTTCCGATTCCTTGCAGTTCATTTTTGTTGGCTGTTGCAGTGGGATGAGCTTTTTATAATTTTTGCCTTTTTATTTTTTTTATTTTAATTTTTTTTTTTTTTCAAATGATTATTTTTCATTTTTTGGTGTGCCTGGCTTGAATTGAGTCACACTTCAGGTGCCATTATGTCACATAATCTCATGGGCTGTGAGATGATTTCTGATGCTCATTTTTTTGCCGTTATAAAAAATGTACAATTTGCTCATTATGCCTGATTGAGTTTGTGAGAAACCCATGTGAAAAAAAAACTTTTTTGTTTGTTTTATTCCTCCTTTTTTAATTTACTATTATTTTTTAATCAAGCTTCTTTTGTCATGTGCGTCAGTCTGTGTTCAGCTTGCTATTACACATCAACTGAAACACTTCTTTTAACAGTTTGGTCTGGTTCAATGCTTACATGACACCTATACCGCCGATGAGACATTAACAAACAGGGACTATCAAAATCTAAACTCCCAACTACACGTTGCCGTGTTGGAAAGCTGTATCCTGGTAAATGGTCATTCTTAAGCCATTTGTTGTCACATTTTTTATCCTTGATCATCAAAAATCATGTCTGTTTTTTAACTGTACTTGATCACCAAATTCACCAGTGGCATTGAATCATTATATGGGATATCATTCAGAGCTATGTTTGAATGGACTACACTTTAAAAAAAAAAAAAGAAAGAGAGATGCCAGTTTAGAGGGCTATCAATCCTCTGGTCATCTTCTGAGTGTTACCGTGTGGTTGGCTCAAGAGTGGATACCAATCATCCCCCCCACCCCACCCCACGTGTCCCCCCCCCTACCCCCTTGCCCCCTAGTGTGTGCCAAAATAAAAGGTGTAGCTGCATTGGTTTGCATCAGTGTCCACACATCCTTCTGTAAATATGGTGGCGTGCACTTTTTGGACAGTAGTTCTAGAGGAGTGCGACTGTTTTCTGTATTGTTGGTTGGTTTGCGGCATTTTTAAATGTCTGTGTCTGCTTTTCTTTCTTTTGTTTTGTTTTTTTGTTTGTTATTTTATTGACCCTTATTTATTTTTATGACAGTGAGCATGAGGCCTTAAGTGTTGTTTTGTGACCTTAGTGCCACTCGGCCATATCCAACTGGAAAGCCGCACAGTCTCACCCAATTATCAGACGCCAGCCGTATTGATGGAATGCCATTTAGCGGCAGCATACAGTCTGCTCCTCAGCTGGAGCAGGCTATACTGTAGCACACTCTAGTGGTCTCTCTTGGTCTAATTACAAGTACACTGGGGGAAATAAAAGACATTCTTGAACAGATGTTTTTGATTAACTCTCACAACTAATTAATCACACACTTAATCAAAGCGGTTGGGTAAAATCGCCGTTGCTGTGCACTGTGAACTGAAAATAAATGCACTTGCACGCATCACGTGGTTCAACCAGTTGGATTGACCGTTCACTTTGCTTGTGTTGTTGGGAATGAACCATTCACTGAATGCAGTGTCACGCTGCCTTAAGTCAGTGGTCATAGCTGGGCGCTTGGAAAGAGAAACCAGAATATGTAAATACTCCAAAATAGGCAGATAATAATACTGAAAAATAATACAGATTTGAACATAAAGGTGATACATTCTTCCCTACTCAGTCTGATCAAAATGGACAAAACCCAAATTAGTCATACTTAAGACTGCAGCTTTACTTGCAGTTTTTTGAAGCATTCTGGTTTCTCAGGTTGTTCAGTTTTTGGCCTTGGGCTGGGTGCTGTGATTCTGATGTTCTTTTGTCCTCTGGAGTTCTCACTGTCTCTCTCTCCCCTCCCTTGACCCCCCTCCAACCCCTTCCCTCCGCACGATCAGTTTGGAGATTCCCAGCAGCTCCGCTTGGTGCGCATCCTCCGCAGCACGGTCATGGTCCGAGTCGGAGGTGGCTGGATGGCGCTGGACGAGTTCCTGGTTAAGAATGACCCTTGCAGAGGTACAAATCCGATCAACAGTCTTGCTATTTTGCTTTTTGTTTTTTTGTTTTTTGCTGTTAGTCCAAAGTGTCTTTCTTAAACCGTGTCATTGTGAGTATGAGTTTTTATTCCTCTAATGTCTTGTCTTGTAGATGTATCAGAGAGGCTATCTTCTAGTCAGTTAGTAGAAGTAACTAATACTTCACTTAGACGAGTGTCTGAGTCTCTCTCTCTCTCTCTCTCTCTCTCTCTCTCTCTCTCTCTCTCTCTCTCTCTCTCTCATTCTGTTGTTAGTATGTCCCTTTCTCTGCCTTTGTTATTGGCTGTTTAAATGCTTCTATTCTTGTATTGTCCTGAACAACTCTTGTTTGTTTTTTGGCGCTGTCTCCTGCTTAACATTTCCTACTGCTTCCTTTGTGACTTCAACCCCCTCTGTCGTTTCTTCTAGTTCATCACCACGGAAGTAAAATGTTGCGCTCGGAATCAAACTCGTCAATTACTCAGTCTCCTATAGGTTGGCACCTCTCACAATTTCTCTCCTTGATCCATCCCAGTGGTATGTGTGCTGCGCCTGCATCCTCGTATGCCTGCGCGTGCACAAGTGTGTGTGTGTGTGTGTGTGTGTGCGCGTGCGTGTGTATGTGTGAGCCCGCACTGGAGTGTCCATTCAGAATGGTACCACCCTAAACTAAACCTAGCACCCCTCCCTGTCATGTTGCCATCCTCACTTTCAGTGTCTGGCCTTGTTTCCGTCTACATGCATGCATGTTTCCTCCTAGCTTCTGTGTCTTCAGCTGATCTTTCCATGTGCTGTGTGATCCATGGCCTCACAGATGTCTTTTCATCCATGGAGCTAGAGCACCCCTTCATTTGTTTTAATCTCACTTCACTTTTACAGTGCAGTGAAGCGCTGCTTGACAATCTGTGCACATGTCATGAGTTGTAGGGTGACTACAAAGTGAACTCCAGTCAGGGGGCTTCGGTATCTTCCATCTGCACCTGTTGTTCAGCCTGCTTCACTTATCTAATCAGCGCCACTTCTGATTAAGAGGGGCTAAATGGGACTGAATGGAGCTGATTAAACTAATGGAGAGTTTTGCTACATTGGCTATAATTGGGTACATGTGGCGTAGGCACAGATGGAAGACTTTGTACTTTGTACTTTGGTTTGGGAGGAGCAGATCTGACAGCTCATTTCCCAAAGGATCAATCAATGTTTTCTTTTTTTTGTTCTGTTGCATTATAATGTCAAACTTCTGTCAAAATAGATGTTCCCAAACAACTAAACTGAATTAGGATTTTTACAATTTGATTAAGGTTGTGTTGATAGCAGTTTTTCAAAGTTTCTGTTTGCCAATTTAAATGTGATTTTCACAGATCTTAGTTTACAATCTGCAAATGGATTTTCGTTAGATGCTGGTTTGTTTTGGCCATTTCTTAAGCCAGTTCTGCACCACAGTTATGCAAAAACATCTGCATGTAATTCATCTGCACATTTCTACACCACACCACCCATCATTGTGTTTGGCATTGAGTTCTCCTTTCAAAAAAGCCCACTGGTTATTTTTCACCCGATGTGAATTCATTTTTCTCGCCCTGAAAATGAATTCCTCACACGTTTTGTCTAGAACATTCTGTTTGATTTCCCTCTGTACTCTTCCCGCTCGAGACTCATAGTTCTGTCTCTCGTCCCGTAGCGAAAGGCAGGACGAACGTGGAGCTTCGGGAGAAGTTCATACTCCCTGAGGGCACCACCCAGGTGATGGCAAGCTTCCGCTACAGGGGTCGGAGGTCGCGGCCATCGTCCAGGGCTGCGTCCCCTAACCGGTCCAACTCCAGTCACAGCTGTCCTGCACAGCACAACCCACCACAGACCAGTACCCCTAAGGTGAGTGAATTAGTGAGGAGTTTGCAGTCATTGCAGGCACTGTCTCTTCTCCTTCTGTCCTGTCACAACCAAATACATCATGACATCGATATTCAGTCTTTTTTTTATTTGTGCCATCCCTATAGTTGTGTTCAATCAATTTGTGATTTTGTTTATTTCTGCCATCCCTATAGTTGTGTATTATCAGTTTGTGATTTGGTTTCCTTTGTAGTCTTATATTTGTTCATGTTTATTGTCCCTTTTTTGTGTTCCTCTGTCCCTCATGTTGTCTTTGATCTCTCCATACCTACAGTATGTCTTTTGATTTGCCATTGTTCCTCACAGACCCAACACATAACCCGCAATTATGATAAACCCTGGCTGGCAAACAGCAAACCCTCGACCCCCCTTAAATCATCAGACTCCTTTGAAAGCCAGGGGTCGTCCTCAGAGGTATAGTGCATACAGTAACCAGCAAGCGCGGGGGGGAAATTATGGTCTTGCCGTGCCAGACTAATTGACTGATTGCTCTCCAACTGAAATCAGCGCTATTGCTGCATACTGTCGACTGCCCAATCAGCAGTCTAGTGTTTTAAAAACATTGCTGTTTACAGTACAGTACATGCTTAATGCATGCAGTTGACAACTATACGCTTCATAGCCAGCGCAGTCCCAGACTGTGCTCCCTGATTTCAGTTTGATATTGAGCTTCAGAATACCATGGACTAACCACAATGTTTCTGTGTGTGTATGTGTGTGTTACTCTTCAACCTTACTGGAAAACTAACTACTCTAAGCCACTGTCTTTTCCTCTCCGTGTGTTCCAGTATGCTTGTAAACAACAGCCTATGATTGCAGCCAGCGCTCCTTTTCTCTTCCTAATATGTACTTACACTACTAACAAAGATTTTATCTCGCTCAATCACGTCTTATCTCAGGACTTTTTAAAGAATTGTTACATCACTGGATGCACGTCATTATATGATACAAAAATAACATTTCCACTTACAATTAACATACTGTAATGAACATTAATGTGTAATAATATATTATCTGCTCATCTTGACATTAATCCCAAAGGGTTTGTTTACATTGGAAGAAGAAAACTTGTAACAGAGAAGTATACCTAAAGGATCTTAGTGTTGAGCCTGCTCCTGCTGAGCTTCTGCTGAGCTTGTGTGTGCTCTCTGAAATACACTATTCAAACATGTACTTTTCGCTTCCATAGAGTACTCCCATCCAGGGCAGCAAACTACGACTCCCAGGGTACCTTTCAGGAAAGGGCTTCCAGTCTGGAGAGGAAGGTACTCTGATAAATGCTGCAGTACTGAAAGCAAGGGGTCAGGGACTTGGTGAGTACACTTAAATAGTGACCCTAAAATACATTTCATTCATAATTTCATAACTCATTTTAATACTCAGAACTAGAAAAGCACTCAGAGAGCGCAGACCTCTGCCAAGGCAACATGGTCATAGACTCAATATAAATTCTAGATTGTGTTCTGGATTCTTTTGGTTCTTTCGCCACCGAAATTGAATCAGTTCTTGTACCTTGTCTAAACTTTCATCCAAATCCGTGCAGTACTTATGTTGTACACAGACACACACACACACACACACACACACACACACACACACACACACACACACAAGAGAGACAGACACAGGCCACCAAAACATAAGATTTACGTGACTCTTGTGCTTGTGTAGAATCAGACCTTGTGTATAGAGAAATACCATAGGCTACATACTGTGTGCTGCACATTTTATCAGGCAAAATAATCTTGTGAATTGTAATTTGACATCTATTGTTGTATTATGTAACATTGTGTATGACTTTCTGTAAGTGAAATGACTGTGTTTGTAAAGCATTTGTGACTTGCGTCTTATCTGCCCTCCTCAGATTCCAGAAAGGTCTTCAGCCGGCCCGGAAGCAAAGCTGGGAGCCGTGGCAGCAGCCGGCGAGGGAGCGACGCGTCAGACTTCGACATCTCCGACATTCAGTCAGTGTGTTCGGACGCGTCAGAGTCAGTGCCCGACTCCAGCCGACAGGCCACGCCCAGATCGGCCCCGCGAGCGCAAGGGGGCAAGCCCTCCAAAATCCCCACACCCCAAAGGAGGTCCACCCCCACCACAAGCAAACTAGCCAAGACCTCCAAGAGATAGTCAGGAGGTCCCCCACCTCCCTCCCACACACACACACACACACACACACACACACACACACACACACACCCACTCAGCACCAACACACAGACTGGAGACACATTAACTGACACTTAAAACAAAGGACTGTACTAGTTAGTAACTTAAGAAGTGTAGCAAGATGTAAAATATTCCATGAGAGAAAAGATTGTGGTTTCATGTCGAGCGTGAATGGAATGCCAATGGCCTTGTGCATTTGTCTGTATTTTATTTCATGTGAATAATGTCCTGTCAGATTATTGTGTTATTATGTTGATTGTTATTATTTTATTGATGCTTTTCCTGTAAAAAAAAGGGGGCAAAAAATGAACAAAAAACTGTACATTGTGAGTTAAACTAACAATTTTACACAAGTTGTGCTCTGAAAGAGATGCTGAATGTACTGTAATTTTTTTTCAAGCTGACATGCGCGGGACAGACAGTGCGTCACTGTACTCTGCTAAGGCAACACTATTATTTATTCATTTATTTAAAAGTGCAATGAAGTGCTGCCAATACACATATAAAAGGGCAATACTTAATATACTGTACAAAAAAAATCATAACCACAGCAAATACATTCTGAAAACGTAAAAGAAAAAAAAAAAGTAACGCAAACTGTGCAAGCTACTAAAACACAGCAGTAACCCAGAACCTATGGCCTTTACTCTCTGTCATACTCACTCTGTGCACCTGCAGTTAACATTTTGTTTTGATTAACGTACGGCAGTGTGCGTGTGTGTGTGCGTGTGTGTGCGTGCAAGTGTGTGTGTGCGTGTGTGCTCCATGAAACTCTGGACAGGGGTCTCTTGAGACTCTGGAAAGTAGACATTCATAAGTGCATTCATGTCAGTGTACTGTATGGTTCATTTTGCCTGAGTGGAAAGGATTACCCTTAAACCTTGTTTTTGTAATAAATAAATCTGCTTGGAGAAAGCCACAGTGGTATATGAGAGTGAACTGTCCATTCTCTGTTTCCATACATTCACACAGTAAACTGTAGATTTATGTACATGCAGCATTTCTGCAAGACCACTGTAGAGGAAGCCGTCAGTAAGTCATGTCAGGTAGTTTTGTAAACATATGTATTGACCAGTGTACAGTATATGATGTGCTTGTATTAAAGAGAAAGGTTTGTGTGGTGTAGGGAGAGGTGCACTCCACAGCTGTGCAGAGGTAGTGCCTTTACTGCGTTAGTATCTCTCTCCCCTTCGCTGCAGTGGGAGGGGACAGATGGGATTTGATTTACTACCCTGTGGATTAATGTTAGCATGTCAGGGAATGAGGGGAAAAGTAATCAGCAGAGATGAGAGAGAGGTCAGACTTTAATCCCAGAAAGAGAGAGAGGGAGGGAGAGTCACATATGGAACCAAATCAAAGATCATACTAACCTCCCCAAACAATTGTTTACAAAGAATTGCTTTTTTACCTGCTCACTGAAAATATCCACTAATGTTAGTAAATGAAAGGTACGTGCTACTAATGGTTACTGTTTCACAATAACATTGGCAAAACAATACTTCATTTACGCAGTATTTAAATAGCTAATATTTAATCTATTCCTGGAACTTTCTATTTATTTGCCTAATTATTTGAATTTATTTGTAATTTTGGGCCAAAAGACAGTTACAACTGGGAGATATCCTTACACAACTTCTAATGGGTATTGAGTATTAAAATAAATCATAAAATTGTCTTTGTAGTTCTTCAGGATTCAGGCATAAACAAACGAACAACGCAGAGGAACTGCATGCGTTTATGTGGCAATTACTTCTGAAGAGACGATCCCCAGCCGGAGAAATGTTTACATAACCCAACTCAAGCTTATCCGTGACATACTACATCTATCTCCCAGAATACCTGAACAGAAAGCGACTGTCTCACAGAAACACTGGACTAATAGACAGGGCAGAGAAACTGTACAAGAAGTGCGTCATTATATGCTTAATTGGAAAACTTAAGGCAGGGCTCTTAAAATTTCAATATGAGAATCTTTGGCCCTAAATGGCTAAAGGTACAACTTTCACCATAGCCATGGCAGCTGTATACTTTTCAAAATAGTTTCTCCCAAACACTTTATGTTATACCTTAATATTATTAAAAAGCAACATAATAAAGGCCTATGGTAGGCCTACTTTATGGATATGTTCCAATACATGTCAGACAACTCCAGAATAGTGGAAGAAAATAGATTAATAGAATAGATAAATAGATAAATTCCCCAAAATAGCATTTTTTGTCTACAGCAAAATTCTGATAGGCCTACCAAAAACTGATTTCTGGTCTTCTTGACTAACAGGTGCACAGCTCAACGTCACATCATATCAGTTCTTGTGCATTCAGGTGAATTTGGTTGCTCTCAAATTTCTTTGGTGAAGCAGACCTTTGGGAGCGGGCAGATCCCCTGGGCCCGAAGGTGGAGTGGAGCGCAAGGGTCAGTTTCCCAGGGGACTTACCTTCACTTCGCACAGTAGGCTTGGTGTTGAATGCTCGGCCTAAGGATGGCACTTTAAAAATTGGCAATATCCTATCCTCACTGCGGTAACTGTTAAGGAACTGCCTGCAGTCAGCACTGGATTCCTCCCCAAGAATATGTAAGTGACAATTTGGTGTTTTGAAATATTTATAAACTACCAAGATTTTGCACTTGCTTGTATCTAATACGGATATGAATATCAGAAATGGATGCATGCCAGGCTGGGGAAGTTTAGATGGTATCCCCTTTGAATGCACCATGACCCAATAGCTTACTCGTTGACAAACAGTTTTAAAAGCCTGGTGAGTTTCACTGTAGTATCATTTGTAGACTTTTTTGCAAAAAGTTTGCTTTAGGTTAGTTCAATCCACAAACTATTTGGTTGATTGTGTCTGGTTCTACTAACGATTAAAGGTGCATGGAGTAAAGTTATTACAAACGAGAAAAAGAAATATTAGTTTACATTATCAAATAGCCTAATTTAATAATGTGTGCAACAGGTCTGCGTTTTGGTGAAATTTAGTTGCTCCTCAATTAAGGACATCCTTCAATGGATCCATTTATTTTCATTACTAAGGGTTTTTGAAAATAAGAGAGTATTCAATATAAATTTACCTTGGCATTTTGTTTGCTTTTATGTCGGCTCACATAATTATTGGGTTATTGTTTTGGTTATACTATTTGGTCTGGGAAAGGCTTTCCCGTAGGCTACATGGAAAAGGTGTCGGACCTTGATTTTCCACTGTTCCATCCACTCTGTAGTTATTGGACATGAACATTTTGCTTTTACTGGAGAACTTTGCCATTGCTGTTCTCTTTTTTATGGAAGGTGCATCCGTAGGCTATTCCTTCTAGAGCTTCTATTCCTTAGAGCTCATCAGCGTGGTTTTTCCATACAGAAAAACCCGACATTGATTATAGTTAGTGTAAAGAATGGCCTTTTCTAAGAAGTCCTTTTTGGGCCTACTCGGCCAGATTATGTGCCACGATCCCTAAATAAGTTAGTCTACCTATCCATCACCAATAGGCCTTTCAAAGCAAGCTATTAGAAATGTTGTATAGGCTCATTTTGTCGTTATTTTTATTTTCTCAACTGGTATGCATGCTATTTCTTTCCAGGCACATTTAATTCCTGACCGTGAGAATTTGGAATTGCCAGCTTTCGCAAAAATGCTGGTGGCTCAGTTTCTTCTCGTCCTTATTGGATACATCACGTGCCAAGATTTGCCAAGTGAGTGCTTCCCAGTCTCTCTGGAATCTCTTCTGTGGAACAATTTATGTCAAAGTATACATTTCTGTAAAAGTCAACCCTAGTAATCTGGTTATGAACAAGGCCTCCGGCCGAGGTCATATCAGGAGCCATGAGGAAATGATGAGGAATGGGTTTAAAGGAAGCCTATATGTGTAGCCGCTAGGTGGCAGTATGAAACTAACTGACATGGTAAGATATGTTCACTGTGAAAGTCATGAACTGATAGGCCTAGTCATGAAAAAAACTTATCAACTTCTTGTTTGTCAATGCATCCATATTTTTATATTTGGACATCAAAGCTAAAGTCTCTATTACATTTATAGCATGCACAAGTAGTTTGCCACACTATATGCAATTACGGCTTAATACTAGAAAATTAATTGATTAGTCAAAGAAAATTCTGTAAACCTTTCCTGTTCTCTAACTGTCTATTAGTGATGGCCAAAGAAAAAAATAGATTTGTTGTGACAGCACCATCAAACTCGTTGTAGACCCTCTCCCCCTATTATTGTATGAGCACTGTTTGACAGCTTGACCGGCCAGCACCATCCCTCAGATCGCTAACACCTGGGCTGTTTATTTTTAGGCTTTGACCTCCTAGAGGAGTTCCGCTTGTCTGAGTCCACTGGGGTTAGGGTGGTGGATGGATCCGAACCAGATGCAGTGGCCTACAGAATCAACCCCTCCCTCCACCTTAGGAAGACCATGAGGTACAGTCTTGAACTACAGCTCCAGATCCAATACAAATACATTTAGCCCCCAGTGAGCAAGTCTGCTATCACACTATTCAATGTCCTCTGGAAACGTTCCATTCCAATCTAATTGGGTAAGAGGTGAATAAGGCCTTCTTGTATGGAATGTTATGGGATCAACTTTTATCTCTCTTCACGAACAACTCAGGCCAGTGTCAGACTAACAAGAGGTACAGATCAGTAGGGACGTGAGCTATACTATTTACTCACTCAAATAAAGCCGCTATAATCCCCTGTTCACTTTTCCATGATCTTTCTCTAATCTAATTAGTGCTGAAGAGCTTTCTCAAACAAAGCATAATCTTTTCTTATTGCCATCACCCAAATCGGCTGTGCAAGAATTCTGTGGAATATACTCCCATCCTGTTAAGCATTTCCAGACTAGGATGCTCCAGGGGGGCAAACAGAACTGACAGTTAGTTTTGGCAGCATCACGCCCCAGTGCATCCACATCTTTTGGCTGCTTGGTGACACTGGTAATACTGATAGAGTTGCATATTGCAGATCACAGCAAAACTGAAACGTTTTTTGGTATTTCTTTATCCTCAATGGTGCCTTTCTACGCATTGATGCCTTAAAAAGCTCTACCCCCCCAAGTCTAGAGTTAGGGTGAGGGTTAAGGGGGTTAAGTTTAGGGTGAGGGTTAACATAGTGCCTTTCAGACCGTGCTGACTGGAAGATGCCATTGATGGCAAAAGCACCATTGAGTTCCTAAAACCTTCAGGCAGGCAGTCAGGCCCTGAAACTGATGTTGATGTGCTGTTTAATTACTCACCAATCAAAGCCTCATTATTTTATTATTCTGTTAGTGTATTTAACAGCATGTTTTTCATCACCTCGGTTCTCCAGCTGAGAACAATCACGCCCTCCATTAACAAACAGCTTTCATTCTATTTTTCTTTTTGTCGACAAAGCTTCAGCATATTCTTTTCCCTTTGGGCTTCTCAGAATTTTAATATGACGGTATGAAGTTGGGAACGGGGTCTGCTTATTGGAAAATTAGTGTATGTCTTCATATGAAACAATCAAAGCACTATGCTAAACCACACCACAGAAATCAGAGCCTAATATTTAACCAAATAATAGTGCACTATGACCACCAAGCCAGTGATAAGCTGTTATCATGAATATTTTCTGTATCTTTGTATTTACAAAAAAAAAAAAGTGACGGGCACTTGAGTTGAGAAAAGTCAGCATGAATCCCTCCCCCTGGAGAAAGTCTTGAGCACGTAGCGATGTGTGTCTCTTTGCTTATGAGGCTTGTGAGTGGTTAATCCATGTGTTGGGTCTTTCCTTTTTGTGTCGGGGCCAACCACGCTGTCCTCACTGAACTCCCCCTGCCTGACAACGAGGCAGTGTTTGTGTATGGAGTAAGGGGGAACCGCTCCACCATAAATCACCGACAAATTGTGGGGAGAATTGTGATCGGCAACAGCACATGGGAAACAATGAAGGGGCTCGATTGAGCAACGTTGCACATTGTTCTTGTGTGAACGCCTTTTTTGTGTTTGAACTGGAGTGCTTTTTATTTCCACATAAAAACAGGCATGGAGCTACGCAGAGGAGCACAGAACCTCAGATCCACAAATAGGCAGCGTTGAAAGAGAACGAAAAAAAATTAACAGTAAACAGTCAGCAGTTTGGTTTCACTTAGTGTGCGGACTCATTGAAGATTGCAGCCTTTGTTACACAACTCAAGGCCCTTTTAAATGTGCTCAACACACGCTTGTGGTAGTTAATCAGGGGGCTTGACTCCCTTTTGTCTTTTATGTTCTTGACATATGACACCTTGTTACCTCCCATAATCCCTTGCTGCAGTGATGTCTACCCCGATGGCCTGCCCACTGACTACTCCATCATCGCCACCTTCAAGATGACCAAAGATGCTGCCCGTAGCTCCTGGAACCTGTGGCAGGTGAGCGACCCACAGGGTCGTGAGCAGGTGGGCCTGCGCTTCCACGGCGACACACGCACTCTTGACTTCTTCTACGCCGGACCAAATGGCGGGGCGCAGATGCTGCGCACATTCGACAAGGTGGAGAAGCTGTTCGATGGTGAGTGGCACAAGCTGGCCCTGAGCGTGAAGGCCGGCGAGGCAAAGCTGCTTGTGGACTGCGTGGAGGTCAGCGTCGAGCCCATCGACGAACCGAGGCCCGTCCTCCGCCAGGGGTACACATCCATCGTGAAGAGAGCAGCCAGGGACCGCAGCAGAGACAGAAGCAGAGACAGAGGCCAAGTCCAAGTAAGTGCACGAGAATGAACCCTCTTGTAATATCATTGTCATTGTCACACATTTGAAAATGATGATATAAGATAAGAGAAAATTAGGTAAGATAAGATAAAATAAGATAAGACTGTTGATTGATTATTCATCCATTTATGCTATACTTATTAATGAAACAGTTTAAATCTGTCCCTCCCTATGGCCCCACTCACACTGATCACCTTTCTTGCCACAGGTGGACGTTCAGAAGATGCAGGTGTCCTGTGATGCGGACGAGGCCTACTCCGAGGGCTGCTGTGAGCTCTCCAGTGTGGTGAGCAACCCTGCTGGCTTTACTCTGACATAGCCGCTGACACGGGGCCAGTTTGCTTTGGCCAAACTGGCACTGAGTGACTGCCAGCATGACGGATGACTCTAATAGTCAATTAATTTATCTGTGTTTCCATCTGTCGGCTTTTGCTGCTCTTGCCCACCAAATGTGGGGTGAAGGGAAAAAACGATTAAATGATTACAAACTAATAATACAACAGATTAGAACATGATATTATTTGTCAAAGTGTTGTCTGTCAAACTGTAGGCTGACTTAGTGGTCTCTCCTGTCTTCCCAGTGCGGTGGATATGCAGAGATCGGCCTGACTGCAGGTAGAGCCACATGCAAGTGTGCTCATGGGCAGCCAGGTGTCCAGGGAAAACCAGGTCCAAAGGTAACACTCTCGCCATGCCAGAGTTGTGCGTTCTGGTCAAGACACACACACACACACACACACACACACACACACACACACACACACACACACACACACTCAAAATCACACATGCACACATACAAATATTCTGGCTCAAAGGCTGATGTCATTTACCAGACCTTTGTAGGAATACACTATTAGGAATACTTGACATGCACACACATGCATAGAAAAACAAATGTGTCCCACATTCAGGAGAAAAACAAGCAAGGCCATAGACACCTCATTTATACTGTAGGTCACCTACCTACCACAGCACACAGTACAGTATCTTACGGTAGCTCTACACACAGCCTTATGCTTCGCTGCTCACGCTGTTTATCTCATTTGTCATCCATAGGGACACAGGGGTTTCCAAGGAAACACAGGAGAGACAGGAAGACTGGGAAATTGGGTAACGCCAAAACACACACACACACACACACACACACACACACTCTCTCTCTCTCTCTCTCTCTCTCTCTCTCTCTCTCTCTCTCTCTCTCACACACACACACACACACACACACACAAC
Source organism: Sardinella longiceps (assembly GCA_027497455.2). NCBI lineage: Eukaryota > Metazoa > Chordata > Actinopteri > Clupeiformes > Clupeidae > Sardinella > Sardinella longiceps. The sequence goes on along the minus strand of JAODXP020000006.1, from coordinate 12,013,009 downwards.
CACACAACCCACTAACACACATGCAAATGCACACACGTTCACACTCAGCACTAACTCACTCAAACACACACTAAAACAGGAAGACAAATAAACACACACACACACACACAAACACAACAAACACAACAAAACATAAGCTCACACACAAAAGTCTTTCTTCTCTGTTGGCTGGAGCAATGTTTGTCACAAGCAAACTTGTACACAGTTATTAGGGGTAATTGGTGCACTAATTGAAAGTGATTATGGGAAGGTCTGGAATGAGCAGAGAAAAGAGCTCTGGCTGGTTTGCGAGAAAGGGTCGCCCTTCCATGGCCTGTTTCAAATGAAGCAGGCCCAGACTCAGACCAAAGCGAAGAGTTAAAGTGTGTGTGTGTGTGTGTGTGTGTGTGTGTGTGTGTGTGTGTGTGTGTGTGTGTGTGTGTGTGTGTATAAAACTGGAAAAGCCCCCGTTTTCGAGAGAGAAGTGAAGTTGTGGAAAATGGCAGCGGACGCATAACTATGAGACGGCATGATGGAAACAGGGCTGCAGGCAGGGCTGTCTTGAGATGGTAAACACTCTGTACTCTCTCTCTCTCTCTCTCTCTCTCTCTCTCTCTCTCTCTCTCTCTCTCTCTCTCTCCATCCCTCTGTCATTCCCCCCCTTCTACTGGTGGAGCTGTCTGCAATGCATCTGTCAGGATAGAGAACCTTAATTGACTCAATTGAAATGGAAGTCACAGATTGTGAAACCCATAAACAGGCTCTCCCCATATTACGAACATTTCCAACTGCTTTATTAAGTGTGCACCTTTTTTTGCGGCACCGTTATATAAAACACTTAGGAGTCGACTTCCAGGAACGTTTCAGAGCTGAAATGAATATTCACATCACCAAGAGATTCACTTTTTTTACCCTTTGTCTCTCCAAAACATTCTCTGTGTTTCACTCACATTTTCCCAGCATGCACACACATATCCCACACACACACACACACACACACACACACACACACACACACACACACACACACACACACACACACACACACACACACACACACACACATAAACATCCAACTCACACTAGGGCAACCACTCAGTCTAGCTTGAAGCACTCGGGAATGAATTTTGAATGGCAAAGCTTAAAGCATGCTGGGAAGAGTTAGCATTCTCAGTGAAGCGCTAATGAAAACCCCATTTCTCATTTTTAGTGTGTAATTCTAATGGACAGGCAAGGGATTTCATATTTCACAGTCCTGTAACCTCACGTTGAGCTTATCCATTAGCCTGGGTGTCATTAAGGCTCAGAACAAGGACGGGGTTTGGGGTGGTGGTGGTGGGGGGGGGCAGACATTCTGGTTTGTATACCAAATAAATTGGATGGATTGGATGCCCATAAAACTCCCAGACGGGACCCGGGAGGTTGGGTACAAACAGTGGCATTAGGTACAGTCAGTACGTCCTGACTGATCATCCTAATTAAGAGACGTGGCACGCAACATCGGGATGCAATTACTTGTATACATATGCCTCTGCGAACACGGCCATGTTTGTATGCCACCCCTGGGCAGCAGACATGATTCTTTCCACTCCGGAGTTATGACTAATTGACTCGCTTTGATCTGATTCCAGTTCCCAGCGGTGAACTGGAACCTAGAACAGACCAAAAAAAAGAAAAAACGGTATCTTTTTAAAACATGACCCCAAGAACATGTGCAGATTCCCAGTACAGTTTCTGCTTACAGGAGGAGGCTGAGGGGGTGGTGGAAGGAAGGAAGATGGAGGGAGAAGGGAGTGGGTGGGTGGGAGAGAGAGAGAGAGAGAAAGAGGAAAGAAAGGCTTGTACAGCGCACAAGGGAAGGGATTTGCCAGCACGGTTTCCTACGTTACATGCAACGGGTTTAGTGTTCCACAACGCACTGTAGAATGTTTTTCCGGCGAAAGTCAGATTGCGTGTCGGGAGGACACCCAAGTGTCCACCCAAGGACAACACAGGCACATGTGCACTCCAAGGCACAGGCTCACTTACTCAAAGAGAAGGAGAGAGAGAGAAGAAAAGAAGGGAATAGAGGAAGAGAAAAGAGAAGAGAGAGAACTAACAGACACAAACTTAAACACACACACACACACACACACACACACACACATACTTACCGTACACACAGCATGAGAGTCTAACAATGAGAGAGGCTTAGTGACACACAACTATACTTACATATTGAAGCAAAGAACCAGAAATAAAGATAAACCTTACTCACACACAAACACACTCTCTCTCCCACACACACTCACATATAAACACACTCAGACACACAAACATAAGCACACACATACACACACACACACACACATACACACACAGAGAGAAGGAAAGAGAGAGAGAAAGGAGTTTCAGGGGAGGGAGGGAGAGGGGTAACATCTGTCCTCTCTGATTCAGCCGAAGCCCTCACCCCCTGCTGTTGTGTGAATCACGCAGTCCGTCCATGTTTACGGCCCCCTCCGTGGAGCCAGAGAGGTGTATTTCCTGACCGGGAGTTGTGTACCATTCCTCTGCTCCTGTGTGTGGTCCCTGCTGTGCTATCCAGGAACCAAAAAATAAAAAAACACACACACACACACACACGCCCAGCAGTGCCCGTTGATGCTCGCCTTCCACTTCTCTAAACAGAGTCTTCCCCTTTGGCTCACAGACCTTCTGCTGTCGTCAGTTACTTTTTAAAATAGAAAAGTGTGTGTGTGTGTGTGTGTGTGTGTGTGTGTGTGTGTGTGTGTGTGTGTGTGTGTGTGTGTGTGTGTGTGTGTTTGTGTGTGTCATCAGGTACCTGAGTATCATTCTTTTTAGCTCTGGGAGAAGTCAGATACTGAGGGGAGGGATGTTAGTAGAGGCAGAAGGATCATGCACAGCAGATGCATGTAATATAGGAGAAAAACACAAATCAAAGACATCAAAAAAACAATTGTGAAATCAACACATCAAGTAATAGGTGACTTTTATTTGCCTTGTTTTCATTGAGATGCTCTCAGTTGGTTTTAAAACTTAATGAAAAACATGCAAGGGCCCACAAGAAAGGATAAAGAGTACTGGATCGATCGTATCAAAATTTATGACATTTTATCCAGCCGGCATACTAGTGTTCTCCAAATGGCTGCCAAAACAACTGCAAGAGTTGTAAGTAACACTTTGACAATCCGTTTTGTCCAGGGTATCGTATGTATTTGTCTGGATTGCCTCAATATTGTAGCTCTAACGTATGGATATTGAAACACATTTGTCAGCTGCACTAAGCAATTCAATTTATAAGGTCCAAATATGAAGCAAATATGTTTTTGTGGTGAAACAGCCATCCCTGTAATGCAATAAAGGGAACCATCGTTGCTTACTTACCTATTTGGGAGAGTTATCTCTATCATGTCTGCATGCTTATAAATCTGCCCCTTTTTCAAACATATAGGGTGTGCGCGGAGAAACCGGGGACTATGGAAACATCGGAGAAACCGGCCCCAAGGTAACGAGCGCAATCTCGTTGTGTGATTTGTTGCTGTGAATTTGGCTAGCCTCGGTGCGTACACTAAAGTTGTTTGCCCCTCTTGTTTGGCCCCCATAGGGTGATATAGGTATCAAAGGCGAGAAGGGAATGAGAGGACTCTATGGCCAAGAGGTACTGTAATGCATCATCTCCATAGCATCTTCAGCTCCTGCTGTTTAGCAACATAGTGCCCAAATCATTTGACTTATTTCCCCCTAAACAGGGCGACAGGGGTCCTAAGGGTCTAAAAGGTTTGCCAGGTGCTGGAGGCTTCAAGGTAGGATGCCGTTTCTTCTTTATTTGTTTATATTTTGTACATTGTTTATGTATTGTGCTAACTTGGCTGTGGTTATTGGCAGAGGAGGATGTAGCATTGCCTCTATAGCGAGAAGCATGTGTGTGAGTAATGTCCGTGGCACAGGCAGTGACAGAGGCTCTTGGCTGTGTTAATTGCAGGGCGTGCGTGGGGCCCCGGGAGAGAGGGGGCCTAAAGGAGCACAGGGAGAACTGGTATGTTCTTTTCAAATGAATCTCTATCTGGACGGATGATCCCTTTTCCTGATCCCATTCCGAAGACCGTAGAGTTCCCTTAGACGTTTTAATGACGAGGAAAAAATACTGAGGCCTCTTCATCTCCTAATGTTTTTTTTTCACATTTCTTAGGGTGCCTCAGGTGAATCAGGATTTGAGGGCATCTCAGGATACCAGGGCGTGAAGGTAAGGCAACTTATCTTCCCTTTTCTTACATTCCAGTTTTCTCTGCTCGTTATTTTTGCATCACTTTTTGTTCTGGCAGAAATACTTGGATATGCAAGTGTTATTATTACAAGTCTCTTTTGTAGGGAGAAGAAGGTCGGACTGGTCGAGAAGGACCCCTCGGACCCCAAGGGCCCCAGGTATGTTAACTAGCCCCGCCACGGCCTCTCATCCACCGTTAGTCATCGTTAGGACATTTAAGACCCATGCGCCACTCCTAAATCCAGAAGCCTGCCACCTAGGGGATTGCCTAGGCAGGCAGGCATACTCAAGGAGTGATTCATTTGCTTCAAGTGGGGGAGTGGAGGCCCATGGAGGAGCCTTTGTAATGTGCAATTTTTTGGCGCATAAGATTCACTCCACTCTACAAACAGTGGTGGCACCTGGGAGTGTGTGTGGGGGGTATTGTGAGTGTTGTGTGTGTATGTGTGTGTGTGTGTGTGTGTGTGTGTGTGTGTTATGAGGGGGGGTGGAGGGAGGGTGTCATGATGAATTAGTGGACCCCTCCTCTTAACAACCTCCAGTGTTCCTTTGGCTGAGACAAACGGATTTGCCACCAGTAGGGCCTTCAGAGAGAAGGCTCCCCTGCAGATGGTCTGGCATTCCCATTCCCATCACCTCTCTGAGGACTGCTCCAAGCCTCTGGGACCCACTTCCCAGTCCAACACAAGAATGTTGGAATGTTAGATGATCCCACACAAAGAACCTTTTTGCTTTAGTTTTCTTCAGTGCCTTTTGTATTTCAGCACAGTTCAGGCTTTTCTGCATTTCTGCTTCTCTGATGGTTACTAGAATAATCCCTTATGGATTATTTAATCCTGTGAGAAGTCTTGACTTTTGACCCCACTGTCTGTATGGTCATGTTCCCAATCCCAATGTAATGTTTTTATTCTTCTCTCCTCCGATAGGGGATTGTTGGAGACCCTGGAGAGCGTGGTACTGCAGGCGAGAAAGGGAAACCTGTAAGTGTGCCTTTTACGCTGTAGTTGTGTCTAATTGTTTATATAATGCATTGTTTTGTGCAACTTTTACTTGTATACAAAAAAATTATGTAACTATGCAACTTTAAAGGGTATCCAAGGCAAAAAGGGAAGACCTGGTGGCCAAGGACAAAAGGTCAGTGCAAGTGAAACAACAATTACTTTTTTATCATATTATAAAATGGCGCCAATCTATACAACATCAATTCAGTTCAAAGTAGTTCTGCATTTTATAATTAGACTCTAGTTTCATGAGCAGTGAATCCAATGTAAATAGGAGCATTAAACTCAATTAATATAACCGCAGCAATGAATCATGCCAGAAACCCCTTTCCGTTTGTCATGTATATTACACCCCTCATGTGCCAAAGAATATGAACAATGGCAGCCTTAGCGATGTTTCAGGGTTCACTCGCAGGATTGTTGTCTTATGTAACCAATACATTTGATCAGTTGTCATTTTATGTCTGAAGGGAATTGTTGGAGACCCTGGTTTGCCGGGAAGAGATGGAGATCCTGGAATTGAGGTAAATTCAAGACCGCTGTTTTGTCTAATCCTAATATTGTCATTACATTATACATGTTTTGTCTAATCCTAATACTCATTGCATTATACATCGGATTGAGACTATTATATCTTTTCTCATTCTTGCCCTTCAGGCATACCAAGGACAACAGGGCAAAGATGGCAGAGTTGGACAAGTTGGAGTACGGGTATGTGTGCTAGACATGATGATACTAGGCGAAACACACTAAGAATGCTAACTGTGCACTGCGTCAGACTGTGGACTTGGATAGTTGGCTAATTCACTGTCTTTAACAGGGGGATAAGGGTGCCATTGGACCCCCTGGGAACATGGGACCCCAGGGCCAGACTGTGAGTATTCTTTCCATGGCTCTCAAAGGCCATTCCCAGTCTCCTATCTATCCAAATCAGCTTCAGTGTAAAAAATGGGGGCTTCACAAGTATTCCCGGGTTTCCTAGGATTTCCTCTCTCACGCAGATATCGGCTGAATAGTTTTGCGTTGCCCCCAGAGACAGTGGAGCGTAGAGAAAATAAACTTTTGCCTTCAGGTAGATTTATAAAATGTTACTCACTTCAGGGCCTGAGAGGTTACAAGGGCTCGGCGGCGAAGCCAGGAAGGCCCGGATTTATCGGACCCCCAGGACCCGTGGTGAGTGTTCCGGATAAATATTCCACAGGCCTTTGAAATACAAGTTCATTCTCTCCAAACCACTAAAACATGCCATGCCTCCACAGGGACACGTGGGATTACCTGGACGCCCTGGCTCTAAGGTAATGACCTTTATGCATTTCGCTGCACTACTAGCCTCGCCCATGGAATGGTTATTACCAGATTATTTATGCCACACGGGTGGCTTTTCAGATGCTAATTCGGCAGCATGAGTCTATCCCTCATCCAGTCACCTGATTGGATGCTATGGGGTTACCTGAGCATATACCTCAGCAGTGTCTCTATACATACCAGTAGCTACCTCTGTTATATGCATACAATGTTGCGGGGGGGGAGTGCAAACATGATGTCCTGTGGCTAGTCTGGTATGCATCATGTTGTATGATCACAGGATTTAAAGCCACTACATAGTCACTAGTCTCACATTCATCTTTGTCCATACGTGACTATGGGGGTGCTGATGTCAAGGTCAGCCTAGCCCGGTACTGTATCATGTAACCACATATGGTTTCTATAGGCCAGGGCAGGGCTGGGAACCACACATACACTACAGTAAGCCCCCTATGAGCAAGCAAAGCAGGCAGACAATTGATTAATTCTTTGAGCTGTCCAGACTGTCTCAGAGACTTTTTTACTGTAAGTGGGGTTTGGTGTGTGTGTGTGTGTGTGTGTGTGTGTGTGTGTGTGTGTGTGTGTGAGTGAGGAGGAGGGGGGGGTGTTGGGGGAATAGGAGGGGGGTTCCCAGTATTTTTAGATTTCCTGGTAATTCCCAGCCTCAACATCTGGACCTTGGGTCCCTGCGAACGCTGGAGGCCACTTGAGCACCTGCATTTCATGTTTTCAAGATGCCCCTCTCTATGACAGCAAACAGTGTCCTTTGTGAGTGAGGTAAGCCCTCATGAAAGAACAAAATAAATAAATAAGCGATGTGTCATCTGGTGAGTCAAAAGTTTACAGAAGTTGCATCGCTCAAAGATGAGCTGTTGTGTTGCTGAGCGACAAAGAAATGATATATACATGTCCATGAAGATCGAACGGGAACATGGCTGCAGATACCTAACAGATTTCAAGGCCCTGACGTGTTTTTGAAACACGATCGTGTCTGATCTCAGCCTCCCGGATTGCCGAGCGCAGAGGCAGCATTTTGGACAGCCAGCTGGCTCCGACGTGGGTCACACACTACAGAGTGTGTGTGACTGCAACCACAGGCTTTTCTGTTCTATGTCCAGTGACGGTTGTCCATTAGAAGGAAATCCTTCTCAATACGTTCTCTGACGCAAGTTCTAACAAGCCGCTCGCAAAGTGCAAGAGCTTTTATGTATGTCTAAACACTGTTGAAACATACATGGCTTGCGTACAAGAACATATAAATGCCATTGCAGAATCTTATGCTTCAGACTGAGGGACCCTAAAGAGACGGGGCCAGCTTTGAATTCAATTCACTGTTGTTCAGAAGTCATATAATGTATATCATACACAGTTATACAGAATAAATGTACTATAGTCTAACTAATCTACAACGGCTCTGCTAACTGTTTGTTTTAAAGTGGATCATCCATTGTTGCTTATTCACATGCCAGTGTACAATATTATTAGACTATTGAAGTGAAGGCCCAACCTTGTCATTCTTATAAATCTGAAATTCAAACTTCCTGCCTAGTACACAATTATCCCAGTTTTCTGGCACTCCGATGAAAGTTGATGTTTATACTCCAAACCAGATTGATTATTGTTTTTGTCAAAGTAGCTCTTCGGGGGAAAAAAGATTTGAGAACTGAGACTCCTGTTGTAGAGAGTGTATTGTGACCACAGATATTATTTGACGCTGTGTGATCTAGTAGAGCAGAAAAACCCCATCATTAGTCATACCTCACATCATCGGAGGAGAAGTTTAGACGAGTATATCTCTCATCTCCGTCTGTCCCCTGCTCTGCACGCCTGCTGTGATCAGTTGACTTCTATCTATCTATCTCGCCCACTCTCATTACACTGACCAATCTAGCCCACTCTCATTCCGCTGACCCCACAGAGGACACAGATAGAGGGACCATGTCATGAAGCTTTATAGAGATAGCTGCTGAGACCTGCTGCAGTAGACATGTGTGTACTGTACATTTAGATTGAATTCACAGCATGCTGCACCAACATGCTGTTTGAATATACCCATATACTGCTGGGGGATAAAGCCTGTAGCCCTCGCTGTCACTGCGGCCGTGCTGCTCAGATACAGTACATCCACTGGAGTGAGAGCCATGTCCATTTCAGCATGGGGCAGTGCCAAACCAGGGAGTCTCCCAGCTCTCGTTTGTTGGCCTGTCTGAAGTCTCAGTGAAAACAGCACATCCTGATCAGGGGGGATGGCAGCAGTGTGGTCTGTGAGCACGAGTTGGCTAGCGATCGCTACCCCGAGAGGTTTGGACGGAGTCACGGGAGCGGAGATGGGATGGGAGCTGGAATGTCAGCGGAGACGATGGGCTTCTCTCAATTTTTCCCTTCTGTTTAATCACTCCCTGTCTGTCAGATGCACATACAGGCAGATTAGATTGATTAATGAACACTCCCGTGGGTTTATCGAGAGAGAAATAATGTGACAGAGAACTATGCTCTATAATAGGGTGGAGATGTGTCTGGTGAAGGCCTACAAGCCTGTGCTAGACCACATTGTGGGTATTCCTTGAGCCCATATTGTGTGTGTGTTCCTTGAAATGTATTGTCTTCTCACTCTTCGATCTTTATTGAAACCGAGTTTGAATGAGAAATCTGGTGTGAATCAATCAATAGCGCTCTTTTTCAAAGTCACAGAGTGCAGTCGGTAGGAAAAAGTGAAAAGAATGAGAAAATTTAATACAACAGACAGTGAAAAGCGAATCTCTAGTTAAGACTAACAGAATGGTTTTGGTGAACTGGAACAACAGGGATGTCTAATCATTCACACTGGATTTCTCTATAGCTAATGAAATAAATGCATTCTTTTAATATATTTTTTTCTTTTCAGGGGGTTACAGGTATCCAAGGAATCCAGGGGGTAAAGGGAGGAGAGGTAAGAGGAAAAGTAAAAAATAAAGTAACCCTGGATGATGACCAGATACATTGTTTCATTTTCAAGAATGCACAATTTCACTATAATCTCATGTAAATGTAATTACTAATCTATTGTAATCTGCCTTTATTTATGCAGGGTGAAAAAGGCGCTAAAGGCCCAAAAGGCTGGGTGAGCAATCCCATAATTTCATACATTTCCCCATTATTTTTATTAAGAGCTTGATGGAAAACACATTAGTGATACTATCACTGAAGTCATCCATCTTGCTCTTCCTTTCAGAGCAGGTGACTCTGGCATGACTGTAGGTTAAAGGATCAGGCAGAATGTGTCCAAAATGTGCATCTTTTGGACTCTTGATACAGCTTCTAAAAGTGGCAACTTTGGGGACTGTAAATGATACTGATGCACTGACAATGTGTTTACTGTATGTGCATGTGTGTGTGTGTGTGCGTGTTTGTGTGTGTGTGTGTGTGTGTGTGTGTGTGTGTGTGTGTGTGTGTGTGTGTGTGTGTGTGTGTGTGTGTTTGACATATTATCTCCAGGTTGGTGACTCAGGACCTGCAGGGCCCCCAGGTGTGCAGGGCGTTCGGGGCCTCGGCGGAGAGCCCGGTCGCAAAGGGCCCGTGGGAAACAAAGGCGTCCGGGGTGAGGGAGGCCCCGTGGGTTTCCAGGGCCCGCCAGGACCACCTGTAAGTGCAAAGCCAGCGGGGGTTGGGTTGAGCAATGTTTAAGCCATTGAGTAACATGTTTTGGGAGAACTCCACGCAAGTGTTTGGAATAAAGATTTTATTGACCATTGGGATTTGAAATGGAAAGGAGTCTTCGCCAGTGTTACCTTAACTAAGCTATGAGTCATGTGGTAAAACAGATTGAAATGGTACACACTGCCATTATGAATAAAAATCCTTCTAAGCACTTTTTAAGTGCAGTAATGTATACAATGATAAACATTTGTCTTAGAAATGGTGGCAGACAGAACTTCTAAAGGTGTTTTGACTTGTCTTCCTGAACTTATGTTCACTCTTTGTTTTATGTTAAATTTTACCAGATAATTAAAGTCCCACACCCATATGTCATCAAAGCTCGTGTGAGACCCAGTCGTTCTGGCACTTGGCACATGAAATATGTGGTAACCATTTTGGTGTCAAGAATGCTAATAAATGGTTTCTCATTAGCGTTGGTCTTTCTGCAGCGTGCAGGAAAGCTTTTCATTTTGTACGGCCGTAAACCCCATAATGAGCCTAACGAAATATTGTTGGCCGTGTTTGTTTCTCGTTCATTACTCTGCCACCCATTTTCCTGCCTACCTCCGGGGGTTAAGAGCACTGTTTTCTGTTCCATGTCCCAGACTTGGGCCGCCGCCAGTCACATATGTGGTAATGATTTTCTCGCTTGTTTGCTTTCTCTCTATCTCTCTCTTTCTCTCACTCTCTTTCTCGCTCTCTGTGTGTCCTTCTCTCTCCATCAGGGTCCAACCCTCGCTGCACAGCACGTCATCGAGGTCTGCAAGCGCGTGGTCCTCGAGCAAATGTCCACCTTTGCCAACTCTGTGAAACGGACGTGTGCCGCTGTCTGTCCTCTCTACGGAGACGTGCCCATGGGTGCCCCCGGACCCCCTGGCAACAAGGGACCCCCTGGACCACCTGTGAGTCCAAACCCAAACTACCCCACCCCAACACCAACCCAAATCTCTTCTAAAGCTCCCCTAGTGGCACAGAGAAAAAACTCTCCTGCCTAGCTGTGCTCAGCTGAGCGTTAGCATCTGTCAGAAGCAGCACACGCCGTTAAGTCTCTGCTGACAGGCAGAGCACTCTGCAGCCCACAAATGCAGTGTTTCAGGCTTCATTGCTTTTGTGGACCTGTAGCCGTAAAACACAAGGCCCAGATCATGCTCTATACATTATTTATCCCTCTCTCTCTCCCGGGGCCAACTTACATCCTCGGCGATATTGTGACGGGGCCGCCAGTGAAAAACACTGGAGGGTTTGGCAGAAGGGCCTGGAATTAAGGCGTTCAGAATTTCCGAGTCCCCGTGAAGACAAATAAGAAGTCACAGACAGGACGGGGCACTTGCCGCTGCGCTGCGGCGTTGAATAACTCTTGGAGAGGACAGCTGTCTGAGCTGGAAGTGGAAAGAGCGTTCCCCCCATTTGTCTTGAAGGGCCCGTTTGAAGCCCCTCAAACATCCTCTCTCTAGTGGCCCTAATGGGGATAAAAGTACATGGGGCTTCAAGTGCAAAAACATGATAGGAATAACCATCAGACTAGCCACAGGTTCCTCTGGCCTGGCAACGCATGACACTAACGTTTACTGCTCAGGGCTTTCGAGTGATAATGACAAGTAGTCGAGGAAAAATAAATGCTTTTGGTAAAAACTTCAGGGGTGGTGTTAAAATGCCCCGGGTTTCATGCCTACACATTCATGTATTGCCCCAGTAGTCATACATGCACAACATTGTCAAATTCCTTATTTGTTAAATGTGAGAAGATCTCACATTGCTTCTTTGTTTTAACAAAAAGCGTTATTGACACTGGAAAAAAACAATGCAATCCTGCATTTTCATTACATTGTTTCACTGCAGCACAGAATATGACCTTTGCTTTTATGTTACGTAACAGCAAATGAACTGATATGTTTACATGATTTAGTAGCAAAAAGCGCAAACATAATGTTTTGATTTGACTGCAGGGTAACCCTGGCACTGATGGTGCCAATGGTGAAGTGGGACAACAAGGATTCTATGGAGAGGCAGGTGATCCAGGCAGACCAGGATCAAGAGGTAAGGATCATAATGTACATGAAACTTTGCTTTAGAGTCACTAAATCAACCTCAGCTCTGTTTTCTGAATTTAGGGATAGATAAAGAATCCGTCTATCTATCTACAAAAGAGGAAGAAAAGGATTTTTGTGTACCTCATACTTTTATGTACTCATATGTTTTATGTACACAAAAACAAATTAAATAGTGTTTTCCAAAATTGTCTTGGAACATATCCCCTTTCAGATATGGGAATTTACTCATTCATTGAGCGGAACTGAGGTTTATTGGCAGAAATGCAAGCATGTCTCCAGATTCAGATGACTATTCTCAGATGAGGTGACATAACTGCAGAGTCTAACTGTTATCATAACAAAAATGCTATTCCAAACGCAGATGCAGCTTTAATAATAAATGGATGTCCACTGAGCTAAATCACACAAACCATGTTCTTCTCACTCACATTTGTTACTGCAAGTTGTAGAGTAATGTGTAGTAGTACTTATGTGTAGTGTTATACATTCTTAAATACAGTACATTGTTACAAGGCTTAAAGGTTATACCCATCAGTCATAGTTAAATGTGAATGAAAGCACAGCACAGTAGTGCTTAGCAGGTGGTAAAGTATCCACAAATGTTTATGATAAGAGGCTCACTTTACTGACCTCTACAAGGGTCATCATAATAAGTATCCAAGGTTTTGTTTCCATTGGTATAATTTCAAAGGTATATGGATCATTTAGCACTATAGGGCCTCACACTGGGCAGTCCATCTTAATGTATTGCTATTTGATCCGCCCTGACGTCACACGTATGTGTACCATCCCCCAGCCAGGCCAATGAAATTGAAGAGTATTTACAAGGCGTTTTATACATTTATTCGCCCGATGATCTCAGTAACACACATGGTCGTTAATCACGTCAAACAGCATGTTCCGCTGTACCAGCCTCCCCCCCAGGGCCCGGCAGGCGAGGCGAGCGTGGGGGTTGTTAAGCATCTCCATAAAAGTCTCCTCTCTGTGTCCCAGGTGAGCCAGGAGAACAAGGGGACCAAGGAGCCAAAGGCTACGGCTTGCCGGGCTACACAGGAGACCAGGGAGCAAAGGGTAACTTCACCTCACTTTTTATTCATTATTATGCACACTCGTGACACTGACCTTTCAGTTTGTGTTGTGGTGATGTTAACATAAAGATACAGCGTAATAGGTACACAATATAACATAATGTGACACAATTATATCATTTTGTGTCACACTAATCCATGTAGTAACCTGTATCAAAGCTAATTAGCTAATACTTGATGGTAACGCACAGTACAATTTGCGTCCAACTCATGTCTTCGACACACACATTTTTTTATGGCTGCTTTTTGACTTCTCTTTCTCCCCCAGGTAAGAGGGGCAGGCCTGGAAGGGCCTTCGATGGACGCCCTGGAGAGACGGGTGAGAGAGGCCATGTTGGCCGGCCAGGCCTCAGGGGTCATCCTGGCTTGCGTGGGGTCCCTGGCGTGTGTTTGACCAGTGGCTGCGCTGACCTCGCAGCAGCAAGCGGAAGTGGTGGCGTCCCCCAGCCCCTGGCACCCGCACCTGAGCCCGAGCCCGAGCCTGTCCGACCGGCAGCACGGCCACAGTCACCCCGACGTTTCCGGGGACGCGGTTAAAACTGTCAACAACAACAAGACTGAAACAAACAAAAATGCATTTTGGTCACTTTTAAGGTTGAGTTGATAGAGAGGAGAACAACCTTCCTGTTCAGGGTTAGGCCCATGATTTGAAATGATTAAGTATGTAAATATATGCACCAAAGACTGAGACAGACCCATGGCCCCTCTGTTTTATTCACCAAAGAAGTCTTTTACATAAAGAGAGGAAAACAGGTGAATGATTATTTAACTTGATTTGGAGTGATACTCTGCCTTCTCTTTTTGACGTGGAATACTACTGTACTTTGTAATAAAATGTGGAAAATAATGAGCTGCTTTGCCATGCCACCTTTTCCACTCACTCTCATTTTGTTCTGTAATTAACCAACGCTGGATCATGAACATAAGCAAAGGGCAATGCTACTCACCAATTATCCGGTATCAGAGGAGTGAGTGAGTTGTGATTACCTCATTATAACACCTAATTACTGTCTCATCTAGCGCACCACCACACAATCAATAAATGTGTCAGATTATGCACACAACATGGTGTAGGGTATTATATAAGCCACAATGTGGTACAGAGGCTATAATCTGCAAACCAGCATGGAAGTGTGGGTAGCAGCTTTCTTTACCCCATTTTCAGCAGTCAGTTATTTTTCTGTTTCATTACTGTGTCAGCATTTGATGTTGTTTTAACAAAGAAAAAAAGTGAATTAAAGGAAACTGCAATGTGGGGATGCTACATTGAAACTGCTTAAGGAACCATTTCAGATGCGAGTCAAGATGTCTGTTGTATTAGAATGTCAGATTGTGTACGGTATGTGACCTCAAGAAAGAACAGATTTTTCATTTCGCATGTATTTGTTTCAGTTATAGCATTTAGAGGCACAATGTTTGGGTTTGTGTCTCCATACTATTAACAACAGCTTAAATTCATCCAGTGCAAAGTTGCTAGCTGCTTCTCTGATGACCGAGTTTTGTTACACAGAAGGGGATTTGTTTCTGGATAAAAAAGAAACAAATGTAAGGTTTATTTATTAAATTCAGGGGGGAAAAACGCAACTTGCCCTGCAGTGACATTTGAAATATGGTCACCTTTCATTTTGTGTTTTTTCAAAGATGCATGCAGTGTAAAACTAGTGCACATCTTATGTGTGACTAATAGGAAGTTATTCTGCATTTCTCCTCAGTTGTTCTGTACATAAACAATCTCTTCCCATCTCTGTCTCTAAAAATACAGTAAGGATGCCTGCAGGCTGTTACTTTTGGGGATCTGGCATACACTGTGGTGTGTGTGTGTGTGTGTGTGTGTGTGTGTTTTTTTGTTTTTTTTTGCTGACTCATGCTTATAGACGCCTACTACACCTGACTGTAGTGTTCTTGGAGAGCTTCCTGTTAAATGAGTCCTCCTCCACACAAGCATTCCCACTCACGGTCCTAAGGGTGCAAGGAGGAGAGGCCACACCGAATGTTTGGGGTGTTTGGATGTTTGTCTCTTTTTTCCCCCCCTTTTTTCTCAGTCCTGTTTTCTGGCATCCATTCCCCCCCCCCTCTCTCTCTCTCTCTCTCTCTCTCTCTCTCTCTCTCTTTATCTCTCTGTGTTTCTCTGTCCAGGTTCCACTGAGAGACAATCATTTTTTTCTTTTACTTTTGATGACACCTTCTCCCCACAGCAGTTTAAGTCTCTCTCTCTCTCTCTCTCTCTCTCTCTCTCTCTCTCTCTCTCTCTCTCTGTGTGTGTGTCTCTCTCTCTCTCTCTCTCTCTCTCTCTGTCTCTCTCTCTCTCTCTCTTTCTTTCTTTCTCTCTCTCTGTTTCCCTTTCTGTGGTGTTCTGTCTCAAGCACATTACAGCCAGTTCCTTCCATGGAAATTCTTAATATTTTGCTCCATCTCTCTTTCCCCAGTCACCCGTCCCAATGGCTCGTCTCAGTACCACTTTGAGCAGATCTCCCCAATGCAAACCACACAATGATCATGCTAATTGCCGTTTATTGCATGGAATTATAAACCATTACTGCTCAACCACTATGCTTCGCCAAAACAAAGACTGACTGTTGCTTTTGCTGAGGTTCACAGTAAGGCTAATAAAAGACATTTTTTTATTAAAAGAAAAAAAATGTTTATTGTGCTTCTGGTTAACCATGATGAACTCTTATTTGCGACCAAATTAGCACTTGAAACCCTAAAAGTGAGAGGGGCAATGGGAGACAACTAACAGGAAGCCAATGAAGGATTTTTTTTACATAACCACAGAAACAACACAGTCTACATCCTGCTGTGCCATATCTTGCAGTTGGAGGATTAGTTTTGCATGTCTATGTCTCATCCATGGTCAAGCTGGCAGCTGTCAGCTATCATGGCCATACAATAACATAACATGTAATGCAAATAACACATTCTCTGTTTTGACCATTATGAAGCCGGGAAACAGACCTTCAAACCCTGGACGGTGTTCTTGCCATTTGTCTCCAAGTCCGACAGAATGCCCTGTTTTTTTTTTTGTTGTTGTTTTTTTTTTTTTTGTCTTTTTGTTTTTTTGAGTCCCCACAGTACATTTTAATTACTGGTGACCCAGTGTGAGGACTCCCCACAAATCTGTAAGGGGGTTTTCCAGTTTTCCAGGTGCTCCTCTGAGCGCGCATCATGCAGCGCCCTGCAACTCTCTGATTAGACATTTGTCAAGAACCTAGCTGCACTGCCAGAGTAATGTCAGCAGAGCGAGGCCCGTTGTATGACAGCGCTCAGAGACCCCGCGCCTCCCAGCGCTGGCTGAGGGAGCCAACCGAGGCTTTAGGCTGGAGCTCATGTCCAATGCATTAGCCTGAGGACTTTCTCTCCCACTCGAGCAGAACACCACAAAAGTCTTTTTAGAACAGCTCTGTAACTTTTATAGCTTCTACGTGCTTTTAAGAAATTCTCTTATGTTACAAATGACAGAGGGGGAAAAAAGCAGAGAGTTGTGTCATTGTAGGTGAAAAAAAAAGTTAGTGATTTGCAGTGCCAATGTTATTAAATGTTTTGGTCACTCACATATTTTCATCTACTGTGATCTCCCACTATTAGTCTGCATCTTGTCTGCAAAGGCCTACTTCCATATTTCAGGCAAGAGTCTGTTGATACTTTTCAGGCTCCCAAGGAAATATCAAGGATCAAATATGTGGACTGCCTCTGGTAACCATCAACTTCAATGCAACTGCATATCTGAACCTTTCTCTTTTTTGAACAGGTCAGAAGAAGGCGTGACTAAGCCCTAGTCATGAATTTCCTTGTTATCACATCAGCTAACACAATTAATTACTGTATATAACGTTCATGAATCACAGTTAACATACCACCTCTCTAATAATCCACTGTGTAGGCATTTAGTGGTCATATACTGTAGGAGGTAGTGTCACTTTAAAGATATCTTCTTTGTTAGCGCTTTTGGAATGTGCAGTCGTGGGCTGTGACTTGCCCAGGCTAGTGTGTAAGGGTCAAACTGGGGGCTGGTCTCCTCAGAGAATGTGGGTGATGATGATGATCCTGCAGAATCTGAGTGGATGGAGGGTTTGTGTGGGCGGGAAGATAATATTGCTGCTGGACTCGGACTTCCTGAAGCACTCCACACCTGTCAGTCTAATCAAGTCTGTTCCACACTGGAGCCACTGATATGAGTGATCCTACTGTACACTTGTCCATCTGTCCAGGCCAGACAAAAAACACTGGGCTTCATTCTGTGCATATTTCAACCACAATCTGTCTCCAATTTCATTGTTGCTGAATGTCATTGTCCATACATACCATACTATCTCAAATTTTGTACTGACAGGAGGCAATTTTTAGTATAGACAAATGGGTAGGGGAATTGCTGTAAAAAGTCCAGTATGTGTTGAACCCTCGAATAGAACCATGACTTTATTCTTCTTCTGGGAACCTTATTCCCCCCTTAATTTAAGTATGGAGTTCTACTGATCCTGGTGTAGCACCCATGATGCTGCGTGCAGTGCTCAACATCAGTAGGAGTGCACATGTAACCAACGTAATCCTATACGAGGGAATACCAAGGGTGAGCGAAAAGATTGCTGTAAGGAGAATGAGACTTGCAGGACATTGCCAAAGGCACCCAGAACTGCCAGCAAGCAAACTTGTACTATGGGAACCATCACATGGGTGCCGCTTAAGAGGACGTCCCACACAAACATATGTGGACATTCTGAAGAAGGACGCAGGAGCCCATAGTACCAGCGAACTGAAGAGATGTATGGAGAATCGGGACGACTGGAAGCAACGATGGAAGGCTCGTCTGAGGGCGACCCAGAGAGAGAGTTCAATGAGGTATAACACAAGTCCACATCAATCAAACTGCTTGTGTTAGTTTATTGCTCATTATTGCTCAATTTAATCCTCCACTACATAGATATAGAAGCTGACATCACAAATCACTTGTGCCACTTGAACTCTAACCTCTTACTGAGAGCAAAAACTAATCTAAGTCACAGGAAAAATGGGTAACACTTTGCGGTAAGGGTACATGAATCACCATAAATTCATGCATGATTTCATTCATGATTCATGCATTACTTCATCTCTGAATATCTAATGACTCATCAGGTTTTAGCATGAATTCATTGTTTATCATTAATGACCTCCTGCTGAAATAGCAGATGATCTTAAGCATTAATTACTCTGGGTACATCATCATGAGTCATGACTAATTACACATGATCATGTTTTTGTTCAAAAGAATTTGATATAATTTGATATAATAAAAGTACTTATTTAGCCTACTTTGGCCTAGTTCCTCATATCTATCCGATACGTCAACTAAATTTTACCAATTTAACCATGTCAACACTTTAGTTGAGGGGGCACAAACATGATGAATTCATCATGATCATGCTAGTAATCATGATTCATGCTAATTAATCATGACTCATGATGATGTACCCAGAGTAACTAATACTTAAGATCATGTGCTATTTCAGCAGGAGGTCATTAATGACAAACAATGAATTCATGTTAATTCCTGATAACTCATTAGACTTTCAGAGATGAAGTAATGCATGAATCATGAATTTATCATGAATGATTTCATGCATGAATTCATGATAAATCATGTACCCTTACCACAAAGTGTTACCGAAAAATGTATACAATTATGCAATGAAAATGATATCTTCTCACAAATTAATGAAATGTAAATTCACTCAAATACTTCTAGGTCGCAACATATGCCAAACAAATATATCAACCGTGTACTGTGCTAATTGCATTAAAACAACTAATCTCTGTTATTATTACAGTAAGCCAACCAACAAAGTCTGTTTGGACAGGTCAGGGTCAGGGGAATAATTACATGTAACTTCTGTAAATGGGCTTTTATCAGTTATAATGGACTTATCCTTTTGTCAGTAACCATCTAAAAAAACTTCATTGCACAACTGACATTCATGTCGATGTCGACATCTCCCAGCTCCTTCAGTTTCTCAAAAGGACCACACACAGCCCTTCAAATTCTAAACACTGAGCAAAAAAAAAAAAACCTTGAGAGTAAAGTTGACAGAGTCCAGCTGACAACAAACAGGTTAAACTTAAAGTTTTTCTAATAGGCTGTTTCGAAAACCTTCTGTTCTATCTAATCTACGACTCCTTTCCAGAATCCCTCACATAGTGTTTAATCGCCCAACCAATCGTACACAATCCAAATCCCTAAAGCTTGGAAGGATGTTGCCGGCGTTACTACTATTTTCCTCTAGCTCCGACAAAAAGGGGGCTGTCTTTCTTTCATTATTTTTTTCTAAGCTTTCCTTATCTGTGTCTCTTTCCACCCACTGTAATTGAGGGTGGCACTGGTCCAAAAGATCTATGCTAGTGGAACTGAGAGACAGACAGAGAGAGAGAGACAGAGAAACAGAGAGAAGAAAAAGAAAAGAAAGAGTGAAAGAGAGGGTATGCAAGAGAGAGAAAGAGTGATAGAGTGAAAGAGGAGAAGAGGGAGATCAAGAGAGGGGGGGAAAGGAGTTAAGAGAGGGAGAGGCAGAGACAGAAAGAAGTAGAGAGGGTGAGGACAAGCAAGAGGCAGAGAGATAGAGAAAGAAAGAGAGTGATATAGAGAGAGTGAGAGAGAGAGAGAGAGAGAGAGAGAGAGCGGGGGAGAGTTGGAAGTTGGAAAGTGACTGGGAAGGGCAGGCTTTCACACTGGAGAAACATCTGCACGGCTGCAGCCTTCTCTTTGCACTCTGCACAGCCTGCCGTCGCTATGGAACTCCAATGAGGAGGTGAGGAGAGAGCGAGCAGGGGAGCTGCTTCTGGAAAGGGTCGTGCCTCAGCCAGCCTTGGGCATCAGGTAACCTCTGTTTTTGCTTTGCCACACAATGGGGCGAAAATACTCGTCATAACCTGGATGTGTTTAGACTCATGGGGCACGTGTTCTTGCCTTCTCTCAGCATTTTATTCTCTTCTTCCTTCCATCCTCTTCTTAATTCATTCATCAATCCATCCATCCATCAGGTGATGCTAACAAAAATCCATAACATGTACCTCTTTTATCATCCATCAATCATTAACTGCTGCTGTCAGGTCATCCCATGCAAATGCACTGAGAAAAAGCTTGTACTTCTGATTTGTGAGTGTAGTAGACATGTTCTGTGCAAGTGTCCTTGTTCGTGCTGGTTTGTAACTCATCAGAAAGCTGCGTGCAGCAGAAGCCCTTAATTGAGTTAAAACAGCACATTTCAGGCAGATAGGGAGAGGGCGAGCCTGCAAATTGTATGCCTCATGCATTTCATATCAGCATGTCTCCAGAGGTCATGGAGCATAGCTTGCCAGAGAGAGAGAGAGAGAGAGAGAGGGAGAGAGAGCGGGAGCTGCAGACGTGGTGGAGGCATACTGAAGACATTAGAGGTAGTTATCAGTCCCTTGTTTGTGCCATTGTCACATTCAAGGAATGAATGGAATGGTCTAACTGGTCTGACAGACATTCTGCTCATCTCACTAAGATGAATATGTCTCCAATTAAAAAGGAATAAGTACAGTAAGGGACCTCCTCTGCAAGGGATACAATTGTGAGGCAGTCTTTGTAGGCATAAAAAAAAGAATTTATTTTGGATCCAAGCTTGTGAGCAATCCTTATTTTGTGTGAAGATGGGGGGTGAGACATCGGCTCATTAGTAAGTTGTAAGGCATCACACCAAGTAGAATCCCCTCTGGAGAGGGAATGGTTTGCTCCACACAGTAAAATGTTGGGTTCACGGTTTTGATTATTTGAAATCAATTCAATGGTTTCTCTGATATAATGTTTTGGCTCTACGTTGGTGCCCCAGGATCTTGGCTGTAATTTATTTTCCCCTCATCTTGGCAAACCAATTGAACATGCAAAACAGCAGTTGTTGATTTAGAGATCGAATTACTGCCTCAGTACTGCTTGAACCAAAAAAAGAGGCAGATTTTGGGGGAACAGAAGTCTTCCAAAACAGAATCATCCACCACAAAGACATGGAAAAGGCTAAAAGTGGTAAAAAATGACGTTAGGCATATGTGATCAGCACAGACTTACTCCTTCCTTCCTTTTTTTGTCAAATCCCAACTTAAAAGTATTGAAGTTAGACAGTGGATTACATAATCATAAATCGTGATATTGAATTGCTCTGCTGGTTTGTTGGTGGAGGAAAGACTCATGAGGTTAATGCTCTGGGCAACACCTCATCTGGAGAAGTGAGGAGAATCAGCTGTTCAGTAAGAACTTCCTGTCTGCTGCCGCCAGCTGGACCAGACCCACGAGACTTAGATAAATCTTTAATAAGTACCACTACAAACAAGACCCAGTAACTCATCCCCCGAATACCAATGGGATTCTTGATGTCATGTTTTCAGCGCAAGGGAGAAAAATTCCCAGGGAAGAGACATTGCACTGAAATTTTTGAGTGTTTTTTTTTCTTTCTTTTCTATGTTTTTGCTGTTGTGAGGATGTCTTAACACATTGCATTCCAGCAACATTACTATACCTTGTTTTCCTTCATCTTGACCTAGGTGTAGAGCTGTAAAGTGTCTGGAGAACGGCAGTAACTTTGAAGGTCAGTGAAAGGGTCATGGTCCACAGAAGTGCCATATGGCAAACTACGGAACTGACCAGGGGAAACACACACAAACACTGCACACACACACACACACACACACACACACACACATAGACACACACACACAAACTGACACTGCCTCATATAGACATACTTGTAACAAAACTAATACATACACATCAATTGAAGCACCTCCACATAAAGACATATAGTTGAATGTGCCATCAATAGTCATCATCCTCATCATCTGCAGAAAGAAGTACAGTATGTGTGTCCTCAGCATGCCGTCCTCTTGCAGCCTACTTCGGAGTATGTAGTGTTGCACTACCACATCATGAAATCGGAGTCAGTCTCTCTTTCTTTCTTTCTTTTTTTGCTGGTCCGGAGTTGCCTTTCTTTTTTGTCACGACTACATGTGTTTGGTCATCATCCAGAACTGGAACTTCACTGTCTGACGCTGCAAATGGGTTCCATGTGGGATTGGCTGGGATGTAGAAATATTCAGTTCTGGGGAAATTCTAACAAAAAATGAAGGGGGATTGTTGGAGTTTTGGAGGTGGGGGTAGTGATGGTGTTGGGGTGGGTGGGGGGATGGGGACGGGGGGGTTTCATGGGGGACCTTGCAGACTGGCTCTTGCTTATGGTTGTGCCGTCCAGATATCTTTCCCCCAGCGTTTTGATTGGGAAAGCGCAGGGAGTGGGTGGCCTGTTCCAGCTCCTCCGCCATGGCCGTTTGACGCTGCATGCCTCCATCCCATGTCCAAGAGTGGAAAAGCGCGATCACGTTACAGGCTAGACAACACACACATGCGGCACAGCGGAATGACGTGTGCAAGGGGTAAGACCCCTTGTTCCGGTCCAGCTGGCCATTCCCAGGCCGTCGCCGTAGGAACTGCCTGGCTGGCAGGTGTTAGCCTCGACAGATCGATTAACCAGTCGACATCCCTTCTCCCCCCTTCCCTCCTCCACACACACACACACACACACACACACACACACACACACACACACACACACACAAAAAAAAAACATGGTCCGTGGAGCATATCTGTTACTCATTTATTTCGGAGTCTTTTTATAATGTCTACCCTTTTTTCACTCTTTCTTGCTGGAAAGTTCCATAAAATACACAATTCCCCGAAGCAGACAGAGTTGAAATGCAGTCTGTATTTGAAGAGGAGAGATTCCACACGGCGCAAGGACATCTAAAGAATTAGTTGTCCGACAGTTAACAGAGATGACAACGGCTGAACGCAGCCCTTGAAGACTAACAAAGAATTAATCCTAAAGACAGTCATCTAAGTCATCTGGAAACGCTTCCAAATAATTTGACATCCACAGCAAACCATTTAAGGCTCTACTCACGGCTGCTAATACTTTGCTACCATGTTTAGCCTGAACTGTTTGTGTCAGCCTGCAGTTTTGTTGGCATGGACTTAACATGGTAACATAATGTGTTTGCCAAACATGCAATTAACATCCTCTTTGTCTTTGGTTGTCTAAAAAAAAAAAAGATGTATTGTACACAAAACAAAATGCATGCATGCTGAAGAAGTAACCGTGACATCATGACATCTGATCTGTACCTTAACATCCAAACTGAAGATGTTCATGTGAAAGCATCTGAGCAATGCACGTCTTATTTTCATTTCTCTTCAGGTGCAAAACTGGAGATTGGTTCTTGCGGATCATGGGTTACAAAACAAGGTCCATGCATTATGTCTTGTGGTGTCTTTACTTCTTGCTCCTTCACTTGTTTTGTACAGCACAAGATGAGGACATGAGATTGAGTAAGCGTGCTTCTCACATCTTCATCACAGTATCTTGCATATCTTCATTTGCATGATGACCATTGTCTGATAACATTGAGGTTTACTGAAACTTCACTGTGGCTTTCCATACCGATATCATTTACAAGTCCAACATTGCATTGTTATTGTCTAAGCAAACTGTAGAAATGTTATGTTTGTAAAATACAAAAGAAACTTCTGAAGTACCTGAATAACTGGCAAGTTAGGGCCATTTTAGAATTTATGACTTTCTCTGGAGGGCTTGTACCTTGAGCCAAACAGTCATTGTTGGTCTACTTTAGGATGTACCCCCCTTTTGTGAACCATCTGGTTGTTAAGTAGAATTATTCCCACTTGTCTCCTGCAGGTTGTAGAACTTCACAGAGTGATCTGGTTTTCATAGTAGACGGATCATGGAGTGTGGATGATGTGAACTTTGAAATTGTTAAGAAATGGCTCATGAACATCACCAGCAGCTTTAACATTGGTCAGAAGTTCACCCAGGTGGGAGTGGTCCAGTACAGCGATGACCCACTCCTGGAGATACCTCTGGGAAAGCACTACTCCAGCAAGGACCTCCTCAAAGCCATGGGCGACATCAATTACCTGGGTGGGAACACCAGAACGGGAAAGGCTATTAAATTTGCCGCTGACAAATTGTTCGCCCTCTCTGAACGTGGTCCACATGGCATTGCAAGAATCGCTGTGGTTCTGACGGACGGGAAATCACAAGATGAGGTATTGGCTGCCGCCGAAGCAGCAAGGAAAAAGGGGATAATTATCTTTGCAATCGGTGTGGGGTCAGAGATCTTGGAGGACGAGCTCAAGGCCATCGCCAACAAGCCATCGCGCACATATGTTTTTTCTGTCGAAGACTACAAAGCTATCTCCAAGATCCGTGAAACCATAAGACAAAAGCTGTGTGAAGGTATGTATGTTTGTGATTAATACATTTTGAAGTTCCCTTGGTTGGCCCATCTCTGTTCCAAAAGCCTAACCTGTCAAATCGTCATAAATTCTATGTGAATGTAGTCCATAAATAATGTGTGTTTGTTAAAAATAGCCAGGTTTATGGGCCTGGATTTCACAAGAGAGGAAGTGCTGTTGTTGCCCTTCAACATGTTTACCTGGGGCCTCACCAGAGGACACATTTGTGTTGTGGCCAAGAGAGTGTGAACTGCATGGGTCGTTTGGTGCCTCCTACTTCACAGGAAAGTTCTGTGGCTGATTTATGCAGCAGAACATTTGAGTATTCTGTGCCCATATCACAGGCAGTAAATAACTCTGGAGCGTGAAATTAACATTATCTTCCATATACCTTGGTCTCTTCCAGAAATTGGGTTATCAACAAAGTGCAGTAATTCCACATTTTATAACCTTCACACAGACCAAGTTTACAGTTTGGTGCAAGCTTTCTAGACACTATGCCAGTATTGTGGTGCGCCATACTGTATTGAATAGTGCTGGAAATAATCATCTCAATCTCTTTGACCTGGCTGTTCTTACCCAAATGTAGAATACAATCGATGTTAAATGCTGCTACGGGACAAAAAACAGCTCTCTACAAAACAGTAGCAGATGTTTTTTCTCAACCAAATAAGGAAACAGACCAACCATTGGGCCATTTACAAACACTGTCAGGAAAAACATCTTATCCAAAGTCATTTTGATTTGGTGTAGGCTGCCATATTAGCCAGCAAACTCCTAGAGGACTTGTAAAGAAACAATATAAAAACCGAGAAACAATATTGCCATTAGGTTGGAAAATGTGACTAGCATAACATTTTATTTGGACTCCAGAGAAACATGTTAACCCAAAATCTTTTGCAAGATCCAGGCAGAGGCTCATGATTAAGATATATTTTTTGTGATGATCCCTTCTTGTCTCTTTGTAAAAGAAAGAAATGTTCTTAGACTGACTGCATATTTGCAAAAGGTCCAGGTAACCATGCCAATCCTTTTTACTACAAATTCTTCAGTCCAGTCCGAGGCCAAATGAAATCAGCAGTTGCATTCCATAAATACTTAACTCTTTCATTACTTTATCTACTCTCCACATTATATACCACAATATGCCTGAAACTCTAAACCCATTTTGTAAAATCAGGTTGAGTTTAGTCATTTTAATTCATATGGCAGACACAGGATCATAACATTTTCAGGTAGAAGGGGCCAGTAGTTGCCAGGAACTCAATGACAAAAAAAGGGGTTCCAATCAGAGTTTATGGAATGCATTTCATGGATGAATCTGAAAATGCATTCAAGTTCAATTTTGAAGGGAGTGCATTGGCGAAGTGAAATACTATGACTAAAATATTGTGCCTAGATAAACAGATAAACAGGTGAAGACATATTTAACCTCTAAGCCTTTGCTTTCCTCTCTTTCAGAGACGGTCTGCCCAAATAAAATCCAAGTGGACTCTCGGGATGAGAAGGGATTTGACATTCTGCTGCACCTGTCCCTGGCAAAAAAGCTGAAAAAGACACAAGGATCTTACTATGGCAAAAAAGCCTATGAAGTTACTCCAAGAGTTGACTTGAGTGACAGCACCAAGTAAGCCTTGTTAACAACTGAGAATTAATGTCTATCATGTGCATAATTCTTTTTCACCAAGCCATATGATGTGGTATTTTTTTCTTTTGGTGCAAAATAATGTTCACGTTTTTATAGAATTAATATTACTTTAAGAGGGAAATTATATGAAAGTAAATTTTAATAATTATCGTCGAAAGAACACAGTTAGTCAACTTTGCTATAAATTGTTCATTCTTTAACAGGTTAGCCTATTACAGAATTTGTTCCACTGTGATTAAAAAGTCCTCTAAAAATGGAATTTCTAAAAGTGGAATTACTGTGTTCCGGTAAATTCTGTAAATGTTCAATGACAACAATATTTATTTGATCCCAAGGTCAATATTCCCAGATGGGCTTCCCCCTTCCTATGTGTTTGTGGCCACGCTGAAGTATAGGGGCTCAGTGCTACTGGAGGAATGGGACTTATGGAGGATACAGACACACGATGAGAGGCCTCAGATGGCTGTCAGTCTCAACGGCAATGACAGAACAGTCCTGTTCACCACCACCAGCAACTCAAGTAGTGGCACTCAAACTGTCATCTTCAAAAAGGGCCCAGCAAAGGTATGCATATGCTCACTGCTAGAGCTCTGTGGTGGTACATAAAGACCAAATGTACTAGCTGGTTTAATCTTTCAACAGGCATTGGGTCATTGGTTTGTGAAAAGTGTTTTAATTGTGGACAGCATGGACTTTTTGCTTTGTGAAAGGATATAACTTTGCTTTGGCATATACACTGTTTTCCGAGCTGGCTGGACTGTATAACGGTATATCTGTCAGTCCTCAACATTTGCAATGTGTTGTAGTCCCACTGCAATACCAGCAAGAACAGCTGGCCCAAGGATCCAACTTTTACAAGACTCATTCTGTCCAACAAAAAATTGCCTCAAAATACTTAATTACTATAGGCAACAATTAATTTATCCTAAACAGTTTATAAACTGAATATAAACTGCTTCCCTGTTGTTTTTGCTTTTGTACTGGCTGGGCCTGCTTTACAACACTTCCTGGAATGCCAAGGCCAAGCATTTTAGATTCCTTACATACTAGCCACCATATGGATTAAACCGGTTCTGAGTGAAAAAAAAAGGAATGTTGTCTTTATAGGCTATTATCCTACTCTTTCTGAGTTGTAAATTCTTTCAAAAGCTCTTTGGGGAGAGAATTCTGTAAAATAAAATTGATGTTGCTGCTTAAAAGAGAATAGAAGTGTACTGTGTGGGAAAGCAGTATTGAGAAATTTATAGGGTCTTGTTGTTGTTGTTGTGGTTATCATCAACACAACGTCCACCAGTGGGTTGTTATCATGAACTGTAAATTACATCCATGGTAGTGAAATGTTAAGATAAATCTCTGTTTTGTTGTTACTAGAAACTGTTTGATGAGTCTTGGCATCAGCTACGTCTGCTAGTCACTGAAGAGGATGTCACACTGTATGTTGATGACCTGGAAATTGAAACTCTTGCTTTGGAACCACCAATTGGCATTTTTATTAACGGAAAGACTCAAATTGGAAAGTATGTCAGTAAAGAGACCACCGTACCTGTAAGTTAAGATTTTTCTCTTCTATCTCTTTTTCACAGATTTTTTTTTTATTGTGGCATAAGTATGACCCACTTGTCATTCTGCCTAAGACAGTTTACAGTCTCAAACATTAAGATGGGTCTGTATGTTGAGACTTGACCCCCCCAAACTACTGTTGCACGATATGTACTATAAAGGACATAGTATGATCTGTAGGTTTGTTCGTTCTAATGTTGTAAGTTGCTTCGAATTAGGCTGCCTGCTAAATGCAAAAATATAAATGTGAATGTGATAAATGTACATTTTGAGCCAATTTCATTGTTCTATCAACAGTTTGAAGTTCAGAAAATCAGAATCTACTGTGATCCGGAGCAGAATAATCGTGAAACCGCCTGTGAGATTCCTGGAGTTGTGAGTAGCCTATCTCATCTTTCCAGGACACTTCTCCACCAATATGTGAAGTTTATAACTGATAAGTGTGTCTTTCATCGACACAGTACACAGCTAGTATCCAATTATATGAACATGTACAGCATCTCCGCATGAAGTAGATATAGTCATACTAAAGTAACAGTATAGCAAAAGGTGTACTGCAGCTTCATACAAATGTAAGTCACTGTACAGTATATGATATATTACATATGAACATGAGTGAAGATGCTATTTGCATCTATGATTGTGACCTAACCATTGTTTCCCCCCTTCCAATCATCATCATCAATTTAGGACCAACAGCGCAAATCCACCTTTGCTGCCCAGACATTTCTCCAGCATGCTATTCATTACAGGAGCGCCATGTGAGGCTGCTGCCAAATGCTTCATTGGCTTGGCAATATCACTACTAACAAAACAGGGCCAGATTTGACATTAGCACATAATGTATCTGTTTGGAGAGTATTGCAGAGCATATTTCTTGAGACACACATGTGTTCACCTGTGAATGGCATTACGCCCTCCCTCTCCTCACTGTCCTGCCTGTCTGTCTGTCTGAGAGTACTCCATGACCCAGATGGCAAGAGACTTACGACCGGTTCTGGTCTCGTTTAGACCCAAACTAGGCCCTGAGTCGTTGCTATCAGAGCTGGCCCTGTTTGTCTGAAGCTAGCCATCCCCGGCCCCTCCCCCCCAACAACTTGGTTGTTCTGTCGAAATGAGCTTAAGCTATGCTGCTTTTGTGACAGTTTCACTCCTTTTTTGTTTCCAGGATGGAGAGGTATGTATTTTGGCAGATGGCTTTGCTCGCTTTCATGTTTTGCATTTACACCTGCACAGGTAAGGCTGGGTTTCACTTTAGAGTCTAATAGTTAAGGGAGGTGAAGAATTTAATGTTTTGTCGCCACTTTGATCTGGCCAAACTACACAACTTCACAATAGAGCCTTTTGTCCTGGAAAATTACTTTAAGTATATTCTTATATTTGAAATTAAACTAAATGTGAGTAAACAATTTGTTTTGTGAAAAAAAAACTGAAATCATCGCTGATCCTGTTCAGTATTATTTTTTTATAAAGCCTTACATTAATCATAGATAATGAAAGATAATGCACACATACTTTAATGTAACTTCAGTAAATCTGTACATCTACGACCAAACTCAAATTCAAGTTCAAACTTTACTTGAAAGCCTCCTATCACCTACGGTATTGTCAGTTTACCCAGTAAGCTAAGAAGTTTTTATTGAAAGTGTGTTTGCTGCCATAATGCTACTTGGCTGTGTATTCTGCCAACTGTATGAATGATGGAATGGATGACTGTTATGAATAAGGCTGATGACAGGCAAGTGTGGAATGCATTTATGTTTTTTGTTTTTTTGCTTCCATGTCCCTAAGGCTATCTGCTTAGTGGTTGAATCCTGGGATGAGTAAATAAATAGATACAAACCAAGAAATTACACAATAACCTGTAGATGTTTTGTATATGACTGCTGCCTCTCTACTTGTCAGTGTGCCAATGGACCTATGGACATCGACCTCGACCCGACCCCAGAGCCGTGTGTCTGTCCTCCTGGTCCCCCAGGTGTCCCAGGCGTAAAGGTCAGGCTCTCTCTATGGTTCTTTGACACGCATATGCATGCCCTGGCTCGAGGCCACAGTTAGAACAGGTTTCCTGTCAGCATAACGTACATAAAAGAGCGTGCCCAGTAAGCAATCTCCGCCATTTCACTTAAGCCCACATTAAGCTCACTCCGAGATAAATGCACGTTTATAAGGTCAAGTTCCACGCATAGGAACACATGCTGGTTTTCAGCAGGTGATGATTGTAAGAGGCATTAAACACAAATAGCTGCCTAATAAAACTGAAAACATACATGTTATAAAATGTAAATGGTATGATTTATATCCCATAAAGACTTCACATGACACTGTTTGAGGAAGAATAACCTTGAAAACATTACCATGTAGAAAAACGTATTATATTTTTGTGTATTATTGGCAATGACCCCTCATAGCTATGTAGGTGTGAGTTGGGCATGTTGCTAACAACAACAACAACAAACAACAAGCTAAACACTTTCTTTTTGCCCTCCCTTAGGGGGAAGCGGGAAGACCTGGCGACCCTGGCAGACCTGGTCTTCCTGGTGCTGATGGTAAGCCTGTGAGTACTGCGTAGTTTAATATACAAACCTCAAACAACTCAGCACACATGCTCATTCTCTGTCAGCATACTAAGTGAAAAAACATATCACTATCAAAATACTAGTGTGCACCTTCTTTGCACCAGTACCTCATTATTCCAGGAAAGACACACCACACTGATATGGCTGTCCACAACTGAACCTGATGTGGCAGATTTTTGTTCTTTTGTTTACCTTGGTGAGGTGAAGTGAAGGAGCAAATGCAGCTGAATTGTCGTCATTTGGACAAAAGTTTCAGCTTAAAGCTGTATTCGGCAAGTCTACGTAATTCCGAGACTTGGGCAAAAAAAATCAAAATCATACAACTGGTCCCTCCCCCAGTCTCGACTACGCTCCTCAACAGCCTCTCAAACCCCTCCCTCATGTAGCACGTTGTCAGCGGCTTGCTCACAGCTGTGATCGACAGGCAGCTATCCCTCCCTCGGAACCTGATTGGTGGAAGGCTACAGACGATTAGAGGGTTTAGATGGAGCTAGAGAATTCGGGTTTATTCTTAAATAACCCTTTTCATGTACTACTTCCAGAATAACGTGACAATTCTACAAAATTTGACTTTAAAAGAGTTGCCAAATGCAGCTTTAAAGGATAAGTTTGTTTAAAGGAATAGTTCACCTCTTTATGAAAAGTGGTTATTCACCCCCTTAGCTGGAGTTACATATGTGGGTAAAAGCATTTTGGTCTCTGTGCATGCGTTTTCCTAGTATGGCATCCCCAATTTTCTCAAGTTTTCAGCTTTAGCTTAGCATAGACACTGGAATGTAATGTTGCCAGGTAGCAACTCTTTGGTAACTTTACTTTCCAGCGCTTATGCTAAGCTAAAGGTAAAATTGGGGTTGCCAGACTAGGAAAACGCATGCGCTGAGACCAAAATGCTCTTACCCACATATGTAACTCCAAGTAAATGGGTGAATAACCAATTTTCATAAAGAGGTGAACTATTCCTTTAAGACACTCATAAGTACAGGTTTGACAGGTTTCAAAATAATTAGGTCTTCAGTTTAGAATGGATGATCAAAAACTTGATGGAAACCAGGATTTTTATGTCAGCGTCTCAGCTTTGGAAAATTTGCAACTTTGTCTGGTCTACCACAACAACAAAAGAAACAACAACAGAAAATTTCCAGAACAGAGGCAATCATCAAAATTTAAATCTTAACCACTGTATTTCATCATAAACGGCCAGAAAACAGGGATCTGCAAATATATGTAAAAACCTGAACTTGCCCTTTAATACCATCAACAGAATCATGAATTAGGTCTAAGAAGCAAAGGTATTCATGTTTGTATGTCATTTCTATTACATTCAATCACTTGGATAAAGAATGCTCTGGAAAAAACAGCTGTAATTCTCTTCATCCATGCACAGACCTCTATAAATGAAAGTCTTACGTAACAAACAGCTTCACTCGTAACTCTGTTTGTTTATGGGAAATTCACCCTCCATTAATTAGGCCAAAGTGCTCATAGTGATGGGACTTAATCAGGGCCTGCGTAATGTTTCATGGCTAGTCAACACTAAGTGAATCAGTGCTTAATGATGCAAGTCATTTTCCCTACTACACCTCAACATCAAATACAAAGCGAAATACATTAACCTGATGCTACTTTTGATGACAATATAAAATCTTCTAAAACATCTCAACTCCTCTCTGCAAAGACCATTCTGTGGTGTGCCCACAAAATAACAGTGTAGTGCACTGTATATTTAAATGCACACATTAAATCAATCATTGTCATACAAAGATAAAAAGAAACTGAGCTAACAATAAGGTACCAGCACAAACACTGCAAATGACCTGAGCAAGGTGTCTCCCATTAACAAAGTATACATGTGTGTGTGTATGTGTGTGTTTGTGTGTGTGTGTGTGCATGTGTGTGGCATACACTTGCAAAAAGGGAGGGAGGGTTTGAGTTGAATATGCCCACAGGTTGCACTTGAATGTAGCAGCTGTAGCAGATAAATCTCTCTGAGATTGATGGCGGATTGTATGGTCTTTGCATTTCACTCTGGGGATTGCAACTAGATAAATCAATGAGGAGTTGTAAATGGCTTTTGTAGGCATCTGTAGGTTTGCCTTTGGGCTTTCTGTCAAGTTTTCATTTTTTTAGTATGCTTCAAGGCTTACCACAACTACACGTGTGTGTGTGTGTGTGTGTGTGTGTGTGTGTGTGTGTGTGTGTGTGTGTGTGTGTGTATGTGTGAGAGAGAGGAAGTTGTAAGGGGACTGGAATTGTATAGGTGAAATGAGAAAACACCTGGACACCATATTTTCGATTTGCCTGTTTGTTTCTTCATGAGCGACTTTCATTTGAGGTCATCCAGAATTTCCCTCTGCCATAAACAACTGCACATGAAAAGAGAGTTGCGGTTTGTTTGTTAGTGTTTCTTGTACGTGAGGCTTTAACTGCTGTTCGACAGTGGGAGCCACTGTTCAACTGCTTGGCCACATGACATTTGGCTCTCGTCTCTTTTTATTGTTTTTTCCACTTCTAACCATTCGAAATAGGGTTCATTATGTGCTGTATTGGAAGATGGCCTTCTCCTTTTGCCTTTGATTGTAATACAGAAGGTCAAGCCATTCTATGACTGTCTGTTTGAAAACAAAGAATAATTCTTTTCCGTTTTCTTGTGGCCTTTTTGCACTCTCTGCAAGATGAAAAGTAGTCTTTCATCAAACTCTCGTAAATTTTTAGGTTGACAAATTTATTTCAAAAAACGTAGGCAAGAATGTTCTTGAATGGGGGAATTCTCTTCTTCGATTTTAGTCCTCATCAACAATGGCAATAATGTCATCCAGAAACAGCAGATGTTACATTTGGGTTGAATCCAAGACTGTTATGAATAGCTCAGAGCACATGCAGATGCACAGACATGGCCATGTTTTAATGGTGGTCATTCATGTGTTCTCTTTACCTCGTCAGTTTAAAATGTTGTGTAAGTTTATTTAAAGACGCACAATTTGCAACAACTCCATCACTTTTTGTATTTCTTTACAAATAGCCTTTTAATGTTTATTGTTGTTAACTCATTTTGATGGTATGTGGTCATGTGATGGACAGACAGCATTCCATAACAGATCAGCTAGAACACAAGAATCGGGGGAAAGCCTAAACCTAACCCTAATTCTACACTGGTGCAAGATCTTTGTGCATCATCAATAATACTGTATCATTAAAGATGCCAGTTAGTATGTAAGAGACAATGTTCTGTAATAACGTTATCTGGCTTATTGCACGGCTACCCACTGAAGACATCAATAACATGGTGATAAAGCATCGTTTATCACTGCTTTAGTGGTAATTTCAATGATTAAGATGGATAATAGCTTCTGCGATAAAGAAGTAGTCCGTTAACTTACAGATCAGCTGGTTAAGGCAACGTTCTGTTTCATTTCCTTGACTAAACAAAACTTATGCGCATCAACTCGCTATATGGAAACCCAGCTATTTGCAAAGTAGACTAAGTATGAACTAAGTATACTAACCTGTCTTATCAAGGACTAGTACATTGGTTTTCCATTCTTTGCAGCTGTGACGCAGAAAGTATAAAGGCTAATAGATTAATTTGTTTCATATGTCCTCTTGACAACCTAAATTATGAACTATACGGCACTTGGCCCTGACATCTACACAGCTCATGAAAATCAAAGTCAAATATGTAAATTCACTTTGAAAGCAATGGAAAATATTACCTCACAGCAATTCATTTTCCTGTTGTTCCAAGAAATGTTGAGAAAACAAGATTCTTGGTGGAAGAGCTTCTCATTCCAGTGATACATCTCTACATTGACTGCTGCCAGACTCTGTTTCTAGAATTACAAAGATCAGTATGTGTGTCACCAACCTGTCTCAATCTGCAAGTGTAACAATGAACTCTCATCATATGTTAACCTATAATTAACCCCTCTATGGTAACTCATAACTCCCTCCTGTCATTCCTTAAGGGTGTCCCTGGCGGAAGAGGAAGTCCCGGGGTACAAGGCCCTCCAGGCCTACAGGTAAAAGCCACTGAAAGCATTTTCCTGGCACAGAACAGATTGTGTATTGTGCTTTACAGTGACACCATATAATGTTGTTACAATGTTGGTCTGCTGTCACTTCATCTGCTGGCATTAAGCTTATCTTTTCCTGTCAGGGGCCTCGTGGAGTTGATGGGTACAAGGGTGACAAAGGAGAATCTGGGGATACGGTACAATGTTGTTTTTGTCCATTTTTCTTTGTATATTTTACTCATGAGAGCTTTTGTTGTTGTAAATACCTTGAGGCTTACAGCCATGATGTAATTCTAAAGGCATAAGTGAAATACATTGTAGCAAATTCTTGCTGTCGGCTCCATCCACCCTGTTTCTCTAACAGGCCTTTTTACTGCATTTGTTTACATTTTCTGGCCCATTTCCATTGTTCTCTCAGGATCTCAGCACCATTATGTCATACTTTTTGATGTGGAAAATAGTGTTTTATTTTACACCATTAAGTGATATAAAGTAGTTTATTTCTTGTGCAGGGGGAGAGAGGAGTTCCTGGATTGCCCGGATCACCTGGCCTGTCAGGTGAAAAGGTATGTTTTTTTAATGAACCCTAACCTAAGAACATCTTTGTTCTACAGTATGTTCTTGTGATGTTTGCAGTCTAATGCTTAGCATAAATCTGGCTATGCTAAACCACTTTTGGTTGTAATATAATAACTAGGCTATTATATTACAACCACATGATAGCTATAATAGTTTTATTCATCAATAACTATTAAAATCACCAAAACAGCTAGCCATTTTAGCATTCCAAGCTTTAAAAGAAGCTAACTACCCTGTTACATCGAGTTTGAGACCTTGTCTGGAAGAATGTTGCTGTCAACATGGGCTGCCAAGGTAAACAAGGAAGTGATAATGGAGTAGTTCATGTTTCCTCCTCCCTTCTTACATAGGCATGGCAGAAACAAGACAGGATGTTTTTCTGTCTAATCTATAGCTGAAATATCTCCTGCATGCTTGCTTAGAGAGAACAACTTGTGTTTGGGCAGCTTGATAAAATTGATGTTTCTCTGGAGGCCAGAACTCCTTGGCAGATTATACCCATCATTATGGTGCGTTCTTGTGGTCAAATTAAGACAGGGGAAAAAATAGAGGTAAGCCCTTGTGAAAAATGCTACACTGAAGTTATGTTTATGGAAGTAAAACCACAAGCAAAAAGAGTACTGAAAACATTAAACCTTAAATTATACAGTATATTAAACCCAGGCACAGTACAGGTCAATGGAAATACATGACTGATAATGTTTAATCAAACCAAAGCTAGATCATGATTAGGACCTTGTCAGCTAAACTAGTTTGGGGAATAAATGACTACCTTTCCATTAAAACAACCTTTCAATAGTTTGCACCTGCACTTCTGTAAAGTTCACAATATAACATAACGTAATGTAGACAGTGAAAACCTTAAGAAAGTCTTAAGAAGCATTCATGCATGAAGTACTGGCTAGCTATTTCAGTTCACTGATGTTAAACTCCAGATGGCAGGAAGGCCAGTCCTGTCTTTAAAAACCCTAAAAATATTATTTATTTTTTTTACAAAATCACCAAAACAAAGAGGTAAAACATATCCAGGATATTAGTAGCGGGTCGGTTCTTAATTCTGAATTCCAACTACTAATATTTTCACCCTTATTTTTAGCTGCAAAATTCTCCAAGCTTGACAACTTGAATGACTCAAGGGTTCCATGTTTTGAGTAGTATTAAGGTGTCTATATCATTGGGACACATGAAATTCTCCAAATGTTACAAAATGTTAGCCTGGCTTCCAGACCCACATCAATCAAGATGTGGGGTCTGGCTATGAGTGATTGACCTCCCCTTTCAGGGGAATGTAAGCAGCATGAGATCTAGAGTTAAATTAAAGCATTAAAAAAATAGTGCAGGAAATGCACCAGCTATGTAATGCATTGAGGCTTTTTATTGTAGCATGTCAAGATTTACAGTACATGCATTATACAAAATGTGAAACCACCAAATTTGTATGATATTTCTGTCCTTCTTCTGCAACTTATGCTAGGGTTCTGTTGGATCTCCTGGTCTACATGGACTACCTGGAAAAGATGGCCTGTTGGTATGATTCTTACACAGTCCATATCCATATAACTGTCCAAAGCACACATTTATTATATGGAATATTGGAAACCATCAATTTCATTAAAACCTTTTTTTCCAGGGTGAGAAAGGAAGCAAAGGAGAAGTTGGGCCTGCAGGACTTCCTGGAGATCCAGTATGTATGCCAGTTGAAGTTTTAGACTTTCTACTTAGTCCAGCAGCACAAAACAAAAAAAAAAAAAAAAAAGTCTGATCTTTGCTAGTGAGTTGAAAGACTTTAAAATAAGCCATAGAATTTTCGCCAATGAGGAATCAGTTTTGACTTTTTTACTAAATGATACAGTTTTATTCACGTTATTGTACAGATCATGCACAATTACTTCCACACACTTACTTCCACAAGTACTGTTACTGTTACAATTACTTCCAAACACAATTTCTACTTCCTCATCCTGCTATTTCCTTTTTCCAATGTGAATCTTACAGGGACTTCCAGGCAGAACTGGTAAAGATGGATTCCATGGAAGACCTGGACTAAAGGTTTGTAAGAACCAGCTCTGATTTAAACAAAAGTACACTAATAGCCCATACAAAAAACACAGCCCGTACACAGTACACTCCGAGAGAAGCTAATGTGATAGCCACTGCTATGAACACACACCTGAGCTGCCACTGACGACTGTAGTAAAATGTGTTTTGAAAATTCTCAGATCAGAATGAGTTTTCCCAGATTTCAATCTCTTAGCTGTGACTTATATATTATTGAAAGCCTTTTGTGAGCCTATTGAAAGCCATTCCTGACGTTGAGTCTCTTCCCACAGGGAGAAGCAGGTGCACCTGGCATCCCTGGTTCGGATGGACGAGAAGGGCATCCAGTAAGTACAGCTTTACTTTCTCCAAATCTGTCACAATTGTCCATGTTACACTTCAACAAGTAAGAATGATAACATTTATAATATATCATACATTATGGTAAACTATAATTCAATAGTGAAACGATAACTTCTGAGGTAATGTTTACCTTCTGCATTAGTTTAATCAACTTAGATGTGTGTTGCTTAGCTGCACTAATCTCTGTCCAAAACATTTACTTCATACGATCGTTTGGCTCCACAACTTCACTTGCAGTTATATTAGAGGGCTGTGGACCAGGTTACGTAATGTCTCAACATCATGATTTTGGAGCAACTTGGCAGAAATTAAAATAAGAAAGAAAAATACCATAACAACTTTCTCTGCATTAAATATTTTTTGCTGATTGACTAGTCAAGCAAAAGTATGAGGAGGATGGGCAGTCTAGACTTAGTCTGGTGTGTGTGTGTGTGTGTGTGTGTGTGTGTGTGTGTGTGTGTGTGTGTGTGTGTGTGTGTGTGTGTGTGTGTGTGTGTGTGTGTGTGTGTGTGTGTGTGTGTGTGTGTGCAACGCTGATTCAGTGGCCATATGAACTAATGCCTTGGTACCAGAGCATACCAATATATCAGGCAACATCAGCCATGCTCAGAAATCAGAGACAGGACCCAGGAATAAATCTCTTACCAGTGTTTCATCTCCTTGGTGTCATGCTGAAGAATATACCAAATAAATCAAGAGGAGTTGCGGTGTTGCTTGGCAACATCAATGAAAGAGCACTAGTTGCATATCCATTACATGTTTTGAATTGGATTTACATTTGCAGGTCTGGATGGGTTTCAGGTAATCCCTTTTTCAAAGGGGACGTTTGAGTTATGGTGAAGATACAGGATGGAGACCATTGCTTTTTTTGAGAATTGCTCTTGCAGTGTCGAGGTCAAATTGTGTTGTGGCATCAATTAATTGGACTAGGAGACAGGTTTGAGTTATGGCTAGAGGACACAGAGGTTTGACATTTTTAGTGCATTATGATTTGGTGTTGGTTTCATTGCTGGCCGAGATTTAGATGTTCTGAAATCAGTTAACGGGTTACAAAATGTCTTGGTCATGATGGCCATGGTGAAAGTTATAGTTATTCAAATTTGTTGTAGTTGTTGTTGTCTGTTGTTACTGTAGATATCACATTCTCCCTAGAGATACGCACATGTCCAGCTTCTGGTCCCTGTGAGCCTATGTACAATTGTTCTGGCTCATAATCAAGTTTTATCTCCATCACTTTTAAATCTCTCACTCTGAAAAAATGAAGAGGGGGGACACAGAGTGTCTTCCAAATGTTCATAGCAATTATTTTGCAACATGTTTCCATCTTCCTTTATGAATCCCTAAAGAGGAAATCTCAACCAAACATCTGCCTCCGCTTGTCATGGAAAACTTACTGATGGGCTATTTCAAGGTAGCTCTTTTGGAGATGTTAAAATTGTTAAGTGTTTATTTACTTGAAAAATAAAAGGTTTTACCATTTAACTTCAGTGAAAGCCCTGGGGGATGTTCTAAGTAATAACAGTCCTCTCCCTATTTCTGTTGATCTATAAATAAAAAAAAATAATTATAGCAAAGTGACTTAAAATTCATCCAAGCAATGGAGCACACCAGAAAACCTGCCTCCTTATTCACTTTTCCAGAGGACATAAACAGGGCTTAAAAAGTGCTGAGACATAAAAAGAGATTGGCTTTTCTCTGGAGAGAAATTTTAGTACTGTCAGTTTGCACATTTATACAAGCATTTACTACTGTGTGTCTAGGGACATGATGAGATGAGATGAGGTGGGTGTTTTTCTTTGAAATAGGGATTGATGCTGTATGTTTGGGAAAGTGACTGAAAAGTACAGGAGGCTAAAGTGTGTGTGTGTGTGTGTGTGTGGGGGGGGGGGGTCCTTTTGGTGGTCTGCAATGCAACTGCTCTCTCATCAAAGACATAAAACTCATAGAGAGCCTTTGCCAGGAGAACTAAGGGGACCCCAGTCCCAGACTTAAGTAGGTAAGTGGCAAAAACAGACAGCCTGGCAAAAACCACGGAGAAGGGGCTTAGGTCCAGGGGTTCCCTGCTCCAAGACCCTGTCAAACGACTGCTACTACAAGAGGAAACAATGAAGTTTGGGGTTGGTATTTGAAGATTGGCATCCCGTTTTAAAACAAGGCGCTTGCCAGTGCTGAGGCTATCGAGATGATGTAAATGTTATTGGCGCGAGAGCAGAGGAACAGGTGATGTAACCGTGTGAAATGGATACGATCCACACTCAAAAGTGGCCGCCCAAGCAGACTTTCCACCCGCAGCGTCTGAGATATATAAATTAAGGGCTTAATTGAAGAGCGGCATGAGTAAATTATGACTACCTGAAAAAGTCATCACTGTATGCACAACACAACAAGGCGGACATTAATTTTCTTGCCCACAAAGCTGTTTATTGCACATTACTAGTTTTCCACCAGTTTACCACTTTTGCATTTACTTACATGGTATTAGGCTAGCTGCATTGCAATTTGTGCAGCATGTCTTGAAGTATTTTTGAAAGTGCCGGGAGTTTGTTTGCTGGTCTTTGCTAAAGGAACATACAGTCACAGACTGTACTCATACAGTACTATTTGTTCCAAATACAAAATACATGCACATGCTTAAGCCTTTGGGAGATTTTTGGCTTTGTTGTTTCAGATGTTCACTTTTCCCACCATTCAGTTTTATGGTGCAATGCCCCTCATCTGACACACACACACACACACACACACACACACACACACACACACACACACGCACACACACATCTTCTGTGTCTTTCTCTGACACACAAATACAGACCAATGTCTCTTGTTCCCTTTCTCTCTCTCTCTCTCTCTCTCTCTCTCTCTCTCTCTCTCTCTCTCTCTCTCTCTCTCTATCTATCTATCTATCTCACACATATCACACACACACATACACACACACACCAAGCCCCCCTTTCACTGTCCTCACATACAGATACAGACTCACTCACTCACTCACTCACAGACCCTCATTAAATTGCCTGTATTTATCCAGCCAGATTGCAAACTCACATGAACTGCCCCTGTGAGATTAGGGCTTTGTGTAAACAGGTGGGGAATGCCATGGCATCAGCACTCACCACAAATCCAACTCAGCTGTCCGTGCAAAATGAGGCACCGCAAAAGCAGCACACGCCAGATGGGAGCATGTCAGGTTAGGCCTATGGTACTGTAAAACATTTTGCAACAGAGCTGAGAGATGGCGTTTTATTACCCTGATTATACCAGTTACAAATGTCCATATTGTCCATGATGATGGCATTGGCTATTGATCCAGACAACAGTAATACCTGCAACATTTCAGCTGAACTTACTGGCTTTGACTTGACCTGATAATGTATGTTACAGTAAGGTAGATACTGTATGCAATGGCAGTGGATATCTGAAGTGATAATGTTATCATTAGGCTTACTGGTAATTGTTATGATGGCTCATATATTGGTAGAATGTCATAAATGTCTAACGGAATGTCCCAAAGTAACAAAGCAGCATGGCCGTTGCTACAGGCCTTGCACAATATGAACAAGGCTTGGGGTGAAAAAGAAGTGAGGTGCCTGAAATCACGAGGCGCTCAAAGTTAGAGTTTCACTCTAACTTTCACTCTAACACCACTTTGTGTTTTCTTCAACAATGGGTCGTGGCCTAGCTGTCAGTCATCGTTAAGTCAGAGTGTTATCAATTAAGCCAAATCTATGCTGTCAT
This sequence comes from Sardinella longiceps, assembly GCA_027497455.2. NCBI lineage: Eukaryota > Metazoa > Chordata > Actinopteri > Clupeiformes > Clupeidae > Sardinella > Sardinella longiceps. Next base: position 11,971,839 of record JAODXP020000006.1, on the reverse strand, counting down.
AGCAACAAGATGAACATGATCGGTTTCAACCTTTCATGTTTTTTTTTTCGCTCACTATTTTGGAACTACTTTGCTTTTTGGAAGTGAAAAAAACATATTGGGTCTGAACATTGCCTTAGTTCTCTTTTTTCACTTATGATTGTTAATACAATGCATTTTGTATTGTGTTCAATAAGAGATTCATAGCCCTGCCAGAGTAACAGAAACACTAGCAGGGTTAGGCTAATATAAATAACAGTTATAACGAAAATAACTGTCATTTTTAGAGTGATGAGTTACTGAGGAAAATGAGATCCGTACACAAGTGCCATGAAATAAACCATCATGTCCAGTTTTATTTCTCTCTGAAACGGTGAATGCCAATACTTACAGTATATGTACTACTGCATCTTTGCCGAAAAAGAATTGCATTGTTGTAAAAGAACCACAAATAGAGCCAGTATTTCCAAGGAGAATATATAGATCTGTTGGGAGGCTTTGAAGTGAAGGAAATGCTTTCAACAGATAATGCACAGACTCATTCATTTTATCACAAGGAGGAAACATACATTGTCGTGGGACTATTAAATATGTTGAAATGACTAGCCCTGGCACGTGCACAGTGATCTGCTGTTAGCCTCAACTTTCAAAGAAAGAGCTGCATCTCTGTTGGAAATCCAGCGCAGCCTTCAATACTAGAGCACATTGACTATTGATATCCATAAAGGGGGAAACAGTGCAGAATTCAGAATCATTTCTGTGAATTTATATCTAAAAGGCATTGGTAAGGTGATTGTAAGACCCCTGCAAGACAGAGACCAGATGGAGCGTCTTTTGTGACATATTGATGTACATGGTTGCCTATACAGTGGCTAAGCGTTGTTTGAAGATCTTGAGAAAGACGTCTCAGAGACATCTGGCAGATGAGCAAACATTCTTTAGAATACGTCTTGAAGACGTCTAGTAGAATTTTCTCACACATCTTCAAGACGTCTTCCAGATGTAAATTCTGCTGACTGGGAAATTTATTGATGTTTAACTACTTGTTTCAAAGCTTTTTGTCTCTTCAATAGCTATAACCTAATTTTTCCAATTCCCAAACAACCACATCTTTTGACACTCTGTGAGTCCGTTGTCCCACTGCTGTCCCTGTTAGCACTGGTCTACAGTACATGTAAGGTGACATTAGCGGTGGTTTGACTTTAACAACGTGCTGCAAAAGCTATTAAACGTGCTGGCTGATAAAGTCTGGTAGAGCTCTGCAGGGAAACGTTTCATATGTGATTAATCCAGACTTCCAGAGGCATCCATCCATCCAATCCCAGACCTAAGCATGTTAGCTTCATTAGCGAGCAGAGAGCATATATATATCCCTGTCTTTCTTCCCAACCCCTTTCGTCTGTGTCTGTGTCTGACTGATGATGAGGCCTTTGCACACAACAGGGCTAAACAAACCAGGAGACATGAAAGCTCAGAGGGAAGGAAGGAAGGAAGGGAGGGAGGAAGGAAGGGAAGGAGGGAAGAAAGGAGTAGGAAGGGAAGAAACACAGGCGCTTTTCCAATATGGATGCCCGGCTAACAAGCAGTGGTGAGGGACAGACATGCTTACTTAGAATGTCAGTGGTCATCATCAAACAGTAAAACACTCTGTCAAACATTTCTAAACATTTACAAGTGTTCTCAATAACGTGTGTTTAATCTTAGTTGAGGGGAAAGAGGCAAGACTACTACTGCTAAGTCCGTTGGATATACTTGAGGTCCTAAGATACATGTATAGAAATAGATTTTTCAGTAGCAATAGTTGCAGGATAGGCTAAACTAGGTTGACTACTAGACTACCCTGATTTTCAGGGACAGTCCCCAAGGTCAGGTCGCCTTAAGCTATTCACTAACATGTCCATAAGAAGAGACTGAAAAGGATCTCACTGCGTACACATACTGTAGCCTACAAATTACGATCCCAGTATCTGATCCCCAGGAAATGTATTGAATCACTCTGATGTTATGTCACTGTTTTTAGGGCATGCCAGGCTTACCTGGTCGGGAAGGACTGAGAGGGGAGAAGGTGAGTTGCCCTTTGTTGTTTTGTTGTGTTGATCAAACACTTAACACCTGAGGCAAAAGATAGAATTCAAGACAGAAATATGACTTTTAGGAACAAATTACAATTCTTGGGGCCATTTGACAGTTTACATTGCAATCATATGAAGTGCAAAATCAGCCTACTGTTTTGATGTCTGTGTAAATGCAGTTCTCAGCATTTTTTATGTTCTTTATAGCATGAGTACACAATGTTAAGTCCAATATGAGATGCTATGCTATTATTTTTTTCAAGGGGGAAGCTGGATTACCAGGACAAAAGGGAAACAGAGGCTTTCCAGGAAGTGCTGTGAGTTACAGACCCACTCAAAACCAATGGATGTTCTCTTTTAATCCAGTGACAACACATAACTAATCATAACCATACATAACCACACATAACAAACAATAACATAACCAATATCACACAACCATTCATATGAATTTTCTTATCCTCATTATATCCAATTTGTGACCACCACCACCACATATAGCAGTGTCAGCAGTTTTAGTATCCAACCACTTTGAATAATTGTAGTCCATGCAGTTGATTCCTGTATAGTGAATGTTATACAACAGTGTCAGAGGATTTTGTTGTGTTTCAGGGAGAAATGGGGTTAGCTGGGCAGCCTGGTGAAGCTGGAAAACCTGGACCTAAGGTTACAAAGCAAGTTTTCTCTCTTTAAAACAAGTAAAACGTTTAAGTAAGGACTTTTGGATTTTTTTTCCCTGCTTTAGGTCTTAGGTTTTACAATGGCCCTGTACAGTGGTCTACTTGTATTTTAGTCATTAGTCAGCAAGTGCAGTGATTATGGATTTGGCACTCCTGTCAAATATATTGTTTTTAGCAGCCTTAAGCCCAGCTAAGTGAGAGGAATTGGACATCCAAGCCCAAAGTATTGCATTCGTCAGTGGAATTTGGAGGGGGAAATCAAAAGAGTCTGCCTCGGTCTCGACTCTCTGTCTCCCCCCATTGATTTTCATTAGCAAATCCTAACGAGTGCCAGTATGCATTGGTTAATGGTGTAGGGGGGAATCAGTAGAACACAGACATGTTTCGTGAGATTTTGTACTTCACATTGGCACAGAGTCAAGATGCAATTTAAGAACCCCCTTCATTTAAAGGGAAAAAAAGAAGCGCTCAATTGGAAACTATAAATTAGCTCCAGATCTGCCCTGAGCAAGATGCAAATGTTATACATTAAATGATTCTTACTCTTTGTTCAGTCATTATATATTGCCAAATGTGCTTGTGGTACATGTTTGCATGAGAGCACCCAGTGAATCATGTCTATCAGGACAAAGATAAAGGGCACTGCTGTCACATGATGTGCGATGTGTGCATTATCATGAGCAGTGTTTCCAAGGTTAGGATATGATTGGATTATTTACTGCTATTAATCTTTCCATCTTTTTCTGGAATGAAGGGCAATAAAGGGGAGGCTGGAGAAACAGGTCTACCAGGATTTCAAGGGCAGGAGGTAATTTCATAATATTCAATTTTACCACTACGCTTGCAATAGTTTATATTGTACCCTTTGTTTTTTTATGGGATTGTAATCATTGGCAAAGTACAGTCAGACAAAGTGTCTAGAGTGTGAACTCAAACATCTATGTGTGTGCACAAAGGTGCAGTAGCAATTAGCCTAGCCTAACCCAGAGATGCTTGTGCATAGGAACTTGCTTATGAAATTACGGTCAATTAGATAATATTTTCATTTATTAATTTAATTCCGTCATTTGTCCTCTCATTTCTTCATTAATGTAAAGGACCATAGAGCAGGTACAGTAGCAATGTCTGTTAGGTTGTGTACATGGTTGTGATGCTTTTCTGACTGGTACAAACTGTGTCTAGGGGAAACCAGGAAACCCTGGAATAGCAGGCCAACCAGGACACCCTGGGATGCCTGGACTGAAGGGACCCAAGGTACAGTACCTGAGCATGATTAGATTCACATGTACATGTACAAAGTATAAGGTTAAAACTATATCTATGTTATTTTTGCTAAAATACATGCTGTTATGGCTGAAGTATGCTAAATTGTCACATTAAGAACGCAGCGGTTTGATTTAGTATGCCTTACGGGGAAAATCGTTAAATTGTATAAGGTAATCCCATTACTTAATGTATTTTGTTTTCTTTTTGCTGCTTCTGTTCTGTTTAATGAGCTAGGAAAATCACTGACATTTTCAAATAGTAATTGTTGCCAACATCACATTTATGGTCACTGTTTTTCCAAACTCACCTCTATTAATTAACTCCAACAAAATATCTATAATTTATATAGTGGCAAACAAGCAAGCCATTCATGAAGTGGAATAAACAATCCACCAGTAGCCTATAATACACACATTAACTTGAGCCTATAAAATATCTAATTGATGTCAATTTGATTGCAAGGGGTAAGGAGAAGTCCAACAACCTGACTTGTTGTAAAGTATTAGTAATAAAGGCATGTAAATAAACTAAGTCATATGATAAGGTCTCCAGGACCCCAGGGGGCTTTATTGTATAATGAATGCTCACACACTAGCAGCTAGAAGCAGATTGATACACAGGATGTTTACATTTATGAAAGCATTTCTACTTAGCATTCATTGGAGTCAGTTACTGTCACATTACACAACGGACTTAAAGTGACTCACAATAGTTATTTTACAGTTGCATTACAGTTTTTCTTGCATAGCCTAGATTTGCTGAAGGGCAATTGGGCCATTCTGACTCATGGAGAGAGCTGAGAAGGCAAAGTGCTGTGAGACCCACAGTGGACGCAGGGCTCACACGTGAGACACCAGCTGTTGCAGAAAACAGAGCAGTAAAGCAAACCTGATACTTTGGCTTGTAAATGGCACAAATGACTATCCTATGAAGATATTCCCCCATCTGGCTAGGTCCCGTTATGCTCACTGCAGCAAATCTTACAGTTTGTAAGCAGTTGCCTGTCTATGAAAGCTTGACTGCCTGCGTTTTGCCTCCCTGCTTGCCAGCACACTGATTTTGTAAAGCTGGCACTGACCAAGATGGCATGTTTGGTCATCTTCGGCAAGCCATGCAGAGCCAACATCATATCAGTGTTGATGCTGTAAAAACATCAGGCTGACTTTAAGACCCTTTTGGCAGTTGGTCCACATGACTTGATGGCCTGGCACTCGTAACTTGCCCCTCTCCTCCCCCCAAACAGCCTCTGATTTATAGTGGAAATTGGGTGTAATGTTGTTCATGTGCCTCTTTACTACATGGCCGGTGTATAAATAATTCACTTACTATTATTTACTGCATCATTTTCACCTCACTTCATTTGGATAAACAGGCCCAACGCTGGGTTGTGTAACGTCAGTGGATGGCATCTGATTAGTAACTGGAAAGAGTTGGCAGAGAATCTGTCATTGTGCCTTTAGGGGCTTCTACTAGAATGGGTTTGAACTGAGATGTTTAGGGGGGGGGGGGGTTATGCACAATTGTTGCAGAGTTGTGTAACTTGATGGATTTTCCTGTGTTAGGTTTTTGACAGTTAAAGTCTTTCTTCCAGGAATAACAAACATTGTTTAATTTGGTCAGATGGACGGCCTACAGTACAGTATTATCACAGTGCTAAATGGCAGCACAGTGAATAACATGCAATACTGTAATCTTTCCCCTTATAGGCACCAGTAACATTCATTGATCATAGTAGATTGTCTTAGTTTAGACTGGTTATGGTTGAACATCTTCCTTCTTCACATGAATCGCAGATACATCATGTATCACAAGTCTCTCCCATGTACACAGGGTTCACTTGGGTTTGGGTGTGTTTGGGCTCAGGTCACTTGGGTGTTAGGGTGTGCTTATCCAGAGAATTATAAATGGAATTATTATTATTATTATTTTAATTCATCTAACATGGACGCATTGCATAATTTTCAGCTCCTTTCCGTTTAAATGCAAGTGACATCTCTCTCTCTCTCTCTCATCAGGGACAACGAGGCGATGTGGGGGAACGAGGCCAGGAGGTATTTCAGCTGTTTGGTATAAAGCTATTCATCTAAGTGTGAGATCTAGACCGATTGTTCTCCAGACTTCAGCAATTCTCCCATTCCAACAATTGACTCCTGTGATCTATTTGAATGTCAAGCAGAACTAAACTTGAAGCCTTGAGCTCTGCAGCATTCCACCCAAACAAGTCATTTTTCATTTGGCTAAAACAGCAGAAAGCATTAGGCCTGTGCACACAGACAGTTGTCCAAGCCAAAAGACATCACAGAGATGGCTGGCTGGTATCCCTGTACTCCAATGTCATTAAACATCCCAGTCTCTCTTTACATTCTCCTCTTCCACTAGCACGTTATATGTTTGTGTCTGCGTGCCTGCCAGATGCACTGAAGCCATAAATCAAAACCTGTGATTTTGATTCTAACTTTCATTTGATACAGTGTTCTGTTTTCCCCTTACACAGTCCAGTGGAATGCTAGATATTGCAAACATTTTGACCTTGTGCTTTGCTGTGTCGACTCCAATATGACCAACAGGATGGAGTCAGGTTTACAATTATTGAAAATATTGTACATATTAAAAGCCACACGTTTCGAGCACACTGCGATCTGCTTTGGAAAACGTGAAACGCTTCATTTTTTTTATTTCCATGCGCAGAGTCTCGTCCAAGTATAATCAGATTCAAGGTTTACTGCAACCCTCCAAGTGGTCACTGTGATCCTTTCATCATGTCACATGGAAAATGGGTGGCTGCACACAGGATTTCCACAGGGGAAAAGAGGAATGTGAAATAAAATTACAATATCACCAAAGTATTTCTTGGATACATGATATGGTTCAAACGATCAAACCACCTAAATACTATATGGCTGAATTCATTTCCACCAAATGCCACACCGCTTTATTGCTGTGGTTGAGATTTTTCAACTGCGAGGGCAAAAAAATATAGAGCCAGCAGTCAAGTTTTAGAATCTCTCTGAAGATACGGACGAAATAAGGCTTTTATCTACTGTATGGAATCTTTAGGTGACTGGTTTGTTGTACTGTTATTGTACTGTGTACTGTATAATCTTCAAACTGCCACATGATGCATGATGTGTGACAACCTTCCTCTGTGTTCTCTTGATTCACAACAGGGAATGAAAGGTGATAAGGGAGATCAAGGTGTTCCTGGAATCCGAGTAAGCATCATCATATGGCGCTTCTTCTCTTAATATTTTAGTGTATTTATACCTTCTATTTGTGAAAAAATCAAAACAGCCTATGAGTAACTATGTGTATGTTTGTAAATTGTCTTTAGGAAAACTTTAGGATTTTTTTGTTCATGAATGCTCTAATTTTTATTCACAGGGTAGTGGTGGCCCATCTGGACAAAAAGGAGAGGTTAGCCTGTCACTCACTATGCCAATGCTTCAAAACTGATTAGCTCACAATTCACACTACAGCACAGTAAAACTATTGTTCTTGATGTCATTGGTGCTGAGGGCTTTCAAAGTCCCGTGCCAACTTTGAGCTGATACTCAGAGTATGTGACAAATGTCTACATCATTGTTTTTTTTTCTGGATGTTTGCCTCAAGCTCTGCACACTACTCATGAGGAAAAAATTCTTCTTACAATTTCTTACATCTTATATCTTTGAACCAAATCATATTTTAAAGCTCAAGTTACATGTCCACACAAATTGCTTGTGATAGCATATCACCCAAAATGTGCATGTGGTAAATAATCATTACTAAAAGTTATGCATTCATTTAGTCACAGATAAGAATATAATCTCTACGCAGGAGTCAAGTAAATGTTCAGTACCAGTGCTTGTGTGGTCCTGATGCTGTGCTTATGTGCATGTCAGCAAGGGACAAGAGGAGAACCTGGCGAGAGAGGACAAATGGGCCACCAGGGACTGCCGGGTCAGCCAGGCATGAGGGGTCCATCTGGGGCAAGCGGACAGAATGGAGAATCCGGCTTACCGGGACCACCGGGACCAGAAGGAAGACCTGTGTGTGTTTACTCTTTACCTGCCTATGGGTGTACTATGCTATCCCTGATTGAGACCAATTCAGTTGTGAAATCCATGGCCATGCCAAATCATAATCAACTCATGCACATTCATTATTTCGCTACCCTCATAGGATAATTGCCTAAAATTTTTGGCCAAATTGAGATACTTGCATAAATGTACTATCCTAGCACCTCTGCATCAGCATGTCTTTGTTCCAACCTCATCAGCCAATCACAACACTTTTTGCCATCTACAGGATAGACTGTCTTACGAGAGCGCAGGGAATCACCCTTAGATTCCACTTGGTGTGTGTGTGTGTGTGTGTGTCTGTGCGTGTGTGTGTCCGTGTGTGTGTCTGTGGGTGGGGTGAAGTGATTAAGCCAGTCTGGTTCCTGCAGATGCCAACACCTAGCCAAGACTGAAGCCACACCATGGTCACATTTTTTCTTGTTTCCCAAAAACACTGAAATATGACAATTCCCCTATGAGGCTGATGATTTGGGCCTTAATCACTGGAAAATTTTAGCTTATTAGCTTTGCTTATTTAATACTATGAGTAAGATCCAAAGCAATTGATAAATGCTCTCACAGACAACACAACAACTCATATGGTATTTCCATAATTAAGTGGCGGACTTTCACCTGCCATTTAAATTTTGGCATATAATGTGCATTTTCTGTGTGTGTTCATGCCACAATGTTTGTACAAAATGTCTGTATCGACTTTTTCAAAATCCTTTTTTTCATATTACAGGGAAGACATATGTCTGAAGAATTTATTCAACAAATATGTAGGGAAGTCCTCCGATGTAAGTAGTAATTTTTATATTCTATCTATATTGATACTCTCTGCGAGTCTTCTTACTGAAATATTGACTGAACTTGGACCCTGAAGAATTTGCTTAGTTGAGAAAGGCATGGTGGGGAAAATTTAGACATTTTGAAAGAACTGCCAAAACCTCATGATTGGCAGGGAGATCATGTCTTGGCTAGATGATTTTAAGCTGGGTGGTGTTTTTTTCTTTAATCAACCTGTAGAACCTCTATAGACACCTTGCTGAATGTGATGGAATCATGTACTGTGAACTATTGCATAATGGATTAACCTAGACACATAGTGAGAGGTCATTTCAGTTCAAACGTTGTTTGATGAGTCACAAGCTTGCGTCTGAACTTGCTAGAGGAGACGCAGCCTTACCCTAGGGCTACACTGGCTGCGTTATGGAAGTCATGTTCTCTCAAAAATGCAATGAAATGAATGGTGATTTTTTTTTTGAATGTGGTGAAGCCAGCTCCATTCTTTACACTGGAAGCTAATTGTTATGGCAGATAAGTCTTTGTCTTAACGTGTGCTGTGTAGCCTCTCTGTTAGTTACAAAAAAAAGATAACTCCTGTGTCTGTGTTTGATTTTTCAGCCGAGATGCCGTCCTTTTTGAGGAGCAACCAGCAAAGGAGCTGTGACCACTGCTACACCCAGATGGGAAGCCCAGGACCCCCAGGCCCTGTCGGACCCCAGGGCATAAGGGGCTTCCCCGGGATGCCTGGGGCCAATGGCCTGCTGGGTCACCGCGGTCTGCCTGGGCGGCCGGGCATTCCTGGCTTGAAAGGTGATGAGCGATGACACGCAGTGCTGTCTCTTGTCTGCGAGCCCAAATTTTATAGTCCTACTCAGGGAATCCAACAACCAGTCCAAGCCCAAGGACAAAAAAGTGGCTCCTGTCATTGTAACTGTGGTTTAATAGTGTGGATTGGCCTATGCAGCAAGATTCCAGATCAGAATTATTGTTCCTGTCTCATGATTACCTTGGCTGTTTAGATTTCACATAAACAACACCAATGACATGACAATCTGTTGTTTATGCCCAGGGCCTTCACGGGCTCGGTCTCTCTCTGTTTAGGTCCTTGAGAACAAATGGTGTTTCGGCACGTTTTGAAAAAAACAAAACCAAACGAAACAAATCTGTGCAATAAAAGTCAGGCTGCAAATGCCATTGGATAGAGACAATTTTACAATGGTCTCTGACTCAGCCATTTGTTTTGGGGTTTTCCAGGAGAGATCGGAGAAAAAGGTGAAAGGGGGAATCCTGGTCGATCAGAGATTGGACAGCCAGGAATACCAGGACTTCCAGGTATAGTATAGGGACTATTCCTTCTCTACAATCACACTATTCGGCTGCAAAAAAAACATGTTTTCATTTAAAACAATTAACCAAAAAAAAACTCTTGGAACAGTTTGAATCTTCTTATGGGCCTCTGACTAATGTGTAGTTTATATAATGACTTTCGGTAAGTGTTTTCAGTGAGGCCTGTTTTTAAACCCCCGGTAAAGCCACAAATTGTTGAGTCTTCAGTGTCCTGTTGAGTAACAGTGTTCTGTTTTTTTTTGTCCAATCTTGTGATTCAGCTTTGGGGAGTCCCTGGTCTCTTTCCCCCATCCCCCATCTCCCAGATTGGCCTGCATTAAAGTTTATACAAGTAACTGGCATTTCTCTCTCTTTCTTTTACAGGTCCAATGGGACCATCAGGGGTCAGCAAACCAGGCCAGCCAGGTAAGCCGGGGCCCCCTGGCCTGAACGGGGAGGAGGGGAAGAGGGGCTACCCCGGAGCTCCCGGACAGCCAGGGGTTTGCCATCCATCCATGTGCTACGGTGCAATCATGCGGAGAGATTCTTTCAGCAAAGGACCAAATTACTGAGTCATACACACAGATGTTGCTGATGTTGCAAAACAGAACCATTCCTGGGGCGAGGTGCTTTGTACGCAGCTGATGAAAAAGCAAAACGGAGAAAAAAAAAAAAAAACTAATACAGCAAATCTTTCCAATCTCAGGAAGATCTCATTTATCGTCATGGTTTCCTCTCTCTGGGAACCTGAGAGTACCTCTAAGTGTATAAAATAAAAACAGTTCCATGTGTGAGTGTATTTCTGCCATATTTAAAGCAACACCGACAACCATATAGCACTCACCTTCTTTCATCATTGCTTGTTTCATTTGCTTTGTGAAGGTGAGTTGTGAGTTATGTTGTTCCATGATTATCTAACAATGAAAGCGGATGTTCTTGCCAATGAGGAGATAGAAGAGAATTCTACCATGTCTCAACTACACCAGCAAATTTTCTTTTACTCTCTAACTCCCCCTGTTGGATGGTGCTCTCACATCTGTCTTGGCTTGCAAAATTAATTTCCCACTGCATTTTGCCACTAATAAATTCCAGAATCACATCATTTAAAGCCTTTGCCAAAAACGTTAGTATTATGAAATCGCTTTCGCAACAAAGGCTTCTCCACTGCAATGGGATTCAGCACATGCATCTTGCTTTTTAATTTTATTTCTTTTCTTTTTTTCCAAATTTGTCATTTTTACATTGGATAATACCACCTTTACACTGTATGCTGTTACATACATACAGTGTAAACAAACATTACAAATGTTTTGCAAGGGTAAATGTAATGCTGCTGATGTTTTGACAAGACCCATCTTATTAGATAATAACCATAACAATTACAGTGCTAAATTTTGAAATGAGCCAAGTTTTTCATCATGTTGCCACACTTGCCTGAATGCAATGTCAAATATTTATTATCTATGTATGAGTAATACTGCTTTTCATAAATAGGCTTCTCTTTTTCAAGGGACCATGGTTGTGAGCTGAAATGGTCAACATAGCCTACTGTGTCTGTAATCTGTAAATCATCACCTTTGAAGTGCATGCAATCAATGTGCATCAATCTGAAACATTGTCTTTGCTTTACAGATCATTCCCATTTATTGTTTGATGTTATTTATAAAACAACTGAACGCAATTACTGCTTTGTACCATTCTCATTTTCTTTTTTTCGAATTCTATTCTAGCTTTTATTGTGTTTGAATGAGTTTTGTATTGCCTTTTTTGATATTAATTAAAACTTTTTTTAATTAAGTTGAACGTTTTCAGTATTTTCTGTCTCACCCATGCATATAATATGAGATAGGCCTAAGAGTTCCCAATAAACAGGTTGTGAAATGAATTATTCACTGTGCATATTAATCCTATTAAACACTGCCATGCTCCGTGGGCATCCTCCTTAATGAATGTGGGCAATTGGAGTGATAACAGTTGCTAAAACTTGCCTTTGGCACTTATTTTGTACACCCCTGAAAAGATAACAGACCTGAAACGTGCCTGGAAATTATGGCTAAAGCTCTAACGCATCTTCAGTGGCGTCTTCAACATGATGCGTTAATCGAATCGGGAACAACCATATTTACATTTTTGGTCTATTCTGGTTTCCTTATAGCGTTAATAACAGTTTATTGACACTAATTCTGTCACACAGAACAGAATGGCATTGACATCGGTTGTGAAGATCTTTGTACACACTAGGTGTCACTGTTCACCTATTTGCAAGCATGGGGCTCCCCATTTCATCAGAAATGAAACACCTCAGACATAAATTAAACCTGTTGATTTTCAGCAAAGCTGTCCTGGATGTAATGGGATCTCTCAAAGTAACAGGTCATATATCACTATAACAAGTAAAAAGACTAATTTCAGGTCATTAGTCAAGGTAGGCTACTTTACTCGTTTCCATCTTTCTAAGAGCACATTCAAGACAGGGTGATTATTCAGTCATGAAACGGTTGTTAACATTGTCAAGTTGATAGAGATGAGAAAGCCGTATAGGCCTACATCAAGACAGGGTAGACATAGTATACTTCAAATGCCCTGTACTGTTGCGTAAAAAAGGACACCTACAAAAGTGAATACATTCAACCATGGACATGCCCCAAGGAAGAACAGGTGTTGGTGCGTTTCATTTAGTGGGTGGGACACGGCATTGAGAAAATATCTATGTTTAGTTACCAATATTTACGATATACTTAATGAATAGCCTGCATATGCACATGTAATATTCCCACTGAAACGACCCGTTGTTAAAAGGTTAGAGCAACAGAAGGATCTTTTACGTTGGTGCGTGTTAGGCTAACGTTTCTGGAGAGATGGAAACATTATTGAAACAACAAAGTCTGTCAGTTCAGCATGAACTGATACATGTTCCTTGGTAAAAGTCTGTTAGGCATAAGATAGACTACTCACAGATATTTTACGTTGAAGACGTGTTTGAGCGTACCTTTCAAACGACCGCTGCAGGAGTTTTCTTTGACTAATTAGCGGGGTTTCATATTTCAAGTGTCTCTCCTTTCACAGTAGAGATGCCGTATTCATCCTCATGTCACCGAAGTTTTATTGCGACCGCCAGAGGTAGATACCAAAAACCCCTGTGTGGGATGGACTACTGGTGGTGTCGACACATTTCCCAGGGATGAAGTTCGCGGGCTCAAAAACTTCAGCTGTTGTATGTGCTGGGTTCTCTACTCCTCACCAGGCTCAAGCTACCTGTTTTGATGCCCTGTTTGAATAGCCCTTATCATCGCACCTACAAACTGAAGTGTAGGCCATTGTTCCAAAAAGGACCTTTCTATTTTAAAGGCTTAAAACACTTTAAATACGAACCACTGATTTATGTATTTTAACTTAGACAATTTTGTGGCAGGAAAGGATGGAATCCTGGAGTCAGGGGACAGCAACTCTGTACTAGACTTGGACATTCTACAGGTGATCTGAGGCGTTACTGGAAACAGACAAAAAAACGGCATAGTGTTGGAGACTATTTGGAATGTGAAGACCTGACCTTTATTTGAAGGGGGATTTTAAAAGTTGTACCTTATGGTTCTTGTGCTGTCATGGAAGTCGACAAGATATTATAGATTTATTTTTAACACGAATAAATATGAAAGCGTTGGCACATTTTGACCAGGCCACATTTGGACTACTGTGGAGTTTCCTTGGTTTTCTTCAGTGTGTGTACTGTGGTTTGGGAGACAACCATGTGCACTCCAGTTTCATTTACAGAAGATTGCGTAACCACGAGAGAAAAGAGATTCAAAGAGAAATTCTCTCGATTTTGGGTTTGCCACATCGTCCAAGGCCCTTTTCCCCAGGAAAACAAGCATCATCTGCTCCCCTGTTCATGCTTGACTTGTATAATGCCATGGCGACTGAGGAGGAAGACGGAATACTTGAGGGCACAGGCAAAGGTTTTAGTGGGAAAGCTCATGGAAACTCGCGCAAAGGATACTACAGCTCTCCACATGGATATACTCGCGCAGCACAGTCATACCGCGCGGGCCCCCTCACGAGTGCAAGTCCGCCTCTGGCAACTTCTCACGACACTAGTTTTCTGAACGACGCCGATATGGTTATGAGTTTCGTTAATTTAGGTGAGTATACCGAGGCAAACATGCTTAAAGTTAGTATGTTCCCAAAAATACGCTTTTGCGCCTCTATGCCCAAAAGCTAAAGGTTCTATTTGTGCTTGCTGAAATTCATGAGTTAAGTTATTTATACATTATACTGTATACTGTACATTATAAGTATACGCTTAATCAGTGACAGAGGTATTTTGGTGGTATCATTACTGTATACAGGCTGCATCTTGGCCATGACATTCAGGCAATAAAGTTTGCCCAATTATGTCCCATAAAATTAATGAAAAGCATTATTTCAAATGTAGTTTTCATCAACAATCCTATTGAAAGAACATCACTGAGATCGAGTTATAGCTACACATCTGACGTTTGGCCCTTTTGGCACCCTGCAACAACAGAAAGGAAATGTAGTATATAGCAGTAATAAAAAGATGTTATCATGATCCCAAAAAATGCATTTTGAAAAGACCCTTGAGTATGTTTTTGTCTAATTCAGTTTCAACAGTTTATTTCCCTAGATTAGTTAAACCGCAAACTTAAAAATAATTATGGCATAAACCACTGCACACATATCTGTATGTAATAACCTCTTTTGAACTTGCTTGTACTAAACTACCATTTTACTGCCTATAATATAAAGTGTGATTATCATATTGGTCTAAGAGAATTGCCTGTGGATGTAAGGAATAATAATTGCATTTAGTGCAGTAATTTCCTCAAAATATCCCATAAACTTTTAATTGACCATAAGATACTGCAGTTCTTTGCTCTTTCCCCTTTGGCAATAATTTTGAGGTTACTCAAACTTTAAGTGTACATTCCGCTTGTGAAGTAGATGGTCCGACCTTAAAACACCATCTTAGGCCTTGTTAGCAACCATCTGTGAAACTCAAAATTTAACTATCTAGGATGAAATAAATGTTCAATTGATTCTATAATCAAATGAATATAATTGTATTCCATTAGAGTATCAGCATTTTGCCAATTTACTTGAAAAATAAGGATAGGGAAATGGCAGACCTCTGTCTTAATTTGTGGATGAATTTTTGAAATTTGTGTTTATCTTTGCCTTTGTCAAGTTTTTTTAATAGTTTTTTTTTTAAATAGCTACATATAAATATTGTCAAGGTCTCAGTGTGGTCCACTCCTGTGGAAAAAATGATTTTAAATACATCTAAAAATGTAGTTACAGCACATAACAACAACATGTTTTTGACGTCACAAAGTGACTTTTAAAACACAACCCTCCAATTTACTTTCTCAGCATAATCACTAGTTGCCTGCTACTTTATGGCCTTACTATTTTACTTCTTCTCTAAGAAGCAAGCTAAATTTTGCTGGAAAAAAATTGCAGCACAAGTGATACCAGCATTATTTCAGTGTTGATGAAACGCTGTGCATGCTTGAAATGAACAGCATGGTGATAAGCGTGATTAACACTCTACAGGTTCAGTAGCCGTGACCTTTCACCCAACAGTTCATACAAACTTATCGAATGACTGTCTGACCTGGGGATAATTTGGCTTAATTACTTCCTGTTGTTAAAGAAAGGAAAGAGGTTGAGTGAAGCCTGTTTTTTTCCTCCCACATGGGCCCACATGGCAGTAAGCCGTAAAAAGGGGTAGCTTTGTATACCTGTAAATGGTTCATTTATAGCTGGATATTGCCGTTTTTTTCTCTTCCATTAAGACGGGTTGTGGTGCTTGTCCACATACATTAGGCTTGTTGAAATAGCCAAGGGCCCCCCAAATTGATGCGCTGTTGTAATGGCTGTCGATCCTTTTGTAGATTTGTAGGAGCTTTAAATGAATACACCTAAAATAATGGATGATCAAAGAGAGCTTTTTGCCATATTTAAACTTAATGAACAATATTAAAGGATGAAAACATCAATCGTTAAGGTAAGGCAGAAGGTAAAAGCCTTCACCTTTACAATTTGCCATCTGCTTTTGGTTAAGAGCAGCAGGGCATGTTCACTGTTTTCTCTGAAAGCATTGCACTGTTAATTGAGACAATGGCAGGCAACCCTTCAATGCCTTACACCCTTGTCTTAAACACTTTTGCTATAATATTTAAACAAGGACTAATGAAAAAATATTAAATTCAAACCATCATCCCCCTTTTTCCATCACAAACTTTGCTCTGTACTCAAGTTCAAACATGTAAAATGATCCTTTGTGACATGTGTTTGTCCGTGTTTACAAAAAGAAGTGATCTGAATATGCTGGACAACATGCTCGGACAATGTTATTCAAATACAATGCACTAATGTAAGCTGACATAAACATTTACTTAAGATGCCATCAGACATTTTGGACCAAGTTTGCGCTTCATCAGACGTCCTTTTGTTCCCCGAGCCAGGGCAGGCACCCAACAACCTCCCCGCTCCTGCCCCCCCACAAAACGCTGGAGCCTTCCGAGGGTGCTGACCCCTTTTTTCTGATGCGTGATGCAATCCCCAATTAATCTACCTTTATCTCCCACCTGCCAGCACCATGTAACTCGCCACCTCGCCTTCTAATGAGAGGCAGCGGCTGGAGGCAGAGAGCGCGTCCGTCCGGCAGAGCAATGCCTCGACCTCTGACCTGCTGGCGTTAAGTAACCACAGACTTTCACTGTAGATAAACCATGACTGAAATGGACCCGGGGGTTTCTCCTGTTTTATCTGCGAGTGTTAGCAGTGCTGGCTGCCAGGGCACACAAATGCCCTCCGTCATCTCACAGGGCTTTTAACCGCTCTTCTCACTCACTCATGTGGCTTTTTAACTCCTCTTGTGGGAAGTGTGTGAATGTTTGAAGAGCTTAGAGACGTAAGTTTGAGTCCAAAGCTGAACTTTAATAAACTCCAAAATAAATAAATAAATAAAATGATGTTTGTGTTGTATGTGTAATTATCACATAACATTGTTATGTCAAGTTGTCTCTTAATCCTTAAGCCCATTATAAACATATGATGCATTCGAGTCATGTATCTCGGCGATGCGTATACATTATTTTTAGGTCTTAGTTTGGATGACTGAATTAAGTGCTTTATAGATGAATGCCTCCCTTGGGACAGGGATGTCATTCACATTGGTTTAGATGCAGTTCAAAGCAACCGCAAACGTTGGCCCTCCAAATTTCCCTGGACAGAGAGTCAATATTTTTGAAGAAAATAATTTCAGAGAGGCCTGTCGGATCCTTTTTCTCTGGACTTGAGGAGCGAATGTTGGTGTCATAAATCGAAAAGGGTCTGTTTTGAAACACTGACAGCTCATTCATCATGGGTTGGGGAAGACTATGAAACGCGCACAGTGGAGGGCCTGTCCAGAGGTGGCTACCTGTGTTGAGCAGGGAGGATTCATGGACTGAAGACTGCTTTTGTTGGTAGTCAAAATGTTTAGATAATCCAAGGAATGTTAAAGCCATTTTATTTAAACCTCATTTTGAAGGCTTGGCCTGTAGATTGATATGTATCTCAGTAGTAGAAAATTTCCTGATGTTACCTCTGGGGTTTTTCCGGCAGGGTATATTGTGATAGGGTGCTGCTGTTGTACTGTTACTAGCTGAAATGCTTTCATTTTACACCCTTCAATGTGTGTTATTCTCCCCTTTTCCCCAGTGGAGAGGGACAAGGACTTCTCTCACCAGAGGAGACACTTTAAGGAGTTCCGCTTTGACCTCACTCAGATTCCCGACGGGGAAGCAGTAACTGCCGCTGAATTTCGCATCTACAAGGACCACAGCCATGCTCGATATGAGAACATCACTCTCAAGGTCTCTATATACCAGGTCATCAAAGAATACCCAAACAAGTAAGAACATGGAAAATCTTTTCTTTTACCACCATTGTATTGACACAAACACTTTTTTTTTGTTTAGTAAAAAAAGAAAGAGAGAGAGAGAGAGATTTCTATATCTTTGACAAGTTCTTTGCATTATTTGAAAGGTACGATGTTGGTGGCAGCTTTATTTTTTGCTGTGCTGTCCTGTGCTTTATGATTTTAGGGGTTCATCTTGACCCAATTGTTCAGTTTTTGGCTACTTTTCTTTGCAGTAAAGATTTTTTTTTTTGGCCTTGACAAAATATGCATTGAATGCTCACTGGTCTATGGTGTACAGCTGAATTGTTCTAAGAGAAAAGACACAGGTCACGTTCTCTCCCTTCTGCGTGGCTCAGCCAGTTTCGAATATCCCCTCTAGTTATTGTTTATTGGCGTTCAGAGTGGCCTCTTTTATGTGAGACTGTCACATGGAACCTTACACTTTCAGAGGCCTTTGCCCACCTTCTGCCGTCCAGGTGCCCCTTTTGGAGTTTTCCGTTCCGAGATGCGCCTCCTTACCGGCTTACCTGAGGGGTATTCTGTCCTCCCGACGGAGCCATTTGTGTTTCTTTTTTTTCATGCCCTCCTCTCACTCCCTGCTGGAACCTTTGAAACAGCCCTTTAAAACTACGGCCAGTTCTGTAAAACACTTTAGGCAAGCAATCATGCAGAAAATAAAAGGACATCCTGTTTACACTAGAGTGTGTCTGGAATCTGTCCGGACTCTTCCCCCTCGTGGCGATTAGATGCCTCATTTCAGGAAGTTTTAAGGGTGTAATTTGTCACCATTTAAACAGTGACAATGGCCTTCACATGTGTTTTCCCCCCCAAACTCTTCAACTATTTACGTTACTTGTAATCTTAAAAAAGGAGCGTTGCTGACAGAAACAAACAGATGATTTTAACAGAAGATGCATTGAAGTCCCCTCACACACAGAGAAAATCGGGTTTGGTCGAACTTCACAATACTTTCTTCTTTGAACACAGTCACAAAATGTAGCTCCATTGCCTTGGTAAGGTTACATGACAGCAACCATTCTTTAAAACAGATATCAGCCTTCAGTGAAATATTCTGACCCCCAAGGCCCTAACTGTCACAGCCTCTGGAAGGTTTCCAGCTTGCATTCAGGCAGGTGGGTGTGATGCTGTCAGCCCACACATACAGCACAAACAAAGGAAATTTACCTTCGGCAGAGAGACATATGACCCGCCACCCGTTTACACAAGGCATTATTTGACATCGCGAACAACACCTCAGAATGTGGAGGTGTATAAATGACAAAGCGCGCATAAATAAGCATAAGTCACCTCGGTGATTGGGACCGCGAGGGGCCCGGACACGTCGCTCTAAAGCAGCTTCCACAGACCCCAAATAATCTCCTGTTGATGTAAACGGATCCCTCTCGTTGGCTTTATTGACAAAGAGAGCAGCCGTAAAACAGTCACTAGCCCAGACTTTGTTATTAAAACACAGATGGGAAGTTTTGTCGTTGAAGTTGGGGGTGGGGGGGTTGCTGCGTTGCTGAGAAAGGGGTTGAGGGGGATGGGGTTGTACTGGGTTATTCTGGCACTGATTGGAATCTCCCAACAAAGAGGAACAGAGGGAAGCAGAAGAGAAGAAAAAGGACATTATTGTAGTTACTACTGGGCATGTTTTCAAAATACAATTTAGTGGGAGATCTTGTCTGGAGTCTAACAAGCCCTCAGCGCTATGGGAGGCCTGGACTGATGCACATTGCAGTAGTTCCTGACTAAAACCAAACTAAATTAATAAAGAAATACTGCAAGCAGAGAGTTATCCCATTGGGATGGTGCTGAATGTTAGTGCTGGTTAAAGGATAGTGCTCAGACTCAGGCTATGCAGTATCTTTGCTGGAGCTGTTTTAAGACTTTGCATGACTAAAACATCAGCACACTCAGCCCAGCTGTTCTTCCTGTGCCCCTCAAAGCACATTAGCCTCAAGAGCCACATTCATTACCGCTGCTTGCTCTTTCGTTCTTTCTTTCTTTCCTTTCTTTCTTTCTTTCTTTCTTTCTTTCTTCCTTCTCTCTGTCTGTCTCTCTCTTTCTTCTCTCTCTCTCTCCCTCTCTCTGTCTCTCTCTCTCTCTGCTCTGTCTCAATCTCACCAGTTCCCCCAGTTCTGATAGCGCCGTCAGATAAAGCGTTTCCATTAGCGGTTTTGGACGCCTGAGGCCCACTTACAAAGCGCCCCCTCCGACCCCACGGAAGTCCGTCGACTATCACCACCTCCCCCATATCTCCACAGTGGCGCTGACTGTCAAAGCGCTTGCATCTCAGAACAGGCCATCTGGCCCTAGTAGGGTGTCCCAAGCCCGAGGACCCAGGCCTTCTAAGGGCCTTTCTCTCAGGGCCCACCTGCCTCTCTTCACACAGTACTGGGCAGGTTGGGGGGGTGGGGGCATGTGGGTGTTGTGGAGGAGGAAGTAGCCATAGCAGGGGCGACATAGCAGAACACACAGGGGCATACTTAAACCTGGGCCTGATCTCATGGGGGCAAATATCAGCACAGGAGATTTTGCCGACGATATAGTCCTCTGGGGGGCCATGAGGGGTTGCTCCCAATAAACTCCTAGGGGGGTGGAGGGGAGGGTATGGGGTCATTTCTTTGGTCTGGTGTTTTTTTTTTAAGAGTCTCCAGCCTTCACACGTTCACTCCCTCTTGCTCCTGAAACATGATGATGATGTTTTTTTTCTCTCTTGTCTTTTGATAAATGTTATTTAGCGTTTCACACCTCAGCACCCAATTCTCACGTCCTCCCCGCTGGTGCTCTCGTAAAGGGAGGTGTTAAAGTGGCCCATATCTCTGCAGGGAAGGCCCGTGGCCTGAAAGTTGTGTGATATATTGAGTCAAGTGTTTTTTTTTTCCCCTCGCCTTAGCCTTTTTCTAAAAGGTCACTTTGGGAAAATCATGAGGAGAACAATGATATATTTTTGTGTGTTTCAAACTATCTTGTGTTATTATTAATTATTCTGCTAGTGCGATGAGTTTTTTTCAGTTAAGATCAGAACATACAGGATATTGATGCCTTTATTTGTGTCATCCTTTGCAAATCCTTTGTTGTTGAATTGAACGGTTAAAGGATATATTGCTTCCACATTTATAATTTTTGAATTGCCCCCATTTATGTCTGCTCCAGAGCTTGTTCTTCTTAGGCTGAACTCTTAGCCATGTCATAAAGCCAGAACATGGAGAAACCTGATCTTTTCTGGTGTAACATAATACCCAATAATTGAGAGTCAACAGGAAAATATGGCACTGAGCTGGTGTTTGGTTGTTCCTTAATATGTCTCAGTACCAATGTTTGGCTGATGGCTGTTTGAATTATGATTCACGTATGTTTGTTTTTCTGTTACCAGAGATGCAGAGACATTCTTGCTTGATTTTAAGAAAGTCAAAGCCTCGGATGGTGGGTGGTTGGTCTTTGATATTACAGCCACAAGCAACCACTGGGTGCTCAACCCCCAACAGAACATGGGACTCCAGCTCTGTGTAGAGACTTTGGATGGTAAGTAGAATTTATCTGTTGGTTCTGTTGAAGACTAGCTTGGCATGCACACCAGACCCACATCAAGATGTTGGTTCCAACTCGCAAGCCAACGGAGAGTTGCTAAACATCTCTGGCTGCAAGTTACATTTGCTTCCACTAGGGGTGTTTAGATTTCTAGGGTAATTGAAGACAGTTCCTCTGAAAGACCTATGATTGTCTCTTTACACTTTGACTGACTTGACCTAATGCATTGTTACATTCTGACGCTCTTTGTACACTTTAAAAGTGAAATACTATTCTGTGTGTTACACCATAAGAAAAGACTGTAATCTCATACCTATGTCGACACTTTAGACCCAGAATGTTGTATCATGGAAGGTTTGGTAGTAGCCACAGTACACTTTGGAAGGAAGTACTTGTATACTGAATAATCTTTGGATCGTGCAGTTGTCCAATTTGAGTTTATTACATGCGTGAGACTTCAGACAGGGATTTAGGTATGATCCATGAAATGCGTTTCACATTGGGTACTTGGCTATTCCCCTGGTGGCTTCTGATGAAGCCCATGCCTTTGTTTTAAAACCCAAAGCATGTAATAATGACTGAGGAGAAGCTATTTTCTGGTGAGTCATGAGGACAACTCAAACAATATGGCCCTTGTGTATGTTTCCTTTTAATTCATGTGCCTCACACGAGTCACGAGTTTCATTGGGAATCGTTTCAAGGAGGATGTGGTTGCAATCCATTTTAAGAATAGCCACTGTTATTATTGTAGGACACCCAGGGACAATAGTAAGAAAAGTAAGAAAAGCACTGGAAATGAACTAGACTGGAAAGCCAATAACCACCCGTGGAGATGGAACAGTTTGCCTTTTTAGAGATTTTTTTTTTTATCTGAGCATTCCTGCTATCACATTCACCTTTAAACGTGTTAAATGTCGAACAATATGTAACTCTAGTAAATACTGCTAAAACATTATGGTTGGCAGAGTGAGATATTATCAGTTTTAAGTCCTATTCACACCTGGAACAACATCTATAAAGAGAACTGTAATCTAATGATATTTCTGGCCACTCTGGCCACTCTTCATGTGAATGAACATGATGTCTAAAATCTAAAATGTCTAAAATTTCATGGTGTCTTGTTGGCTGTCAATATTTTATCATTCTCAAAATCTCTCAGAAAGTGATCCAATGATATTGTTGCACATTGCTGTGGTTTCTCGGCTTGGACGTTGTCATTCATATCGATTACAGCGATATGTATTTGTCATTGTAGTTATTGCACTGGGTGAACAGCCCTTAACACTTACAGTGTTATGTGTTTCTATGTGTTGACACTTGACATATACTGTTGTACATAAATACTATCACTACCTTCTCAAAATCAAGAGCCCATTTTGTGGTGCTGAATGAATGCTTGTATGAAAAAGGTTGCCGCTAGTTGCTACTCCCTTTGTAAAGTGATATTATAACATGTATCCATCCAATTCCATTGAGGCGGACCTCTTATTTACAGTAAAAATAGGAGAGGAGTAGATAATGACGGTCTGTCAGGGGCATTAAGGCGAAAGAAACAGAATTCTTTGGTGAGATAAGTCTGTATTGTTAGAGCCTCCTCTCCCTCACTCTCCAAAGCAGCACTATCACACCGTCATTCAAACTACATGTTTGAATTGATGTGAATAAGACAAGACCATTTTTCACCAGAACAGATGTCCATCTTGTTTTTGTACAGTTTATGGATGATGAAGAGTGAAATGGTTCAGAAAATGATTGAGTGTACTTTGAGGTGATCCAGCTTTCATGGTCCAACAACTCGAGCAGTTGCTCCTGAGTACTGAAGGTTAAACCAAGGTCAAACTGATATCACACACAGCCTAGACAAACATGTGCATTCCTCAAAATAAGGCACTCTGTCTTTCATTGACAGAGGTTTATTTACCATGATTACCATAGGTTGGCGTGTCAGATAGGTGATATCTAAAAAGAAGAATTTCATAATCTATTTGTGGAAGAATTGTTCAATTGGGAGCATTTATCTGTTATTAATGAGTGAGGCAGTTGTTTGTCTTTTTAGTCCTTCTTATGACTTTATCCTTGGCCGATCTCTGGCTTTTCCCACTTATTGATTTGCATTCACAATTTATAGTCACTCCAGCAGATAACATTTGACTCTTCAGAGTGCTATGCTGAAGGACTAGATTTATACTTTGTTTAATGAGAGAAAGAATCTACAGCAAGCCACTCCTCTGTGATGGGATAATAATCTGCATATAAACAGAGAATAATCAAAAGATAAACATGTTTTATACGATGTATAAGTGTTTGAGTTCCCCACAGCCCTCCAGGTTATGGGGTGCATTTGATGTGGAAAAAGCCACTGTTTGCATTAAAACTGGATATTACCTGTACTTTTAATGAAAAGATTCTAAGAAATAAATCCTTCAGGACTAAAGTTCATGTCTCGTAAGTTCACTTGTCAGCCCATATTTCCCATTCAATAAACCCTGTCACTTCTGTATGAAATAGTATAGCATATTTTCTTAAGGTTAATGAGCCCCTTGTGATTTGTCTGTAAATGAAACATAATGACATTTACAGGAATGGAGGCTTTAACTCTAATCTCAATATTTGTAGATCGTTAGAGTGTGATATCGTTGAAAAGTGCTCCTGCTGAAATACTTTGTTGATATCTTTTATGTTTACAAGGAAATTATTGGTTAAACTGAGGTTAAAGGCAGCCAAGGATTTAATACATTGGCTGCTAATCCCAACTGATAATTAATCTAAGAAAAACAGTCTGTGTATGTATCTATCTGTGTCTGTCTGTCTGTCTGTTTGTCTGACTGTGGGAAAGTTGTATGAAGGATAATTGCATTTAAGATGTTAGGAGAGTTAATTTGGGGAGACATACATACAGTATGAGGTCATGTGAAATGAAGGCACCCCTTTAATTATGCTATTATCAATGCTGTATTTTCAGTGGAGAAAGTAATGACATTAGATCACACCAAAGTCTGATTATATATCTTATTGATATATATTTTTTTATTTCTTTGTTTTATTTTCTGTTGAAGGAAGAAGCATCAACATGAAGTCAGCTGGCATAATTGGAAGAAGTGGTCCACAATCCAAACAGCCTTTTCTTGTGGCATTTTTCAAAGCCAGTGAGGTGTTGCTGCGCTCCGTAAGGGCAACAGGAGGCAAAAGGAAGAATAATAATCGGAATAAAACACGTTCACAACAGAAATCATCACAAACACCCAAAAACAGTGGTAAGCCAACTTCCTATGTCATGATAATAAATGTTGCAAATATTTGAGGAAGAGTATAAAATACTGTGACAAGTGTTGAAGTTCTGTAATGAAAAGGAAGTTTAGATTATGTCTGACACTATATTATTCATGTATAGATACCAATTGCACAGTTGTTCATGATGTGATACTCTGCTGACAAGACTCTGTGGAGGGCCATATAGTTTTCATTCCAAATGAGTGGGGTAATGGCTCACATTTGTGACCAGAATCAGTTGTTTTGTAAATGGGGGCATTTAATAAACTCAATAAACATGACATCAAGTTTCATCAAAAATACATTGATAAGGTTGGCATATTTTCAGAATGTTGGCTGCACTGCCACATCTTGTGGAGGGTAGATACACCTTTGACTTGACGCATCAAGTGTAGCCTCCCTGTCAGGCTCAGGGCACTAATGTAGTTTTTACTCCATATGAGCCACCATGTCTCTGCTTCAAGCTGTTACTGCTTTCTGCTAACAGTTATTGGCAGTGTCACGCAGTGACATCTGTGTGAGACAGACGTTAAGGTCTGTGTACAACTTTGAGCTCATGCTGTTTGTGCTTTGTGCATTTGCTCTCCTCTAAGTGTACAGAGTCAATGCAGATTAAAAAAAAGCCTAAACTCTTTTTGAAGTGCAGGATGATGTATCTGAGTGTCCAGGCCAAGAGTTTGGAAGACATCAGAGGTGCTGAGTGCAGGGCCGACGCTCTTTCGGGAGCTATTTACTGACGTTGGCTGAAAGTTTCTCATCCTTGCCTCCTGGATCATCAAAAATGATGATGCTTACTGCTGTGCTTGTATTTTTCATCGACTACCTTCACCTGCTTGGACCTAAGACATCCTGTCAGGCTTTTATTCCAGACCACAAAGTGTAGCTTCCCCACTTGCTCACAGAGCAGGGAGGTACAAGCTGTGTATCCACTTCCCACAGTGGTGAGCATTGAGTGCTTCTGGGCATGCTGTGTAGAAGCCTTTTACATGAGAGACTGTCCTTGAGAAAGAAAAAAAAGCACTCCACCATCACCACCATTATGTCTCAAAGAATGAGAGAAGCTACTCGCTTCTTTTAAGGACAAAAAAGAAACATGAGCTCATCAGCTGTTGCATTTTGATCCAAGTGTGTCTGCTCTAATAAGGATAGCCATCTATTGTGTGGATTATTATTTTTTGGTTGTTTATGGTATTTACTGCAGATGCCTTTATCCAAAGTGACTATGAAATCAGTCAGTCATCCTCCCCCCATTTTCCCATCACTCTCCCATCTCAAGTTTTGGGCTGAAAGTAACAAAGTGATGAACTTTGGAGAATGAAGTCAGTGATTTAGAGTCGGACTTTCACAGCTAGCGTGGATGTGGTACAGTAGAGTACGTGTGCGAGGCCTTGAGAGTCAGCAGGGTTGAGCCGGGAGATTTAATGAGGTTACCATACAGTATATCATGCATACCGTGGCCTAACACTGTGTCCAATGAGCCCCCTGAGACACAGCCAGGCTCTGAGGGAGGATAAAAAACATTTGCCAAACGAACGCGGGTTAAGATGTGAATGAAATTAAGGTTTTAATCGGCTTTGTTTTCTGAATTGAAAGATCAAAACACCAGCGAGCAGAAACAAGCCTGCAAGAAACACGAGCTCTACGTCAGCTTCCGAGACCTCGGATGGCAGGTGTGACACTAATACTTTGGCTAAGCTTCTCATTTTTTTTTTGAGTTTCTTTATCACATGCCCTGCAGATATCCAAGTTGATAAAAAATGACATGTTCCAGATGACATTTGGAGACTTATCTATCACTCCTGATGGTTGTTTCTTTACAGGACTGGATTATCGCGCCAGAGGGATATGCGGCTTTTTACTGTGACGGGGAGTGCTCGTTTCCACTCAACGCCCACATGAATGCCACCAACCACGCCATTGTGCAAACCTTAGTAAGTGTACAGAGCAGCACCATGTGTGTATGTCATTTCACAAGATATTATAAATATTTCAAAAGGTAATAACAGGGCTCGGCTTAACAGCCTGAGTAAAAGAAATGGCCAGGTGGTCCTGTATTATGATTTCCATCTTTTCCTCACAGCCCTGCAATCATGTCCACATGTTTGTATAGCTTCATGGATGCCATTTTTGAAAAGACATTCTAAATATTACTCAGGTAATCATACAGTAGGGCTCAACTGTGTATTGTTTTCCATTCAAAGGTCCACCTGATGTTTCCAGATAACGTGCCAAAGCCTTGCTGTGCACCTACTAAGCTCAATGCCATATCAGTGCTGTACTTTGACGACAACTCAAATGTCATTTTGAAGAAGTACAGGAACATGGTGGTCAGATCGTGTGGATGCCATTGAAGATGTTCATGTTGTTGTTGATGTGTTTATACTTATTTCCAACCCATTACAAGTGGAGAGACATATCAATCTAGATTTATGGTATGATGTACAGTATTATGTATATTATGTACTGAATTTTGCTTATTTATTATCAATTATTTTGTGATAATGTTTTTTTCTGTAAAATATATGATTTAAAGATTCAAATAAAAGCTCTTGTTACTCTGTTGATATGATATCCATCCAACAAAAATGGTGTTTTACACAATTTAGGGATAAAGAAACTCAGTGTATGTAATTCAGATGGACTGGCGTGAAATGGTGTGTTGCAAGTGGTGTAGCCTTCTCTATTCATCTGTAGGAGGAAAAAAGATCCAATGGTGTTTTAAAATTTAGCTAAAGACGCAACATGGCTAAGGCTGGCAGGACTGCATATCCTGATAGACCCAAAGCTGTTCATGTGAACTGGGCGCTAAAGTCAAAATGCTTACTGAGCAGCATTATCTCGATGTCCATTAGATCTCTGATAGTCTTGCTGATAGTGTTGTTCCTGACCCTCGTTATGGGCCTCTCTCTGGAATGTCAGCTTGTAATGTTTGTCCTCAAAACTACCCACACCCCCCAAAACTACACCGCTGAGCCCATTTCACTTTTATTTTATTTGGAGAGCTCTTGTTAAACAGGACGCCCTAGTTTACCTGTTGGAACTAAGACGGGTACTGTATGTACAACAACATTTTACCTTTGCGGCCAAACACCAGTAGTGATTTGATGCACCACCTTTACATGCAAGCATAAGTTGGGCTGAAATGTTTGTGAAGTAGTAGTTTATAGTGTGACAAGGATAAGCTGGATTGAGAAAGGACTTTCAAAGTATTTATAGTACTTGTGCAGGAGAGATCACCACAGATCATATGGTGTTGGACGTCCTAATAATAAATATATATTATTTAACAATGCCAATTGTAAGGATATTTATAGGCATTTTAGTATGGTTTAGTCTTTGTGACTGTCATTTGCACAACAAGCCTCGACCCCTCAGAAATATTTTTGACACTTCATGTTGTCGCGAAAGTATCAAGCAATATACTAATTTCATAGCATGAAGAAAGTCATCTCTGGTTCATTTTCAGTTTCTATTAATATTCTATTAGATTTCCATAATATACAATAAATATGACCTCCAAGATGTTTTTTTTCCTTATTTCATTTTTCCTTATTTCCTTATAGTATTTGGTTACAGTACTAATAAAGCCTGACAAAAATATAAATCCAGTTGTTGATTTTGAAGTTTGCAAACATGGGTGATTAAGCACTTTGGCTTCAGTATGCAGTGTACTTTTTAACAAAGCTACTGAAACTAAATCAAACTATTAATAATTTGTCCAATGTAGTCCAATCTAGAGGTTATTAAATTGTATCCTATATGCAGAGAGGGTTTAATCAGTCTTTTCAATCTTTTTCAATCTGATCTTTGGCATCAGTACTACAGGAAAATACATCTCAATTTATTGGGGGAAAATTATAGTGTGATAGACCAGTGTCAATCAACTTGAGTGGTCAATGAGGTGATTTGTATGCATTCTTTTCACTTTCCTCAGCCAAAGAGTCAAAACCCTTTGGCATATTTGAAATGGGAGAAATTTGACAAATATTTTATTTATGACAGGAAGCTGTTCAGACATCTATGTTTCAGAGGGACTATCTTACATTATTCTTGAACTGCATTAGATTCTATGACTTGCACTGTCAGAGCAATGTTTAAAACTGTTACCACAGCTAACATCCTCCTCAGTGGAATTCACAGTGGCCTTGTTCTGGTGTCTACAAACCAATAGGCTGGGGTGGGAACATGGATATATGGTGCACAAGGATAAGCTTAAATGGTTCTTTCATTTGGGCTGTTTTCTAAAGGACATAAACAACAACTATGATGACAAATCCACAGCCTACAGTAGTTATTGAACATGCATAGCTATTAAGTGACAAGGCATGTCAAAGACATGTCATGTTCTCACTGCATAGCTATAAGGTTAGTGGCCCCAATTAACAACAACCTTCAGAAACAGGATCAACATGCAAGTCTCATTTGTGTTACACAGAATAGTTGGCTGTCAATGCATGTCATTTCGAAAGACGTGCTATAATTTGCAGGAATAACACAAGATGTAATGATATGATGTGTTTTTGATGATTTTATGGAGCAGAGCTGTTTTCCATCTGGTGAAGCAATTTTAGTAATTACTGTAATCAAAGTCACATTTTCTGTTATTGGAAGTGTTAACCATAGGCCTACATTGGCAAGTGGGCTACAATAGAATCATGTCTAAACATTTAAATATTAGTTGTTCTATTGTGATGCTATAAAACTTTCCCAAAACACCCTTAAGTATAACTTCAGTATGCATGATTCACATATGGTTAGTTTAACAGCCAAAGTTAGATAATCTGGGATCTTTACCAATAGACTTTCAGAAACAATGTCACACTGTAATAATCACAAGAGATGGACGGCGAAAGTGCATGTATTTCTTTGCAAATATCTTACTAAAATATTTACACTAGCATGTATGTCTCATTCATTGTGTGAAATGATTTGTGGTTTATTCTCAAATTTTCATACAGAAACATTTTAATATTATTCTGTTGGCTTACAGAATTTCTTAACAATGATGAGACCGTAGAACAATATAATCGTAAACATTTCAATACATTTAAAGAAGATTTAGAAGTCTATTAAGGTGAAAGAAAGTGAAAGAAAAGAAAAGTGAAAGAAAGGATCATGGTCTTACTTGATAAATCAAGTGATTTGGTAAAAACAAGTAAATAACAATTACTTAGTGTAGCATAATTTACTTCTTTTTTATGTAAAAGAAAAGACTTGCAAATGATGGAGTGTCAAAAAGGTTTTGGGGAAGTGAGGCTCTGTTTATTACTGACAGCTGTTATAAGCATTAAATATTTGAAGAAGGTCGGTCTGCACACTGCCAATAAGCTCCAAAAAATAAACTGCCTGATGAAGATCCAGGGTGATCGAAACGTTGCTTTTTAAATAATAAAGTTTATTTTTTGGAGCTTATTGGCAGTGTGCAGACCTACCTTCTTCAACTGTCTGACACTTTTGTCTGGCACCTGCAACAAGTGTTTTTGGATGTGTGCACCCTACCCAAAACTTCATAAGCATTAAATATGACATGAAAACAAGTGTGCGGTACTCCAAGAACCCCTCCCTATTCCCAATGATGACTGACAGCAACGGCAGCAGCAGAGGGATATGGCAAACAGAAGTGGATTGGCTCATTATCTATGCTTTGACTCTGTGAGCAGTGGGCCAGTGTGGGCCAGATCAGAGCCAGGAGTAGATCCCTGTGAATATTTCCTTATTCCCTCTGTCAGTCATCCTTGACTACTGCTGGTTGATTCAGAATGAAGCTTCTTTGATTTTCTCTCGTAGACTGGGTTGACTGTTTTAAGATCTATTGATAACTTCAGTGTAATGCAAAGATCGCTATGCTATTATGGGATGAATAGATAAGGCTTACTTCTCACAGCCACTATGGGAAGTCTCCTCAAGGAATGTTCTAGACTGTGCAGAATAAACTTTGTTAAATAAATGAGATTAGCTAATGAATTAGCCAATTAACTAATTAACAAATCATTATACACACACACAGCACGCTCTGCATTTAGCAGCATCATTTCACACAGTTGTGTGATCTTTAGTAACATTCATAAAGTGTTACATATAACTACTACAGCACAATTACTGAAATACAAATATACAATGCAACATCTCTGGAGACCTGCAACTGAATTTGGGGTTCTGTTTATTTTCTTTTCTACTGCCTATCTCTGTTAGATAAAGTAAGAACCTGTCTTTTGTCTACAGACTGACATTTGACATAGTTGCCATTCCAGCTCTTGGCTCAGCCAAGCAAGGCCAATGATTAACCTTTCACCAGGCAATGCTCTTCTGAGATAACCTACCTTTAAAGCATCCACAATTTCTAAGTAATCATAGGAAAATGAAGACATTTTAGTAAATATAAATTCTTTAAAAACAAAATGTGACTTCTTGGAATATTTATGGTTTATATTGTTCCATTAAGGGTAGTGAAATTCATACTGGTTCATAAAAAGACCCCAACAAAACTTGCACACCAATAATATACACTAAAGTTATACAACTACTACAACTTCTTATAAAGTGAAAGATTATATATGCACTATGTAAAGTCATTTGCTTTGATGACCTGTAAATAAACTTGAGTATCATTGTGACCATGGGTATTAATTTGAAGATTAATATTTATTTACACAGCTTGGTTGACTCCTTCCGAACACAGGATACCCAAATCTACGCCCCTACACCCCCACCCCCTGCCACCCCCACCCTCTTCACACACCAACTCCCTTTTTTATAGACTGCTTTTTTCTCAGTCTCTCGCTCTCTCTTGGCATGTCAGAACATTGAGTGACTGTATTTCACTTAATTAAAACCAGTGACCGGTCTGCCCAGATGTTACACGGGCTAGATCTAAAAAAGAGCGTTGACGTCCAATGAATAGCGCAGGCCACCTGCTAACTTAACTCTTGGCGACTGGATCTGATTTGCATTCCTGTGGCCTGTTGCTCTGCATGGTTACTGCTGGCACCTCACAGTCCCATCTACTGTTTAATATTGTGGGCTCCTTCCAATTCTGCTAAATTTCTTCCTTTTTATAACACCGACGGCCGGCATGAATGGGCTCCTATTTTAAGGAATTCTCTGCAAGTCACACCGGCCCGCTCAGCGTAAACCTGACAACCACATGAAAGCGGCGAGCAACAGTTGCCATACTGAGGAGTGGATTAATACAGCGTGCCTGTGCCCCCTGGGAGTGCCCCCCGTACTTGGCATGAGTCAGTGCAACCCTGACACCCCCCAACCCCCCAACCACTCCGCCGCCACCTCTGCCTCCCCATCCTCACCTCCACCAACATCCCCCATCCCCATCCCCATCCCCATCCCCACCGACCCTGCTGGCGCCTGCTCCGAAATGGCAGTTTTCAAAACAGCTGTAAACCATCTCCCGAGAGTCCTCAGAGTGTGTTTGTATTTAGTGTTTTTTCGTGAGTACTTTTTAGTGCAGAGAAGGACGTGAAGAGGGAGGTGGGTGGGTTGGGTGGGTGGGTGGACTTTGCCCTGCTAAATTAAATAGTGTTAAGGCCTTCCATCGTAAATAATGGTTTACCTTGAAACAAGACTTTTTTATGTGTGTCCCTGCCTGCTGCACTCTGTAGACGCGGTTATCTCATGCATGCACTGAGCGTTATTGGCAGAGAACCCCCCCGTAATGAACCATAGAGGGCTTAAACTGTACAGCAAGCGGTTCACTGTTTTGGCCCGATTTTAAAGTGCTGCTGACATTTCAGTTTTGAGTTCCAGCTCTCACACCAAGGTATGTTCTGCTAATAGAGAAAACAGATGCACAAACTGTTTGGGACCATGACTTCCCGAGATCCGGTAAAATGCGTACAGCCATGTGTAGAGAGGATAGAGCTGGGACTGGAATAGTAAGGATAGTATTCAGTTTCACAAAGGTCTGAATATATGCAACCTTGGTGAGATATGATGCCTCAGTGCAGTGCAATTAGATTTGAATAAAACCTCAAAAGAATACTCCATGTTTTCATGAAAAATGATTACTCACCCCTTGTTACATGTGGATAAAAGCATTTTAGTCTCAGTGCATGCATTATCTTAGTCTGGCAACCCCAATTTTACCTTTTTCTTTGCTTTAGCTCAGCATAGGCACTGGATTGTAAAGTAGCCATATAGCAACTGTTGGCAACATTACATTCCAGTGCCTATGCTAAGCTAAGACAGAAATTGGGGTTGCCAGACAAGAAAAACACATGCAATGAGACCAAAATGCTTTTTTTTACCCACATATGTAACTCACATATTAAACTGTGAATAATCCAGTTTCATAAAAAGGTGGAATATTCCTTTAACTGAAGTCCAAATAGCACAGAATGAACATATTACACACACACACACACACACACACACACACACACACACACACACACACACACACACACACACACAAATGTTATTCCTGCAGATAGGATTTTGGCATAGGCATAGTTTGATGTGCATAGTGCATAGGTATAGTCTAATGGACCATACATCAGTCATGAGCATATGATTCGAATATGACCTCTATGTTTATTGAAATGTGGCTGTTTTAATCTGACCATGACCAATATAAATAATTAAGCATCCTGAGATCATATGCTCACGAGTAGGAAAAACAGTCATGGGCCATGCATTGGATTCTAAATAAATGAATGACTGCTTTATTTGAAAGGAATGAACACATTCACATCATAACATCTGTGTTAGTTGTTCAGTCGTTTCTGTGGAAGTCACTCTCGTTAACCTTCGGTAAACTCAGTTTTTTTACAGCTTTTTTTTCTCCTATACTGCTATTCTTTTCTCTCTTTTTTTGCTCAGCTCACAGTTTATTTTGAGAGTGTCAGCTTGCAGTCCGTCCACAAGGCCGGTGAAATTGTATCTAATAAAAATGTTTTGCAGTTTACTTTCTTCATCTTTTCACATATGGTTCTCTCTATTTGGGTACTGTGGGTGGCCTCGAGTCTTCTATTACAGCTCAATCACGGCCTCATGAACACACCATCTGGGTCTCGGTTTTACATGCTATTTGGTAACACAAGGCCACAGCACAACATGAAAGGAATGTATCCTCAATGAAATACGACTTGTTGAGGTACATGTCCATTCATACGCGTGCATTTGTTTTGCCTGGTTATAGAACACGAGGGCCGAGTACCACGCTTGACCTCAAGGATGTTCTTCCTTTCCATCACCGACCGAGTGAACACCGTGCAAAAAGCGAAGTCAAATTCATTCTGAATTCCTTCGGTTGTGGGATTCATTCAATTGCCTTTTTTTTTGTCTCCCAACTCATACAATACTTCTAGCAGACAAGCTGAGGAGTGAAATGAATGCTGAATAGTATCCCCCCGTTATTCATACGCATGATATGTACCATCCTGAGGTTGACAGGAGACTTTCCAGCCGGCTCCCTGGGTGCTGCGCTAACTGGGATCTGTCAGGCTTAATTTAAGATTAGCTTTCGACTCTGCTCTGCTCTGCCAAATAGCCAGAGTCCCTCTGTGAGGTGGCTGATGCCTTGAAAAGCATTCATGAAAAGAACATCCACTTCAGGATATTAAGCTTTTCAGAGTCATTTTTGAGGGTTTCTGCATGACTTGGAGAGACCAA
The DNA here is from genome assembly GCA_027497455.2 of Sardinella longiceps. Classification (NCBI taxonomy): domain Eukaryota; kingdom Metazoa; phylum Chordata; class Actinopteri; order Clupeiformes; family Clupeidae; genus Sardinella; species Sardinella longiceps. The sequence goes on along the minus strand of JAODXP020000006.1, from coordinate 11,937,326 downwards.
TTGTGTACCAAACTCAGTTTGGTGGCTTTCCGGTGTGCATTGTGCATTATACTGTATCAGCATATTGAGGTAAAACTGTTGCCATTTAGGAAAAGCCAGACACATCTCCAAGGAACTTCAGCATTTATATGTCTAATCCTTCAAAGCAACTATGTCAGCTCTGCTGGTGTGTGTCAATTTGTCATTCATTTCCCCTTGTCTGTTTTAATTCAGTGTTTATCTTCTTGCTGCATGAATCAGAAATTTGCTCTTCATTCCTCGTATGGGTGAAAATTAACTAAGCTATGATAAGAAAATGACTGTTAATTAGTTTTCAAAGGAGTCTTGCTGTGCAGGAAATTTAAAGACCATCCGCCTCTGCAATTGAATCTATTTAATTTATGTTTAGTGCTTTGGTAAATACTGGGATGAAATTCTCATTTCACAGAAAAGAGGAACACTCTGTGGTTTGCGAGTTTACAGTCCTCGTGGAGCAAGTAAAGCATCGTCTGGAATGCCCCTAAGTGTAATTAAAACATCTTCACAATACATCTCTGCCCTTGTTAAAATATCTACACACATATTTCAAAGTCTAATACGAGTTTATTTCACAATTTGCAATTGCAATTTATTAAGCAGGTTGTTTTCTAAATATTTCACTTATATTGCTATGTGATGGCACTTTGGACATGTACATATTCGTACCTTTAAATAAGAACTTGTTGAAGAAAACTGTGTGTAGATATTTTAAGTTGTAAGTATGAAAAATGTGTAACATGGACTGGAATTAATACATACAGTATATCAATATTAGATATAATGGCACATTGGCACATTGGAGATGCTACTCATACCTTTGAATAACATTTTTTAAGGTCTTTTCTAGTCATGTAAGAAAGGTACACATATCAACTTGATATGTAATGGGATGCAGAATTTTGTTTCCTCATTCTATTTGTCAAAATAGTCTATCACTTCCCTGGTTTCCTTCACACCTTCCTACCACCTGATTACTGTGAGAGTGGTCTGGGAAATGAATGTGCAGGGTAAACAATTATTGGTCTCGATGGCTTTATACCTGCTCCTCATGGTACCTCTGGCACATAGGACACTCGTCTTTTACAAGGCTGGGCCATGATTGCTCTCCGAGGCAACTAAGCACAAAAGTAATCTTTAATACACATGCTGTCTCAGAGGAGAAGAGTGGAAAATTGGCTCAGGGCTGCCTGTCTTCCTGAAACAACTATATAAGGTGACCCACTGTTTTTATAAAGGTTTTTGCCTTTGCAAAAAAAAAAAAAAACATGTCCCCCAGAGATATCTCTCTCTCTCTCTCTCTCACCCTCTCACATACAACCACACCATTAAGTTTGAGAGCAAGGTATTATAGTTTTGCCGCTCTGAAATTCTAGAATTCTATTAGTAGACAATAACGTGGAATACCAAACACTCTATAAAATAGAGTGTTAGTTTGGGCAACAGACTATGTCAACTCAACATTGGTGCATATCAGGACACTTAAGAAAAGAAACTAATCTCATTAGAATCTATATATCTCTTGCAGTGCTCTTAAAGGAAGCTCAGTTAAAAGACGTAAAGCGTGGATGAATATCCCAGGATGCAATCAGCCTCTTCCAGGTTGAGAATTGGAGACGGATGGGGAATGAAAATTGATTTAATCTGGAGTCCATTTTCCTGGTTTCTTTTTGTTTTCAGTATTTATCTGATGGCTTAAAACGTCTTTGATGCCATGCCGAAACCTGCTCCCTATAAAATGCATTTTTCACATCTGTTTCATCCTAAAGATAAAAAGCGCAGAGTCTCACTCTTTTATTGGCTCAATGGTCTTGATTAGATCAGCACTTGAAGGTTGAGGGAGGCAAGGGCAGGTCTGTGATTTATGATTTTAATGTCATTTAGCCTGAATTTAGCTGGTTTTAGTTTTAAGTATTGAATTTATTATCTGGCAGTAAGAGTTAAGTGAAACCCGCTCTACCATTTTGTGAGTGCAACAGTAATTGGTATCAGGTCATGGGAATTTAAAATATCTACTCGCCTTTCCTTCTTTTCTGCAGGGAAAAGGAGACGGAAACATTTACTAGAATTTAATGTGTAAAATAAGAATGACCGGACAAAAATGATCATGATTAATGCTGGAATTATGGATTGACTTAGGAAGTCAGTATAATAATTCCTTGTCTGTCCACACTTACTGTGTTCCAAATTTTTCTTAGAACTAATCTTACTTAAATGTATTATAGATTGTAAATACAAGCAAACCATCTGTCATGCAAATTAAAAGAGACCCGCCTCTTCCAACTTGATATGACAATTCGGAAATATAATGAAACTTACAAGGCCTTAGGCAAATGGAATGGCCCACATAGGCTACCTATTTCCTTTCCTTAAGGCCATTCACAGTGTTTATGAAATGGTGCAAGACAATAACAAGACTATGTCGTATCATAAATCCCATAGACATACTCTATATTCCATCAATTGCCAAAAAAAAAGTTGTTGTTGTTGTTTTCAAACTTTAGCTATTCATACCAGGACGGTTCCGTTTGTAAATTGGTATACCAGGACAACTCCCGATGTAAACTGAAGCCAAATTTAAGTATTTTACAACCCTAGAGGAAAAAACAGATGTCATGTAATAAGAAACCTCACAGACGCTTGGTCATTGTCAGCAACAGAAGCATCTCTTTCATTCTGTCCTTCTTCTTAGGCGCAGGAGAAGACATCAAACAGTCTTCAAATTGGCCTCGCAGCTGCTTATCCTCCATCTGCCTCTTTCACACAGAAATTGTCTGGAATGCGCCCTCAATAGGGGGTAATATTAAACTGTAAAATGGTGACAACCCATGAATGAGAGGTAGCCTACCTGGGCTATTTTCCACAAAGAAACCTGCTCATACAGTTTCTTGCCCTTCCCTGAATGGGATGCAAATATCTCTCCCTGCACACCAGGTTATTGTCATAGGAGGACTCAGCATTAGGACTTCATTAAGACTCTCTATTGTTAACATCTGGGCAAGAAAGAATGGCTCTTTCACCAGTAAATTGTGCCCCAGCCTCAGAGAGGGATTCGATTACACAGCACAGTTGACATTGGCAGCAGTGGCAAGCCTGGCAATGGAAAACCTTCAGCTGTTTCAGTCACAGGAGATCAATCAAGGCAGCATGTTTCCCTGAACCCTGTCTATTTCCGCTGCGAAAAAGAGGCCTAGGTGAGCTGAGCAAGACAATCTTTTTTTTTTTTTTTTTTTTACTTGCTCTGTTGCTAAGTCCCCAGAGAGCTCCAACATCCCCTCTAGGAACGTAGAGCTTGGAGAGTCGTTTATAACACTGTCAATCTCATACAGTAGAAACAGCAGCTCACACCCTCCGTTCCCCAATGACATGCGGCTGACCCCCCTCCCCTCCCCTCCCCCACCGTCTCTCTCCCCTTGACGGCGGAGATGCTGCTGCCATGGTAACCGCTGAGTCACTCTCTTCCTTGTGTGTTTTCCTTTACCAGCGAGGCTCTCATCTTCCGTGACCGTGTTCACAGCGGGGACTTCAGCACCGCATGTGACGGCCCAAGAAAACGCTATCGCCACAGGTATTCCCTTGGCATAGAGGGTTTTCTCTCCAGCGCATCAAGGAGAAGAACCTGTCGGGGATTTGTCCGATGGGTAACATCCCCTCCGCGGTGAAGCACTGTCTGAGCCATGAAACACTTGCGCAGGATTACCCTTGGCTGGCCCGCTGGATACAAGACGAGAAGGTTGGGGGACTCTAGCATGCTTTCGCACATGCACCACACATGTGACTCAGAGAAAGCGGGTGGGGGTGGATACATCATTACGCATGAGACTGGGTCTATGCTTGCTGTTTATATTGTTGGTTAGGACTTGACCGAGTGGATGCCGCAGTAAAGAGGAAAAGGAAACGTTAGGTTTTCTCGGTGTGATGCAGCTAATAAAAAAGGCCACCCTGACAACAACAGGACGTAAATTATGGATGAGTTATAGTTATGAATCAGACAGGGCTTTTAGACGATGCACCCTGTTGATATACTGGAGGGAAAGAGGCCCCTTTCTCTCTCCCATAAGCTAAGCTCCTCCACTGTCATTCGAGGGGAATGTATTGAGTGAACGCCCCGTTAATTCCCCTACTTTCCTCCGTTTTGATTTAGTAGAATTAGAACAGATGCAACATGAACATATAGCATCACTAGGTTCCTCCGTTCTCCCTCAAGTCGTGTGTTTTGGTATATACAACAAACACGTGAACATCCCTCCTTGGAACCAAAGTTCAAAGCTAAACAAAGTGTTACAGTAGAAAACTAGAACCACGTCTCCCAAGCATAAATTATAAATAACCTGGTAGCCTAACTGTTTTATATGAAGTATTTTGACTTACTATTCACACACGGTAAAATGCATCATTTGACAAGAAACTATGCATACAGGCTATGCATAATTTACAGACTGTTATATTCTCCAAAAAATGAAATAGCAATGTTCAACTAAACTCAGGACATAACGCATTCTTTGCTCTGTTTTGTTAATCTGTCGTTTCCAGTTTGGAGCCATATGTGAATTTCCCAAATCGGTTAAAATTGTTGAGGTTGGACCAAGAGATGGATTGCAAAATGAAAAGGTATTCTTTATCCTTAAACTTCTTTTAATCATCTATAGGATCAATGTTTTAGATTAATCACAGTTTTTTGTGTGTGCACATTCAAGTCAAGTGAAAGAAAAGAAAAAAGAAAGAAACAAAATAACCCAGGGTACAGTATGCCACACACGGTTTGAAGAAAGAAGGCTTTATTCTCCAAGGAAAAGACAAAGAATGGTTTGTAGAGCAATTCACATAGACTGTTAGTTCATGGAAATAGGACAAAATGGATCTTTCTCAATGATTACAGAAAGCATATGGTTCATATTTTTCCTTCAAATACTATATTGACGAAATGAACACAAACCGACCTTGAAATATATAGGAAACACGACATGGTCCCACCAGATGGCTCATATGTTATAAGTTTAGCGCAAGTAAGATATATCTTTATCATTCCCACAACCATGTAATGCTGTAACTCTCAAGATGGACATGATGACAGTGTTAAGGTTTTTGAGTAACAGCACGCTGCGACTTGGAGAAATCCTTCTTTTGAGATATAAACGCAGCAGCTGAGTGCTGTAAATTATTCCAATTGCAAACGTAAAGCAGCTGAATTGCGCAGATGCTTGAAGGGGCACCTCTGATCCCCCCATTAACTGGATCCTCAAAGCAAGCTCAGTGTCATTGTCTTTACAGGAAATGGTTCCGACAGGGGTCAAAATCCAGCTGATAAACATGCTCTCCGAAACGGGCCTGCCCGTGATTGAAGTCACCAGCTTTGTGTCCTCAAAGTGGGTACCGCAGGTAATAGCTCTTCTTTGTGTGCGGGCAGAGCGCGCGTTGAGTGATTTACGGCGCGCTCATTCATTGTTCTCTATGTGAGAGATATGTGAGAGTGCTGAGCACAACCTGCACCTTGGGCATTAGAGTTATTCACGAAAGCTCAGGCTGGGATATTTAGAATTTTCTATTTTCAGCTACTTGCTGTTCCACAGTTGTGGTTTTAAATGAGCATGTAGGAAAGTTATAAACAATCAAACCTACAAACGAAAAGTCCTTTGTATTAGTGCGTACTAGTTTAAAGTCTATGTTGGATTCTTTACCAGTAATACAATGGTTTGTCTGAATCGTAGATGGCTGACCATGTTGATGTGCTTAAAGGAATTACCAAGTCTCCTCATGTGAAATATCCCGTTTTAACCCCTAACCTACATGGCTACCAGGCTGCCGTGAGTTTATTATTTATGCCACAACATTCTTTTTTGGAGTTATTATAACAATTGTTGATGACTTGTTTAAATGTTTACCACCATATATATACAACATATGACCTGACTTGAAATGAGTTTTCCACCATTAACCTTTGGCTGAATGGCTGTGTTTACATCCCAAGAAGGGTCTTGCCCTGATCAGTAAATGTTTAGTTTGACTGATTTATATCCATTTCCCCAACGGCCTCCACATCTGAAAGGTTGAGGCGGGGGCTTCTGAAGTAGCTGTTTTTGGGTCGGCCTCCGAGACGTTCAGCAATAAGAACATCAACTGCACCATCGAGGAAAGCATGCTGAGGTTTAAAGAGGTCATCTCGTCCGCCAAGCAGGCAGGCATACCAGTGCGGGGGTGAGTTTTAGACCCCTCAACCACTTAGAGTTATTCAGCTTGACAGATTTTTTTTTGTGCACTGGGGGGGCTACTGCTTGTTGGGCAATGCCTATGTTTAATTGTGTATGTACAGTATTCAGCTCCCCATGCATACACTTGGTGATACACTTTTAGTGTTCTACCATGTCTAAAGTGTGTGTAAAAAATGCCTTCTGTAAATGTTCACCACAGGAAATGTCATCAAATCTTATTCTCATAATATAGCCTATTACTTACACATGAAGTAGAATTTCATTTAGGTTTTTTAAAAAGGATGGGTGGGTATTTCCAGAACGAAACTGTGAAATTATTTCATTTGTTAATGGATGAATAAGTCAAGTTCCATATGCGTGCAGCCACTGAACCTATGGCTTTGTATTAGTTACAACTACAAGTCCAGATGTGTCCAAGCAAATACGACTTGTCAACCTGTGTGGCAGTGGTCTTTAATCTTAAAAAAGAGAGAACTTTTTTTGTTGTTTTCCCAAGGCCACACTTCAGTTTCATATTCTCTTTTTGGCAATGGAACTTAGTGCCCACTGTTCAAGCTGCATGCCCCCCCCCCCTCCCCCTTTCCAGAGTGTGTAGCAAGACTCCATGGAAATTCCGGTAGCTAGCTGATGTATCGTCTAACAACCGGGAGCCCAGGAGAAACATTTTCAGCTTTTCACTTGTTTGTCTGCTGGTCAAGCAGTAAACGTTTCCTACACATATGGAAAGCGCATATTACTTTACTTCTTCTCTCTTTTCCTGGAGTCATTTCTCATTCCCACGGTCAACATTGTGGCCTCTACTACTTAGCAACATGAACAACACACACAGCGAACAAATGTTATGCTCCCCAACTCCGCATGTTTTGCAGTGTCCCCTCAAGCCCTGCTAGAAACATTTATTTTTTTCATTTTACAAAGGAGGGTTGGGTCATCAACAGTGGCTATTTAGACACCGTTGTAGCCATTTTAGTCACTGTTTAGATTTCAGTGTCATCACATTAACCACATATGTGCCCATGATGGTACCAAAGTTCCTGTCTGTTTCTCTGTTGTGTCTTCAGGTATGTTTCATGTGCTTTGGGTTGTCCCTATGAGGGATACATTGAACCAGCTAAAGTGACTGAGGTGAGCAGCTTCTCTCATCTTTTTTTCTTTCTTTCTTTCTTTCTTTCTTTCTTTCTTTCTTTCTTTGTCAGTGAATCCTGCTGATGGGCAGGCTTTTTCAATGCAGACCCATTGCAAGTCTGAATCAGCATCAGAAAACACAAGTTTGGATTTATGTGAACAAATGAATTGATTAGTTATAGATTTATCAGTTTTTACTATTTATTTTCCACACACACAATTTTTTTTCCGGTTTCCAGGTGGCAAAGATGCTCTATGATCTGGGTTGCTACGAGGTCTCACTGGGTGACACTATTGGCGTGGGCACCCCTAAGTTAATGGCCAAGATGCTGCAGAGCGTCATGAAAGAAATACCCACCAGTGCCTTGGCAGTCCACTGCCATGATACCTATGGGCAGGCACTAGCCAACATCCTCATTGCTCTGCAGGTGAGTCTCTGGGTATTATACCTTTGAATGGAGTTTGCTGGAGTTTGCTTTGAAATGGGCTCTGCTTTATGTTGTGGTAGCAGTGTGTAGGTGAATTGTAATTGTAATAGCATATGACCTATTCATAAAGTTATTTTTAGCAGTTATAGCATTTGCAGAGGGGAGACAGTCTGGGGATGTGGTGTCCCAACTTTGCCTGTGACCTTGCGTAGAAGTGAAAAGGAAAACATCAATTTAGAGGAAGGTTAAAAAGGAATCTGATACTGGGGCTTCAGAAGTCTCTCAGGAGGGAAAAAAAAAAAAAAAAACACCACCCCAAAAGAGAAATCGTCTCCTTAATATCCCCTTCAAATAACATAAAACATGGATGGCAGACGCACTCATTACTTCTCAGTTCCTGAATTGCAGTTTCATATGTGCCCCCCCCCCCCACTCACGCACACACACACACACACACACACACACACACACACACCACTGAGCTTCACCCATGTTCTAATTCAGTTTCAAAAGAAGCTATATTGGTGTAACCATAACATAATAAAAATAGCGACTACTATTACTCTACATACTAGGTGGGACCATGTCGTGTTTCCTACATACTAGGGAAAAATCATAATAATAGTAATCTCTCTCACTCTCTCACACATTCCCTCTCTCTCTCTCTCTCTCTCTCTCTCTCTCTCTCTCTCTCTCTCTCTCTATCTCTCTGTCTGTCTTTCCCTCTCACCGCTTTGATATAATTCGCCAGCTTTTGTTTGGGAAAAGCCTTGGGTCGGGGCGTCTCAGACACAGACCAGAGCCCTTGCCTGTGCGGCCCTATCAGTCCCTTTGTGGCTTCTCTTTCACAGTTCCCCTTCCCTGGACTGCGCAGGGATGCGCTTCGGGGGCTGGGCGGGGTCAGCGCTTGTCAGGAGGTCGACACAAAGGCTTACCTATTGGGTGTCTGTTTCATATGACAGGGGCTCTGGCCTTGACAAAGCCCCTGAGCTGGAGAGGAGAGGAGAGGAGAGAAGAGGAAAGGAGAGGACAGAAGGGAGGAGAGAGGAGAGAGAAAGGAAAGGGGGAGAGGAGAGGGGGAATGTATGGGGAGGAGAGGAGAGGGGAGGAGGGCCGGGGCCCTAAAGGCCTCCCAACTCATCTGTCGCTAGCCTGTTGAACCCTGCGACAATGCTTTGCTTAAAGGGCAAGGGGGGAATTATTCTTTCATCGCCCACTACTAAACACACGGTGGACGAGCGGGGGGTTTCGGGAGGGGTAAAACCCTAGGCTCTAGTAATATGCCTGCCCAAGCTCTCTCCGTTCTCTGTACGGCTGTAACCCTAACTCAGGCCGGCACATCACAAAGAGTCGCTCATGAATCTCCCTCACTTTGTTGTGAATTGGGTGTCATGGTTGAGGGTTCAATTTCAAAAAAAAGAAGGAAAAAAAAAGATTACAAAGAAACAGAGAGCCGCTAATTTGAATTCAAACATGCAATTGTGTTATACCTTTTTCACCTGCCTGGTATCGCGTTTCCTCCACATATTAGGATGTGAGTGATCTGAATTACAGATTCCCGAAAGCAGGTTTAGCTAATAAGAAAAGCTGACGGTCGGCAGGAAAGCCTTTGTTGTTGTAAGGACAGAAATATCTCCCGAGCGTGATTGGGGTTATTCTAAGCAAGCGTCTGTGCGCACGACAGTGCCTTTTTCAGCTGTCTCAGCTGGCGGGGGCGACCATGTAAAATAATTCTGTTCCAGACGTTCTGATGTTGGGCACCTTTGACAACGGTGAAAAGAAACAGGGACAAGGTGAAATTCCTCAGTGTGAATCAGCATTAAGTCTGATTCACTACAGCTGCCTCTCACAAACCACAGAAAATAATAACAGCTAAGGAAGTTCAGCCGGCCATTTGCCACCCCCCCCCCCCACACACACACACACACAACCCCCCAAAAAAACAACAAAAAAAAGAGTGGAAATGAAAGATGTTATCATGGCTTTTCATTACTGGGTGCCAGGAGTCCCCTACCACCAACTGAGCAAGAAATGAATTCAGCTAACCCTGTCAGATCACAGTCACCTCCGCTTTTGTTCATGATAAAGACATGCCATGCTCTTTGTACCTTTCTTTTCAGACTATTATTTTCTATGTTGTGTGTGCACCAGTGTGTGTGTGTGTGTGTGTGTGTGTGTGTGTGTGTGTGTGTGTGTGTGCGCGCGCGTGCATGTGTGCAACAGAAAAGTATGTTGTGTTCTTTCACAAACCTGGTCTGGGAAAGTTTAATCTCATGGAGCCTTTCTTTGTGAGCAGAGGCAGACTTCTTTGACCATATTGCCGGGCAGTGTGATGGCCAGACAGGTCTCAGTGGGCGTGATAGTCTGCTAGCATTCCTGCTTCCCAGGGCCTTAAGTTCTGGCTCAATAAGTCAACAGTATTCACTCAGCTTTGTGCGCTAGTCAAATGCTCATATTATTATTAAAGGCATCGTGAGATAGGTCATACTGAGCAAATGCCAGAGCCAAAAAGTGCATCTGGACATTTTTTGCTGAATGAGACATTTGGAGTTCAAGAAGCTTGCTAGATTGATTGCAATAAAGATGAGTTATTACCAAGTATATGCAGGCAGCATTTGACTTCTTCTACTTCAACATTCAAACAAATTCACGAGAGAATTGTTGTCTTTCGGCACAGAACAACCTTGTAGTCCAGTGGTATGAAATTAAGAAAGTTTTGGACACTTTATCTTCGGACATGTCTCCAAGTAATGCATGAAGCCCCCAGGTTATTGCAGCAAAATAAATATTATTTTCTATTACAAGTCAAGTCAAGTAATTTATTTATGTAACACATTTAAATCAATAGGAGTTGAGCCAAAATGCTGAACAAGAAAAGTATAAATACTATATTTTTTATAGAATCACCAGTGAAGTATGAAAAAGAAATGGACCATCCCATTTACCCGACGTTGATTATTAACTTCCAACATGTACATTAAAAGCACATATCCAAACCCCCAAAGGAAGACCTTTCAATGTACGCAAATCTCATTAAGCCTGTTTGTTTGATGAATGGCGTTCAGTTTGGCCCCAAATGTCACTTATCCCTTCTGTGTTCAGTCCCTTGAATGTTGATTTTGCTTCCAGGGGACTGTAGGGTTGGCTGCCTTCGCTCAGGGCCCAGGGCTTCCTCCACTTTTCCAGATTAAGGACCTTCGCTTAAAGTACCGCACTCTTGCAGTCTCCATCCATATACTGTGTAGTTATACTATATGTAGTCACTCATTCTGTATATTCAAACAGAATGAAACTGTTAAAGCAGACTTTAATTAACTTAATGACTAACGACTAATGCCCAAGCTACAATGAGCAGCCTACAGTTAACACACACCTGACGTAGAACACAAGTGGCATGGAAGTAAGATTTACTTAATGCTGTAAATAAATAACATAGAAGATGTATCTAATTTTGAACCTCTCTGACGTATTACTTCCGCACAATATTTATTTAGCCGTTTTCCGCTCACAAAGTGTCCACCCACCAAACAGGTAAATGTTTAGCAATGACAAAACACCAGACTCTTTGCCCAAAGTGTCCTACCAGGTTAGCCATGTATGATGTAGCCAGTCCAATTGACTACAGTGCCAGCTTATTGCTGTTGCATGCACTGAATGAATATCCTCCTTCAGTAGTGCATGTTGTGCATCCATCCATTGTCATGACCTGAAAAAGATGCCAATAATGATAAACTCATGTACACTTTTTCTGTAACACTTTTGTATGATTTGCATAATACTGTAGTGTAGATTTTTGGATGATCACAAGGAATCTCTTTGTGCTCTCTCAGCGAGCCCTTGCACCTGCTGGGGTGCCTTTTGTCAGAGACCATTGAGTTGAGTTGAAAGAGAACTGGTTGACGTTATTGGGATCTACTTCTCAGAGGCGAGGAAGAGAGTGGAGAATTGGAGATGAAAAGACAGCACTGAAAAGAGTTGTTGTTGGAAAGACACCTACTATCTCTCCATTCGCCCAGTAGGAAGTGTGGTCCCTTCAGTAAGATGAAAGAAGCTCATTGTACGTAATCTCTTAGGTCACTGTTGCCGATTATTATGTCACTGTTGTTGAGCAGAATGAGGTTCTCAACCTTAGCAATCTATTCTGTTTAAGATACGTTCCCTCAGAGCTTTTTCATTTATGTGTATGGATGCAGAGCCAAATAGTCTGTCTGTAGAGCAGTGGTGAAATATAGCAGCATGGGGTAGGTCATATTGAGCTCATGCATCTGTTTTCGCAGTGCATCTGGACAATTTATTTGCTGAATGAGACATTTTGCATTCAAAAAGCTCACTAGATTGATTACAACTACTAGATTGATTAAAGATGAATTATTTCCAAAGTGTAAGACGATGAAGGCAAACATCTGACGTCTTTTACTTCAATCCATTCACATTGTCAATCAAATATGAGGAAAGTTGGTCCCAATATGGCTAAGGAATAGGAACATGGGAGACTTTCCAAAAGTGATCACTTTTGATCAAAGAAAGGCATGAGGTAGCAGTGCTGAATGAAACTTTGATATGGTGCGCTTGTTGTTTCAATTCAGTGTTGTTGCTGATTAAGATTAATGCTCCTGTCATGTCACACTTTCATTTAACTGTGACATTAGCTATGTCTGTTTGTTTGTTATTGATTTGAGGTGTATCTTAACCTTTGAGACTGCTGATGTTGTGTTCTTACCGGTGTTGTGACTTTGACAATGATGATTCATATGATTTATGTCATCAATCCTTTTGATGGACTTTTGACCTTTTCACAGATAGGATAGATTCACCTGTTGTGATGATCTTTACAAAAGATCTTAAGAAATATCAGTTGGGAGGATCTGGGTTCTTGAGAAAGTCAACATGACGGTACTACTTTGCTTGGTTACTTATGATACACCAACTAGTGTCCTTATTACTTAACCTTTGGTTTTGACCTGAAAAATCTGACAGATTGGGGGCATCGTGGCTCAGTGGGCTAGAGCATCATACCATTACTCTGAGGACCCGGGTTCAAGTCTGACCCGAGGTCATTTCCCAATCCCACCCCATCTCTCTCTCCCACTTGTTTCCTGTCCATCTCTATACTGTCCTATCCGATTAAAGGCAAAAAGCTCAAAAAATATCTTTAAAAAAAAAAATCTGTCAGATTCACACTAAAAAAGGAATATAGCCACCCTACACATTCAGCACTTTTTCCTTATACTGGTCAACAAGGTTATTGAGAACCGTGCAGCAGGCCTCAGTTCACCTTCCGATGACCACAGCCGAAGACTCTTATTGGAGTCTTATTGGAGATTTAGCCCTCTTGAGATTGGCGAAGTGTGTTCCTCCTGGTTGCCATGGGAATGAGTGAGAGGGCCATTCAGTGGAAAATATTGCTCTCAATGAGAGGGTGAGATTAGGAGAGCTTTCCCTCAGGCATGCTCATTTAATAGCCACAGCCATGGGACATGTTATGGAACTGGAAGGCAGTCCTGCCAAATTCATTTTGCCTTGGGAAAACACAAGGGTTTCTGACCATGTAAAACTTCTTTTTTTTTTTTTTACTTTCCTGCCTGGCTGGCTGGCTGTGAATGGTAGCTGAACAGTGGTTGAGTTATCGCTGAGATTTACTAAGAACTGTAATCTCACTGTTTGACAGGGATTAAGAGCTTAGTTTGTGATGAAGTGATGTCTGCTGAACTGACAGTTAAGCGAAGAGACAGCTTCAAGTACAGCTGTACTCAGTCTCTTCCTGCATCTCGGTCTCAAACACACACACACACACACACACACACACACACACACACACACACACACACACGTACACATACGTACACAGACGCAACCTACAGACAGAGAATATATAGAGTAACACAAACCCCTACGCCAACATAAACACACACTTACTCAACATGTCACAGTGCATCTCTGGCTATATGCAGAATATCCCTCCCAGGTGTTAAAACTGAGTCACTTGTGTGTAAGGAGTAAGGTCTTTACCTTGGCATACACACATGCTCCCAGATCATAGAGGGTATTCATGCTGCCTAGCCTCGATCCTGACTTATAATTTCCGTCTTTTCTTGAAAATAACTCATTATATTTTGTCTACCTTCTGATCGGCCAAAAATACAGAACAAGTGAACGGCTGTGGTTTTAAAAAGGTAGTCGTGTTTATTTATTGCAGGGAGGAACTGTCCCAAGACGGAAAAGTTGTCAGCACATTGCGCTGCAAGTACAATTCAATACAATTGCACACAGAGAACGTCAAAGCTGAGTCAGTAAGCTACACCAGTCGCTCGCAAGCGCAACTTGCTTAACTGCTGGGCTCTAAGCAAACAAAAACATGAGAAGTGCGGTGCGGTATTCCCCCTCTCGTTTTTTTTTTTTTTTTCGTTCACCTGTGGGGTGCTGTATTAGCCAGCCTGAGCTGCCAGCCAGCCAGGCAAACAGTACTCTGCAACCCTGACCCTGTGGTTGAAGAAAGAAAAACTGAAAATGAGGTTTCATAACCTTCCCAAGAATTTCGCATTTTTTTTTTTTTTTTTTTGCAAGGGCCACAGCTCATTGAATGCAAGCCCTTTAGCTGCAGTTCCACATCTGGTTTCTTGGCTGTGTTAAGTTAATTGAACACTTGCAATTTGAAGTTCCTGACCGCTGTTCCCCAAGCGGCCGCGTGCGTTGCAACAGAAAACGTATTTTTTTCGGCGGTGGGCTAGCCGTCATTCTCCAGCCTCACTCCTCCAGAAGGGGGGGGAATGGGCCTTCTCTGGGAACCCTCCAGGTTACTTGTTGTTAGCGTCTCGACACAAGAGGATTGGCGCGGTAAATTACCCCTCTATGTTTACACAACAAAAACGTCTGCCCAATACAATATCCTGCACTGACGTTAATGAAACCAAGGGTCTGGAAATCTCGAGTGCGCTTGCACACCGACACGGATCGCTCACGCCCTGCCAACACAAACAGCAATTACAGCTTGCTCAGACAGCCCTCCAATGAAATAAGGCCTTGTCCCTGTGAAAAGGCACCAATTACAACCATTGTCTTAAAAAAAATAACCTCCTGTTCTTTTTTGTTTACTTGGCCCTGCCCGAAGGTTAAAAGGAGCTCAAGTACAGCATTGATCTGTCCTGACGACGGCATCGGGTCAGGGGGAGGATAAGTGCGTTAATTTCACCTCGCTGTGGGATTCTCCACATCTGGCTCAGTCTCGGAAGCTGGAAAACGTCTTTAAGATCCTCCAGACAGTCACAGGGACATGTGGAAAACATTCTGATATCTTAATCTGCAAACGCTCCTGAAAAATAGGCAGGCCTGGCTTTATAATTTGTTGTGACAAAGAGAAAGGATTCCAGAAGCCCCTGTAAATAGCTTAATGGATTTAAAGCCCAACCCTGGGTCCTGGGAGGGAGATGTCATACAGTTTCCGCCACCTGGATGCAACAAGTGAAGTTGCACACCTGCATTGCTGCTCTGGAAAACAATGGTGCACACCATGCATCTTACTAACATCTGTTCAGTTTCAAAAAAAATAAATAACATAAAGTTATATGAAACATGGCTTCACACATTCAAGTGAAACCAGTGTTGACACAAGCGAAAAATGTCGAGTGGGGTTTTGTCAGAGTAGGCTGTAAGATTAGAACAAAAAGTCAAGACCTCTGCGAGTCGAAAGTTTCAGAGTATTTGGCTGTGCGATCCAAGGAAAGCTCAGACGTGCTAGAATGGCCTACAACGCATCATTAATTCTCATATGGAGGCCAGACACATACAGTACACAGTTGTACGCTCTTTCCCCACAGTGTGCAGAACTCCTACAATTACTCTGATTATACGCACCGTGAAAACCAAATTGAATCTGAGGAAGTTCAAAAAGACAAGGCAGACCTTTTTTCACAGGTGATTATTTTTTCATATGAGGGCATGATATTTATCCAGGAGCAGAAGACTGAGCTATTGTGCTCCTGGCTTGAGGATGGGGTCTTTGTGTGATTAAATTTGAGTTATTTTATGGCTTTGGGTGGAAGTGTTCCATTTTTTGCAATGAAGTATTATACACATTGGTTTTGGAATGGCCATGACGGGAAAACCACAGTGTGTGTTTTATCCTGTCTTGTCATTCCTCTTTGTCTGTTGTCTGGAGAAAGGCCTTAAAACCTGAGAATCAAAGAAAGTAAAAGGTATATTTTATTATTTGGAGTTAACATAAAAATTCACATCTACACAAATTCTGCCATGAATGAGTATTTTAAATTTGAAGATAGTGACGAACTGCATGCTGCACCAAACCCTCACGAATTTCTGCTGTTTGCAGGACTTTTGTCTTGGATAAATTCACACATACAGTCCACAAATCCGGCCTTGAATGAGTAGTTTAAAAATGCAATGTCAAACTCCTTAGAGCAGATAACAACATGTAACAGAGTCTTGTTTTCTGTCAGTTTGAATATGTTGACAACGGCATGCTGCACCAATATAACAGGAAGTTTTATTGTTCGCCGGAATTATGTCTTCGATAAATTCACACAAAAACAAATCGTGCCTTGAATGGGTATTTTCAAAATCCAATGTCAAACTCTTTAAAGCAGATAACATCAAACTGAGACTTACTTTGTTTTGTCAATTTGAAGATGGTGACAACTGCATGCTGCACCAATATACAAGAAGTTTTGCTGTTCACTTTTTTTTGTCTTGGATAATTAGGCCTCCCGGGTAGTGTAGTGGCCCTTTCTCTTATAATAAAAGGAGTCCTCAATGCCAAATAATAAACAAAGCCATGGAGAAAACCCCCCTCCTTGATTTATGCAGACATTCTCAGGCAACCAAACCACACAGGAACAGAACATCATAATAAAGGATAACTGATAGCATTGTAGGGAGACTTTACGCCCGGCTCACCTTTTGTGGGCACTGAAAGCCTTTCCTGTTGTGTTCGGCACAGATGGGGATTTCTGTGGTGGATTCCTCCGTGGCGGGGCTGGGAGGCTGCCCGTACGCCCCAGGGGCCTCAGGCAATGTTTCAACCGAGGATGTTGTCTATATGCTCCATGGCTTGGGCATAGAGACAGTAAGTGTGTCTTTATATTGCCTGAGAAATGAATCCTAATGTTGTTGTTCTTATTGTTGTTTCAATACATCTCAGATGTATTGAAAGTTTATTGTTTTGAGGATAAACCCTTGAGTTGAAGCATCTTGCTGTTCAGAGCAAGCACACTAGTCTCATACACATCTGACTTGGTTAAAACCAATGTGCCATTTACTTGTAATAAAAAAAAATGTCATTTTTATAAATATACACCTTATGTTATAATTAGGGTGACATCTTATAGAGTGACAGTTAGGATACAGAGGATAGAAGTTCTAACATACTGTAGCCCAAGACTTTTTGAAAAGCTACACGTAGAGTATTAAAAAATCCTTCCATCTTCAGCTTCAAAAGCAAAGTGCTTCTGAGCAATAAGGCATAATATACACACATAGTCCAACCCTAGTGTTCTATTCATGTCAGTGAGGTAGAAACCTGGAATATAATTTGTTTGCTGCAACAGGACATAAGTGTTTCAGGCAAGCAATTGTGCTGTTGGCGCTTGCAACCTGGCCATCCATTTGATCATGCCCTGTCTCCTCTAGAAGAGAATTTTCCCCCACATTGATCATGGTAGGCTTGTGTACACTCACATTACGGCTGTTTCGCCTCATTAACCTTTTAACTGCTTGGAGGAGTTTTGAGAGCTCAATTTACCTTTAATCCCAGAACATGTTTCTTTTTCTGTTGCACCCCCTGCTGTTAGAGAAATGTGCATGCAACTCACTCTGCTCATTGTGTGTGTGTGTGTATGTGTGTGTGTGTGTGTGTGTGTGTGTGTGTGTGTGTGTGTGTGTGATTTTTTTTTTCCAATTCAGGGGGTGAATCTTTCGAAAGTCATACGTACAGGTGAATTCATCTGTCAAGCCTTAAACCGTAGAACCAACTCCAAGGTAGCCCAAGCCAAGTCTGAGCCACTGTGAGCATCTGTATCCAAAAAAATTATTAATAATAATAATAATAATAAGATAAATATATATACAATTATGTGCCAAACTGTAGTATCATGAATTATAGTTACTATTCTGTGCCATTTAAGTATGTTTTTTAAGTGTAAATATATTTATTTATGTGAATATAATGCTTTGCACTATATTTATCTTGCTTATCTATTTACTAACAGCCTAACTTCAGATAACTGTTTGCACTTTAACCTCTGATAAATATTGCTATTTTTCCTACCAAAGTGACTAACATTCTGGCATCTTAACCCCCTAATATATGTAGTCCCTAAGGAGATTATTCCTCCTCACTTATGAAAGTTGTTATGTATCTTCCTGCTGGGTTCTTCTTCTGTTCATTTCCTGCCCAGTATGTTTGTAATTAAGATGGAGGGGTGGAGAGGGGCTGGAGGTCAGACCGCCTTTAAAACTAGTGAGACATTGATCATTATCTTCCCCCTCATGTAAGCTCATTTCCTAAATCTTCTCTGGAAACAGTGTGGCATTTCCAAAGCCTTGTCATGGATGTCATACATACAACATCTACAAGTATTAACGTGGCCTGGGAACTTATCTAAATATATATATTAGGGCTATCAATGTCAATGTGATATTAGTGTGGTTAACGCGATCTCACTATGAAAATTAAAAAAACAAAAGTTACCATTAATGCAGGGTGAACTGGGCTCATCTTGGTAAGATTGTAAGATGCAGATTTACGTGGGGGAATAGCATGCAAAGTCAAGCTATCTATAACTTTCATTTTGTGGTGAAATGTAGCTCTACAACATGGTCAGTTAAGTTATGTAGACATACGGTATGATGCAATGGGAGTTTACTGGCCCTCTGCGGTGAAATGTGGAGTTCTGTGGTTGATGGCCGTGGGCTATGATACTGAATGCACACATTTTCAATTACCTCCACCAGTCGACTTAAGGCACCCAGCGATTCGGCTACTTCTTTTATTGAGTCTCCAAATCATATTTTGCACGTATGTGTAATATTTTTTTCTCAAACGAAAATATAGGATAGGCCTAAAATTAAGAGCTGAATTCCAAATATCCAATTCTGTTCATTATACTATTACTGTTATAGAGAAGGTAATCCTTAAGAAGGTGATCCTTAATTTCATATCATAAACTGGCAAGCATACAGTATATTCAAGAAAATAAAATGCTCTGCTGTTAAGTCTGCTGTGATGTTATGTGTAGATCTAACATTTTCCATAGAAATGCATTTGAGTAGAATTTAAAAACATGTTTAAAGAAGTGGGTTTTTCCACAATGCTGTGATTAATCGCGATTAACAACATAATTTTATGAGATTAATCGCGATTAAAATGTATTTTTAATTGTTTGACAGTATGCTGTATACAGATTGTACCAGTGCCTGCACTGCTCTGTGCATTTGTTAATCTAAATCTGTAATAAAAGAGTTAGGAACATTTTCAGAAGTGATTCTTTCTGCCTTGGGTATATTGTTGAAATTCTACTGGCTCTAAAAATATCAAAGTGTAATAGTGAACGTAAAGTAAGGAAAGTGTAATAGTGAACGCCATGGGATTGCCTGTAACCAGCAGCAAGTCACTCATCTTAGATGCCCTTTTTAAAGGAGAAATCTTGTGTGAATCAATCTATAGCCCTGTTATTCGAGTTCAGTGAGCTCTGTTAGTTGGAAAAAGAACAAAAAATTAGAACAAACAGTAAGACTGTAGACTGAAGAGTAATAGAACTGCCACCTAAAGGCCAATTCAGACTGAAGATCCTTGACGAAACAAGACGAGACGAGGAGTTGTGGCGATGTGAATCAAACGTTTCATGCCGCTGCAAGCAGTTGCAAGTCATCGCAAAAGATTTACATGTCAAATCGCAGTTTCAGAGTTTTAGAGAGTCACTGATTTTTATAGTGTCCTGTCGTGGATCTTTGGACTGAAGCTTTGGACTGAATTTACATTCACTGAATGGGACGTATACTGTAGAAACTTATTTCCCTACACCCCATTCATGCAATGTTAGCCTTCAGTTTACTATTCAAACAATGTTTTCTCATTCTTTTTGCTACAGACTTCTCTGGGTGACCTCAAATAACCGTTGTCAAGGATAAGCTTTGGGTGTCAAGTGGTATTGTTCCTGGTTAGGATAAGCCAGTATAATCATAAAATAACCCTATTTTAATGTAATCATTAAAATAACATTGTATTATAAAATTGCTCTTCTATAATTGATGACATAAATTATTTAGCAAAGTTCAAAATGCTTTAATTTTTCATGCTCTCTCATACACACAATACATACATACAATGACCTTTGAGATGAGCAGAGAGGCATTACATCTTAGTTTGGTTTGCAACGGTTCAAAGGGATACCAATAATTAATCGAGCTGGCCATGGCCATTATATTTCACATGCACAGGACCACAAGTGAGTCAACAAAAAAGAGAGCAGACACTGAGTGATAGATAGGGCGTGCCACAAGAGAGGTCTTTGTTTATGGTGTGCCATTTGAGAACAGAAATCAGCATAAGGACAAACAATATACTTTACAGATGCGTGGAACTTGAGAAATGCATTGTTTGTTTTCCACCCATGGTAAATTACAGGTAAAATGTCATTTTGAGAAATTATTGATTTGTGGTCAGAATCACTTCAGCTTTTGGCAGTCAGTCAAGTTTGGGACTAGGAAGGAGGACCCTCAGCTTTTCGATTAAAAGTAAGACAAAATCATACAGGTTGAAGTACATAACATCAATACATCAATACAATATGATACATCAATACAGTTCAGTATGCCAGTTTTCTCAATGAAGAATGAGTTAATCAATTGGGACGATGAAACATTAATAATGACTATGACCTAGTGATCTAAAATGGAAAGTGCACCATTCAGTTAATAAATTATTGGCTTGCTGCCCAGTATTTCTTTCTCTCTCTTTTTAAAGGAACTCTAGGCAAACCTTGAGTTTTATTATACACCAATAAAACGTAAGTGCTGGCACTGTTTTTACACCAAAATGGTGCTCTACACAAGCCATTCACTGTAACACACAATATGTAGAGGAGACATCTGTGTGAGAAGCAAAATATTTATTTAAGCATCTATTCATGGAGAGAACGGCATGACGACTGCAATCTGAATCAGTGGTGGATGGGTGAAACTACACGCTTTTAAATGCACTATTTAAACACTGAACAGGCTATACCAGTCTTCAAAAACAACAATTGATCAAGGCCCTCACATAGCATGGAGTATAATGAAAATAGTTAAGTGCAGCTGAGAAGCAGAATTGTTTAGTATTTCAATATTTTATATGGTAGCAAAATGTATCATGAAAATTATGATAAATAGCTAGATAAGATTTTTTATCTAATTTAGCCCCACAGTGGGGCTCATACAATATATTCTCAATTTTTTTCTGAATAGTCTACTTTCTTTTGTAACATAGGCTTGGGCAGAATTCTACACAGGTGGAGTATTGTTTTTTTCCTATTGTACAAACTAATAGCCGCCACTGTTCAGATTTGATAGTGCCCGATTGGGGCCAGCTGCCCGCGCATTTGTTTGGAACAGTTATTTTTTTGCCGTTTCTAACTGCAAGCTGCAAGTGACTCGGACATTTTCTTATCACCAGATATCCATTACAGACCCTACTGTGATACTACAGTATATTCAGCAAATTATTTACAGTAACTCAAACAAATGAAAGAATTCACGAAATAAATAAATAGATTTATAATAAAGAAAAATATGTTATGGGGGGCTTTAATAATGACATCTATGGACATCAGTGCCACTGTCCTTTTGTGATGGAGAATCATATCTGTCTTGGTCTGTAGCTTTTTTCTGCATCCTATCAATCAAAAGCACAAAGGTTAAGAACACAACCAGACAAAATACTGCAAAAAGTATTTCTTAGTAATTCTAAGTTGTATCTGAAGACATACAGATGTAGCAATACAAATGCTGACCCCAATACTCAATACTTACCCTAGTTTAAGTAAACAAACAGTGATGACCACACCTAGTACTGCCACAACCAGGATGATGTACATAGATATATACAAAACATCATCTGCTATTAAAAAACAAAAACAAGAACATCAATTCAGCCTAATTTAGCACTGAATCTTCTTATTTATTTATTTTCTGTTAAAATGTAAGTTAATTAAATGATTGATTAAATAAAAACATAATTTCACTTGTCACAAAGCATGTCTCAGCAGACAATTTCTGGGAACTCACCCAGCCACCATTGTTTATGCACCCCTTCATTTGGCTTCAATGACTGATCAGGAGCTCTTGTTATAGCCAAATGATTACCTGAGGGTTGGGATGCATTGTTTAGAATATTGCCAACTGAATTTAAATGGTTGATAATTTCATAGATTCTTTACTGTTCCAACTCACTAAAAATGGTCTTGTTGTGTAGAAGCTGATGGAGCAGGTGGCACTTGTGGAGGTAGCCAGTGTGCAGTCCATCACAGTTGCACGGTTGCTGCAGAGTGGTGCCCATTGAGGCAACCAAAGCCATTCTGCATTCTCTATCTTGACTGTGAATGAGGTTGTAGTCCATGAGATCAACCCACTGAAGGACATTACTGTCAGTGTCAGCCAACTCCTTCCCCAAGCATTTTGATAAGATGCTGCCAAACCTGTCTCTGTGAAAATCAATAGTAAAATGACAGGTAGAGGTCAGAGGTCAAATATGTTGATTATTTCTTATTTCACACTATATAACCTCCAGGACCATATGATCTAGTGCACAGAAACAACAGAGTGTGAAAATAACAAATAGTGCATTTTAAACCATGTTAAAACCATGTTAAAGTCTAAACAGTGGCAAAGCCTGCCAACTGCCATTTCAAACTTAACTAACTGCCACTGATGAACTGGAAATGTACTTATCTCTGACACACACCTGCACATGCTGCTCTCCAGACAGCTGTCCATCATTTCCAAGCAAGTCCAGTCCAACTCAGGTTCACACGTTCCACCGTGTAGACTGGCTCTTGCCACTTGACATGTCCAGTCCTCTGGGTCACATGTACAAAACACCAGCATCTCCGCCATGGTCTGTGGCAAGCCCTCATAAAACTGCTGAATTCCCAGGCCACACAGGGACTGGTTGCACTGGCCTGCTGGACAGGCCTGCACCATCGGCCTCAGCCACTTATTACAGGCCTCAGACTGAAGGCAGGCGTTCATTTGTCCACTACAAGAAAGGCTCATGCCAGGCACTAAATGAGGGAGAACAGGAAAAAAATGACTAAAAAAAAGGGGGATGCGCCAAAGGCAATTATTGGTCACTGCAATTCCCAGCATCTTAACTCCAAAAAAATGTCATAATTCTCTACTGGAAAATACAAGAAAATGGGGACATTACCATATCCTGAGAGACCACTATCTGACCACTTCATCTTGGGAACCGTCTTTTGTTCAGCTGCAACACATTAAAAACCAAGTCCCATGAGGAAGAAAAACAGCTTTTTGTAGTGCCATGCTGCACAAACATCACAGAGTTTACACAGAACACTAATAAATGTGTGAATACTTTCAAACGATTTACCAATAGCATGTGTCAGCTTTAAAAAATGACTTCGAAACAGTGCTCAAAGTAGTCAGTAGTCAAATTTTCAAATGTGTAAAGAAAAAAGAGAGAGTAAAGAAAAATAAGAGAAGAAAGAAAGGGAAATAAATCCTTGTTTTGGATTCTGTCAACTGTTGACACATATTTTTATACATATTTTTAAAATTACAATTACAGCATCTTACAAGTATGCCATTGGCCGTTCTGGTCCGATGTAGTCATGTACAAGACTTGACCCTCCAGCGCCTTGTGAACACAAGGGTTTTCATGGATGAAACGCCAAAGCGTCAAACACTTTCTTCTGCCTTGGTTACATGTGCATTTGCCGAGTGGGCTTCTATTGAGCTCTTCCCATAGAGACAGACAGAGCGGGGAGGCCCCCCCACAGTCAGTGCCGTCCATGGGACAGAGTGCCTTCATGGACTCATAGGCTGAAGAACAGTTGTGGCTCTCCTTGCAACTCTGAAGTGCACGTACACAGCTAACAGATGCTGGAGCAGACTTTTGGTTCAGCTCCTGAGGCATCCAACTCATCTTAGCTGAGGACTTCTCATCTGTGGATTAGAGTTATGGTAACAATTATTTGTTATCTCTGGCTGTTGGCTATAACTAACTATGCACTTAATGGATTTTTTCTACTTTGTTATCAGTAAACATCTGGGAATTGGTGATGCTGGAGATGAAACTGGCTTAACCAGCTCTCAGCTACACTGGGCAATCTTTATCCACGAAGCCAATAGCTTTAAACCAACCCCTCAGTCAGAGCACCTGATGGTACATATTCCTGTAACCTGATTACATTCTTAAAACAAGTGAATTTCGGTGTGGTCCTATTCTCCTGTATTCACAAACACCAGCTGCTCTAAGACCTTTGTGTGTGTGTGTGTGTGTGTGTGTGTGTGTGTGTGTGTGTGTGTGAGAGAGAGAGAGAGAGAGAGTATACGATATATAGGCCTATGTGTGTGCTTCTAACCCAGACAAAGGCCTGATAGTGAGCTGCATATTAGAAGCTTCTGTACACACAACCCAAGTGCTGCTGGCAGTTGGCCACAAGCAGGTGCAGGAAGATGCATGGCTCCTCTTCCCACTGCCAGATACATCCTCTCCGCAGGGAAATGCCGCTAAACAAAATCTGAATGGTCATGTTACACACTTCTGTGTCTTCCAGTTGACAGAGTTCGCCTGCACACAAACGGGGCAAAACATAAATGCAAAGTATTATTTCATTAATGTCTGTAGTATTTTACGGCTGTACACATGTAAGGACAGTAGTGGATAGTAGTGGATAGTAGTTTCACAGTCAGGGTAAGGGATTTGATCATGTTAAAGGAGGTCTACAAAAGCAAATGTAAATGTAACACATGACAGGCCCCACTGAACAGAGTGGATTCTGGTGACGCATACTCAGCCAGCACAAAACCACAAACAGATAGGCTATATCTGAATTTACCGTGCACCATTTCCAATCAATCGTGTTGCAATGCTTGGGGGTGAAATTTGGTTTAAGCTCCATGGTTTGCCCTTTGGCCACTGTCTCTGCAGCATTTTATTTAATTCTCCAGGGAAGCTTTCGCCCATTTATCCAATTCTTGTGTGTGGCTTCTCCTGGTGACCCCGTTATGCTATTTGTATTTGTTTCGGTCAGAGTAGAAATGCTCCAAAAGATGCATGAGAGATATTGTTAAAATTATACCTTTAATTCCACACATGGATTCAAGAGAATTCCCCTCTCTTCTGCACAAATTGTGTTCTGCTATACATTCCTCTAAATTGTCATAGCAGCCTTTAGGTGTAGAGAATAGTTTTGTGCCTAATATATGTACAACCAGGGCACCTGAAACAAGAATAAAATGTCTACATTAAATTAAAATGCTTTATTATCCATAATTCATGTTGTTTCTTAGACTCCACAGATTAAGACAACTGTTGTGATAGAATCCACAAATCTGTGTATAAACAAATAGCCTATACCAGAACTGTAAGTAGCCTAAACTCTCATAGGCTACATGTTGGAAACAAGTGTTTTTTTTTTTTTTTTTTTTTAGAGCTCAGGAACAGTCCTATAGATCAGGATACTCTGTATGTCAATTAAAATCCATAAATCAATAAACGGGTTAACCATACAACTCTTCCTCAACACACCTGTTTTACTGTGCTATCAAGTGACACATCAAAGTAACTGAAGATAAAGCGAAAACATGTCCTAAAATCGTAAGATTTTACTATTTTACTTACATTGTTGTAGCCTACTTTCGTTGTTTAACTTACCTACAACCAGTGCTGCTGGCATTACTGGTGTTCGGAACATGCTGTCAAACTTCTACTGTACGCCACGGCAGGAATGGACGTCTATTTGACATAAGCTACAAGGTGCGGAATGACGTCAGGCGTGTGTAACAGGGACCAATTGGTGATGTGGAAAAGGCAAGTAGGCTAGGCATACTTGTTTTAAAAAGAGATTAAGATGAAAAAACATACATTTCTCAAAATTGCTCTATTTAGGAAAGCTGGCATTTTGATTTATTATTATTATTATTATTATTATTATTACTATTATTATTATTATCATAGACTCATACAAGTGTTTAGAGTTCTAAATAGCGTCCTGTTATCTGTCCTGTAGATTAGCAACGGGTAATTGAGCTAAAATTACTGAAAAGGCTAATTGGATAAGGGGGGGGGGGTACCATTGAAGCACTGAACAATTGCATAAAATACACATTTTTATAACTAATTGATATGCACGAGATCCGTAATTGCTATCACTGAAAACATGAGCAGGAAAGAAGTTAGGCTAAGGGTTGTAGGCTATTTGTCTCTCAGGTTGTATATTCTCACAGATAAAATCTGCCCCTCAATACCTGTTGATAGTAATAATTGGGAAGAAAAAAAAATGTGTGGGAGTGCATTCTGCAATTAATGACACAGATGTATTTTTTCCCAGTATAAAAGGATAGGTTGCCTGGGCGAGGGGGATATTTGTTTTTCTGGCATTTAATTTCAGGTGCTGCTAAACCATCAGTCAACGAGGAACAGTCAACAATAATAAATGATGTAAATATTTATATGAAACATAGCTTACAGACTATTCCAACCTGATAATTGTGAAGGTTCGAGGTGAGTCAAGCATTTCATTGACAAATGGCATCAATGAACAATTCCTATTCTAATGAATTAATTAATGTAAAGTTACTAGCCCTACAATTACAGCACAGACATTAACAAGCATTCATTCAGGACCATTTGAGAGTATGTACAGTTTTATTTTAGTTATAAACTGACAAAACACTGTTCCCTGGGTGTGTGGTACGCTCTGAGAGAATGGTGAAAACAATATTGTTTTAATCTTAAGGAACAGTACATAATATTCAGCATCCACAAACTAAACAAAATATTCAAATGTAATGATACCTGATACATGTCATCATTGTTCTCCCAACAATCAAAGACCCTTAACATGGTCATATAGACAACTAAAGATGATCATACTAATATTAAGAAATTACTGTAAGTCGTCCAAAGCAGTACCATCAATACCACCAATACAAGTACCTGCACTGATGTTTTATTTTGTGCATTTTTAGAAATGCATTTTAAGGGTTGTTGGAGGTACAGTACGTATCACCATTGGAATTGAAGATCATACTACATGCACCTGTGTCTCCACATAGTAACTTCCTCCAAAAATACAAAAGCAGACAACAACAACAACAAAAAAACAACACACACATGATGCATCTCCGCAACATGATGCATCTCTGCAATATATTTTCACATAAAGCAGAAATCAAAAATTAAAAAATGCAAAATTTGTGCTTTTTGAAATTATGATGTTTGTCTGTGCAGCGTCGACTACCCAGACGCATACCTGGAATTGTAAAACACAAATGACAACAATTGTTTTCTAACCTGCTGTAGTTCATCAGCAGATCATCAGCAGATCATTTACATTAAAAGGTGAAGAGAACAAAATTGTATGCCTTGCTTTTAGGGTCTCCTGCCTTTGCTCATTATAGCCATAACAATGATGAGAAATGTCTTTACACATCCAAGAGTGATTTTTTGTATTGGTTTGTACAATCTCTGCTGTCCTCCTCTCGGTCCCTCGCTGCCAGGTCTACAGCACATGGTCGTATATGCGAGAGACGCTGTCGAGGTTACTCATCTGTGTGGAGAGGGATTTACGGCTCTCTGTGCTAGTTCTCGTTCTCACACGCTGCTTCTCCTCCGTCTCCCGGCGACCATGGCAGTGGCAAGAGAAGGCTGCTTTGAACTCCTCGCGAAATTTACCTGGAGGACCGAATGAAGACAAACAGAGAGACCAGAATGCTCTTTGAAACACAGACAGCCACCTTCAATAATTCTCTGTCTAATTCATCTTAAAAGCCAGACCCTCCATATTTAACACTGTCTTTAGAAGCAAAAAGCAATTAGGCATGGAAATATGAGATATCTATGCTGTTGAACTGAATGAGGGAATACCCAACAATAATTAAAGGAGCTATTCTGAAGAACACTGATAATAAAATGTGGAAGATTCTTTCAAGCTAAAGAAAAAAAAAGTTTCAACCTTCATTGTGGCAAATTGAAGGTTTGGTGACCTGTTTGGACTGTGATGTACTGTTTTGTCCAGTAGATGGTGTAAATGTCTGAAGGACAGAGGAACTCACCACTGAGGAAATTATAAATGATGGGATTTGCTGCACTGTTTGCATATATCAGCCAGTGAGAGATGGTGAACCAGGCATACACAGTCTCTCTGTTGTCTGTATATTCAAATGTTCCAAGCACTCTGAAAGCGATTAAATTCAAATCAACAACAAAGAGAGAAAAAAGAAAACAAAACAGGTTCATACCCTCACATCATGATTTATAAAGAAATAACTGCAACCTGCAAGTAAAAAGAATAATAGTAACACTTGTAAGCATAAGCAAGCATAATTTGAATCAAGCTGTGAAAAAAAAAGAAAAGAAATAGAAATTGGAGAGGTGGAGATACTATCTGAATGCCAGAAAGCACTCTACCGACTCAAACAAAAACTCCTATTTTTACAATCAACATTTCCCTGCATCTTCTGAGATGACCTGAAAAACTAATATTTAATCAACCACCAAACCAACTGTGTCATCAACCAACCTCTTCATGACATTGAGGACGCTGATCGGAAGATAGCATAGTGCGAAGACAAACAGGACAACAATCAGCATTCGAGCGGTCTTCCGTCTGGCTTTCACCTGTTTGACCTCTGCCGTGACGGCACTGCTTTTCACCTTAACGGAGGGGCCAGAACCTGATGCTAAGGTGGCACACTGTAGTGAGTGCCATGTTCTCTGTACTCCTGGTGACGTCCCCGGAATCTGTTTGGAAAAGGTAGAAAAAAAATTCTCTTAGTCCCATGGTGCGACGAGGGAGGGTTTTTCTCTCATATTTGGACAGCTCTTAAGGACCAGAGCTTTTAGTTGGGAAACGTCATACCTGCTGACACCAAAGCTTATGGCAAATTTGGATGTACGCCAGGACCATGAGGCAGAGTGGGGCAAAATATGTGACGATGAAAAAACAGGTGTGGTAAACCTTTGGGTAGATTTCATCTATGGCAAAGAGAATGAAAGTGAGTGCAATACATGGGAATAAATGTATAAATGAGTAAGACTGTGACAGTCGGATTATTATCCTAAGTAGGCTAATTGTTTCTGAAATATTTTTTTCTGCAACATACATTTTAATTATGCTGACTTTAGCTAGCTATTTTCTAAGGGCCACATCCACAGAGAATGCAATTAAACTTGCAGTTAATGATTGATGTCAGGTTCAATATTGTGATTACTGTTTTTGGGTTGCTCAAGTTTAAGGAGCACTCATCATTAATGAGCTTATTGAACCTGTCCTTGTTTCCTTTAGAGGGTTTATTACTTCTGTTTCAGACAGTCAAGCTTTATGAATAATTGCTAAGGC
Source organism: Sardinella longiceps (assembly GCA_027497455.2). Lineage (NCBI taxonomy): Eukaryota > Metazoa > Chordata > Actinopteri > Clupeiformes > Clupeidae > Sardinella > Sardinella longiceps. The sequence continues at coordinate 11,907,971 of JAODXP020000006.1, read as the reverse complement.
CATCTACACTTCAAAAGAAATGCCTTCAGACAGAGTGTCCAACAGGAAGAGAAGGAGAGAAAAGCCACACACACTTTCCCCCATGAAATCATTTAGAAGACCTGTCCCTGTCTTGGTGGCAGACTTTCAAGTCCATTTAATCACTATTAGAAAGAAAGCTTTTCAGCTTTTCTGAAGAATACCATGCTGCAAGCACTGACACTGCCCATTGTCTGATGATTCCTACCATAAAAGCTTCTTTTATGTTTTGTGTGCCACTGTCAAACATTGAATCAATTCAGCATCCCATTATAGTGACAATAGAATCTAGCCTATCATCTCTTGTTTGAGGACAATCAGTCTGAGGAAGAAAATTCAGTATTTTGACAATTAATCTTTCACATTTATGGAGTTGGAGGGGTGTCCTATCATCTCTCCTCATGACTGCTCATTTTCAATGGATGCATGCCAACCAAACTGAGATCTATAGCAAAGCAAGGTGACTTGCTTCTTAACTGATAACCTGAATGGAATTTCAAACTGTCAAAGACTTTGAAATGGAAGAATAGATAAATTAGGTCTCATGAGGTGCAATCTTTTCTCTAAAGACAGACTGTATATGCAAAGTGTCCCAAGTTTAGCTCTCACATCTCTGACTGGAGCTATATGTCCCTGAATTCATAATTAACCTGAGTGATGTTGAGAGGACACCTGGATCAAGCACAAGCTATTTGTCTCTCAAATGCATCTCTAATATCTCACTGAATTGTTTTTTGAGTGGCGTACATCGTGGTGGAGACATTTTTTGCTAGAGCCGCTCCACATTCCTCAGCCATAATTGCACAGCCTCATTGACCCCTCTGTTATTTTAGTGAAATCATATGCATGACGTCCCACAAATGCCTGCGGCAGGATCCTACCTCCCCAGTGCTCGTCACACACAGTGAAGAGACTGGTCTTATTGGTGAGCTCTGGGAACTGGCTGCACTCCATCACCACAGCCTGGGGGATCATGATAATGGCCGACACCACCCAGATGAGGAGGATGGACTTGCGTGCCCGCTTGGCCGTGCTCTTGAACATGAGCGGGTGACAGATCGCGTACCATCGGTCCTGGGCGATGCAGCTCAGAGTCAATACCGACACTGACACAGAGATGGTCTGCCAAAGGAGGAGAGTGCAGAGGATATAAGAAAATACAGTGGGATACAGTGACACAATGAAAGAGAAAATAAAAGATGGAAAGAGGGAGGAAGTAATGTAAGGAAGTAAAAAAGACAAAGGTGGCTGTAGAACCCAGACATAGAGAAAGAGAAAAATAATAAATTCCTAAACACAGAATGAAAAACAAACCTTTTCATATTATAATGGATGCATAATGGATTGTCTAGTAGAACATTGTAGTGAATTTGATGCAGGATGCCATTCTGTTGGAACTGAATGGGGACTTTTGTGTTTGACTTTAAGAAATCATTTGGTAAGAAATCATTTGGAATTATTATTATATAAGTATAATGTCATTACAATCTACACTCCAATTGTGGTGACTAATGCTCCAAGTCTTTCTTTCTGTCTGTGTGTCTGAGTTTGAGCTGTGTGATTGACTTGTTTTTGTTGTGGGTGCAAGGTTAGATCACAGTGGCCCATTCAAAATGATTGAATGTATCAAACTCAATAGTCATTTTCCCTCCTCCCCTCTGTGGAATATACAGCACTCGTCCTGTATTCTGGAGGCAGGGCTTTGGGGGAAGGAAAAAAATGTTTTTTTTTTCCGGGATCTCCTCATGTTTGCAGCATGGGAACCTGTTGCAGTATTGACTTTGAAGTACTGTCATTAGAATCAATCATTCCATTTAACATCTCCAGCTGAAATATATCATTAGGCTGTGAGTATTCACTCCCTTAGTTGAAGTAAAGCAGGACAATTTCTAAATGTAATTGTCTGAATGACCTCTAATGGTTAAGAATTATATATGTATATTGACGTTGCGCTGCAATTCCATCAGGGTTTGCTTTCCTGTCGCCTTTATATCATTCTTGAGTAATACCTTAACTTCTACCTTAGGTTAAGGTAGGGTGGCTGATATTTTCCTGGAGCACTTTTTACTATATTGCTTTAAATCACCTTCTCCACTGCTTGTAACCAATACATTGGGGAATACAACCACATCATTGGCGTCCCTCTCAAGGGCATCATAGTAGGGGGAAAAGGGGGACAAAGTTATCTGGGTTACCAAGTTCTGTAGGTAGTGCAACATAGGCCGAATAACAAACTGATTACTATTTCTGACCGAATGGGGAATAATGAAATAATGTTGTTCTGCCCCATTCACTTAGTTTTAGTTGCCGGTTCACTGATCGGTCTATGTTGTATCAAATTTTCTTATTCTTTTTTCCTAACTACAGCACTTGGTGAGTTTGAACAACAGGGCTATGGATTGATTTACACTGGACTTCTCCTTAAAGGTATAGTTAAGATAAAAGACCTAAAAGAAGATGTGCTATGGGAAGAAAAGAAAGCAACTTTGCTGTGAAATGAATTAATTGGCAAAAATAATTGCCAAAACCTCCAGTATTTCCAAGTCAGTCTCTACTGATTGCACAAAGACATTTACAACAACTAATACAGTACATCTAATTCAGTCTCATTGAAGATGGATAAAACTGTTGATTTTGCCCGTGGACGGCAAAAGGCCAGGGCACTTACAGCCTATTATTCACACAAACCAAATGATGTCCCATTGATTGCCATAGAAAGAGACATTGCTATATTTGATCCCTAAGTGCCTATCTTACATTGATTGTGGGTAAATATGGATAGCACTAAATGCTTAGATGAGGAGCACAACATATTCTGTCTCAAAGCATAGTATTATCACTGTGTTCCTCCCACATGATGACATATTGGTGTTATTAAATTGATGTTGACATCAGTTGTATTTAACATGATTTAACAGCATCCAAAATGATCTGTTTTCTTGAAACATTAAAAAAATCCCTTCATTCATAGAGTTTGTGAATTACCATTGTGTTTATGTGTGAATGCCCGCTGCCTAAGATGTGCTATCTGCTGGTTGAGTCTGAGACTGCTGTGAAATGAACAGCTTGTCTATTTGGCCTTTGCTGCTTGATCCTGAGCACACCATCATTTAAGGACAAGCCAGCATTCATGTTTTTTATGAAAAGGATGATGTTAAATCCTTAATAAATGTTAATCATGCTAATCACTCATGCAAATTATTACCCACAAAGCATAAGGTACAAAAACAGACAAAAAAGAGTGTACTGTACATCACCTAGAACAAAAGCTTCAGAAAAGCGTAATGCACAGGCATTAGCCTACCTGCAAATATGGAACCACTTTACAAAGGGTGTTCCCAAAGAACCAGGTTTCAGTGATGTCCACAACAAGACTTGCGGGAAGGCAGATGACTGTGACGAGAATGTCCGCAAAGGAGAGGTTCACAATGAAACAGTTGGTTACTGTGCGCATGTGGTGATTTTTCCACACTGCAAAACAAACTGAAACAAAACAATGGGGTGCAATAAATATGGGAAGCACAATTCTTAAGTTCTTAATTCTTAATAAGCACATTTAATTTGCTGACATCTGTGTTGAGTACTTCGACTTCGACAAGTGTGGCAGATCAAGAGATATTAATAAAACAGCACAACCAGGACAGAATGCTACTCTGAAAGAGGCTTCTGCCAAAACGGTGTACTTACTGCCTAACCACTTTCTCCATTGTGCACTTAACGTAATATGGTGAATGTTTACATGTGACATCCAAGGAAGGATGGGAATGAAACATGATTCTCAGTGAGAATTATTAATGTGACAGGAAATTGAATCTGATTCACTGATTTTCAAGAACTATTGTGTTGGCTCATGACTTATCAGTACAATTTACATTTAATTTAGCTTTTAATCAGACTCATTATATTCCATTATATTCTGTAATGTAATTAGTGTTTGATATAAATGACTTTGATTTGACAATGAAGAGACAAATTAAATGACGTAGTGATACAAAGTGGTAGGGGCTAGTTCCATCTCATCATCCATGAGAAGACTCAAAGAGTGAATTAAAATAAAAGTTGTACAATTCAAGCCTTTATTTCAAAAACATTGCAAACAAAAATATAATATATAAGGGGGACTATAACAACTAAAAAAAAAATCACCTGTGTTTTTTGGTAATAACTTCATACCATTCTTATTTAATTTTTTTGATTCACTGCAAAAGATTATCTCAGTTTAAACATGAACAACAGCACCTTCAGTCTGTTTTCCTCTCCAACAATGAGGAGGTATGCCCTACAGGTCCCCTTTCACTGTCTCAAAGCTTCTCCTTACACATGCCCGGGGCCACCCTAAGGCCTATTCTCATGGCCTGTGCCGAGAGCAATGAAAAATGTCTCTATTTTCATTCAAATTCATTCCTCCCTAAGGAACTGGACTGGACTGCTGATCAGCTCTCCATGTCCAGGATTCTAAATGCTTGTACATGCATGAGCTGCACTACTGGATTTCGGGTGAACTCCAAACACCTGATATGTGTGCGTCATACAAATGATGTCCCCTGTACATTCCTTTGAAGTAAAGGGGGGTGGGGGGTTGGAGGGGTGGAAATTGCAGGTGAGGTGATGTCAGATGTAGATTTGAAATGGAAGATGACTTTCGGAGTACTGTTAATCATTGTGACTAAACAGTCTGGCCTAATTCACTGATGTGCACTGATGTCCATCCTTACAAATGATGTCATCATTAGGCTTTTCAGATTTGATTTAGATCACCATGGATAGTGTTGTAATGTAATGGGAAAATGTGGACTGTTGCCTCTGCATTAGACATCTTATGATTCAACTCCTGGTTGAAATTATACATACATTGTCCTGGTGAGTCAGATTCTGTCCAAATTGCTAACGGTCTGTCTTGCTCATGGTTATAAAACACAACCATCAACAAGTCAATCTACCTGTGGCATGTGCAGGTAAAATCATACACAGAAAACAAACCTCTCTTTTATTCCTGAGAGCTGAGCTTTTTGAGTGGACAATCATCGCAATCTTTGTACATGTTTCTGACTTTCAAGTTGAGAGGTGCAATTTTCAGTTTACTCACTTAAGGTCATCAGAGCAAGCGACCAAAGACAACAGTGTTACTACTACTACTACTACTACTACTACTACTACTACTACCACTACTACAACTACCCCCCCCCATGAATACATAAATAAACGTCAAGATGGTACCGAGGGAAAAAATCCTGAATGGATGCAAAAGTGATGCAGTGAAACAGCTACTTGTGGATGATTGACAGACCCTCCTAAGATAGAGAGGTTAAATTGATGTATAGTGCTGGTGTCAGCTGGCCAATATTTCTTTATCACTGATACTCTCGGTGTGCACATCTCTTCCAAAGCTGGGGCTTAGGGTCTGTTGCTGTCAGTCACACATCACTCTATCAGTGGAGGTGCAGCAATACAGCTCTCTGAGCTCTTTGGCTCCCAATGGGGCTAGGCAGCCAATAATCATTGGGAAAACACCTGTGCAACTGAAAACTGATACAAATTGACTAGATATGTTTCAGAACACTACCTAATCGTTAATCAGTTTGACCTTTTCTGATCCTGTGCTAGTCATATTGCTCTTGTGCATTCTCGTGGTTTATTGTGGCTTTATTGCACTGAAGATTTTCATTTTCAACATACGAAAGGTTTCCCTCTTTAGGGAATAAAGGCATTAGCCCCCCCCCCCCCCCCCACCACCACACACCCCACCACAACCAGCACCCCTTCCTGTGTGTGTCCTTGGAAGGCTATGCAAAAGGACATTCTCCTGAGAGTTGACTGCTTCCAAAATGGCATACTGCTGTGTGCTTGACTACATACAACAGTATCTACATATCATCAAATTAACACATATTATTTAAATTTGAAAGATAAAATTCACTTTTCAATCTTTAAATAAGTCACATACAGTAAGCAGCAGTAATACAAGGGCCCATGTCCTGGCCAGATCTGCTCCACGATTTGGCTGAGAGTGGCATGCAGCTCTATGCCCGCATCCAAGCTCACAACTTATCAAATGTGGTGCATATACAGATTATATTATTCATTTATTGTGTAATGAGTTTATTTCATGTTGGGAATTATATATTACATAGGCTATTACATTTTTTTCTTTCAACAATCATAGTACTGTATATTGGCAAAACAGATTCTCCAGTGAATGTCTCAGGACAATGCCCTGTCCACTGCAAGATTTATTAACAATAAACAAGTAATTCTGCTGCTTTCTGCTTCTAAGTCTTATAGGTCTCAGTATGTAGCCTATATTTTGGCTATACTTAAGCTACATGATAAGGGAATGGACATGTACAGTAGGCTACTGTAGAGTCTGATAAAACCTTATCATTTCTAGCCCAAGATGATCTATAGATCTGCGCTTTATCTGGACACGCAAATGTTCCATTAATGTCGAAGTATTCAAGCAAAAATGCTATTTCAGCAAAGATGTAAAAAATAGCCTAAATTACGGATGACTATGAGAGCAATTTATCTATACATGTACAAGTCATGAGATCCTGAGTGTGCCGTACAGCGGTACGCTGTTCTCTGTAATTGACATGACACTTCGGGTAAATAAATTGTTTCCCATTAATCACTGTCATAGTCATCTCATCATTGTAATGGCACTAATGAAAAAGAATGTCAACATATAAAAGCTGTCAAAATAACAGCGCATATTATATCTTCTTGCAATGCTAGGGTGTTGAAATGCAAATGATGTGGAGGAAATTATTAAGTGCATAAACAGTAAACGATTCCAAATGAGTGTCACTCTAATGTAATACCGGTATTACCCTACAAGTCTCGGTCTGACTGCTATTTCCAGAGACGATTACGTCTCATTTCAGCATTTCTGCATTAACTCAACAACTTCAAAACTTACCCAATGTGTTTCCAACCAGAGAGATGAAGAAAACGATGATGTATCCAGCAATCAGAACCCATTCATAATGTTTAGGTTGTAAGTATTCCCAAATGTCGTCTTCGTTTATGTGAGAGAAGAGCAGGATTTCCGTAGTATTGAAAACAGGTGTTGGAGGTGAGGACTCCTGTCTGGAGTCTGGATGGAGTGTGTCGCCCGACATCTTCTCAAATACAGAATGAGGTAGGCTTCTTGGATCTGCGCTCAACATTCTGAGTGACAGGAGAAAATTCCAGCGCGCTCTCGCATCAAAGCTGCCGGTAACATGACGCATAGACAGAAGCGCACTTTCCTTGGTCCATGCTAAAGCATTGAATTAACGTGAGGATTGTCAAGTAAGGAGAATTATACAAGTCAATAAAGCAAACACTTAATTTGTCAATTTAATCCAGTGTCACTGATCACTTGTAAATTATTGCAGGGAAAATGTGCAAGTGTGCACCTTGCGACTCCAAATGATTGTTTTACGTGTTGGTAAGGGTGGTGTCAGGAAGATGACAAAATTCCCTTTAAACTAACCCCATAAATTGTAAATGAACTAGGATAAGCTTTAGAGTTACAATACAATATTCGGTCCTTTTCACTATAGTGGGTGAAAGAAAATTTTAGCCATTATTACAGAAAAATGTGGTGCATATTGTGAGATTAATTGGCAGTATCAGTGTGAGAGGATAACAAAATCACAATCACAGGGAAGTGAGAACAAAAACAAAATTACAGGGAAGTGAGATCACAATACAGTTGGCTACACAAAATGATACAAATCAATTTTCTAGCGTTCTTAGTCTATCTGAATTTCAGTGGTCTTCAGAACCAAGGTTTTGACACCTTTTTTCTGCTGTCACAGAAATATATTATTTATATATATTTCCTACAGTTACAGTGTGATACTATGAAAATCCCAATTCAGTTTCACAATGCAGCTTTTGCAGTAGTGAATTCTGGGAATGTGGGGCATTTCAAGAGCAAATGCAGGCTGGACACACCCTTTAACATAGTTTATACAAATGGTGCAACACCTTGATTTTCAGAACAGATACAGTTTATAAGCTATACGTGATATTCTGATATAAAATTGTGATAAAAATCTGCTGCTACTGTAAAGCACCAATCGGAGTGACATGAGAGGGAGTCTGGTCATTGCTTACATGTATGTTACTAGATGGCTTTTGGATTGCCCAATAATGTACATACACTGTCTATGTTGTTGTTCCCTAGCCCAGACTAGTGCAGATCAGCCCAGTGACAGAGGCAGGAGAAAACTCCTCACCTGCACAAAAATGCATCCAAGGACAAAAAGCTTTCAAATAGCTAGAACACATGCAGAAATTATTTCAGTGCATTATTAGAGTGCTCATGATATTAAGTTTTTCATAATGAAATACAAAATAAACCTGTCAGAGTACTCACAAAGTATTCCTTGCAGAGATATTGGCGGGGATACCTTGGATGCATCAGGTGGGGCGTAAAAATTCTCTGTATTCCAAAATGGGGGAAAGACAGAAAATGTTTTAGAACCACTGGCCTATAGCCTGTCAGTGGTCCCCAGTGGCCCATGAGCCAGATCAGGCCCGCAAAACAAAACAAAATAGTGGCCCGCAGCACCATCTGACTCATGATGTGCAGGTAAACATGTAACTATTGTCTTTGCATTCAGTTTGTGTGCCTGTAGCAGAACAACTACAACAACTACAACTTTAAGAAATAGTTTCAACAACTATGCAAACACCTTGATGCACATGTTGCTGGTGCCGGTCTGCACCGCACACGGGTCTCGAACACCACCCCACAAGCTACAAACCCCCGGCGTGGGAGCAGGTGCTGTAACCGCTTAGGTAGCCCAGAAAGCCCAGGCTTCTAACTCAGCAGAATTGAGTTGTGAGGATTTACACGTGCTGCCGCCAAGCTAGCTGAGCTACAGCTCACTCACCCCCCTAACCCTCACTCCCATCCGGGTCACGGAACCAATATAGCACCACACACGGGTCTCGAACCCGCCACAACGCAAGCTACAAACTCCCAGTGTGGGAGCGGGCGCTCTAACCACTGAGCTAAAAGCCCAGGCTTCTAACTCAGCAGTTAGAAGCGCCCAACAAATTGGGTTGTGAGGATTTACACGTGCTGCCGCCAAGCATGTCAATGTAAGTCGCATCAAAGAAAGTAGTAGTAGCCTAAAAGAAGACTGATTCATGCTGTTCAAAAAAAGCCCCCTATAAAAGCATAGTTATTCGATCTTTGCGGGTTTGGCCCTCAAGTTTTTTAATATGTGAAAATAGGAAAGGCTGCAAGGCCTGTTGGGATAACTCCAAGAGTCTAAAGAACATGTTACATCCAACTTGACTCTGTTCTCATTGACATTTTTAACTCCTCTGTCTCTCTTTGTGTAGTTCTGAATTGTTTTTTAAAAAAATCAATCATAATGTCTGTGCCTAAGAAACAGACTGCCACCTGCCTGAATGATTTTAGACCTGTTGCTTCAGCATTTATTGGGCAGAGATACGTACATGTATGTCAGGATGCTATTTGTTGATTATAGCATTGCCTTCAATACCTTCAGACAGTCGCCAAAAATTGATGGTTCCTCTTTAGTTTTCAGATCTTTGGTAGTCTTCCGGGGTTGTTTGTGCAGTAGCTACCTGGTGCACACTCCCATGAGAAACAGTCTTTTGTTTTGCACCATTAATAATAATAAAAGTTAAATACTAAAAGTCATCTGTGTTGCACCAACGCTGTCTCTTTCACACTGACTTTGTCCAGCTGTGGTTGCACCGGATTGCCAAGAGAACGGAAAACGCTCTCCTTTGTTACTGTCGTAATAGGACCCCTTTAATTTGAGCATCGATATGAAATGGTGATTAGTTTCGATTGGTAAGTCTTGTACAAGGAATAGAAGGAAGTTTATGCATATAGAAATTTTAATTAATTAATCTGCTTACTTTGTATAGAAATATGTATATCAATTGGATTGGTGTTTGCATCTGTCGCTGTACTTATTCTTGTGTACTCTGTGAAAATGCAGCAAACTTTTATGCTCAAGAGTATCTGAGGTTTCATTATCTGCCTGGAAAAGAGGGTGATAAAAGAACACACACTCACAGCAGAACTTGCTACTGTTCTCTGTCACAGAGATTACAGTAACTGCTCAGAGCTTGCTGGTGCTGAATGTCAGGATTTTATGTCTTTGTTTATTTAATTGTATGCAGTCTTTATTTTATTGCCACCAAGAGACATTTAGGCTGCCATTGCCTGACAGCAGTTAGCTTTTGCAAATATAAAACATATGTGTGACGAAGCCAAGGGGATGGGATTTCAGGGTAAAAACGTAATTTACCAATTATAAAACCAATCATCTTAAAAGAATGTTTCCAACTTTCCCTCGCAGAGTTTGTTTGTTTATAACTCATAGCTTTTGTGTTAGACATAATAACTATATAATGGTAGCCTATTCTTATAAATTAAATATGTATATTATATAATATTTATATTACATAGGCCTGTTACCCAGAATCTAAGATGTTGTGGGTGTCATTTCCCTTCTAAGTAATTTTTTTTTCTGTTACCATAGTAATTCCTTTTCATCTTGATTATTCACAAACCCTGCTGACTGTTTCAAATAATCCTGTAAATCAATTAGGTATGTAAGTGACACTCTTCAAATGAATCCATTTGTCAAAACCAACTGTGTCAAAATCAAATCAATGCTCTCATTCTTAGACTGCCACACAGTAATTTATTGTTGCTGAGACAAACCAGAAAATACTCTGTGCACACCACGCCTTTTGTCCAAAAAGTATTATGTAAATGCAGTTATCAAGTGTTTGCTGCTACAACTAGGTAGTTTATATAAGAAGGAATAGCTTAAGGCAGAAGCTCTTCTTGAATGGAGTATGGAAGAGGAAGGAGGAGTAAGCTGTGGGCCTAACATAGCCCGCCCATAATATGAATGTTCATCCGTATCCATGGTCTGGGGATGGTCTTCATGGGCGGGTTTACATTGGTAGAGAGACTACCGGCCAATAAGCAAAGCTGATTGGATGAGCTGTCAAATCGTTTCAAACCCAGAGTTGAATGCCCTCCCCCCTGCCCTATAATCGTGTCAGGTTAAAGAACCTCCAGACCATGAATACGGATGAACAGCCGTATTATGGTCGGGCTATGTCAGGCTAAAGCTGTGGGCCTAACAAACTCACTCTAAAATGTACATTAATTCATTTAAACTGCTGGTGTTAATTTGAATATTTGCAGTCATCAATTATCAGGAGCTGGAAATAAACTTAACTGAATTAACATACTCAGAAATATTTTAATGACATTAATGTTTACAAACTGCCACACGTTTACTTTTTCCCATGATAATAACAGTAAACATAAAATTACAAGAAACTTGGTTAGAGTACTGTTTACCCACAGTAAAGCTGTCATTAAATCTATAAATAATAGCCTGTTGACAAAAATATCACTGTGTGAACAAATTCATTCAGTGCATTTTATGACAGCACTAATGACCTGAGCTACAGAACCATTTATAGACTTGAATGATTCCTTAATAGTAGTAATACCGATTAGATTCTGGTGTGTGATGAGGGAATACTTGATAGGGAAACACTTATCCAAAAAAAGACAATGAAACAGCTATTGCACTCTCATCAAACGGAGTTGGGGGACATTGTAAACAAAACAAAGAAAATGTTCAAGTATAAACATATCAGGATTTAGGAGTAGCTCCACACCCTCACAGCCTTGTTTAGGTCTTTTTGTTTATAAAATTGCCCACTCGCTGGAACAGACGGCCCAGTTTGTTGTCATGGCTGGTATGAGCATGGCGATCCAAGTAATTTGTCCTGTCTGAATGGTCCTTTTTGGCAGCAGTCAAGTCCCTGTATCGGAAACTTGCTTGGCTGTTTGTGCTTGTCTCATTTCTCTGATTGTAACTTACTGGCCCCCTCTCTCGGGAGGAACCAAACCGCCTGCTCTCTGTGTACTGATCCCACTGTCTGGCCTCTCTTGTTGTGGCAGTTGACCTCACGCTGTTAGCAGTAGACCGTTGGCTTGGTGCTGCATGCCGGTCAATCCCCTCAGTCGAGCTCAGGTTGATGCCCTCGGTACTGAAACGGGGTGCTGATGATCGCCCTACATCACTCAGGATGTCTTTGCGGTCAGTGCTGTGGAGCTTGCTGTGCAACTTTCCCCAGCCCCGGCCTCCTGTGGATCTTGCTGAGTCGGCTGTGCTACTAATCTCTTCCCCTTCTCTGTCATCATCAGCCTGCTGTTCATCTTCGGAGACGATCGTGTCGGTGCTACCTCCTTTGCGGAGTGACCTCAACTTGTTCTTGGGGGAGCCGTCTTTCTTATCTGTTATGTTGAGGAGAGATTTGATTTTCCTGGAGCTCTTTTTCAAGAACTGTGGTGAACTGATACCTCTGGACTTGGGTCTTTCCTGCTCTCTGTTCTGAAGTTCTAGCTGCGTGGTGGACAAAGTTCTGGTGGGGGAGTCCTGCAACGTTGAGCTGGAGGAAGCGTTGCTCGGTGCTGTTCTATTGAAATCCCGATGTGAGACAGATCGTTGATCCTCACTCAGGTTATTAGCAAACCTCCTCGTGCCTCCAACATTTTCTCGAATAGAGCCTCTACCCTCCCGAGCCCTCATGAGTGCATCAAAGGTAGGGTTGGAAGATTCTCTGTGTCCGACATACGTGTTTGACTTCGGATCAGCCAAGCTATGCCGTTTACATATATATTCTTGCTGGGCATTCACTTCTTGGTGTACCATTCTCCCTCGCACTCTACCCAGGCTGGTGTAAGAATGTAAATAGTCTCTTCCAGAAGAGTTACCATTCGCTTGGTTCTTTGGTTCGTCAAGTATTTGCAGACTGCGCCTTTTCAGGAGGAAATCATCGTGCATTGCTCTGTAGTCTACTGGTTCGTGACTATTCCATTTTATCGATGGAGGTGACTGTGTGTATTTACTGGGTGCATGGCCATATTGATCCCTACATCGTACAGAATTTGAAGAGGCATCTGTGTAACTATTCATTTCCGTTTGTTCCGGAATGACTGTCTTTAAAACGATTGACGACCTCAGGCGAGAGTGCAGATGCAAAGAGGGCCTATTTTCAGGTGCGTCAAACTGGTCCAAGTTGTCATGGTTCTCCATAATGGCACCATCACTGTTATTTAGGTAAGACTGAACCCGCCAATCACGCATGTATGACTTGGACACCTGTTCTAAACTGGGCATGTTCTGTTGCATGGACTGGTGTTGTTTGCCAATGCCGTGGTAGGACTGACGAATGTAGGAGCCCCGGGCATTATCAAGTGGAGGGGCATGATGGGCGTCATTGTAACCACCATGGGGCTGGTATCTCCCAGGGGTCCCATAGCCTCTGTTCCCTGCTATGTTCCAGGTGCTGGTTCCATGCCTCATGTAGGCAGGTGTGTAAGTACCCTCCTGTCTCTCCTGTCCAGCGTAGCTGTGTCTTTTCAGGTAACTCATGTTGTCCATCGTTGGTGTGTAATCACGCTGCTGTTGATACACCATCCTCGACTCGCGAGTAAACGGCTCATGATCAAGAGGATGCTCTTCGATGCCACCCATGCGGCTCCCGAAGTCTTTCCTCTCGCAAGCTTGCCTGTAGACAGTGTCAAGGGTGTGACGCAGCTGATGCTTCCTCTCAAAGGCGTTGGACTCCACCTTGGCACCCTGGTTCCTCTCGCTCCCCGTGCTGTTCAGTGGCGCCAGCTCTGGAGGGACGATAGAGCGGGCATAGAGAGTTCGAAACTCCTCATCATACGAGGCCACCAGATGGCCTGTTATGACTTGAACCATGCTCAGGTTGATTTTCTCATAGGACCACATTAAGCTGAAAGAATAAAAAGAAGATTTACTGGGCTTTGCTAAGGCATGAAGCTCATTTTTATTCCCTCCATTAATCTTTTCTGTAGAACAGTTTTCAGTAACGCATCTGAATTGTTGTTCGAAAGAAAGAAATCTTATGAAACATTATACAAACAGTCACAGTTTAAGAGTTATTAAAATCTTACTAAATTAATCTTATTATGCAATTGAAATTAGAGGTGTGTCAGTCTGTGAATCAGCCAGGGTCGTCCTGTCCTTATGCTTACCTGTAGGATCCAAAAAACACAGTCCTGCAGTCAACCAACAGGAACCTTTGTTCCATACTCCCATGGAACTTTGCCCCTGTGCGACAGAGATAGTCTTGTCCTTTTACAGTTCTCACCCGCATGTTCTGTGGATAGAAAAAACTTTATTGTTTCATGAAAATTAAATGACTGGGATATCTCTTTACTTTGTAGCTGTTATCATGCCATGCTCATGCTTATTTTGCATAAGAAGCATGGTACCTATAACTTGAAAATATTCTCTCTCTCTCTCTCTCTCTCTCTCTCTCTCTCTCTCTCTGTGTGTGTGTGTGTGTGTGTGTGTGTGTGTGTGTGTGTGTGTGTGTGTGTGTGTGTGTGTGTGTGTGTGTGTGTGAGGTGTTTAATTTAAGGATACAGTATTAGCTTGGACTGCAGTCTGATGATATATTGATCTGTGTCTTTGTAGTTCATTTGGTGCTTTCTTTTGAAGTTCAGAGGATCTGTGATCTGTATTCACAACATTCACAATATGGAAAATCACAATAATTTTCTTCACCAACCAAAAGCATGTTGAGGAATGGCCAACACAGAGAGTGACAATGAAACAAAACATTATAGGCTATTGTTCTTTTCCGAATTTGTTCCTTACAGCATCTAGCATCACTGCATGTTCAGAAACAACTATTAAAGTGAAATCTTTAGAAAGATGCTTTCATGAATCGTCGATACTATAGGCTACTGCCATGTGTTGCTATGGTGAGCAAAGAGCACTGTCAAAATAGTGACTTTCCCCTGTGATTTCAGTATTTCTGGATGACTTCATAAACAGAGGTCCTTATTGCAGGGGAGCACATCACAACAGGATTATGGTGGCAAGTGCTTGTCAGTCCAGTCACAAGTATTATTCTCAAGGTACACTGAATCCACTTTGAAAAATTGGAGTGGTTGGCTGTAGTCTTGCTTATCTTTGAACAAGCTTATCATGGCCATGGATGACACATTTGTGCTTCGGTGTCTGAAAAGTGAGTGGAAGACTGGGAGTGGGTCTCTTTTCAACTTATATGTCCAACAATACAACTGATAGCTTACTATAGCATAAAAGCCCTCATATTCACCGACCAGCATTAACTGGTTGAGGTTTGCCTATTGAATAGGATTTTTTTTTGTCAGCATAAGTGGAATGAAAAGACCACTAGCACACTGTGTATAGTTGTATAGTTGTAATGTGTTTTCTGCTGTGTGGTTGAGAAGAAGAAAAGAAACAAAACAAAACAAAACATGTACATTACCATCAGTTTGCGTATGTGGATGTCTTGACTTTCAGCCATGGTGAGGAAGCTTTTGAACTGAGAGTGATCTAAGAGGACATAGACAGCGACTCCTCTGGCAGAAGCATCCACTAGTTCTCTGAGTATATCCACGTCAGTGAAAACATCCATAGCAACAGCGATGACCTGTGTGGTACACAAACATGGTCACGTCAGTATGTATTGAAAACCAATGCTTTAGCATCAACCTCAGGAGTGACAGGATTAACTTATAAGCCTAACCAGAGAATCCTTTGACTGGTGGTGCTTTAGTAAAGGTGAAGAGAGCTTTGCAGGCAGTGCTTTGGTGCTTTTAAAATGTAATGTCTCTGCTAGTGAAAGAATGTTTTAAAGATATGGATAGCCTATATAAAATGCCAAAACAACCACAATGTCAACCTTTTGTGTGACTTGACCCAGTTACCTGGGTGATCAGACTATATTTCCCCAGGTTGCATGTACTGCATGACATACTTTTTTGTCTCTCTGTGAGTGACACATATAATAAATGCCATAACACGGAAGCTCATTTAATCCGGTAAAGTATGTTTCAGCAACTTGACATTTGGTTTAGAAAAATGTCTTTCATTTTTAACATTTTTTGAAAGCATAACTTTGATGGTATGTGGATTTGAAAGCCGTTTCTGACAGTTACTTGCAAGTGAAGGAGTCTTGCAGATATATGATGATGAATTCTACTTTTGACTATGCAGTTGAATTTTTGTTTTTGGATAGATTATCAACCCATTGAGTTGAAGTGTTAGTCTCTTGATTTAATTTCTTAAACTGTCAAGTTTTACCATATATCAGCTAAACAATGACTTTTGCCTTCAATCAGTCTTTCCATCAGCTTTATTTTTCTTAAAGCTACCATACAATTTCAAACTGTCTCATGTAAAATGAACTTTTGTCAAGGTAATATTGCATGCAAGACTAACTTCATAATGCTCCTGTATGGAACTGGCAGTAAAACGGTACGTCAACCATTCTGGTAGCTTTGCTTAACGTTGAGATAATGGTGTGTGTTATGTAAATTAGATAGAAGTGCACTCTAACAACTCACAATTATGTTGATTGAGTCACCTCTCGATTACCATGATAGTCCAATTAGTTGTGGATTAAATTAGCCTTTGAGTTAGTTAGTGCTGCTTTCACACCTGTGACTGCTGCAGGGAGTGCCACTGAGGAGCAAAAGCATTTATGTTCAACAGGACATTTATCCCAGTAACATAACGCAGCACCACACTCCACAACACACCAGACCATAACTAATAACACAAGCACAACACAGTCCATCACCACATTTCACGCCACAACAAATCCATCCATTTCTGTGATTCTGAATCTAAAGGAAGAGTTCACACTAACACTCTTTATGAACCCAGTATTCATAAAACATGCATTCATAAAGAGTTATAATGCGTTCACAAAGCCTTATAACTAATTAATTCATAAGTTTTTATACATTCTGACTATAGTCATGGTAAGGCATTTTAAGGGAGCCTTTACAACTTGAAGTGTCACAAAGCATTAAAAGTTTCTTTGGTGCTTTTATACGAGTGAAACATACCACTTTACATGTACGTCTGTACTGGTGCCTTATTGATTTTCATGATTAATTGTGTGCTCATCTCACTTTAGCTTTACAATGCTTTGTCACAAGCTTATTTATAATCAATGTTATTTTATAAGCTTGTAAGGGCTTATAAGATAAGATTATCTTCCCTAGAAGCATATGTCATTAAAACACTAATGACATCATGAAGACTTTATGAATGCATTATTATAACCCTTTAAATGTGTTTACAATGTTTTATGAATACTGGGTTCATAGAAAGTGCAATGGAGTTCTCATTCACCTATATGTGGGTGTTTCATAGCGTAGCAAGCAGTATTGTTTTGGCTGCTCTGTCTTCAGATTCACCAGGATTCTGGTTTGGGCCTTCCAATACCTGGGCTGTGTTGATTTAGTACATTTAATTCCTAAGTATAAATGTATATTTTTTATATGGCTAACTAACTTACATGCACTTCCTCTAAGGACTGGCAGTGTTTGGTTGTTCTTGTCGTTTTTACCTGCCATGTCTTGTCTGTTCATGCACTCCATGTGCTACCTATAAAATTCTCAGAGGCAAAATGCATTTTGTTTTAATGAAGTTCATTTTTTTAAGTGTGACTCACAATAGCTGGCCCTTCCCAAACCTTTGAGGCATACATGGCAGAACAAGATCACCAGCACACACCCTAGACACCGCCCTAGCCTTGCCCATCTTAAAAATACCAGTTTGTAATGGAGGCTTGAAAGTTCTGTACACATGCTTTTATGCATTTAGTTTAGTTATTTCAGCTAATCGCTCAAGTATTGGCAGAGTGTCCTGAAATTTGACCAGTCATTGGTGGTAATTCATGGGGACAAGAAGACTGTGAAAATGTGAAAACTCCCACAAAAACACAGGTTTTTCCACCATTTATCAGGTGAATAAAGCTAATTATTCACATCTAAATGTGACCAATTTAAGAGGAGCAGAGTGGGCTGCATGCCTGTGTATTATTACTGTACCTCTTGTGCATCCTGAATGTGTTTCCGAATCACCTCCTTGATGGTGGGGCTGTTTTGTCTGGGCGGGTGAAACAGGAGTTCCACTTTGGTTTGGATCCTGTCCTGGATAAAGTTGGGCCAGCCCAACTCCAGGTTAGGGGTCGGCACATCTGACTGTGTGGGCCAGTATGTGCCAGACGAAGACTGACTGTCTGGGGAGCCGTCGATCTCCCCTGAGTGGTGGCCCTCCGCAGGCTGCTCCGTACTGCAAGTGATGAAGAAGAGCTCAGCCTCGGAGAGGAAGGCACCGACCTTTTCGGCCTTGAGGACCTCGTGGTAGGCATCCTGTCCATCACTGACAAGGGCATCAATCGCGAGTCTGTACGCTTCCCGGTAGTGGGGCTGAACATAGTCATCCAGCTTAAGGTCATCTTTTAAGGAGGACAGCTTGGAGAGGTGTGACTCTAGCATAGCTGTGGCTGTACTTTTCCGTCAAGGTAAACACCTGTGAAAGACAAAACAATGTTGAACAAATAAGTTGAAGAATAAAGTCAACTATTCGTGACCATATTAAACCATTAATTAAAAGACATGCTAGTATGTTTTGGCCTTGGCAGACTAGATCAAGCTACTGCAGCTGCTATACTGCTGTCAAATGCTGTTGATTAAATCAGCTGTTGATGCTGTTGATTAAATCAGCAAATTAACAAATATCAAAAGCCAGAAAAAAGAAGGTTGAGCTGTCAATACAGAATTGCACCAAGGGTGTGTGAGAATCTGGTTTATCAAATTTTTTCATTTCCTCTTTAAACATTTTGGGCTGGAAAACTGTGTTTAGCAATACTGAGGAATATCTGTGTGCTCAGCTAAAAACCACAGGGTATGACTAATGCCTCCAGGCTGATGGAAGGGCACAGTGCGACTGACAAATACTGGTGCAGCGCAGAGAACATGGAAATGTGTCAGTATAATTTGAGCTACGACTAGGTCACAGTGAAACTAACCGAAAGGCAGAGTAGATAAAAATGTTCAGCTGAGGCCCAGTATAGAATAGATTATTAGCCAGTGAGAGGGCAAGGGCCATTTCTACAGTGATTTACCTCAATTACGTAATTACTCAGAGGACCCTCTTTGTCATTACCATGTTATACCAAGGGTCATGGGCTAGAATTATGAATAACACTATATTAGTCATTTGTAATCAGAGGCAATGGTAGACCAAGGCTTTTGAGAGGGTGAATACATGTGCCCTTGACTTTGTGATCATATCTGTATGTGTATGTATGTAAGTATGTATGTATGTAGGTCTGAAAGCTCAAGGGCATAAGTGAACCAACTTTTTAGAGCCAAAACAAAAACAGTTCTCTACTTCCTGATCTGATTTAACCTACTTAGAGCACATTTATTGACACAGATGGATGACACAATTCACAAATAATAATGATACTTTCGTCAAAATGCAGTTATGCCCCTCTGGCTGTAACTGCTGTGTGTTCACAGATTTTTTTATTATTATTTAATATCTCTAAATGTATTGATATCCTGTTATTATGTTACATTTGGGTGATTTAACTCAAGTTTGACCAAAATGTCACTAACGTCCTTTATGTTCTCAGCCCTTGATATGATAAAGCAAATCATTAAATTTAATGTTGATTGATAGTCTGGGATAGGTTTTTTTTTAAAAAAAAAATAATCTCTCTCTCT
This sequence comes from Sardinella longiceps, assembly GCA_027497455.2. Lineage (NCBI taxonomy): Eukaryota > Metazoa > Chordata > Actinopteri > Clupeiformes > Clupeidae > Sardinella > Sardinella longiceps. The sequence continues at coordinate 11,888,341 of JAODXP020000006.1, read as the reverse complement.
CTCTCTCAACCACAAACACAAACAGACAGTCAGACAGAGAGAGAGAGAGAGAGTCTTGATGACTTGTGTCTTGATGAGACTGTAAACAGGGGAGCACAAGGCCATTGTGTTTGAAAGCACTTGAGCTCAGATGACGCCCTGTGCCAGAAGGAACAGGAGAGCTTGTCCAGATTTGTCTGGTGACTGCACCAGAGGCCACCCAGCAATGACAGCCTATTCTTGGAAACCAGTCAGTTTGTTCGACTGAGCAAATGAGGTAAAAAATGAATCCATGTACTACTGTAGGTTTCAAAGCACAGCTGTAAGGAGGCCATAAATTTCCACTTTGTAACTTTGAGACTGAAAGTGAAAGAAGAAGCTTTCAGCTCAAAATCATAAATCTAACGGTAACTGGCACACTTCACTATGGACATGAAAGCTTCTCTCAGACTTTATACTTATATGATTTCTCTCACCTCTTGACTAGAAAATATGATCAGTCTAATTATCTAGATCTACTCTGTTGCACAAGCCTGTGTAGCTTAAATATTCATATCAATTTCCTTCATGACCTAACTGATAATAATTCAGTAAGCTAGGGAGCCAAAAATCACCAAAATTTCTCATTTGATTGACAACTAAAATAATGAAATGTTTGCTGAATAATAGAATATAAGTCATTCATGATCCATTGCAGCATATCATAGCAGTAATACAAATTATGGCTATTTGATTAAACAACAGTTTGACTCTTATAGGGCCAACATGGCACATGTTTTTTCCTTATAGCAGTTTTTACAATTACAGATGGTTGGCATGCCTGTGCTGTATGTTTAAAGAAATGTACAACTACCATTACAATCATAGGCACTTTTTTCAGCCATAGCATTCTCTACATGCACATGTACAGTAGACACAGTACAAATGATTCATTTATGTTTAAAACATCCAGCATCCAGCTTCTTAAATTTGTTGTAGTGTGTACAGAACATTTCTCACCAGTCGCCACCTTACAGGCCAGTTGTCATAGTGTGTGTAAGATGGACTTCGAGAATACCTTGCATATACCACAGACAGCAACAGTGTGAATAAACTAACTGATCTACTATAGCCAACATCACATGGTTTTTATTTCCCACTAGCATCAGATCCTCATCTAAACATCACTAAACATCATGTTTAGACACATCTTATAGGCTTGTGATTAGTAAGGGTCTCATCGTATTCTCATAGCACTTCTGTGATTGTAGTTATTTTTTGACAGCATGCTGTTTGAGCTTTTGTAGTACTTACAGCGGCAAAGAATACACTATATGAGACAGACTAGTAGATCAAAATGTTACTGTGGAGTTTCAGTCTGAGGAAGCCTTTCATTGACATGTCAGAACAAGTCAAACAGTGTATACCTTCAGGCTGTCTGAAACCCCGGCTTTATGACAGTGAGAAAATGCTGGAGCTACAGTGAGTAACAGCGTATTTTTTTTAAGAAGAAAAAAAGGTTAGTTTTATTCACACTTGTGAACGTTTCTGAGTTTCACTTACTGTGGTAGACTGATTAAATCCACTGGTGAACTCCCATGGCACTTCAGAGCAATTCCATTGAGTTCCAAAGTGACAGTAAAAAGTAACTGAGGACAGCGAATAATTGAATAAACAGGTCCTCACCTGAACCAACCATCAAATAGGAGAAAAAACAAGCGAAGGAAAGGTGTGCTCACCTGTGTGAGCCCCTGTGGGAACCAAACACCAGTTGAGTATTCGAGTGTTCACATGCAAATAACCGGCTCTAATAACTTCCCTACAGGCCGCAGGCAGCTCAGAACCTGTTTGGCATATTTAGCCACACCTCTTCACTTCCACTCCCTGCCTCAGTGTAAAGTTCACTTCAGTGGAAACCTAGAGGCTGAGCATGGTGGCAAAGTACAATACTTACTGGATCGATCAATCAAACGATCTATCTATTGATCGATCTATCTATCAATCTCGATCTATGTATCTATCTAGACACATTGACAATTACACTGTTATGGAGGCTAGTATCTGATGAAATAGTGCTTGAGTTTGCTGGGATGCTTCAGTTGGACCTGATTTAGACACTGTCTGAGTTTGCTCTTGACTTGACGCCTTGACTCTCTAGTGTCTGCAGCTTTCCACATTTCTGTAGTGAGAGAGCTAGACATTTCAGGCCTAAATGAATGTTATGCACTTGAGCTTTGGTAGAATATGCCTCAGAGGACTTCTCTAAGAAAGCAATCAAAGCCCTTTATTTGGATATTCCCCACTCCCCACAAGTCATCGCTTAAGATTCAAGATCAGTTTTTGAGATTCGAGATCAATATTCTTGTACCCGTACAAATACTTTGTGATATGATTTGTTGATGTGTAGTTTGGCCATTTGGCCACACTTTCCCATCAAGAAAGGTGCAAGACTACAGTTAGATCATTTTATTTCTTTATCTTTAGTGGCACTTCCACTTAATAGTGCAGAAAGCATTTCCAAGTCGCCTTCAAATAAATAATAAACCAGAGTGAATAAAAGCTCTGGCAAAGTCAGTCACAGCAGACAGACATGTCAAGTAAATATCATTGACAAAATAGCATCATGACATCATGCCACACAGACTTCAACCAGTGACCTTGAAAGAAAGTCATGGAAAGCTTTAGATTTCAGCCTGAATGAAGTAGGCCTACTGGGTAAGGAGAGACCATGTAAAGACCAGCATACTAAAAGTATCAAGGGATATACTATAGAGTACTTACTTCATAAGTATGCTGGAATATCAAAAGCTACGTGAATCTGTATATTATCGCCTTCTGAGAATGCAGGCATTAATTTGATCCCTGGTCTAATTAGAAAAAAAGCCTATTGTGCTTCTTACACCCTGCTTTTAGCTTAGAGTTTAAGTTTATGTGCCATGCATTTTTGATGAATCAATCCACAGCACTACCATTAAATAACCTACAGTACACTTTTCCTTAAGTTTCGGCTCTGATATTCTGATATTCTGATCCAATATCAATAGCACCACAATAGAAAAACTCAAATGACTAGAATTTATCCCTAGATACCTTTTGTTATACCATTCTTACCTATTTGTTGCCAAGTACTTCTGGAGCATTACCAAAATTCACATGTGTTGACATGACCATATACCACAACAAAACAGAACATGAATTGCACAGAGCATTTGGCATTGATCAGCGCTTTTGCATATAGACAAATAATTCATCTTGTAAATCAAAGAATAACAAAGAGTACAGGTCTGTCAATACAGGTCTGTAATCTGCAATGTTGTCTGACCATTAGCTCAGTGATTGATCTACAGTATGTTGATCTTTTAGCATTTCCAGGGTTGGTACATTTTAAACATCATCAAAAAGGAGGGAGAAGAACAAAACAAAGCAAAGGTGTTCTCACACCTGAGCCCCTCTGGGAACTTAACATCAATCAATTAATCAGTGGGTAAGTGGAATCATTTATTGGATTAATCATTAGGCCTAGTCAATTACACATTAATCTGTAGGTAATCAGATTAATAAATCTCAGTCACTTAATCTCTTTTTCATTTCATTTTTTTCTGTTTGTAATTCTCTGGTATGAATTGTTTTAAATATATGAGTGATTCTGTTTGAACATTGACAGACAACATGAAAGGGAATATGGCTCTTAATATTTAGGCAAAAATGATTGAATTGCCTGAATGGTCAGTTGCCTTGGGGGTGCAGAGCAAAGAAAAGTGAAAAATAAACAATGATTCCCACAGTCTCCAAAAATTAATGGGTTCTTCTTTGACCCATGTTAACCTTCAAGTTTCATCTTGAAATAGGGCCTGTGTCAATTTTGCAAAATCCTAATAAACAAACGAACAACTGAATTTCTCTACAAAAGCAATCAGCTCTCTCAGCATGGACAGCTTGCCTTTTTGATAAAGTCTTCATATCAGCCTGATGCGCCACAGTGTGTTTCCATTATCTCAACTGATTCTGAGCATCACTGTACAAGTGGGCGAAAGTAAATAGTAAACTGTGTGTGTGTGTGTGTGTGTGTGTGTGTGTGTGTGTGTGTGTGTGTGTGTGCATTTTCTCGACCTCTATAAATGTGACTATAAAAAGTCATTTGAAAAGTGAAGTTGAGATGTGAACTCATCAGCATGCATGCACTCAAACCTACACGTGCACAAACACATGCATAGCGTATAATTGATGTCACGCTCTGGGATGTAGGTGTGACTGTGGAAAATCTGGTACTCTTTCAAAGAAAAGCCAAAAGAAAGAAAGAAAAAAGAAAGAAAGAAAAAGAGAAAGAGAAAGAAAGAGGTCAGAGGAGCGTTTGTAGGATGCTATTCAACCACCAATACCCATGCTTTTGGGAGGCATGCTGTTACCTCCGTAAGCTTGGCAATTCCTCACAGGCATAGACAGCAGGTTGCACATACAAATTGTAATCTTGCTGTGAAGCAGCGTCTGGAAAGAGGATAAGCCCCATTTACCCCCAACACTGCCGCTCAAGACCCAGGGGTCCTTGTGGCTTACGCAAAAAATTGTGCTCTGTTAAGTTGGTGCACAACACATTGGAAGAGTGTGGTCCAAGGAGAAAACGGATGTGTGGACATGTTTTGTCAGATATCAACTGAGAGCAGAGCCGGAAGATGATGAAGAGACAGAGATGAAGAGTAGGAAGCGGATGTTGCATCCAACAACCACTTTTCAGAGATTTCAAAAGGCTAAACCGATCATTTCCTGGACAGACTAAGTGATCTTGCTTCAAGTTTTGTGATGTACCCTAAGGAATGACAGAAGAAGAAAAACAGAGATTAACTCTGACGGAAAAGAAGGAGAAAAGATTGAGAATGACAGCAAGAAGCAACAAATTACAGGAAAAGATAGAGTTTGGGTGAGAAATATTGAGTGTTATCAATGATGGCTCCCCTCCAAATGATTTCTTCCCTGAATTCAGAGGGGGCAGTGATGGGTGATTTCCTCTGTGTCAATATCGGTCTCCACAGGGTTGCATTACACCTATAAGAGCAGAGGGATTTTCACCATTGCAGTGGTCAGAAACATACATCTCTCTCTCTCTCTCTCTCTCTCTCTCTCTCTCTCTCTCTCTCTCTCTCTCTCTCTCTCTTCTCCCTCCTTTGTGCTTTGTGCATTCTGTTGTTGAGACTCCCTCCCTCTTGTACGATACTGTAGTGATCCTTTCATTCTTTCAGGTGCTGGTTGAACCTGACAAAGGATCATGAAGGTCCTACTAGACGCCTTTTGACCCTGCTGTCTATTTGCTGTCCCTCAGGTGTCCACAGACCTCTCCACTAGAGCCTCCAGCAGCCAGAGTAATTGACAGACTTTCAAGCTATGTAGTAGCTCTGGGGTTTGTTGTTGTTGTTGTTGTTGTTGTTGTTTCAAAACCATATGCTTTTATCCATTGCCAACCATATGCTAACTGGTTAGCAACTATGGGTTTTGGGAAATGCACCCCTGAGCAGCAGAGAAAAGAAGAAGCTCCTGCTATCTGCCATGCAAAAGGAGCAATTCTCTGTCAGCTGTGGAACATCTGTCTACCTATCTGTGTGTTTGTTATTCAAAGAGGAGCTGGCTAAAACTTGGAGGACAGAGAGAGTGTCCATGAATGCTATTTCCCAAGGCCAAAGGCTTTCATCGAATGTGAAACTAGATTATTTGGGCATTTGGGATTATTTGACCTCCAGATCAGCACAGCACTTGGTCCAGGGTCCTCTCCTCCTAAGCCACAGCTTCTCGCTCTCACAATATTTCATACAGTAAGTTGGCAGAACTTGGCACAGTAGGTTTTGCATAATATTGACTAATAGCAAACTAACCAGAAATATAACCTTGTTGGCTTATGGCAATAAAAGAAGCAATCTCTCCTCTTGGCACTGTAATAAAACTGTAATTTGCCAGTGTTTGTTTAAACCATCAACAGATGGTTGAATGGCACACTCACAGTGACTCAGAGGTAGTTGGATTGAGAATTAAAATAAAAGACACTGAAAACAAAAGGGCACAACTCGATTGTTTGAAATAAAAGGATTAAATTAAAACAAACAAATAGACACTCTATACCCATACAGGAAAGATGGTTAAGGAGAAAATGAACAAGCTGTGCTTCGCTTAGCTATTATGATAGCATGACTGTTTGGTGCATTGTTGTAAGCTTTGGCACAGACTTCTAGTCTGCCTATGGTGGAACAAAATGGCCAACCAGGATCGAGGAAGTGATTAAGGTGGCTTAGAGAAGCCATCCTCTTGCATCTTTGGGGACCCCATGACATTGGACTGTCCTCCATATCTCTCCTCACAAAGAACTAGAATAGATGAGTTTTGTCCTCTGGTTGCTATGGTCACTGACTTGCTAGTCAATGTGCATGCACAGACAGCTTTGTCCAAGAAACTTCACCTTTCTGACTACTGTTATGGGCCCTGAGCTTTTCTGTAAAGGTTACAAAGCAAAGTTGTGTCCTTTTGGATAGCTCGTCTAGGATGTCTTACTCATAAAGTCATTAACTTATGTAACATCATTTTAATCATTACTGTGAAGGATGTTTGAACATGTTATTGAATGGTAATCTTTCCAAGGTAATCACACCTCATCACTCCAATCATGTTTCTAGTGATAGACCGCTGAACAGCACATCACTGTAAAGCAGAGAGAAGTTGTTGCATATGTCTGTTACTATGTGTGTGGATTTTGGAATGAGTGACAAGCCCTCCAAATCCATGTTACAAATAAGTCTGCTGCTTCTAGTCAGACACCTGATGTCACAGTAATAACCTGCTCCAAAAAGAGGCAGGAGGGTTTGCTCTGTTCTTGCACAAGCTGTACATGTAAGGTTTTGCTCTGTTTTGGCACATGCTGTACATGTCAAGCCATTCTTGTTCCTCTGTTGATTCTGAGAGATTTCAGTCCAACCATTTTTGATCAAATGTAGGACTACATCACAGACATTTAGATATCATATTCAACATGACTCCTCATGACAAAGAAACTAAGCAAGTAATGTAATGCATAGGCCTACATATTAATTCAATGGCAATTAAAAAAACAAATTATAATTTATAAGAGCTAATAATTTTGAAAACTGCGTAGAAGTTTTTGTTTTTAAACCCTGGCTTGCTACCTTACTTAGCACAACCAAATTAAAATTAGGATTTTTTTTTTTTTTTTGCTTTTCCTGTCTGTTTTCAGTTGAAACCATGGTGCACACATTAACAGCTGTTTCCCAGCAAAAATCTCCACACTGCAATCCCATTCCTTTGTCAAAGATCCTATCATTAAAGCTGGAGTTTGTCCAGGAAGTTCAATTGACCCTACTCCTCAGAGTGAGGGTTCCCATACTGTTTGCCCCATGTTGTTTGGTAACATTCTAGGCTGACAGGATATCACATCACAGCCAGGGCTCTGTAATGCAACTGACTTTAACAAGCACATGGGGGTGGGAGTGTCACCCTTTAGATGAAGCATGATACTGCAAGTCACTACACACCTCTGCCCAGTTGCATCATATGTGAATCACAGGTGGAGACAGACAAAGCAGGCATGATTCTGTTACCGCCACAGTCTGAATGTGGACATATTTATTGAGAACATTGTGTGAAGGCATCTGGATATCAGTTACGTAAGAAAGTATACTTTGTTGTTACTTGGCTTAGCAGCTAGATCACTGATGTTTCTGCAAGACAGGTTCCACAAATGGCTTTCATCACCACTCCCTGTTGTTTGTTTTGTCTGTATCTATGGATTCAGGTAGACACAACAAAAAGCTATAGAATACAAAGGACAGATTTGTAAATATATTTCCAAAACAGTTACACTTTATTTTAAGGTACCGTCAGAGAGGGTTGAAGCGGAACGGTCAGTATTCCATGATCTTTGGTACCGTCATAAGACTAACATGACACTGTCATTAACTATGGCATGACGTTGTCATGAATCTATTGTAAACTTTATACACCTGTCATGAGTTCTGTCATTAAGTGTCACCCAGTATTTGTCATGGTTAGGGTTAGGGTTAAAACTAGCTTAACTGCATCAAAGTACAAAATGAACAACAGGGAACAGATTAAGAAATCTCTCTCTCACTCTTGGGCTAAAAAGTCTGACTAATTTTCACAACAAGGCTCAACAATACAAGGCTTTGGTGACCATTGTGTTTGACATCATGACATTTACAAGGAGAACTGCCTGCCTGCTAAGCAGTGTCAAGTCCTGAAACTAAAGCAGGGTCTGAACATGAAATACAATAGTGAAGTACAACAAGCTCTAAGGGGCACACATGAATGTTCTTGGACCTTGCTGAAAGGGGCGGGTGTTTCTATTTCCCCAGGGCAAAATGGCAGGACACAGCAGAACCATTCACTCCTCTGCGGCTCGGGAGAATAGAAAGCCTAATGGATGTTTGGAAGACTGTGAAGCCTAATGACAGCTGGTGAAAACACTGAGTCTTGAGCTGATATTGAGTTCAGATGGGAGCTCTCTGTCAGCAGCGATTGAATGCTGCCACTGTCAGGTAAGAATATACTCTGTGCTTGCTTGACACATATGAATGGAGACCAGACCTCTTCTGAGATCAATTGTAATCTCTCTGCAAACAAACATGTCTAACTGAATACAATGGAACCTAACCCTAAAGGCTTTTTCCAGATGTTCCTTGGAAGGGTATTCTTTTGGGCATCACATTGGAGTTACATTGTGGATACCCTGTGGGCACATAGAGGGCTTACAGTACATAGGACTACATACTGAACAGAACACATGGAGTTGTTAGCTCACTTTTCTCTCATATCTCAAGCCATTTCTAAAATATAATTGCATGGGGTTGGCTCTCTGCACAGGGGGTCTTTTCCTCTATGGTGCCTTGGGTGAGCACTCTGATACGAAGCCAATTTTATAACACCACCCTTGCCGAAATGTGGGCGATCCTAAATGTGGGCGATTGAACCCCCTTATTATCGAGCGATTACATTAGTGGTACCAATGGATTGGTTCTTAAGTTACCTCCGCCAAGGTTATGTTTTCTCCAGCGTGTGTGTGTGTTTGTCTATCTGTCTGTCTGTGTACAACATAACTCGAAAAGTTCTGCACGGATTTGGGTTAAATTTTCAGACAACATGTGTATTGGGACAAGTAAGAACTGATTTGATTTTGGGGGCGAACAGTGATCCAGAACACCATCTGTGACCACATCGTCTTGGCGAAGGTCTGTGCTCTCTGAGGACTTTTCTAGTTTAATTTAATACCAAATATCTCCATTGTAAGTGCAGATATACCAATACTTAAGCTCTCAAAAGGCAATGAAGCACCCACAATATATTTTTTGCATCGCTGGGCAACGGCCCTCCTTGACTATATCAGAAACCGTCCCTGGCTCTCTGGATGACACTGGAACTGATTACCAATGCAAAGAGCAGGTAATATGACACTTTTCATGGCACCATACCCTAACCCCAGGCCTTTCTGTCTTAACCTTAACCCTAACCCTAACCTGAACCCTTTCACCTCCAGGCTACAGTAGAAAAGTGGCACTAGTGACAGCCTGGTGACACCAAATACTATATGACTATATATATTCAGAATACTGGAATATAATTTTAATTAGATAATTCGAATCAGAATCAGTTTCATTGGCCAAGTATACTTATTGTACATACACAAGGAGATTTAGGTATGTGTTAGAAAATGTCTTAAAAACTAAAGAAAGTTGTTGCTCAGTGTTGCTGTAAGAAAGCATCTCACTTCCTCACTGGGAGGAGAGGCAGTCCTTAAACAGGCCCTGTCATTTTTCTTCTGTGGCATGTCTGCTGTTACGTTCATTACTAATTAGTGTTACTGAAGGATGCTATTAGCATTCCCTCTGATCTGTGACAAATTCATCTGCAACAGTGGAAATACAGACACGTTCTCTGACAGGGTCTCAACTACGTTGACCGGTAAAAAAAGATTTTTATGCCAGATACAATTGGCTCTTTATTGAAGACACCACAAAATTATTCAACTTGTTAGTTTTGAAGTGTTTGAATCAGGTTCACAATGACAGTCCTGTTGGTGAACATTTACTAATGAGGCCACCTAACGAGCCTTTATCTATTAAGATGAATATAAACAAGCAACAAGTGCCCTTATGATGAAACACACACACACACACACACACACACACACACACACACACACACACACACACACACACACACACACACACACACAGACACACACACAATCCATCTCTCCATCCAATGCTATCTAAAGGTCACATGTTTCTTTAAAAGATAGATGAAAGTGTTTCCCAAGATCTGAGGAATAACAAAATTGCATCTTTTAAATTACATAATAAGCTATAAATTAAACTCTTCTGAATTGAAGACAATTGTTTCATGTCATTGTGATGTTTTTTCCCTGTAATTTATTTATTTGTTTTCATTGTTCTCAAAAAAGTGACTATTTCAGTCATTTGTTTATGGTTGTAATCAAAGAATGGATGTGTAGGACTGGAAACCCTGGAAAGGATAGTGTATCATGAGTAACTGGGCATATAATAAGACAGTAATCAAATTGAAGCCTTCTTCCATTATGAACATGATTACATTAATGTTGTCATGTCATTAGACTTTACTAATACATCATAACATAATTCATATACTGTACTTATGAATACTGTACTTCATATACTGTATTTATAAAGCTTCACAAATTACTGGGTTCAAAGTGTATAGGCAATAATTGATCACAGTATAAGTCTGCATTACAGCCATTGTGCAGCGCTCATACAGGCATGGACAGTATGCCATTTCTGACATTTAGGAAAGGGACAGTCTTTGGTCTTGTTTCTCTCAACCCTCAACGACACCTTAAAGGCACTACCCCTCCAAATCTGAGGTTAGGGTGAAGGTTAAGGTGGTTAGGGTTGGGGTTAAAGTTGAGGTAGTGCCTTGCAGGCAGTTCCGCCTGGAGGGTGGTGTTGAGGGCAAAAAACAAATTCTGCTGTCAGTCACTGCAAGCTGCTGTGTCAGTCAGTCAGTGTAGTCAATCAGACACAAAAATAGCAAGACTAATACAGGCTAGAAAAATACTCTCGGAATATGCATGAATATTACAAATAATGGTAACGCTTTAATTTACAGCCTGTGAAGTACTGGGTAAGTATTAGGTAAGAATGGTGTAACAAAAAAGTATCAAGGGATAAATTACTGAGTACTTACAGCATAAGTTTGCTGGGATAACACACGTTCATAAATTAAAGTGTTACCCAAATAATTTGAAAAGGTAGATGAAGTACATGTGCGAGATTCTCTCCACAAACATAAAAGGCATAAGGGACAAAGACGCAACATTTCTCTCTCTCTCTCTCTCTCTCTCTCTCTCTCTCTCTCTCTCTCTCTCTCTCTCTCTCTCTCTCTCTCTCTTTCTTTTTCTATTCAATTACATTTTGTAATGCGAAAGCAAATTTACAATGCAAACAGACACATACAAACCAGTTGAAGTGGAAACAAAAATGTTTCCCCCTCTTTCCTTTTATTTAGCGATGAGGCAGTCTAAGGAGAAGTAAGAAAGACTGTCACTCATTGGTGTCTCAAAAACACTCCAAAAGTGTTTTGGTGCAGCACTAGGAAGCTACATAATAAGCACTCTATCATCCAAACACTGAATCCAGCAATGTTGGCCTGTGGACAGTTTTCTTTCATTTTTGAGGTGTGTTTTCACCATGTACACAGAAATACAATAGGCTCCAATGCAAACAGATGCATTCAAATCAGCATTCAACAAAATGCATTCAACAAAAAGAAGGGAAAAAAGAAAACACATTTCCCTCTCTTTCCCATTCACAAAAATTCAGTTTGGAATACATTGGTGGCTTTAATTCAAAGCCACATTCAGCATAATGGGGTTAGAAAAAAATGGTGACCAAACCAAAAAAGTGATTGCCCATTCTATGATATAGCCAACACATTATATCATGACATCTACCACAATGAGACCATTGACTCATAACAAGGACTAATTTTCCCATCTTTAACATGGTGCAACAGGTTAACAATGTTAACAACAGGTGCTAGTTGACAGTGATACAGTTTGGTAAGGTATGCTAACTCAATGACCTGTTTTCATGGGGAATAAAAAAAAACTCTACTCAGTTATTTTTTTTTTTAAAATCTAAAGAGAAACAAACAAAGCTTAATTGTTTTCTTTAATTAAAAAAAATGTCAACGTGAACAATGTCCTCACAGTGCTCTAAAAATAAATCAAATGATTCTGTTATAAATCATTTTAGTTTTCTTTAATTAAAAAGTTGTCAATGTGAACAATGTCCTCACTGTGTTTTAAATAAATGCAATGATTCTGTTATGAATCAAATTAGTTTATATTTTTCACCAGCAAAGCCTCAATTTTGTTTGATCTATGGACTGAACAAAACATACCAGTGAGGTTGCTCACTCCTGCCTTGACCTTCTGAGGAAAGAGAGGCAAGCTGCCAATTGTTTGTTTTCAGCAGCGGCCAGGTGTCATATATTGATCCTTCATGATAGCTTGACTGTAGATACAGACAGTAAGTCTGGTTAACACCCTGTTATATCCACAAAAATGGCTTCTTGTCCTTCTTGTCTTGTCCTGTTTTGTTTTTTCACCATGGAGATGGATAATTTTGGCTGCAGGTCAATCAGTTGCACTTCTAGTACTGTAATAATGCTAAACAGGTTTTAAATAGGGCTTAAGCAATGCTCTCAGCTATTTTTGTTGTTCAAACTGACTGCAATGTGCATTGTCATCAAATTGATGAAGGGAGATGAGAATCGAATAGAAATGCCAAGGAAGACAATAGCCAGATTACATAGGCCTTAGTGTGACTAAAATGGTTGTGTTGGTAATAAATTGTAAGAAACGACTACAATATCAGTTTATACATAATTTATGTATAACATTTGAATGGTTTCCTGTAAAGAAATATGCAGTTGTGCACCTTTAGTACATGTTAAACTAGAAAAGCGCTCAGAGAGCGCAGACCTCCGCCAAGGCAATGTGGTCACAGACACATTATAAATTCCAGATCATGTTCTGGATCACAGATCGCCAACAAAATCGAATCAGTTCTTGCTTGTCCCAATATACACATTGTCCAAAAATTTCATCCAAATCCATGCAGTACTTTTCGAGTTATCCTGCTGAAAACAGACAAACAAACAGACAAACAGTCAAACCAACGTGACCGAAAACATAACCTCCTTGGCGGAGGTAATAATATCATGCAGTCATGGCCAAGTGGATGCCAAAGGGGCCAAAATGTTTGGCCATGATTGTAATTCTGCATATGCATTTTGCATTTTGCATTTGAATCCAGATTTTTTTTGTGTGTGCTAAGGCAGCGTGCATTGCACCAGTGTACCTAACAAGGCTTGTAAATTCCATTTATCGTTTTTTTTTTTTTTTTTCTGTTAGAAGCTACTAAGAGGCTGGGGGTTTGAAGGCTCCTTGATGATAGATGTCTGACAACCATATCTTGAGGGGAATAAAGCTGAAGTGGAAATAACATGAGTGGCACAAAAGTCACGTCTGAGTTCTTTTCTTCATGATTAATAGTTGTGCTCTCACAAGTCTGAGGGGTCAGTCTAGGCCCATTAGTTCCTGAGGAGGACCTGAACCAAAGCTTGCAAGCCCCTCTCCTATCGATTGGGTTGTATTATGGGTTTGATGTTATCGCGGTCCAGCACTCTTCCATTTGAAAACCTTTTTTATGATGTTATCTCACCAGCCAAGGGCTAATGACTTTTATTACCAAAGGAATCACAAAGTAAAGTAAATACAGTGCAAAAAAAATAAAATCTTTTTTACAGGTACTAAAATGCTGCCAGAGATGCAAGGCTTAAAAATGGCAGACATGGTCAGGGTAAGCCACTCACCATTGGTGGAATAAGAACAGTAGTCTACAGGGCACAATAATGATTAATGCATGCCCACACGCTAGAAGGGCCTCAGTTACCCCCTACAGCTCCCTCTTATCCGCACTACTGTATGGTACCAGCCAACCAATGAGAAAGCCAGTCGATTGCCCACAGGTGTTCCCCCTTAAAAGCAATAATGCTTCCTAAGAGGGAAAAGGCCAGTTGCACAAGCATCCCACCTAACATGAAATATACTCTGGGTGTTCATATAAGGCCGTTTCTGAAACTGATAGTTCTTCCAAAAAGACTCAGAGGAATGAATGAATGAAACAATTGTTTAATGAGTTCACAGAATACAATAATTAATAAAATAGTAAAGTCTTCGGTGAAGGCCCAGTAAACGAGAAGCTTGGCCCAGCAGATCCTGCCAATCGGCCAAACTGGCAGGGGCGGAGCCTACCCCCGGACAGAAGGACAGGGACCCAACTGGCGGTGGTGGGGAGGGAGGTGGAGATTTCGAAAAACCAGCGTCTAGAGCATACCTGGGCAAACTAAGGCCCAGGGGCCACATGCGGCCCGCGGAGCTATTTAATCTGGCATGTGAAGCCTTCCCAAAATAAAATATTTTGTTACGTAGTCATGGTGACTTAGATTATAGGTCTGCTTAAATGCCTCAAATTTCTTGTATTCATGAAATACAAATACCACCCTTATAAAACTGCATGTTAACATGTCCTCTGAAGTAAGTTGGGCTACTGGTTTGAGACTTGCCAATATACCGGCATCAACTGATTAACTGTTAACCCGGCCCCTTAATTAAAATCTAAAAGCCAATGTGGCCCCTTGGTCAAAACAATTGCCCACCCCTGGTCTAGAGCAGCAAGAGCAGGTAGGAAGGACTGGTCTATAAAAACAGGGGAGCGAATATGATTGGTCATGCAATGGGTGATGAAACGTCTGAGTCTGCCTGGAAGAACTAACGCTAAAGCTTCCATTTCCGGTCCTCAATTGTGATTGGTTGAATCTCGTTAGATGTAGTTGTAAATTCACTATTTAGCATGGCTCTGACCTCATTTCGGTACTGGTATCGATTCATAATTTGCTACATTTCTAGTATCATCCTTAAAGGAATGTGCCGGAGTAAATGCACAGCATAGACCGAACGCGAACGCAGAATTGAACAGGCACTTTATACTGAATCAATGGGACCTGACTATTGGAAACCAAAAGTAAGATCTGAGGTTACATTGACTCAATGTAAAGTGTTTTGCGTTCGCGTTAGGTCTATGCTTTTCGAAATTCTTTCATTTCATGTGAAATATATTGCTGTTGGAAGGCTCCTGCAGCAGGGCTATGCTTGAATTCACTCCGGTGCATTCCTTTAAATGAAACCATTCCTGGTGAATGTGTTAACAGTTTTAGAAAGGCAATAAACCACTTTACTATGCATCGTGCCTAACAAGACCTGTAAAGCCAGCATAACCACCAGTCTCTCGTGATTTACTGCATACGTTTACACTGGAAGTTAAAAGTGACCCAATTCCAAATGTTTCGCTCACTCATGGCACAGTTCCCATCATGACAATGTAAACAGTAAAAAATCACATGGGCCTACATTCTGATTTCCTTAAATTAGATCAGGCCTCTTTCATGTTATAATTTAAATCATATAGGCCTATGTGCCGGATATATTTTCAAGTGACAGCAGTCTAAATAGCCAGATCAGATATTCCCTACCAGTGCATTTCCCACATCATCACTCTGAGAATTTTCTATGTTTGTATGATTATTAGCCAACTTATATGAAGGAGAAAATGTAGAACTTTATGACCCACTCCTTCAAAGGTCACACACTGCAGGGGAAACCAGGACTAATTAAACACTCATTCATTCCTAGTAGCCAATGCAGTGATTCACCCGTTTATCACCTGTACCATAACACTACAATAAAATAAACAAACAGATTAGGCTATTTAGCAGATAAATCGAGGTTAGAGCGATTGACACAGTAACGTTGTTCAAACTCAGAGAAAAGAAAATGTGTTCAGACCTAATTTTCCTCTGGCTCTCTCTGGTCGAGTGAAGTAATTTCATCTTAATGAGAGCAATTTTCTGGTTGAAGTGTACTTTTTATCCCTGTATACTTTAACCCAGTTCTCCTCATAAACACAAAGAAGCTGACTCACACTTTCACTTTTAACAACTTCCTTGAAGCCTCTCCATACCTCATACTTTCCCTCCACGGCAGTTTCAGTTCCTTATTGTAACCTATAATGTATAGCGCAGGCTGCAATTATAGCTGGGTAAAGCTGCCAGCATTAATTTAGGTAGGGAGAAGTGCCTCTCTGCGCATGTGTGATGTTTTAGGACTTTCAAGTGTCTGCCAAGTGTATGTATGTTCATATTGGATTTGGGCATTGGGCATTAGGCATTTACAAATAGATGTAAACACGCAAGCAAAAAAAGAGATGCAAGCAAAAAATTGGGCATATACAAGCTGCAGTGTATCTGCAGCATTACAGTCCATATCACATGCCCACATGATGTTGTAATCAATCACAACACAATACTGTACATACTGTATAACACACACACACACACACACACACACACACACACTTACACTTACACACAGTTAGGCCTATATGTCCATCTGCCCAATTTTGTTCTGTAAAACTTAAAAAATAATTAAGATAAGCATTTAGGTCTTTAATTAGCCCCTTCACCTTTTAGAGACTTAGCAGTGTCTCTGGCATCCAAAGCTCCACAGCTGGTGGGTGAGTGTCACCTGGACTGCCCTCTAATCCTGTTAAACCTACCTTGGCTTTGCCCACAGCTATAAATACCCTGGAACTCATCAAAGTTTACGTGTGTGGTGGAGAATCTGCAAGTAGGTAAGCAGGTGCACGACTCAAATTGGTCCAAATGGCACATCAAACTACTGAAGTTTTGTGGCAAGCTTATTCAGATGGATACTAAACTGTGTGTTGTGGGCTCAAGAAATATTGTGTAGGAAAGGAAGACTCAGGCTGGGCTTTTTTTATGGAGGACGGCACAAACATTTTATTGTCAGTAAGTTTCTCATGAAAAAAAAGTGATTAAAAGAGAAGTAACTTTGGTAGAAGGCAGTAGGTGTATTTCTCCTTTACAGATGTGTCTAAATGCATTGGGGTACTTCAATCAATTGTTAGTTTCACAAGATGAAAATTGGATTGTAGTCATTGACTCTAAACCCTTTCAAGTAAATAAATTGGAGACAAGAGAAAATAAATTGGAGAACAAAGAAAAGAAACATACTCAACTGAGCCCATGAATATACTGTCTGACTGTCAACTGTCAGTTGACCCTGTGACACTAAAGCACAAACACAAACAAAGAGATAAAAGATTAAAAGATAACAAATTTACTACAAATAGTACTTTGACATATGATTGAATGTCCCGTGGTCTACTGAAGAGGGAGAGTAATGAATTTATGTTCTGTAAGTACTGTACTATATATTTTTTTTCCAAAAATGATAAAAACAAGAAAATGTAGACACCAAAATGTCTTCTTGAATACCATATGAAGGACATGCTGCAGAGAGGTCTACATTTTGAATATATGAATGATAAATGTTAAACATAATCGTTATATGAAGTCAGCTTTGAATGCATAAAGAGGCTTGGAGGATATTTTTTAAAAATGGCAAATTCATGCATATACATTAGTCACTCAGGGGTAAACATACTGTAGATGCATAAGGCATAGGCAATGTACTCCCCAGCATATAGTGAAGGGCCTGTCCTGTGGGCAAATTTGAGAGAGAGTGACGGCAAGAGGTAATCGGAACACTTCAGCAGATTACGTGGACAGACCACATCACATGACCTTGGTGGCCTGAATGTAAAACATGGCCATAAGTGTGATGTCTTTATTATGATGGCTTTGATGGCACATTCACTTTTATAAAATAGACACATTTCACTCATCGTTGTTCACTTTCCGTCAATAATGAATATGGAAATGATTTTTTCTTGTTAGCATGGCTTGAATGACACTTTACCTTGACCTCTGACTCCTTATGGCTATAGTGCAAAGCCTGGATGAACCCAGGGAAACTTGGTTATATAAAGGACCTTGCCTTGCCTTGTTTACATTTTTGTAAATATTGCTTACAAGAAAGATGAACATTTCCAAGTATATTCTTTAAGAGTTCCTTGCAGCACATCAAAAAAAAAAAAAAAAAAAAACAGTGCAAAGACAATCTGCAGTTTATTATGTTATTATTTAAAGGAATACTCCACCTTTTTAGCTAAGCTAACTGATTACAGCTAACAGCCATAAGTAGAAAATTGTGATAATGTTTGTTAAATGTTAGCGCTAGTCACATTATCATGTTGTGTGCAGAGGGATTAAAGACAACGTTCATCCTGCCCTTCCAATTGCCTGCCAATGGAGCTCCCCAGGCCAAACATCTTGATGTGGGTGTGTGTGTGGTCAGGCAACTGAAAGGTATTTATTTTTGGGAACATCTACTTAGATTTTAAATCGAAAAACTGAGATGTCAATGGGAAGAAGTTTCCACGAAACACCAGTATGTGAATACTAGCACACATCTCCCCACCATGCACTTTTATTTAACTGCTTCGCTATGTGTTTGCAGCTGGGAGTCACAGATCCAGTTAGCCTCTGACCAATGTGTTTCCTTACAAGTCTGGCACAAACTATGGGCGTACTGCTTCATGTCAAACCTCAAGACCATGTACATATTCAGATTTACAGTAGGTATGTGCATACATAAAATCTACTTATAAAAACAAACTGTTTGAGCATTA
Organism: Sardinella longiceps; assembly: GCA_027497455.2. Taxonomy (NCBI): domain Eukaryota; kingdom Metazoa; phylum Chordata; class Actinopteri; order Clupeiformes; family Clupeidae; genus Sardinella; species Sardinella longiceps. The sequence continues at coordinate 11,869,655 of JAODXP020000006.1, read as the reverse complement.
GAGATTTTGAACAAGTTTTCATTTTATTGTCACTAGTTGGAAAGTACATTAGTAATGTAGCTCATCACTGTAAACAAAACATTTTTATTGGTGTGGAAAAAACACCATTAGTATGCTATGGTAAAATATGGAGATGATTTAGAATTAGTTTAACTGAAGTTATTATTTATTTTTATAATTTTTCAAAAGCATCAGTGCAAAGATTCACATATATTCACGTTTTCTTTTTTTCTCAGTATAAACACATTTATGCTCTTTAAGAAGGCAGCACACTGATCACAGTTAATGTATGAAGGCTTTGGCTATGACTTTTCATTCAGCTCCCTCAATAACAGAAAACAGCCTAAATGTCAGTTTCATGCACCTCCAATTTTGCCAGTGAGGTGTTCAATGCAGTCTGGGAATCTTCTCCTGAGGTTAGCCGTAGGCTGGGGGCTAACAGGCCAAACTTCATTCCATCCGAAGAGATGTTTTTGGCAAAGGACTGACTGCTCGGAGGTCTCCCACCATCTGCCTCAGGCTCCCCTTGATGTGAGCTAGAAAACTACAAACATGTTGTGTTGTTAATGTCACCCATTTCTACAACACACCCATTCCCTAACAGACTGAAAAGCAGCCCACACATCTTACAGTAGAAGCAGCATTGGCCCAGATCTGGCTTCTGTTTGTTAGGACCCCATACTGTGAGTCTGATTTACACCAATGTCATACAGAGTACAGAGAAAACAGTGGTTTGTTGTTGGCCGCTTGTTCATAACACAGAGCAAATTATTGCTGGAAAATGGGGAAGTTTTCACAAGGCCTTTCCCCTCTACACCATGGATGGCAAGACAATAAGGCACTCGCTGATCTGCGGCCTCAGTGTAGCCTATGCACCACAAGACCTGGAGCCTCATTTATAAAACATTCCAAAACACTTTATTTGAAGGTCCCGACATAGGAGTGGCATGACACTGACGCAAAGTAGTATGACTCTGTCATGAATTTGTCAAAAAATTATATAAATTTAATGTTTATAACTATAATGACAACTTGATTCACACCTGAAAACTTGTCCTCTCAGGTCTACTACCGATTGACCTAAGATTACCTTTGAGTTCCAATCCGAGACAGTGTCTAAAATCATTATCTGAAATTGGCTTGAGAAAAAATGTTGCTTTCAGAGTTTCAGCACTAGATGCCACTCTAATGTACAGCCAGCAGCATCACTAAATTTTGGCTTCACAAAATGGTGACGTCAAGCGCCCAAGCACTATTGAAACTGATCTAATTCTTATCTTATGTGCCTCTGGGTAATCTTTATTGAATTTTTCTGTTGCTGACATGTCCTGAAACCAGACTGTCCTCACTACTGACTTCTATAGCCTGAAAAATGCTTCATGTTTTCAGTTAATACATCACTGTCACCCATGCCTGTGACAGAAGAAGTGTTACACTAGATATCAGGGATCATAAGGACTAGAAAATAATAAACAAAGCCCTCAGTCGATACTGTGTGATGTGGTGGAACCGCTGGAACTTGCAGAGATTGCACTCACTGGCTTTTTCAGCCTGGAGGTCAGTTTGTTTTGCCAGTTGCAAGGCATACTAACTACATCAAAACATAGCGGAGTGACCACAGTCCACAGACATGAACAAACTGCGCTGCATTAGTGAACACAAGACATTCATCTTCCTTTCTATCATTACTGGTTTGCTAGTGTTTTATGCTAGTGGTCACATTGAATGTAATTTGGGGCTTATAATATAACGTCTTCTGAGAAAACACATTACACTACAGTATATCATGGGACTAGCTTCACATGGCCTGAAGCATCTTTTTTAATTGACCCATAATAATGAGGAGCCAGTTTTAAATGTAATTTTTCACATGTTTTTCTTTCCTATGAGCATCAGGATGAAATCTAAGGAAAGTACTATCATTAGATATTTGTCCCCATATTCTTCACCTTTATCCACATGATTCGATTTCTACACAGATTTTAAATAAATGAAACCTACAGTATTAGATCCCATAGGCTACACACTTACTCTCTTAAGACTGCAGTAATTATAGCTGTAAGACACTGTGAGACACAGACGAACCTATAGTGGATCCTCAAGTCCATTAATTATTGGTTCTTGGTTATTGAGGTGGCATCATTATTTTCCTCAAAGGCTTTACAGCCAAGACCTTTCTGCATGCAAACAGCTTCCAGCACACAAGCAGAGCAAGTAATCAAAGTGCCTCTCGACAGGCACGGACACACACCAAAACAAGGTGTCATTGTGAACTGCATACAACACAAGGAGTTTACTCTCTAATCAGTGTATGGTGCGTTTGAGTAAAGCTGGCCAGCCTTATTGTATTGACTAAAAAAAAAACCTAATCAAAGCCTGACAGTGTAGTGGTCACATCTTGAGTTGAAAGTCCACTTCCGACTGACAGGAGGCTTCATTAAGACCCTTCATTAAAAATGAACGTCATCTTGAACTAATGAATGCGTCAGGGTAGTAAATTACAATCAGATAGTGATTGGGAATATCCTTAGCGAGGTAAGGTAATTAGTAATTATAACTGACACAAAACAGGGCCATACACTCTTGTGTGTGAAATTATCATATGAGTCTTTTGGAGATGGACCAAATGGCAGTCATGACTCACGCCATAAATTAATGGCAGTCAGGTTGTACTCATGGGCACCTGAGTACGACGTACAACATCAAAGGAACGACCAGGTTTGTCCCGGTCAGTAGCAGACCTTTTTTCTGCGTCTGTATAATAGCATCTGAGGCGCATGAGAATGGACATAACTGTAGACCTATGTTAAGTTATATTTTAATTATCCTCAAAGTGTAATTCATCCTCTGCATGACCCATTCAGGCACCAATAGACACATGTACATCAATGAGTTTATCAGGTGCTCATGCAACCACTACACACAGTTCCCACAGCAGTGGGCAGCCATTAATCCGGTGCTTTGGAAACAGCTGGGGGTGCTTTGCTGAAGGACACATAAATGTGAAAAGCAGTGAAAGCTACTGTGACATGGCAGACACTGGAGGGGGAAATCAGAGTGTCAGCTCCATTTTCTAAAGAAAATGCCAAAAAGCAAAGCAAAACTGTTCCTGGCGATACTCTATGTGGAATTGTGACGATGGAATAAAATGTAAATGGCAGCAGCAATAAGTACACATACTGTAGATTTTACTGTAGAATTTACTCTAGAACATGTGATTTCTCAACCCCAACGAGTTCCAGGCTGTATATGAGGTTCAAGTGGTGAACATTGAAATTTCAGTTTAATCCTTTAGGCTAGGCTTCTTTAAAGACCTGATGACTTTGTAGTTTTTCATGTCACAGAGTTAGGCTATCTTTTCTGCAATCACACGCCTTTTACAAGACTACCAAGCTGTCATATTGGCTTGTGTAAAAGCCTCTTAATACAAGACCAGTCTTTTGGGTGTCAGAGCAATGCAATTGTTCTGACACAGATGCTCTCTAAAAGCTTGTTCTCATTGAGCTGTGAGGTCTACACTGTCATTACAAAGACTGTCAGATTTTCCTGGTACGACCAACCAGGAAACCTAATGGGGTCTCACTATATCATTAACAGGCTTTTCCAGTTTGGCAGCAGAGAATGCCCGATTGTCCGTACACCGATGTATGGGGCAGGGTGTGTGGGTGGGTGGTTGTGTGTGTGTGTGTGGGGGGGGGTGGGGCAGGAGCCAGGGGCCTATAGTCTTGAAGGAAAAATAGGACTATATGATTCCAATCAGACAAAACTGTTAACTGTATAAAGTATAGCAAAATAGTGGTGGAAAAATACGGCAATTATTTCTTGGAATTTTGTAAAGATTTTGATTTTAAGAAGGCTTTGACGTGCTTAAAAGGTATGGGAAGTTATGACAATGGTTCTTTGTCAGTGCCGAAGATGGATAAAAAAGTTTCAGAAATTCTCAGGATGCTGGTTACAAACATCAAATGAATTCCTCTGCCAAAAATAAAGCCGATATCTGGTAGCCTATTGTTGTCTCAGCCACCGTAATTAAAATGTTGCCTTTTTGTGTATCTACTTATCAGCTTTTTTTGGTTTCGTTTTTAGTCATTGGATTATTGACATTAAAGGGCCCTTTTTCCTCAGCTTCATTTTTTTTGCAGAATCTGACCATATGCCAACCTCAGGAATTAATATTCAGGAATTATTTTTATTATTTTGACTGTTTAAACTCTTGATTCAGTTGATAGATGATGGGACGAAGCTTTGGGAGGTATTTGTTCTTTGTAAAGTTTTGTGTTGTTATATGAGAGTTCGGTATTTGCCACGTCTTGCATGCCAAGAGGACCACTGCAATTTTATTCATTCATTCACGGAAGGCAATGTCTCGTCACAGGTGGGTTTCGATGTGAGTGGTTGAAGTAGCATGCTAATAAAGATGACACACAAGTGGTTTATCCAATTATATGCAAGGATTTTGATGACATCCAGCCTTCAGCTCTCCTATGGAAAGGTCTCAAATGGATGTGTGCAGCGTAATGCACCATCTGACATGAGTGAGGTCAATACTTCAGGGTCTTGAAATATTAGGGCAACACTGCTGCTGTCTGAACAACACAATGGCATACAAATGCAGACAGCTCTGTGTAAAATGACATTAACCCGAACATGTGAGAGACTTTTTTTGAGAGTTTCCTTTAACCTAGAGAAGACGTGACTACTGGCTGATGGGCATAGAAGAGGCAGCTTCATGAGCAATGAGAGCAGAAAGCTGCAGGTGGAGAAGTCTCTGTCAGAGGGATGCAGAAGTGTCAGAAGGCTGAATGGAAACTATTACCAGGTAGCCTCTCTTTGACAGCAGAGATATGTGCTTCTTGAAATGGGTTTGACTCTGTATCATGAAAAGTAAATAAACTGAAGGCCCCTGTCGGCCTATATCTTAATGGAAACCGGAAAAAGCGTGTCCTGAATGTCAGCTTTCTATGTGCCCAGGAGCCAGATAAATCATCAGCGGTTTCTTTTCTATTGAGGGATGTATTTCCAAAGCAAAGTCAGCAGACTAAGACTAGCTCTCCCAAATCTGCCCTCTCCACTTTGCTTTGTCAGTAAATTTTGTAGCTCTGAATTGTAGCGCTAATTTTTACAACCACAACAGCAGTCATGGGTATGTGTTCTGATAAGCTTTCTGTCTCCCACTTTTTGATTCACATTAGCTATTGGACCCCTTGGCTGTGTCTGAACAATAAATGCCTTTTTATTCAACACAGTGTTTACAAAGACTCTATGACCTAGAGGACCCCCCGAAATCTTTGTCTGTTATGATTTTCAGTTTTCTCCCCCAAGTCAACGATAAGTCGTGTAGAAAATTTTAATGCACCACACCACAGACTGGCATGGTGCTCTCTCTCTGTGTGTGTGTGTGTGTGTGTGTGTGTGTGTGTGTGTGGGTGGGTGTGTGGGAGAGAGAGAGAGAGAGAGAGAGAGAGAGAGAGAGAGAGAGAGAGAGAGAGAGAGAGAAGTTTCCGGATCCTATCTTATCTATGTCTCTAGGGAGCCTCAGAGCCAGACCCAAGTGAGACACCAATATTGCTCAATGACATTTCAGTTTATAGTAGCGTGCCACAGGTGGGAGCCCCTGCTGTTTCCTTTGGGGGCTGAAACGGGGCAACAGGGGTATCTGCAGTCCTCCCCCAGGCACACAAGGTCTGCCAAGCTAAACTAAAATGAAAGTCTATCCTGAGCTTTAGCAATATCCTTCAGGAAATCCAAACTTCTTATTTTAATAACGCTTCTAGGACAATTGCGTTGCCAAAGCATTCTGCTCTGAATTGGGAATGTGCTAAAAGTGGTACTATAACTTGCCAGCTGTGGCATTGACACAGGCAACCACACAATGAGCCTCACCTTATTGGGGTTATTTCTAGGAGGATGATCCTGATAGATTTTGAAAGGGTTTGGGATGTATTCCTCCTCCTCACTGTCGGTGGCTAACCTTGAAGCTGCTGAGGTGGGACGGATCACCCCTGGCTTTGTCTGAAACAATTCCAACAGAGAAAAGTTGTGGTTGTAAACAAACTCGTTAGCTACCATTTCAAATATGATTGCAATTCAGAGATGTTCAGAGATAGTCTATGTTGCTATATGATTATGGACACAACAATGAAATAGGAAACGAACAGTGTAAAAGATGTTTTGTTCTACAAAATAAGAACTGATATTTTACATCTTTTCTGTCCTGTTATTCCTGCCACAGAAAAAAAGACAGTCCATATTTATACCCACCACATGCTGTTCAACTGGACTAGGTGATTGCAAATGGTAGGTTGCCTGCAGAACAAGAAACATAGTCATATTTGCGTCACAGGCATAAGTCTTTCTCACATTTTGTCTGAAGTAATTCAAACATGCATTATTTTATATCTCACAATCAAGATAAGTGCTTCGATCATACACAGCACTGATGATAAACAGGCATGGCTGAAATCATAAAACCCTTTGCTCCATTCTTTTTTTATATATATAAAGTCATGGACAGTGCATATGACTTGTGGAAGTCAAGTGGATATAAACTGTGCACCTAGTCTATGTATGTTTATGGCAGGGCCAAGTTTTGTTCATTGTTTAGATGTTTGTCTTCTGCAGTGACAGAAAAGAACTGAGTCAGTTTGAGGAAATATGACAACAAAGTATAAACAGCATCAGGCAATGCCTGTGGGAAGAGTTCAAACTGTCTTTGTGGTTTTCTGGAGAACAGATGTGCTTTTGGCTTCCGAAAGTTTCTTTCTCCCTTTGACACACTTAAAGGGATTATCCAGAGTGAACCAACCCATAGCCCTGTTGTTTCACATTGTCTCTGTAATAGAAACTGACTGACTCCATATTTCCCCTAAATAATGGATATACGTTTTGGCCAAATAGACAATCAGTGTATAAGTGTGGGAAGAAAACATTCCCTGGCAAGGAAGGTGTACAGCATTCCTAGTAAACACTGCCAAGAGGCAAAACACAGCAGAATCACTATAATTAAAAGGAAAATCATAATTACTCACATATTTAGTTTCACGCCCTACTGTTCTTGGCGAGGATCTTGGTGTGTACTTCTGTGTGTTTGAAAGAGAGAGAGAGAGAGAGAGAGAGAGAGAGAGAGAGAGAGAGAGAGAGAGAGAGAGAGAAGAAGAAGAGGAAGAGGAAGCCTTTTATATAATATTTATATTTCCCATTATGTAAATTGTGCATAATGCATAGGCCTATTAAAAACGTGTGCTATACAGTAACCTGTTATGTATCGATTCCATGTTTAATTGAAAGAGGGCTTGACTTGACAGGACTTGGACTTGTACACAGTGTAATAGAATGGCAGCAGAGGTACAACAAGTGATCATTAGGAGCTAAGATTTGTTTTTCTGCCACCTGTCTGCTGAAATCCAGGAGTCTACTGCAGCAGTAGCCTACACACAAACGACTCCCCTGTTAGAGCGTCCAGTGGCTGAGGATTATGTTGTGTGCAGTTGCACAGTGCTGGAGCACTGAGCCGCCATCTGAGCAATTATTATCTGGTTGGCCGCTTTTGCTCTTTGGGGTGTTTTTTTTTTTATTATTATTGCTCAAGCTGAGTGACAGTTGAAGCTGGAGGAGACCAACTTTCACTCACAGGCATAATTATGCTGGGTGGGTGAACTGCTGCATACAGTAGGTCTTACCAGACTTCATACAGAACCGCAAGGAGTGTGGCTACTGCCTACTGTCTGTAGTGCAAGAGTCCAAGCAGAACTAGAACTAAGCAATTGCAAAACATTCTGAGGTTCATTTAACCACTGCTAATTCTGTAGGGTGACCATATAGGCATTATTCCATGTTTGGGGTGGAAGTGAGAGAGAAAAGTGAAATGTGTGTGTTTGCGAATAACAGCAATAACAGCATCTTATGACATATGAAGAGATTATAATACATGTCAGCCATCAGACACAGTAATTGCATACTGTACCTTCATGGAGTCTGTCTCTTCCCAGCGCATCGTTGGCGAGGGCGAGAGGAGGGGCTGCCTCTGGAGGGAGACATAGTTATTGTTAAATCAAAAGGAATCTTTAATACTATCTGCATATGTAGCATCATCAAAGAGAGAGAGAGAGAGAGAGAGAGAGAGAGAGAGAGAGAGAGAGAGAGAGAGAGAGAGAGAGAGAATGTGCAGGGAGAAGGAAAGAAATAAATAAATTCACAAAACTCACTAAAGGGATTGGGCTTTCCAAGACTTGGTCGATGGTAGCATACAGCTCCTCGGACTGAGCCCTGAGCTGTGCAGGCGAACACATCTGCTCCCAACACAATAACAGACACTTAGCACGTGTGTTGTGCATTGGGGGGTAATGGACAGAGGATTATTAACCTTCTCTCTCAGCTGGATTGTTATGACTGTAACCTTACCTCGCCTCGAGCCTCCTCCATTGAGAAGATCTCAGAAGGGTCCAATGAATTCTCTTTCTTTTCAACCTCAATGTCAATGGCCTGTTGAGCACAAAGTTGAATGACATACTACAGAGAGGCAGCATTGCAAAATGGATCAAAGTTCTGTTCTTTGTGTGAGTTTCTTTTATACATAAAATAAAATAAATCTTTTGAGATATTTAATAATATTAAAGAAGGAGTGGAAGAAGAAAGAGGGAAGAACAATCTGGGTGAGGAGTGGACAGTCTGTCAACAATATGTCAACAGATCTTCATTTTATTGCTTAAAATGTCATTAGAAATGATTAAATGCTTTCAAAGTGTTTATACCAACAGGACATAGTCTTTTGATCCAGTGATGTGTTTATCTCAACTGCTTCTGCATTTTTCAGCCCCATCCTTATTTATAAGTAAATGTGTACATCTTGGATGAAAACATAGGCTAATTAAAGAAATGGCTCTTAGCTTGTCAGAATATCAAGTGACAAGTGATGAGTGAGTCATTAAGCCTAGTTAGTGACATAAACTGTCAAAAACCTCATTGGCAGTCCTAATTTTCATGTACAGCTTTCCCATATCAATGCATCCAATTTGCATGAAACCAATCCAGTTCAGTACCACATGGTGGAAAGCAGTACCAGCTTACTGATTGTCCGTGGGCAGCTTCTCAGCTAAATATCATATTAGTTATAATAAGGGCCCAGGGGCTCATTATGATTAAATATGCATTGGGCGAATATGTCAGCATTGCGTATAATTGCGATACCAATAAGAGCATGTACTTTACGAGCGTCTGTCCTCCAGAGCACAGCCAGAGAGACAGAGTCTCTCACCATGGTAGACACTCACCTGCTGTTCCTGCAGAAGGGTGTTTGTGGGGATTGCTGCCAGGGCTTTGTAGGCTGATTTGATCTTGTATGGCTGAAGAGATACAGACAGCGTCAAAAAAATGTGGATTTTTTTTTTGTTGTATATATAAATTGATGTGAGCTGCGCAATGCCTGATAATACCCCAAAGGGCAGATTTGAGACTTTTGTAACGATTAAAGAAACATGCTGGGTGTTCTGTTAAGCTGAGCACCTGTGGATCATTTTCATGAGAATAAATAAACAAATAGGTAGAAAAGTGTTCATGTCACTATCCAACCATCAAAGTCATGCATGCAAAAACACTTTGAAATGTGAAAATAGGTTTTGAAAGGATTAGTTGCTCAGAAATGCATACAGTATCTGCGTGGGAGGTACAGCTTTGCTCTTAGCAGCATGGGGCCTGGCAGTCAATCTCATAAGTGTCACTCAGGCCATGGAATGAGTTCTGAATGATATCCACCACACTTACAATCACAAGCACCCCCATCCACCCACATCCCCCCCACCCCCACCCCCGCCCTCCCTTTGCCTTAGCTGTGCTGGTGGAATGAAGGCATGCAGGTGGCGTGCAATCAATTCCCATGCCAGCATGCAGGGTACCTGGCTTTTTTTATCCTCCCTGTCAGCTGAGACTGACACGCGGCCCTTGGGGGTGGGCGAGGGTGTCGAGGAGGGAGGGAAGGAGGGCGACGGGCTGAGGTCGCGACTCAGGGTAAGCGGGGAGGGGGACAGGGTAAAGCGGTCCGGGGTGGAAGGGAAGAGGTAGGGGGTGGGTGACACAGAGGTGGAGATGGGCGTGGGGGTAGGGGTCAGAGATGGGGTTGGGGTGGGTGTGCGTCGTGGGGAGGACAGCTGGGGGAATCTGGGTAGCGGAGACAGCCTGTGGTGAGTGTGGGTTGCCGCTGGTGAAGGCTTATCTGAGGGAGCCCGCGTGATGCTGCCGCTGCTGCTGGTGCCGTTTTCTGAGCCAAGAGTTGGTTGAGTGTTTTCTGACTGTGTGGAGCAAGCAGTACCTCTATGGCATGGTTCTACTGTGACTCCCGGGCCATCTGAGGTGCAGCATGAGGCATAGTTGGGTTTGGGCGACTGGGAGAGTCGAGAGAAGGACGTGTACAGCTGCGGGCTCGGGGCAGGGGACACACGGATCTCTGCGTTGACTGGCTTGAGGACGTGGCGTGGACGATCGCTGGGGGATTTCTCCAAATTTAAGGTCCTCAGCACAGGAGATGACGACAGTCGTCCTGATCTTGTGTTGTCACGGCTCAAGGCATAACTCTTCAAGGGTTCCGATTGGAAAATGGATTTCTGAGAGCCGTAGACTCCTTCCGACTGTGAAATGGGCGGCAAGCTGTGCTGTTGCTGCAGTGTGGGGTGTGTGTCTGAGTCTGAGTCCTTCTGTTTTATCCCCTCAGTGGCCACTGGGCCAACCCGTGCGGCAGCCCTGCAGGCTGGGCAGGAGGACATGTGGACAGGACTGATGGGCCAGCATGGCGAATAGGGCCTCTGGGAAGAGGACGAGAGCACAGGTAGCCGGCCCTTGCGGAGGATGGCGGTCAACAGCGAGAGCTGCGTGGGGGGCGGTCGGTGTCTGACCCGCGGCGACATGGACGGGCATGGCGAGGGCCCTCGGCTGGTGGCCCGTGAAGAAGAACAACTTGTGTCGCCGCCGGATGTCATCCGTGCCAGACTGGCGCCGGGAGCCAGGGAATGGCGCGTGATTCGCAACACCGATGGCGAGAAGGCACCGGAGCGGACAGACGAGCACGGTGACCAGGTGCGACTGAAGGAGGATGGCGCTGGGGAGGTCACATTGCTTCTGTCCCTGTCCCAGCCCTCTGACAGAATCGACTCCCGCGACGACGACACCAGAGAGGGGAGCAGGTCAACGGAAATGGCAGGGCTCAACAGTTCATCCCGATCCGGCTCCGAATCGTGATTTAAATAGAGCTCCCCGCTAGTGCCTGGTGTCACGCTGCGACACTCGGGTGGAGAGTAGAAGCCCTCGTGTTTGTGAGACTCCGTTTCCATGGTGGCACGGTGGGGCACGGGGCTGGAGTCACTGGAGTGGCAGACTGAGCTCTGGCTTAAAGACGGAACAGGGGTAGAGGGCGAGGGTGGGGGCGAGGGTGGGGTTTGAGCAATCAGATCGGCGCACTTCGACTTTAGCTGAGAAGAAACATGAGACAGACATCAGATCACCTCAGCACATTTCTCCAAGGCAGGGAGAGAATCTCAGTCATTCCAAATATATTTTGCCTGTCAAATAAATACTTATTTACGGGGCAAACAGGCGGGATAGAGGAGAAACAGTGTGACGGTCAAAAGTGCCAAAGTTAACAAGTGAAAAAAAATGCAACAACCATAACTTTCCTAACAGCAAAGAGCACATACTATTTGGCTTGATGTCAACTATACCCTATATAGTAGCCCAGTGCATCCCTGCCTGCATTTTACATGCATAGATCACAACATGACGGAGGTCCGTATCAGGCAAAGACAGAATGCCCTGGTACTAATGTGGAACTCATAGGGCGAGGAGCTCTTTCTCGGAGGAAAAAAGGAGACTTCTGCCAATTGAGTTTCACACTCCTGATCTCTCACTTTCAACACCCTGTCAACATCCCTCAGCAAGGACCCTGCTGTGTCTCTCAACATCTCAGTTGATTACAGGACGGTGAAATAGCTCAGAAGTCTGATGTCCTTTAGCTGTTTTTTCCCCTCTTGCCTTCACAGTGTAGTGGGAGGCCACATTTGATGATTTCAAAAGCAGCAGGAGTTGTGCATCAAAGAACACCACTCCCCAAAAAACAACCAACTACAGTTCTGTAATATCTTGATTTTGGTAGAAAGTAACTCACTCTTTCTCGGTTTAAAAACTCACCTTTTGCATGTGTGTCGTCTCCTTGGGGATGCCCAATGATTCGTTATCCTCTGCGTCTCTAATGTATACAAACTCTGCCTTGTAGACACCCCCGTCCATGGTATTTTCATCCGATGCGTCTTTGATGGGCTCTGTTAAACTCTTAAGAAGGAGTGGGAGTTAGGGAGTTGGAAGAAAGAAAAAAAACAGCTTCTAAAAGTCTTTAAAAGATCTGTCACTGTTTGATCAGGGAGCCAGCGTTGGGTCTCAAACTATTTAACTCCGTGCAAATAGGCTCCCTCTGAGTTTTAGTAGGGAGTCTGACTTTTGTGCGTGTTAGCGTATGCATGTATGTGTGTATGTGCGTGTACTGTATGTGTGTGTGTGTGTGTGTGTGTGTGTGTGTGTGTGTGTGTGTCCTCTGTAGCCAGCAAGCACATCCCTCCTTCAGAGAATCTGTCCCACATGTTTGTTGCACATGCCTCCACACATGACTCCGCTTGAGGTTGTGTAAGAGCTCTGGCAGGGCAGATGCCTTTCGCCCAGCGGAGGGAGTAGGAGTGGTAGCAGAATCGGGGTGTGAGGTCGACTCTCCCCTCACTGAGGGTTTGGGGGAACTGAGTAATTTACAGCGGCAGTGAACACACTGCAACCTCATGAGACAGCAGGACGCCATGCCACTGATTCTATCAACTCCACACACACACACAGACCTCCACAGTGCAGATCACAGGAATGTATCATTTTTAAAAAGAATAACTTTCAAATGTTTTCAAACCCCCAAGTAACTGCTTAGTGAGGTCTTCAGCTTTGTTATGACACTGTGCTTATTGTTCCATTTCTCTTTTTGATATGAAATATTGTGAACACTGACTTTGTCCCTTAGAAAGGGAATTTTAGCCCTCCATTATAAATGAAGGACTTGTAACATGGGATGTGCCACTAGATGATAAAAAACTACATACCTGATTTAGATGTAGTGATGACAATAATTTTCTTCCAACATGTATAATTGTGCTCTTCTTTGGCAGCTTGGCCAGAATTGGCACAAAGGTGAAAGGGGTGAAGTTTGCTGAGGCCGTGGGTGTTCTCTACAACAGGGAAGATGATAACAGAAAGCGTGGTTTCACTAAACGTTTGCCTTGAGTGGATAAATGAGTTGGCAGACCGCACATGACATGACTGACATGTTGATTTGACCTACATCTGTTAAGATGCCTTCCACCACTCATCTAGGCTAGGTGTTCTGACAGGCATAGTTTCAGAGAACAATATTTTCACAAAGATACAATTACTGTCTGAGGAATAGCAGTGGATTTGTAATCTTGTTAGCATATGTTAGTATCAATTTATACAACAAAATGATGGTACAAGTAATCTATAATTATTCAATCAACGTCACATTACTGAACGCAAACCCGTTTTTTTTTTTCTTATTTTACCATGATTTAATTAGAATAGCATTAATATTAGCCTTGAAGATGTGTATGCCGTTTAGTTTGAGTGACATATTCCCAGCATGGCAGTGTTTCTGTCATTCTCTATGACATGACAGCAAGGTTTTAAACAGTAGAGCTAGTACCTTAGGAATTAGGATCTGTCTTGCAGATTTCAGAGCAGTACTTCAGGAAGCCATCAGATTCAGCCTGACACGTTGCCTTGTGAGCAAACTTTGGCTCCAATACGGGGCTGAACTAACCGTATGAGCATAAAGTAATTTGGTCTGGTATCCCACTTCTCTGAGAGCCTGCTGTATGTTATATGGAATGTTCCAGAACAGTGACTGTATTCAGTGTCGATGAATATGTAGGAGGGAGAGGAGGGCAGAACTTTCCTGTTCACATTTCAAGAGCTGACAATTAACTTTTGTTGGCTGGGAGGCTGGGCCAAGGAGGGCGAATATCACCACATTTGCCAGAATAATGTGTAACACTTATGTACAAATTTGTGCTGTCAGAGGAAATGACTTCCTCAGTCTATTGTATAAGACATGCTGTATGTAATGGAGTGGCATAAAGCCTCAAAAGAGTTTACAATAGAATATCACTCATGATCAGCTGAATTCGTTCAAGGAAATGACTAGATGGGAAATTGATATCATGTCACTATCGAGGAAAAGGCTTGTCTGATTGACATCATCAACTGGCAAAAATGAATGCTGCTCCCATGCACACATAACTGCTGACAGAAAATGAATAAAGCATAATGTATTTCCTTCATTAATTATGCCATGAGTGGCCCTACTGTGCAACCCCAGTGGCTACAAAATGAAAAAGAAAAAACATTGAAACATTTAATTCGTCCATTAAATCTTGCGGTTGTGTGACAGCTCATGTTCTTTCACACTAAGTCACTGTTGTGTCTTGGAGAGCATATTTCTAAATTAAAGTCAATGGGCAAGAGCCCATTCTTTTATCTCTGCACCCTAGAGCACTGCGGTAATCCCAAGCAGAGCTCAGAAGCCAGCAGGAAGATCAGAAGGGCTGGGGGTGGACAGGTACTAGCCAAGCCCCTCTACGTCTTCTGCCTGAGTCAGATCCCCACTGATATTACATCATTCATGAACAAAGAGACACTTGAGGGAATGGTATCCGCTTTGAAGGTGACGCACTGTGCTTGAAAACCAAATGAAACAAAAGGCAACCTAGATAAACAATGCAGAGTCAGTAGCTCAGAGTTGTGTATTATTAAAATGATTGACCATTTATATCGGAGGGAGCCTGCTGTGCAAGTGAGAGACTGACTTTGGCCTTTGTAAAAGATTCATGCAGGAATATCCTCACAACAAAAAACCTTGATGTTAGTTATCAATACATGCATGTAGGAATGCTGACATTCGTGGAGATATCATTTGAGTGCTAGACCACATGCACACAGCATACTGTATGTTGGCCTGCATAGGATGACTATGTCATTGGCATGTGCTGAGTGATGACTTTATCAATGCTTGCTTGCTACAGCACATACCGTACAGGATGATATTGCAAGAAATGCAATCATATTACATTAAACTTTGCTATGATGGGCATCTGTACAGATCTCATCCATCCAGTCCACCCATCAAACTGCTTGTAAAATTCTGCCCTTTGAAAGAATGGTGTGTTTGATTTGTGTCCTATTGACTATAAGCAGTAGTAGAGCCTTAACCTTTAGCCCTTACGGTATCCCATGCAGCTGGAGGGTACGATAAAAATAGACAAACGGGAAGCAAGCAAACAGTACAAACTGTAAGACCACTCGGGGACAGATCATGGGTGGCAGAGAAGTAAATAGTAGCCATGAATAGGCTACTTGTTGATACGACCATTGCAGACAGGAGGAGGACACTGGGCAATGTTATACTGGCTCTCTGCCTATTGTTATGAGAGTTAATTACCATAAGGATCATGGTGTTCACTACTGCTTGTTCTTGAGTTTGGACTGCCACACAAGCTGTGCCTGTGACATAATCACTTGTTTGAAATAATTACTGCTAAGGGGTGAGACTTGCTTTTTTTTTTTTTTTTTTTTTTTAAGCTTTTCAAAATAGTGTTGGCACTTCACACGGTCTGGTGCAACTGATTTCTCGCACAGCTGCCTTGTTTAGTTGAAGGGGGGAAGAAAAGGAAACAAAACAACCCTCTAGCCTCCATCATGCTTCAGGGAGAGAAACTATTTTGGAATGTGAAATGTATTATTTTCTTCGGCAGGTGGTGCAGAGAGCGATAATCAGCAAAGACTTTGGAGGGGCCGCAGAGCGGTGAGGACCTGTAAACAGTCCGCCAGCACAGCACAGCACAGCCATTGTTATCCAGCCACACTCCTAACTCCCCTTAATCCATGTGATGCCTCAACTGATCAATAAACCTAATGCAATGAAAGGGCCCGCACATGCCATTCAAATGCATTGTCTGGAAATCAGGGGTGCCGTTAGGGGGAGGGAAAGATAGGATGATTCTTATAGAGCCTAGCACTGACAGCGGACCCCAGTGAGAATTTTAATATTTAAATTATTGTTTGGAAGGCCCAAAATGATTTACTGTAATAGGGCCCAAACTTTTTAGCAGCACCCCTGCTGAAGATATTATCATTTGATATGGAGAGGCATTGCTTTAAACTGTGTAACTTTATAGGTTTAATAATAGTTTGTTTGCTCTAGTTTGTTTGACTGTTTCATTTGTAGCTACAGAGACAGGGAGAGATGTAAACAAACTACACACAGACACACACATATGTTTAAAGGTTACAGGTGCCGTTTCCTCCTTCCCAGTAAAAGCTGTCTATGGTGATTTAACTGCTGTGGACACTGGCGAGGTCATACCGTCCTCCTAGATCAAATTACCACCACCCATGAAGCCCACTATTTAGCTATTTCAAGTCTGAAAACGTTGACTTTCACTTAACAAACCAGGCCTACATTGAACTTGGAACTTAAAAATGAATGACATTTGACTTGCGGCTATCATTTCGACAGGGAAGTGTTTTATTCAGCTGCTTCTTTATTTCAGCCCTGCAGACAGAACAGTCTTGTATAAAAATATCCACTATCACGAAAGGATATGTACTTCTATAAAATGTTGCAGCTGTTTGAAGAGTCACTCTCAGCTATACCTTTTCAAGAGGTTACAGCTGAGGTCTAAAGAGCTATGAGTTTAATGAGAATGATTAGGGGACTGAGTGAGTGAGTGAGTATGTGTGTGTGTGTGTGTGTGTGTGTGTGTGTGTGTGTGTGTGTGTGTGTGTGTGTGTGTGTGTGTGTGTGTGTAGACGGTTGACTAACTGCCCCGAACGTTTTTGAAGTCATGATTGCATGGGCAGCTTAGATGCTCCCAAACCTCAGGCCAATAATAATAAATGACTGCAACCCCAAGGCATGATTGTAGGTCCTTAGAGGTTTGAGGCTTGGAGTGGGTGTGCCACTCCATATGACTGGTAATGATAACCAAATACAAGCCGGGCCTGAAAATATACACAACTGTAAACTGAGCTTTGATGTGAATATATAGATTTCTTGAGTTCACTTAAGATTTTTTGTCAATATGCAACCAGCAGGACTGCAGACTGGTACACTGAAGCTTTAACCACTAAAATTAAAATGATTGTTCAGCTTCTTTGGTCTTTTTTTAATTTTATGTCTTAAATATGCAGACCATCTCTCTCCACTCTAGTCAAATGGATAGTAGTCCACATCTATAATTGACTTTTCAGAGTACTAGATAAATGGCTTGAGCATTGAATAGCTCTTTCAATACTAGAATGTATTAAAACTTTTTTTTTTTTTTTTTTTTTAGAAAAAAAGCTTTTATCTCAAAGTTAACACATTGATTAACTAGTAATTAACTGTAATCAGTTTGGTGTTTATTACTAAACCCCTACTTATGCCTAATGATTATTCCAACAACAGAAAAATATATATATATTGATTAAAATAATTCAAAGTTAGAATCACAATGACATTTGCTCAGGTAAACTCAGAAAAACTCAAATCAGTCTACCAGATCCTCTTCCTTTTTTTCCTCAAACAAAAACAAACAAAAACCTTTTCTATCTCAACCTTTCCATCACTCCCCCTTCCAAAGTGCACCAAACTATGTGATGGTCATGGGCCCTGGCCTACCACCCCCGTCATCTATCTGCCGTCTGTCCTCACATAGGGAACACACGTCAGCTGCTCTTGGCTTTGCCCTTTCCAACAAAATCTCTGCTCTCTTACCTTGTCCATACTGCCGTTGAAGTGATCCATCCCTCTATCTTTCCCCCAGGCTATAGTCTTATGGGACACAACAACTTTTGTGCTCACTTAATGGCAACAGCATACTTCTCAGCTACTTCAGATGAGATCCAACATGTAGCAGTGATGGCAGCAGGCTGTAGAGGGTGCTTCCATTTATAGATTCTCAGACCCACAAATAGCATAGTGATGGAAGCCAGCCTACATGGCACCGATAAAAACAATGACGGCGCAATTACGAGCACTGAGGCTTCCCTATACTGGCAGCCATTTTGTGTTGATGAGGTGTCTCTCAGATTTTGCCACTGCTTGCTCTCTAGGGAGGATAGAGGGTACTTTGAATCTAGAGGCATCTTGAGATGTTGGAAAAATGCCAAGACATATTTTTGACATTCAAAGAGAGTGCATGCTTTGGATGCCACAACATCCTGAAGCAACAGCTCAAACAAAAACTGATTCTGTATACACCATTAAATTACAGAAAACATTTTTTTCCCCCCGTCTATCAGTTAATTAATTGTCTCTTGTTCATAATTTACATAGCCAAATCATAACTGAGATTGCTTGTATTCACAAAGCCTAAATTGTTCAATGTTCAATCAAGGGAAAAAAAGACATGACTCAATCATCTGCAATTTGTTTAAACATTGAACATTGGAACCCAATAGACATGGACGAGTAAGACATTCTTTTACAAAATGCCATTATCAAGTCCAGCCCTAGGGCTCAAACAATCAGCTCAGTAAGTCAGACTCGAATATTTAAACAAATGTTCATACAACCTCCCGTTAAAGGTCATCTATTGCTTATTCAAAAATGCATAGTGTCACTGTGAGTCACATAATTCCCTGCCGTCTTATTCGAAAGACCATGAGATCTCTTGCTGACTTACTTTGCATGATAAGACTATCATAATTATCCTCAGAGTACATCCAGGGGGTTAATGTTTAAATGGCCAATTTAAAATAAGAAATCCATTTCAGTGTACAATTCAAATAAAATACATTATCTAAACCTGGCTTTCATTTGATTTCTCTCATTTGGGCATGCTCTGGTTACTTTAATGAATTGATCTGCGTAGGCTACTGTTCATTGTGTCTTGACTAAGTCTATATTTTTATGCTTATATCATGTTTGCTCCAGAATGAACATGAATGTTTGATGACTTAGGTTATAAAGGTTTGTGTGTATTGATTTTAAACCGTACAATGCCTCTTTGAAGTTAAATAATGAAAACAAATGCTCTCCTGCTTAATCATAAATTGCTGATAGTGATCTTTAGCTTTGTGAGCATCCATGTGTGTGTTCCTATTCTGTTTCTTTTAATTAGCAGATTTATGTGTGGTTATCGACTCAAAAACCTAAACATCAATGGTATAGCATCTCCACGGAATGCATGCATACTATGTGGAAATAGTATATTGGTTGTGTTTCCTATACAGGTTGAAACACATTGAACTTGTGAAATATTAAAATAAACAGCCTGTGGAGATAATTATTTCAAAAAGGCCTTACAGAAGGTCCTAGTGTAGAATGTGAATTCCACTGCGCCAAAATCACTATCTTACCCTGGCAATCACCATCATTTGCACTGCAAGATATACACCCACTACACTTCCTCTCTCTCTCTCTCTCTCTCTCTCTCTCTCTCTCTCTCTCTCTCTCTCTCTCTCTCTCACACACACACACACACACACACAAGCATGAACGCACATGCACACACACACACACACACACACACACACACACACAAACATACCAGCGCCTTCCCTTTCCCCCAGACTACCCTGGCACTGTGAGTCAGTGAGGGAAAGCTGACTGGGAGGACTGCTGGTTAATCCCCAGTGCACGTCACATTCTACATGTCCCCCACAGCTGCCACTGTCCATACACCAGCACCCAGCCAACCCCCCCCCCACCCCCCACCCAACACACACACACACACCTCCCCCAATTCCTGCTTGCCTTAACTACACCCATGCCACAAACAGCTCTCCAGCAACACAGTCCTCGTCAATACTGATGCAGCCGCTAATGTGAAAGAGACAACGTCAATTCAGCTGTTTCGCCTTAATCATTTTTTCTTCAGTGAAGGCACACCCTCATTGTTTTTATACATTTTGTTTCTGGTGTACTGGTTGACAAAAAAAAAATAGACAGGGCTTTGTAAAGTAAGCATGCAGTAATTTTAAGTGTAACATTTATGTACATATAAACCCATTCCAAATGTTACATTACCAACTGGTAGATAAGAGACTATACTTCCAAGAATAGTGCATTAGACCTTGATGGTAGAAAGCCTTGACTCCTTCAGGCTGCTATGCAAATTGCATTGCTCTGCATGTCCTTTTCAAGCAGGAAGAACCTTTAACATCAGAGAATGCCAGGAATTCCTTGTATGGCAAGGGGCTTTTTGTATGGCATGTGAATCAAATATTTGCCCTTCCAAATTGGTTCAACAGGCTAATAAGAAAGGTATTCTAGTAACTCAGACAAGTAAACAAACTCGATGAGAGTAAGTAAATGCATGTTTGTCTGTCGTGACCTGAATTGCAAAGTGGTCAATTCAGGAATCAGTAACATCAATATTGCTTTGTCCATAGAAGACAGTGGCACACTTTCAGCATGGATGAGGTAAGGTATTTCTGACACAGTGCTTCTACATGTATTGTCCAACGACACTCATTTGAATACACTTAGTTTGACTAATTGTGAATTTTATGCTACATTGTGAGATTGGAAGCAATAACATCTAGGCTCCTTTATTTTAGCTGAGAATGTATACAAATATTTGCTTAGAATTCATATGCAAAGCCCATCTGTTCCCTTGCTCCACCAGATCTTTGATTCGTGCAATACAAAATGCCCCTGTCTGAAACAACTCAGGGATTTGCTTGCAATTATTTAAATTGAGGGCCCACTTTGATAAGTGGTGGCCATAAGATGTACCATAATTGTCTTTGTAGTTGCCAGTTTCATGCAGCATTGTGACCTACGCTCACCTGTCACAGAAAATTGGTGCCAAATAACAGAAAAACACTTAGCACTACATACCGTACATTTGCATCTTTCTTTTCAAAAGTATAGCAAACTACTTATGACAACTATATCTCAAGCCTCTAATTTCCATGAGGTTCGTCCCTTCCCACTCAGGTTTTCTGTTCCTTTTGTTAACAAACAAGTGTCAGCTAAAAATGCTGTGAATGGCAGCTGAATACCTGCAAGCCCTTTCAGAGCACATCACAGTTAACATCAGGGCCACCAGGGTCAAGGATTTAATATCTAGGGGCAAAAAATATATATGCAGCTTCTCTAAAGGGTGGGAATGCAAGCTGTGAGCCCATCTGAATTCTGTTCATTCCCTCTGGCCTTTCCATGCAGAAAAAAAATGAATCAAAAAGATTTGAAAGGTTGCCTGAATAAGGCTGCAAAAAAGCACAAAACTTGGAGGAAGATTGAAAATACCATATTTAAAAACTGATGAAACTCCAAGAGAACTTGAAATCTTCAATACATAAGTGAACCAATATTTGGAGAATTGTTTATTGAAATACAATACTCTGGCAAAATATTTACAGTCAGAATTTCCAGAATATAAATAAACACATGGCATGTAAGGTGTTAGCACTGCACATAGCCTACACCACATTATTTCAGTATAAAAGTTTAGAGAATCACTATACACCATCATTCTTTTGTGATTTGTATGTGATAAAAATGTGTTTGGGACTCTGTCAGACCCTGTCAGGACAAAGAAGATCAAGAGGTATCATGTAGTGCTATTGTATTTTGCAAGGAGTTGCTAAACGTTACCAAAGCACTGGTCAGTTTGTTGTACTTGCCCTGTTTGAAATATTTATCAGGGCATTACCACATCTTTTGACAAGCATGATTTTTAATTAGATGGATCTCCATTAAGACATTATACAAGGCCAAAGGTTTTGTGCTTAATTTAAATCTCAATGCATGTTATTTCCTTATTCGGACAAAATGTTGTAAAAACACAGAAAATACAATGCTGTATTGTATATTCAGTGGTTTTACAGTAAAACTCACAAGACTCACTTTATAACTGGTTTGATGTCAACATCAACACTGACAAAGTTATAAAGTTTTGAAGTTGTAAAACACATGATGCCATTGTGGAGTCACAGAAGTCTGTCATCTGATCATCTTTGATCTGAAAAGTAAAAAAGGCGGATCACCTAAATGTCATTAATGGCTGAGCATAAGGCAGCTCACAGTCACTCATTTACAAAGAATTTGAACTTTCTTTGGGCAGCATTCAGGATGCATACCCCCCAGGATGCATGACATTAGTTGTAAGGCTTTGTGAATGAAGCAGAACTCTTTATGGATGCATTGATACTGGGTTCATAGAAAGTGTTACCCAACTTTTGTAATGCCTCATTTTCTGCCTCAAACTCTGGACAATGAGATATAATTTATATTTATAATTTATAATCTAGTTATAATTTCAATTTTATCAGAAGTTGCTTTGTGATTGTGTTTTGGCATGTTCACTGGTCATCATATCGAAGTCCAGCAGTAGCTGATTTTTTGACGATTTACTTTCCATTAAAGAAAAAGCACAAGACCTATTGCTTGGATCAGTGTGATTGAAGGCAAACTCTTCACCTGTCCCCCCTGGATTTGCAGGCGAAAGAGAAGTCAGAGATGAGATTATCATAATTTGATATTGCCATCGCTCACCCTGAGGGACATCTAGAGAATTACAGTACAATACTTTGCTGTAGTACTGTATATTCTCTTGTTTGGCATGCATTTTGCATTATAGCCTACTAAGCAAGACACAAGCTTAAAGAAAGCTTAAGAAGTCAACAAATGAAAGTGATGTCTGTATTTGTGAAGGGAGGCTAGCATGACTTGCAGAGAATAATATTATAGTTTTCTGTGGGGATTGTATGGATCTCCATCAAGTTCAAGGAGTTCTTGAGCAGTTAAACAGAACAATGAGTGCCGCTTAAGTAATCAGTGGTTGTCAAGGTCATAGACTCTCATAGGTCATAGATACTATTATGTGAACAAAAGGCCTAATACATTGTAAAATACAGTATATTGGCTTCCACAGGCTGCATTGTGCTCAATATATGCCACACTTCACCTGAACATTCAGTTTAAATGAACAGTGAATTAAAAAAGAATGTATTTGGGTTTCATCTGAAATCACATGATCCAACTCCATTGTGTACTGAATCATATTGTGTGTAAGCATCCACTTTAGTATCACTTTCCAAAGAAACACTGGGTGTTCTTATCTTTTCATGTTTCAAGGTAATCTCATTACTAGTGCTGTCAAACGATAATTTTTTTTTTTTTTTTGCTATAATTACTTATGATTAATCACTTTTAATTTCCTCCAGTAAGAATGTGGATGCTTGGGTAGGGTGGGCCCGTAATTTTCCCTGGTAAAATGCTGATGGTTGGTGAAAACACCAACCCTCTGCTGGTGTTGGACAGTCAGGAGCTAGGCCATAACTTTTGTCTAGTTTGAATTGATAGCCTAGTCATTTTCTATCTGATATTACACATAATACACAACAAGAAAGTGGAACCATATCATGATTAATCAGAGTTAAATTTTTGGGATTAATCACTTGAGTAAAAACATTAATTTTGCCAGCAATACTCATTACACCCCATGCTTTAAAATCATTGTCCTCAACATAGATGAGCTCAATGGGCTCTTCCTCCATCGCATTCATTCATTTATTAACTTACTCTTTCTTTATTTTTTGCTCATTTGTTATTATTTTTACAGTCAGATTTCAACCACAAAAGCACAATGATGTTTATATGGAAATATCATATATTGTTCAGTCAGCTGTCAAGATTTTCTTTTAATGTTGCTGGCATAGTTTGTCGGTGTGTATTGGGTTGTTATTCTATTGTAGGAGTAATGCAGCCCAGTCATGTGATGTCTACAGGCCAACAGGCTATTGTGGGACTTTGCAAAATCTTATGAAAACTCTTCCTTGAAAAATTCTTCCTTCCTCAAATCCCCTTCAAAACTGTAAAAATCCCCCCTATTCCCGCCTATTACCACATACAGAGCCTTAAGATGGTAAAATCATGCTTGATTTATGACAATAAGACGAGTTTTTGCTTCTTTTCAATTGAGATTTACCTGTCTGTATTTTATTCCTGCAAAAAGCGTTTTTTTTTTTGTTTGTTTGTTTTTTAAGGGAAGCAAAGATTTCAAATAAAATCATTATTTATTTATAATAAGAACTGTATGCCTTGTTTGATTGTCATGTTTTATATTGACAAAAATGAGTGTCTCCATGGAAATATCTCCATGGAGATCTAGGTGATCCCAATTTTTTGTGTTGAGTTTATTTGTATATATGGGTTGTGTGTGTGAATATGTGTGTTTTGAGAGGGGGTCAGTAATGGTTTCAGTGTGGTATTGTTTTTAGAGCTTCAAATTAGTCTGCACATGGCTCTGACAGTCACAGATTAACCAAAGCAAACACAGCAAACAAACAAAATCTGCCTCTAATTATGTTGACAACAAACACCCCCTACTTTTCCACCAGCAGCATTACATATATTAAGCCCACATATCAAAATGCAAAATGCGTGAGTATAAAAAAAAAAAAAGACAGCAGCCAGTATGACACATCCCCCACCCCAAAACAAATCCATTCCCAGTGGACTTAGGTAGTAGAAATGCAGAAACCACCACGACCCTGGGTATCTGCACGCACGTACACACACACACACACACACACACACACACACACACACACACACACACAGACACCTGACTCAGGGGGGATAGAAGGCGCTGCTCAAACAGTCTGAGTAAAGGTGCATGTCCGGGTCATCAAAATCACCCAAATCCCTTTCATCAGTGTTTGGGGTGAGGGGCTCAACGTCCTCATCCGAGGTGGATGGATGAGTAAGGATGATCCGCGGTATCTGCCAGGAGGTCAGGGATCCACAGACAATGTCAGTAGTGGCATGGACAGACAGAGAGAGAGAGAGAGAGAGAGAGAGAGAGAGAGAGAGAGAGAGAGAGAGAGAGAGAGAGAGAGAGAGAGAGAGAGAGAGAGAGAGAGAGAGAGAGGGGGGCAGAAACAGATTATGAGAGATTTATTGTCATACAAGCTAATCATGGGTCAGAAAAGTGAAAATTATGTCAACAAGTGGGCAATTCTGTTGGGATGTAGGTAGCATCATGTATGTATATATGTATGTATGTATGTATGTATGTATGTATGTATGTATGTATGAATGTATCATGTTTATTTATTTATTTATTACATTGCAGGCAACCCCTCAATTGGAAGACTGCTGAAACTATCAAAAGGAGGATTAAAAAAAAACTAAAAACTTGTTATTCCCTAAATTTCAATTCACAATTTGTTTTATTTGTTCACTGTAGAAAGCTCAAGGAGGGTGCCAAACAAACACAACAATACAACAACCACCCAATAAAACACATCTTACATGATCCAAAGCATGCAATTTGTGTTTGATAAATATATGCCCTGTCGCGTCAGGCTGAATTGTGTTTGGCAGAACCATCAGAAGTAGTTCTCCCCTCAGTCCTCGCTTCAGATTTATTCGAGACATCATTTGAGACATGCTAATGGTTGGCGGCACTTACCGTCATGGTGTTTTTTACGACCTGAAGGGCATTACTTTTTAGCGAGGCGTCAGTGTCCTTCATCAGTCGGCCATGGCCAGGCTCAGTCGACAGCCGTTTCTGAAAGAAGACAGTTGTTCACCAACATTATTGAAATTTCAATGAGGGATTAACTAATTTATTCTGCTCGTTAATGAGGTGTTGTGACACGATGAATGCAGGATTTTGAATGAAAGAAAGGCCTTGAATGGTGCAAACATCAACACAGACACACACTTACATATGCACAGACACAGACACACACAGACACACAGACACACACACACACACAGATTGCTACAAGGTCACTGAGGTTTTTTGACATCAGTGGGGCCTTCCAGGCAGCGCTGCCTACAAAGGGTTAAGGGGCTTTAGGTTTTGGGTTAGGGTTAAGGTAGCGCCTTGCAGGTAGTGCTGCTTAGAATATGCTGTTGAGGGTAAAAATACCATCAAGCTCAATCCTATGGGGACCCAAAATAAATCTGCAGTAGGATTCAGAGCTTCTCTCAGGATAGCGATAAGGTATGTGTAACAACAATTGATAGAAACCATCTCAGACACAAACCAACACTGACCCATCCTTTGGCTTCATGCCTACGGCCAAACCACATACAGTCCTTGGTATATCCACTAACAACTTCATTCCCCCTTGTTTTATTGCTTAATCATACCACACATATTTAATGTTCACACTTTGTTTATATACTGTAGCAGCAATGCTTTTATGAGAGTGAAAAGTTTAGAACCCACTGGCTTAGAGTGGCAGTTCCTTACCACTCCATTTCCATTGCACACAACCACAGCCTCAATCCTCTTGCTAAGGCTGTAGTCTGACGTCTGCGGCTCCACTTTAGGCTGCCTGGGTAGGTGCTGATTCCTGCCTCCTCCTCCTCCTCCTCCTCCTCCTCCTCCTCCTCCGTTGCTTCCTGGGTCATGCTGTCTGCAGATCACCCGCTCCATCGCCCTGGGAGGTACGGGGTCCTCTGGTGGGGCACACAGCTCAGGCGGCGGAGCTCGCGACCTCAGTACCTTCATCTTGATGCAGCTCCCAGCATTCCTCAGGGCGCTGACCGCCTCGTGGTGGGTGACCTCTTGCATGTCCAGACCATTGACCTGTCGGCACGGAGGATCAAATGATTCTCTCAAATCGCCACTACTACCCTCTTCAACCCAGCGGTGTAATACAAGTGTGAAGGGAAATCCAATTCAGTGAACTACAGGGTTCCATATAAGGAAACAATCCCCCACTGCCCCATAGCCACACTCATCAACAGCAACAGGGAAAAAATTCAGAAGTGAGCATGAACTACACTGCTGTAAATCACTGTTAAGAAACAAAGATTATGGGGAAAGTGTATTAAAAAAAAAAAAAAAAAATTAAACATTTACAACTTCTTTGCTGGTTTGATCTGTAATCTGTATATGTCAGGTGGTGGCTGTGGGTAAAGCTAAAGCTTGGCTATGATTTTGTCCCACAACGCCCTCCACTGGCGAGAAAGGGACTAACAACACAATGGAAATACAAAAACGACACAGGAACCATGGCTATGCTCATTTACAAGCTTTAAGATCAGATATGACATTCAACAAATAAAACCACAATAAATGTCTTCCTTGGAGGCCTTTTGTTGTTTTTATTTTATTTTTTTTCAATTAACTACATCAAAATAATACCCTGTCTGCAGTGTGATAAAAAGTTTCCAATCTTTGATATCTTTGAGTTAGCCTACTGGTTAGCGTTATCTCAGAACTCTGGCCTGCCACCCACCTCTAAAACTCTGTCTCCAACGTGAACCCCGGCCCTCTCCGCAGGACCTCCTTTGGACACTCGTGAGATGAAGATGCCCTGAGTGAAAAAAAACCCAAATAGATAAGCCAAGGAAATGGAAAACAAACAATCAAACAAACAAATGAATCAAACAGAGGAACCCCTGAGAGAGAGATAGTCTCATTCTGGCAAGGAGCTGCTGGTGATTGAAATTCAGAGCCGGTCTGTCTGTCCACCAGGCCTGGTTAATTCACTTGGCTAGATGTCATCTTCTGCACTGGGGCTGTATACACCGTCATATCAGCAAGGCGCCAGCTCGATTCTAATGTCATTGTAATGGGTTGAACAGCCCCAGTCCAGTCTTTGGGGCAGAGCAGAGCACTATACTTGTGTGTGTGTGTCTGTGTGTATGTGTGTGAGAGAGTTTTATTTTAGTGTTACGTATGTGTGTGCAGGGTGAGCAGAACGGCGGGGTGATAAGACTGACCTCGTCATGCTCCTTGTACGGCAGGGAGCCCTTTCCTCCGGCTATGCTGATGCCCAGGCTCCCGCGTTGCCCACTAACTTTGATCTGAAGCTGCAGGGGGGATAAGAAGATGGCACAGGGTAATTGTCCAGGGATGGGCTCTCAAACCGCACAATGTGCAGACGAGGCACGAACAAACAAGAGACAACACGAAACCCTCACGACCCTTCGAACAAACTGAGCCGCTGACATTTGATACTTGTCAAGGGGATAAACAGTGCATGTCTCCCCGGCACCCTATGTATTCCTTATTGGCTACACTTAGTGTCCTGCTGTGAGGGTGTCTGAGAATGCTTAGTGAGCCCAAGTCAAAACACTGTCAGTGCCAAAGCCCTGTATTACCACAAAGAAACCTTATGTGCTTCCTTCACCTTTACCCTACACAGGTCTATCAGGTCCTCAGTGTGGTGGGATGAGGTCAAGGTGGCTTGAATCTCTCGGTCTTCATAAGACGCATTTAAGAGAATTATAGCTTAAAGCCCTTAAGTTGGACAGTCCTCAGTCAGTACTGCCCTCAATGGACCCCTAACCAGAGGTCCCGGAGATATTCTAGGAATTGGAGGGCCCTGAGAATGGTATCTAACTCTTGTTTGCCTAAAACCCATTTCTTTCCTGACTGAAACGAAGCCATGGAAAGAGGACAGCGCATGGTCACTTACTCTTAATGGCACTTGGGAGATGAATGATTTGTTGTACGCATGAGTCTTGTCAGGCACGGCAGGTGCAGGTGCAGGTGCAGGTGCTGGTGCAGGCCTCTCGCATGATGCGTTGCCTTCAGGTAGCTCTGGTGCCACATCTCCATGGTGACAGAGGGCCGACATCATGGCCCTGCACCTCGGGAGCTTCCTGCTGTCCTGGTGGAGCTCAACCCGGTGATGTCTCAGGGCCCGACCAGACGTCTTGGCATCTGACATGCGACCAGTGATGCTCTAAGAGACAAAGAAAGAGAGCTAGCTCCCATCATTTGCATAAAGCTGACCAGTTTTTAACTTTTTTTTTTTTTATCCCTTCTAGGTTTACTCAAGTTCGTCGAAGTTTAGTCACTTGCTGCTTTTGCCGCTTTAGTCACTCTTGGTGTGAACAGATGGTAAGCCTTGATCAGTCTCCACTAGCATGAAGTTGACGTTTAACTTATCAAGTCTTTGAAGGTTCAGCTCTTATCCAACATATCTTAAACGTAATTCAAGAATCCTTTTTCACAAGAAAAAGTAACTAAAATCCAAAATTTGATTTGATTTGATTTGATTTTGATTTGATTAAGTTGAAGGTGACTGAACATAAGTGAAGTTCCTGGAGGAACCCTTCGCCCAAGCAGGACCCTCTCCGTTCCAATATGCCCCAATGCCCACAACTTACAGCATCTCAAGGAACTATTTCTATTCCTCAAGCAACCTTGAGTTCTATAAAATAACCCATTTCATTAAAAGGGTTGTGTAAGGAACCCAATATTGGGATTCATCTATTGAAGATGTCTTTATGAACATTCAGAGACTCTGACTGCCATGACCTTACTTCATCAGCATGGGACACCATCTTCTCTGGCTCTTTGTCAGAGTTGGAGATGCGTCCCCTGACGCCATCACTGATAGAGTTGTGATTTAGGGTGTAGCTGCTGGGCGGGTGCTCTCTGCTTGGGGCCGCGCCTGACAAACAGCGCAGGCTCGGGAGTGTCCAGGCATGGCTGACGATGCTGCTGCTACTGCTGCCGCTGCTGCCGTTTCCGCTGCCAGTGCTCACACTAGGCTTAGCAGCCCTGGCTCCCTGTGAGGTAGAACACATCACACCGGGTCATGTCTAGGTGAGAAATTAACAGCTCCAGTCAGCCAGGCAGAGAGCCAGCCATGCAGGAGTCTCTGGGTGTTGGCTTTCACGGCTGATTCCAGCACAGTAGATCAAAACAATCTTTGGGCCAAATTGGTTTACCAGACAGGAGGAATCTACTATGTACTGCATATACTGTACATTCGTTGATAAGTTTACCTCTCAGTAACATCACCATAGAGGCATGTTTGAAAGGTTCAATCAATTATGAAGTTATAACTAGTAGAGGACAACTAATTGGTAGCTTAATAGCATGTTTGTCTGATAAAATATTTGATTATCTGTAGCATAACTCAGGACTGCACATGACTGTATGTGTTCCAATGACATGTTCATCGTCACCATAAACCTGCCAACAAGTACAAGGATCAAAAGTCAATACAACGGTGAATTTTTTGAAAAAAAGAAAAAAGAAAGAGAATGCAGCTACAGTAAATATAAAGCTATGATACTGTTTGGTTTTAGATCCAAACATTTTACATTCATTAATGCAAATTGCATCCAAGCATTCTAATTAAATTCAGAAGAGACATGCTTCTGTTCCAGGACACAAAACAGTGTAGTATTGTTGGCCACGTTAAGCTTGCAACAATGGCAGAAATTGTGTCACATACTGGTAATAACTTGGACCAGCTGTGGCCTATGAACATTCCACTTACTACACCACATTGCTAGCGTTCTTTATTCATACTTTATTCCTATGTACTCTGTACATTTAAAACAGCATGTCTTTATATGACAGGTACTTAGTCACAATATAACAGATTATGACTTATGTAATAATTTGGATGTGCAACAAAAACAGATCTGAAGGTTGGATGACAAGTTGGGTGACTAACGCAACTCTGGGGTTTAACACTTCAACAGTGATGTTTAGTGGGTTTTTTTAAACCTGACATGGCAGACTACAACAGTAATCAATCATGCTCTAGCAGTACCAATAGGTCTCTAGGAAATGGCTGGAATGGTTTGTGTGCATTTTAGAAAAGTTCACTATTTACATCAAAACTATTTAACCTTTATATAAGCACTATAAGGTTCAAAATGTTGCAGACCTGGTTTATTCATCTGTGTCTTGGCATGTGAATTCAGAATACAATTCAGTTCACTTACCTTCTCAGGAGACCAGATCTGAAGTAGATTCACGACCAAAGGAAAAAAAAAAAAGAACCTTAACAACAAACTTCAAAATTCCATCAGCTCTCCAAAACAAACCTTTGACCTCACTGTAAATCTGCTTTAGAAGATAATGCTTCACTGTAATGACATTTTGAGAGAAAAAGAAAAAGTTAAACATGTCTGACATTTAACATTGACATTTTAAAGCTGTATTGGTATTTCTGTCCTTGACAACTTATTCATGCGTGTTCACCTAATACCTTTTACACATTTCAGAAATTCTTAACTAGAAGTACACATTCTGTATGCATCAGTGAAAATTCTTATACCCACTATAAAATAACCTCAAAGTGAGACCTTTCAGAAACACATTAAAAGACAGCAGAAACTGAAGGCTGGAGCGCTACATACAAATGACTAATCTCTAGAAAATCTCTCTGACATTTTGCATTTCTGGATCTCTGTTATGAATGGGACATAATAGGGCACCAATTTTGAGATTAGTCAATGAAGGTCTGCTAATTCTTTGCTCACTGCTGGTGGGCCGATCAGTCAGAGGGTTTCGGCACATAACAATGATCTTTTCAAAGAACAAATTCACCAACTCAGCCTAGTGCATACATCTGCTATGATCAAAACTCAAATTAAATATATTTTACATATCAGTTGCAATGTGCAATAAATTAAAATCAAAAGTATAATATACTGCATAAACTTAATCACAAAGAAACACCTGGAGTTATACTCAGTAGGATAACTCTATATATTCAATATTCAATAGAGGGCAAAATTCCAGCCAGTCATTTTTTTCTTGTATTACACAAATACAAAATTGTATGAACATCAGCAGATACAAACAAGTTCACATTTACCATTGAGTTACTGCACCATTTTTCTTTCTACCATTTAAAAATTCGAGTCATCCTAACTGAAAATGCAAATCACTTTTTTTCCCCCCCAACATGAAACAGGTCCTTCTAAGCCACTCACACGCCCACAAACCCACCCACCCCCACCCCTCCCTCCCTCCCCGTACATCATTATGTAACACACTTGACTCTGCAATTCACACAAGACAAAATAGAGGTAAACAGAAAAGGTCTGACAAGCATGCAAGGTCACAGCACGACACCGAAGCTGCAGTACTAGATGGGTAGAACTGATGCCGTTCCAGGAGTTTGTCTGATAGCCGCACAGCTCATCAGATTCTATGGAGATGACCAAGTAATGCCAGCAGAATGTAGTTCATTCCGATCTCCACTGGCTTTGCACCCGCAGAGATCATAATGGGATTGATGAAAGGTAGGGGGTGGGGGGGATTTCTCTGCATCTTATGCAGAGGGAAATCAAAGTGATATAAAGTAATATGAGAATGGATCTACAGTAGGAGATGATATTTTGATTGTCTCTCAGAGAGCATCCAATTTTATCTCAGGAGAATATAATGATGTTTTTTAATAACCTAAGACCTCAACTGGAATCACTCTAAGGTTGATTCCTAGTAAGACACAAAATCATAATTTGTGGTTTTACAAATCCATTTTTATTGTATCAGTGGTTAAAAGTCCAAGTTTTTAAGCACAAAGGATGTGCCTATTTGAGATTGGTTTTGTGCAGTTTGATCATTGGAAAAATAATAAAAAGTTAAATCATTAAAAAAAGAACAATATCCATAATTCACTCCTGCATACAGTTAAAAATACAAAGTAAAACTTAAGTCTGTAGTGTACCATATGAAGAAGCAGTTTTGATAAAGTGTAAGAAACCCTCGCAAAAGTGCATTTTATATTAATGACAACAGCATTTTCTGAAATCATAACTATACAAGTAATAGTATGAAGTATAAAATGTACATTATTGTATTACAAAATTACTCTTAGTGTACCGTTTCTACATGAGAAAGTACATTTGGAAAAAAAAGTTTGTGGCCGCTGTCAATTACGATTATAAAATCTAAAGCAGAATAGAGGCGCAATTAAAGAGAGTCAGGTAGCCTCCACACTTGCCTCCAACTCTGTGGCTGTACAGTGGTAATGGAGAAGATTTCACAGTGTGCTCTGTGTTAGCCCTTCACAAAGTGTGCCATTACACCCAAGCAGAAGTCCACAGACAAAAAAAATCTAATGATCCAGGAGAGAGGTGTTGAGGCCATGAAGACTTTCAAAAAATAACATTTTTGTTGTTTTTGTTTTTTGGGATTTATTTTTTTACCTTTTTTTTTTCTTTTCAAAAGAATTATACTGTGCCCACTTTTGAGTATATGGTTAAAATCTGCCTTTGATCGAGAAACCTGCTGTACACATTTTAAAATTTACACCGTCACAGCTGCCAAAAGTATAAAAGTAATATTCACAAGTAACTATACAATTTTCAAATCAGTAGGTCCAAAAAGCTTGGGTTTTATGCATCCCCAAATAAGTAAAAAAAAATCAAGTGTCCACCCAGTGTCTTAAAAAATAGAACATATATATATTTATATATATATATTTAAAATTTTTGACATGTATTATATGGTAAGACTTCCAATAGTGCAACTACCTATTTGCCATCTCTACAAAAAATTAAAAGCACTGGATTTTTAAAACACACACACACACACACACACACACACACACACACACACTCACACACACACACACACACACACACACACACACACACACGCACACACACACACACACACACACACACATATTAAAAAGAAGCACACCTGTGCAGATTATTGCTGTGGACATTTTTTGAGAAGGCACATGGACTGTGGCAGCGTGGTGGCCATTACCTACAGCCAAAGAGGACGAAGAGATGAAGGGGCCGAGGCAGCCATGGAAGTCCCTGTTCTGATCCACAGGGGGGAGGGTTGGGGAGGACGGGTGTTGGGGGGGTCATGGTAGGTCCATCTGGATGAGAGGGGGTTGGTGAGGGTGGGGGGCCTTGGGGGTGAGGGGTGTCTCAGAATCCCACGACGGGGCACAGGGTCAAGTTCCGGTGTGCAGCGGAGGAGGAGTGGCGAGCGAGACACGAGGTAAAAACACATCGCTGAGGTAAGGACAAGGGGGGAGAGCAAGAGAGCGAGAGACGAACGAGCGAGCGAGCGGGCGAGCAAGCGAACCAGCCAGGAGGAGTACAGCAAGGTCACACAGACGTGGTCACGCGGTCGGCAGCGTTATTGACCTCGTTTTTGTTGGAGTCCAGGCCTTTGGCAGCGTTCATGTCGTTGCGGAGGTTCTCAGCAGCCTTCTTCATGTTCTTCAACTCGCCAGGGTGAGGCGTTGCTCGACGCATCAGGGTTCCCTGTTGAGCAGAGGCCAAAACAATCAGCTCAGAGCATACAGTATTCCAACAAGCCAGGAGCCATTCAGATAGATCATCTATCTTCTGATCACTCACTCTTTCCTTCAGTCATCCCATACATAGTAGACTAAAAGACCGTCCTGAACCTCTCCTCAGCCCCATCACTCTCTCTCTCTCACTCACTCACTCATTCATTCATTCATTCATTCATTCCCCTATCCCCAACATGCAGGCCTAAGTAATACCTTGAAAAAACCCAACAGACAAACAGTCAAACACAGTACTCAAATTCATTAATGTACAACCATACTGCTAATAGTGCTGAATATATTCAGCAGACTTACCTTTTCATCGTCGTCTTCGTCGTCATCCTCTAGGAAGCGGATAGCGCTGATCCGGTTTTGAGCCCGATCGTCCCAAGTGGTGTCAGCCATGTCATTCACTAGGCTCTCCAGGGCACCGCACCGAGCCAGGTTATCCAGGCCTGCGACAGACAAAACACCACAACGTGAGCACAAAGTCTACAGAGCCAAGTCAGACCCATAAGAGCAAGGTCTAAAAACAACATAGCTCACCACCCAAGGCAATCTGGTGTAACGGAGGCCAGCTAGTTCGGCTAGCTTGGCGGCAATACGTGTAAATCCTCATCACCTAATTACATGGGCACTTCTAACGGCTGAGTTAGAAGCTCAGGCTTTTAGCTCAGTTAATTAGAACGTCCCACTTCCACGCTGGGAGTTTGCAGCTTGCGGGGTGGCGGGTTCGAGACCCATGTGCGCATGTGTTTCCCAAATAATGATGGATGTTAATATTGAATCACCATGGTAGCCCGACAACCCAAGATAATGGCCATGATTGAAAGATTCTGCTCCAAAGCTCTATCAAACTGCCTCTGGATAGCGGTAGCCATAGAAGGCGATTTGCTTGGCTCTGGCTACAACCAAGAACAACGAACAAGGCGATTCAAATACCACCGATGTCTGAATACAATCTAGAGTGTTGTAATTGGATAAACAACACCAGTGTCTGAGTTCAACCTATGGCTCGTGGCTAGACATACCCACTGACCAAATCAATTTGCCATTGCTAGGGTACGTAGAGTTCTAGGCTACCACCATGGTACAATGGTGGTACAAATGACCCACCAAAGGCTGTTTCCCAAAACTCTCTTACCAAGGTGGTATTAGGTTAGCAGGAAATTCATTAGAATGAACTAACAAACAAAAAAATCTGCACTAAATAACTAAATAGAGCACAGAAACCCACTTTCAGTTTAATTTTTACAGTAGAAAATACCACTTGCATTT